>CM021108.1:215611421-216259770 GCA_007115665.2 Sequoiadendron giganteum
CTGCTCTATGATGATAAAAGAATTTTGTACAACACAAGAAGCTTCATCATCTTCATTTCCTTCATATCTCTTTCTTTCTCCTCTATCATTTCTTCCATCTTCTATTTTCATTCATCATTTCATTTATTTCCCTCTATCATTTCTACTCTTCATTATCTTAGTCCTCTCATCCATTTCAACAGCACGCTCAGGTCCTTTCAACCCACATATCCTCTTGAGGGGGTATACCTCTACCTCCTCATCATCCTTCCTCATTCATCCTTATATTGGGGCATTTATGTTTCTTTGAAACAATGTGATAAACTACATTGTCTTAAAGAGGGGAAAAATTTAGACGCATAAAAATTCCTTCATAATCATTTTATCCATTTATTCCATCATTTGCATAATCATATCCTTGCATATTTCTACATTCATAAAATAATTTGCATATTTCATAGTAGTTCATCTATCCATTTCATATATTTAATTAATCATTAAATATATCCTTCATTAAGTCATTTTAACCTATTTTTTAAATGCATTCACATAAGCATTTCATAATCCATTTCATTTAAAATCACAACTCTTCCATTTCCATAATCATTTTTACATGCATCAATTGAATTGCCAATAAAATATCATTTTCATTCATCACCATATTCCATTAAATAATGAAAATTCATGAAATCAATCAATCATTTAATCCATTTTCATTAAATCATCCATACATGCACTTAATTCTATGTTTTTAAAAATATATTATGCCATAGATTATCTTATATTATAATTAATTTCAAAAAAGGGTATTTTTCCATCTCACCATTTATCTCACATTTCTCCCACAAATCAAACTCACCCCATGAGTTCAACTATAAGAGAAGACTTCCTTCACATATTTTGGGACACAAATTCTAAATCTGATTCTGATCATCAAATTCCATAGGGCTTCTTGTGCTTTTTCTCATAAATTTTGAGAGGAAATCCAAGATAAAGTGGAAAAGGATAACAATGGAGATATATTTCATTTGAATGCATATGTTTGGCTTCATGTAATTTAGTTTCATGTTTTTGCATATGTTGTTCATTTAAGAATTGCTCCATTAAATTTCATATTACAAGGTTGATTTGTGTTTTACATATTTTAATAATTAGCTTTCACTTTTTCAATGTGCACAAGGTGAAGTTTATCTATTTGAGCTTTTGAGATCTTTTTTGCATTATTTCAATTATATTGACTAGTGGGACATATGTGGAAGTATGTGTATATATATGCACATGCATGTCAATGGAATCTAATGACACGTATATGCATATGTATAGATGTACCACACGTAAACACTTATCAATATGATGGTAATAATGAATGGTTAAATGTGAATCAAATGTGAACACACACACACACATATGTGTATGTGTGTGTAGCATAGAAAAGTATGCACTCTTGAAAAAAAAAGATGATTTTACACTCAATTTGGACCTATTTTGGCACCCTTGCATTAATTATCATTCAAAATAATCATTTATATGCCCCTAGGACCCATTATTTTGGAATTCCAAGGCCCATTCCACTCAAAAATCATGTAAAGCCCATCAAAATCTTAAGGTGGGACTCATTTGACACCTTGGGTGAATGAGTCCCCTTAGGTGGAACGCATTTGCGAAGGGTGACGAATGAGTCACTTTTGGGCCCTTTCTCAAAGTTGAGAGGGAATTCATCAATTTAATTCAAATTTTTGGTGAATTTTGGCCTTTGGGATCTAAACAACGATCAATTAGATGTTGATCCTTTTAAAATAAATCTTCTAAGTCATTTTTTTCAATCTCTAAGCACTTTGAGTAAGCATTTTCAATCATCAACCATCAAGAATCTTCAAGAAAGTTCTCACAAGATTATTCAACTTTCAAGAGCAAGTAAGGTTGAAGCTTTGGAGCAACATTAAAGTGTTTTGTAGGTCTTCAAGCTCACTTTCAATCAAGATCTAGCATTGTCAAGGGTTGATTATGGATGCCTATGGTGAATCATGATGGATTCTAGGTTGGGGAGATGCAACTAGCCATCAATCCAATCCTAAAGGCTTATTTCCTAAGTTATTCCATCCTCCATTATGACTATGCATTTTTCCTAAGGAAGGTACACACATCATTGGGATTCATCTGGGGTGATTAAAGATCATCACAAGTGAAACTTTCATCTCTTCATTTCCATTCTTGCATCATATTCTTTCATCTTAGAAGAGGATTGAATTACGTTTCCAATTTCCTAGACTTAGACACACTTAAGGATAGGGTTTGCATGCACATTTCATCTTATTTCTCAAGTTTTAATTATCAAACTAGGGGTTGGACCAAGGCAAACCCCCCTTTACCAAATCAAGTCAAATTCTATTTTGGAAGTATTTTTCATAGGTTCAGATCTAGAAATCAAGTTGGAAGAGAAGGGAAGGTGTTGAGGTATAGATCGGAGTTTTCAAATTCCATTAAATTTGAACAAGATTGATTCACCAAGAGTGGAAAATGAGTCCAACTACTATTTTTTGTTAGATCAAGTTGCAAATTTTGATACCCTTTTTCCCAAAATAGGCTCCCACATAGAAATATAGATCTAAGACTGATTCACCCAAGATGGTGAATGAGTCCTAGTGGGTCAAAAAGTCAACATTTCTAGAATTTCAGATTTGTTTCTAGTCCTTTCGAGGTTTCCAAGTGCATATTTCTAGTTTAGCAATTTTTTGTTACATTTTACTTGCATTTCTAGGTCATTCATTGAAGCATTGTATCAAACTAGGGTTTTACATTTCATCCTTCATTACATTATCTATCCAAGTATAAACATTGTGGTGAACACCTCATTCTCATCATTCAATACCCTATAACATTCCCTTTGCCGGATTTCAATCTCCTTTACATTAAAATCTCAAGGGTTGTTCTTGACTCAAGTGTACCATAGAAAAATAAGGTGGACCTCTTTCCTTTTAGGTATAAAACTCTAGAAGTCCTAGAGAGAGTCTCCACCCCATTTTTATTCATTTTATTTTGTTGAACCTGCATTTAGAGCATCATAATTCTAATTTGGAATGCACTTACATCCTAGATTTACCTTGATTTAATAGTGCATCAGGTTTTGCATTTATTAAGTTGAATTCTAAGGTTTCAATCTTTGCATTAGTGAAAAGCTCATTTATCTTGCATTATTGAATTTAATTTCATTGGAAAAGCAATAACATTCTACATTTGCATCATAGATATAGATCATACAACATAGAAAACATAAAAATCAACCAAAAAACCTTAAAATTTATAAAAAAATCCTTATTGTGACTCATTCACCACCTTGGATGAATGAGTCCTAGTGCAAAATTTTGTTGCTATTTCCAAAATTAATTTTTTAAGTTTTTTAAGCTCTTGTTTGTTCCTGTTACTCTTTTGTTTCAGTTTTGTTACTTGTTGTTACATTGAAATCATTAGAAATACCATCATTACATTCATGGTAGTTATGGATAGCATTATATTTTTGAAATATTAATTTTAAACACTATGAATAAAAAAGATGGTTTGATAAAGGAAAGAAGGAAGCATGACACTTAAATAAATTTGAGGAACCGTAGCATGTGATCTCTTCTCTTGGGGATCATGCGATATCTTGTTTTATCTCATCCTAGCATCAATTTTTTTGAGAGTTTTAATAATGATTTGAATCTTCATTATGAAAGAAAGCCTCCTTCTAGTGTCTTCGTGCTAGCCAGTTTAGCGCGAGTCTCAAATTGCACCCTCAGGAATGTTTCTATATTTAGCCATATGGCCAATTTTTTGTGTTTTTTATGCATTTTCTCCAAGGAGAAAGAACCCTGCATGCCCGCCAATTACTATCTTGCTGGCCGCAATCTTCCCAAGATCCTCATTAACTCCATTGTCAAGTCACCCTGTGGTGATTTTCCTTTCCGCGCATTTGACCTATACACTGGCTTAATTACCCATCTTTGTATCCCTTGCCTAAATGAATACAATGTGATAATTATCAGTTATCCTTCTAGCTTTTGCATTTGGTATCTTTTGCAAACTCTTGGGCTTCCTATGCAGGTTGGAAAAATGGGTGGTGAGTGGGTGAGGACTGAGTCGGATAACTGTGATGAATTCTAGAATAATCCTTTAGTTTGGAACATCTGTGTGGAAGGTGGCATTGCTCCTCTTAACGAGATATTGGTCGGCCATGACCCTAACTTGTCTGGCTAGTTTGCCAACTCGTGGAAGGATCGTAGGGTCTCAATGGGAGGTATTTCATTTGAAATTAGTGAGGAATTCATAGCGTAAGCCACAGGATTATAGTGCATCAGGAAAAAATACCCCAAAAACACCAAGAAACTAGACAACGAAAGCTTGAAAGCTTTTTTCAGAGGAGATGAGGAACCAGTGTAGAACCAGTCGGGTTTTGAGAGAGAAGCTCTCTCGAAGCCCTGGGATCAAGTGTGCCTTGTGCTAGTGAATTACGTCACCTTGGAAGGTAGGTTTAAAACCTGCTTTTTTTATCACTTTCCCCTATTAAATCATTTAAGACACAAGATGTTGCTTAGTTCTGCATTCTTTCTTCTAATGGATTTGGAAAACTGGGTCAAAAAATACAAATAGTTAGCCAGCCTTAATCCCAGTGATCTCTCACTGCTCCTGCTCCCTCATGGGCTCATTCCAAGACTTTACCACTTCCACCTGGCCCTCTATCCTCCTAAAGCTATTAAGTTTGTGTGCATTGAGGATATCAAACCCCTGTCGACTGTGAATATTTCCTTGGCCAAGTCTAAAAGCCCTCCCCAAAATTCTAATATGAGCACTATGGGGAATCCCAAAGCCAAGATGGCCACAAAGAAACTAAAGGGAGGGTTGGGTAAGGCTCATACCATTGCGGTGGTGGGTCTCTTTGAATTGAATTCCACTCCAATGAAATAGGCCTACAAGGCCACCACTACAAAAAAAGGGAAAGAGAAAGGTACGCCAGACCTGATTGTTAGGGAAGCGAAGGGAAATAACATAATAGGGAAGGACTCTAGAGGAGACACTATTGTGGGGACTACTGTGATTACTGGTGGGGAAAATACAAGAAGGACATCTTGGAGGCTTGCATGGAACAGAAAAAAAAGGTAGATAATTGAGGATTCGGAGGAGGAGTGTTCTGACAACAAAGAGTACAAGGAAGAGGAAACTGAGGATGATGAGGACGAGAATGTGGAGGGGCCCCAATTTACTCTTGAGGAAAAAAAGGTTGCTAAATATGGCTCTGACTCTCTCTCTTTTCATCCCCTAGTTGAAGAGCCTGGAGAGGTCCCAGGGACCATGGACATTAGGGAGGAGCCCTATGAATTGGAGAAGAAAATGGACATGCTCAACAAAAGGTTTCGTGGGTTGACCCGCTTCACTATGAAGTTGGCCCATTTTGTCACTAGCACCCTGCCAAATGCTATTAAGGAGTAGCTAGAGGGAAATAACAGTTAGGAGAAAAAATATTAGGTTGGTGATGAGGTCGTGGACCTCCTACTTAAAAATTGGGATAACGCCAGTTAGCTAGTACCTGTGCCAGTGTCCTATCTTTCGGTTGCCTCTCTATGGTTTTTGTGCTATCTGTGGGCTGTCTCTGTTTGTCTTTACTTTAATGTTTTATTTTTCATCTTTCTTCTTTTTTTCCCTAGTGGCTTGTTGTGAAGGGTACGATGCCCTATAAATGTTGCTTAACATTTCAAAAACAATAGTTCCTAGCTTCCTTAGATAAGATTCATTGAAAAACAAAAACCAAAAACTGAAAGCATCAAAAGAACCAATTTAAGAAATGTTTAAATTTAGGAAAATCATATCATCCAATCCTTTTAGTAGTGATGACCTAGACATGTTAGATGAAACCTTTTTATACTTCCTCTCACTAGGAACATCCACTAAGGCTTGTCATGAAAAGCACAAACCAAACAAAGTTAACTTAACCCTCAAGCCTTTTAGTAGTGATCAATTTGATATGTTAGATGAAACCCTTGAGGATTTCATTTCACAAAGCTCATCAACTCAGGTTTGTCATGAGAAAACAAAAACAAGAGAGTTTAACGTAATCCAATCTCAACTTATTCTTTACCCACCTTTGCAGAAACCACAAACTAAGTTTACCTTTTATCCTCCTCAGAATAATGTATTGCATCAATCAATTCATAATATTGTTTCTCATACATATAATACTAGAAACATCCCACAACCACACCAACCAACCTCGACACGGTTACCTTTACACAAACACACCTTACCTAGTTCTCCTCGTTTAAATTTGCATAGTGGAAAGGAGTATAATGTCGGTGAACAACTTAAGAATACTCCTTCAAAGATATCCCTATGGGATTTAATTCAAAATTCCCCAAACTATCATAGTATGCTTCAAACAACCTTACAAAAAGTAGTGTTTCTTCCTGGTACAAATGCAAATGATGCAGTAGCTCTTATACAAGGAATGAATACAATTAATGTTGACATAAAATTTCATCAACATGAGTTGCCCCCTTTGGCATTGAGACAAAAAAATGAGGCCTTTATGATCATTGCTCAATTTAACAGAATAGGCATAAAAAGGACCATGGTTGATAATGGTTCCACCCTTAATGTGTGTAGTGTGAAACTCTTAGATAGGTTGTAGGTAGACAAATCAACAATGCAAACCAACTCCTTATCTATTTGAGGATTCAACAATGTAGGAGGGAAACTATTCAGTGTAATTACTTTACCTATAACAATAAAAAATGCTACCATACAAACTCATATTCATGTTATGTCTCATGACCTTTCATACAATCTTATTTTTGGAAGACCATGGATTCATGAGATGCATGCAATTCCTTCGAATCTTCAACATATTATGAAGTATGTCTATGACAACAAGGTATACCAAGTTGAAATGGACCCCGAGCCTGAAAGTTTCTTACAAGTGGAAAAATGAACTACAAGTCCTCTCAACACATTAACTCCCACATCCAATATAGTACCTTTAAAACAAGATAAGAAAAAAGGGAAATAGTTTCAAAATTATTAGATCATGATTGGGGTTCCTTGGATTTCACACCCTCATTTATGGGAGAATGCATAATCATAAGAAAAGAAGATGACAAGAAAAATAAATCAGTAGTAATGTCAACATAGAACTTGGAAGAACAATCACAAACATCTAACTCACCCACTCTTGAAGAAGATACAAGTTATACACCAAAATATGATGAGATAGACTACCAACAACCACCAAACCTAAAACAAATGGAACACCATTATGAGAGAGGTTATGAACTTGTGAAGAAATTGGGTTACAATGATAAAGGATGTGGAAAGAAAGAACAAGGAATTTGAGTCCCTATAGAGCCTAACATTCAAGAGACAAATATTGGTTTGGGATATTTTCCTTCTAAAATTATGCAAGCAACATAGCGACTATCATGTGCAATCCAAAAGTCAACCTTACAATGAAACATCCTAAATTTCTTGACATGGAGTAACCACCATCACAGGAGTACTTTGAAGATGAGGAAGATGTGAAATGCATGTTAAGAGTTTATGATGCACCATCTACTCCTCCCAAGGAAAATGTTACATGTGCTATGATTAGTACCAAGCCGAGAGATGTCAAAGGTGAAAGTAATGAAAATGACACAAATGCAGAATAAAATAATCCCAAATTTCCAAAATCAAATGCACTCCCTTTAGGGAACACGATTTACATACCAATGGATATGGTGGATAATGATAAATTCATTAAAATCAGAAAATGCCTCAATCATGAATAACAAGAAGATACTGCAACCTTGCTTCATGACTTTCCCAAAATCTTTTCCTAGAAGTATTTACGTATGCTTGGAATAGATCTAAAGATAGTGACACACAACATTGTCATTGTTGAGAATTCCAAGCCCATTTGACAAAAGATACACAAGATGAATCCTAAGATATTTTTTCTTGTTAAAGTTAAACTTGAAAAGCTCCTTGATGTTGGCTTCATAAGACCTATTGATTATTCTCCATGGATCTCAAATATTGTCGCAGATGCAAAACCTAAAAATCGTATTGGGATGTGTACAAATTTTCGGGAATTGAATAAAGCATCTTTAAAAGATGACTTGCCCCTTCCGAATATTGACATGATAGTAGAATAGACTACAAGACATGATTTTTTGTCATTAATGGATGGATTTTTAGGATATATTCAAATCTTCATCAACATTGAAGATCAATACAAAACAACATTCACAACTGCTTGGGGGACATTTTGTTGGGTCATGATGCCTTTTGGATTAAAGAATGTGGGTGCAACATATCAACAAGATATGACACTAATATTCAATGATTACATACATAAAATATTGGATGATTATGTCGATGAAATTCAAACCAAATCATTAACAAGACAATACAATGTGAATGTCCTTCAAAGAATCTTTCAATGAATGCAAAAATACAACATGAGGTTGAATCTAGAAAATGTGTATTTGGTGTAGCTAGTGGAAAGCTATTAAGGTTTATCATGTCTCATAGAGGTATTGAGGTGGATACAAAGAATATTGATGTTATCGTCAACATGCAACCCCCTAAAAACATCTCTAAGTTACTCACGCTACAGGGAAGAATTCAATCTATCCATTGTTTTGTCACATTTTTAGGTGATTGCACATTACCATTCACAATTCTCCTAAAAAAGCATGTGCCCTTTAACTAGAATGATGATTGTAAATATTATTTTGAGAGTTTGAAGGAATATCTCACAATTCCACCTATTTTACAACCCGCTATGCAAAAAAAATTGTTTATACTTTATATTGTTGCCTCAACCCATGCTTTAGCAACACTGTTGGCTCAACAAGATGAAAATGGTAAAGAGCATCCCATCTATTACATTAGTCAAACATTGAGTGATTATGAGAAACAATACACAGTAGTAAACAACAATGTTTGGCCCTTGTATTTGATACAAGTAAATTGTGACATTATTTATTGAATGTAGAAATACAAGTGATGACAAGATTTGACCCTCTCAAACATCTTTTTAATAAAACAGATTTTTTCGGATGTCTAGCTAAATGGGTGATGTTGTTGACTAAGTTTGACCTGATGTTTGTTTCACAAAAATAAATTTAGGTTCAAGCCTTGACCAACCTATTAGTTGATGCTCCTTCCTCTTTGGCATTACCTAGTAATGAATCTTTCCCCGACGATAATGTGTTGACAATCGAAATTGATACATGGAAATTATACTTTGATGGATCTAAGTGTAGAATAGGCTCTAGTGCTAAGGTAATATTAATCCCACCTAAAAGAAATCCTAGATTCCCTTGTCATATTAGTAAAATTTCCTATGTACAAACAACACTACTAAGCATGAAGCATTGCTAGTTGGGTTACGTTCTTCTTTAATCTTAGGTGAGAAAGACATTAAGATCTTTGGTGACTCATAATTAATCATCAAACAAATAAATGGGAAATATCAAGTAAAGCATGAAAAACTAGCCAAATACAAGGATCTCACAATGAAATTATTAGATAAGTTTGAATCATTCGCCATTGGCAACACCCCATGAAGAGATAATCGGCATGCAAATGCAATGGTGAGTGGAGCTTCTCTTATATCACTTCAAGATCCTTCAAAATATGTCGCATTTATTGTTCACCCGATCATGAAACCAAATATTGAAGGTAAAATTGTAGAAGTGTTAGCAATGAACAAGAAAGACTCAAGCGAATGGTATAATACAATATTCAACTATTTGAAAGATGGTACTATTCCCAAGCCCACAACAATGAATACCCGATGTCACTTGCATAAAATAGCAACCAAGTACGTTATTCTAGCTGACATATTATAGAGAAGGTCCTGTAATGGTATTCTTCTTAGATGCCTTAATAAATCCAAAATCCCCATAGCATTGAAAGAGGTGCATGTACATGCCTATGCAGGTCATTTTGGAGGTATATCTTTAGTGCAAAAGATCATTCGTATGGGATATTACTGGAGACATATGGAAAGTGATTTCTTTGCATATGTTAAGAAATGTCATAAATTTCAAGAACATAGCAATTTGATTCATTCTCCTACTACTAAGCTTTGTGCCCAAATTCCTATTTTGTCATTCTCAAAATGGGGAATGGATCTAATTGGAAATTTTTTTCCACCTTCATCTTCTGGTCATAATTTAATAATCACAGCCATGGGTTGTTTCACAAAATTGGTATAAGATGTTCCTTTTCGATCCACGACTACTAATGTAATATGCCATTTCTTATTGGAACACATTATTTCTCTATGTCGACTTCCTTCTGCACTAGTTTCAAATAATGGAACACCATTCATGAATAATGATTTGAAGAAATTCCTTGACACATTTAATATTCAACATCACTTTTCTACACCCTACTACCCACAATATAATGGCCAAGCCAAAGCAACTAATAAAACTCTCAAACAAATTCTAAGAAAAACAATTAATAAACATAAAAAGGATTCGCATACACAATTGACATATGCGTTATGGGCTTACCATAGTAGTGTTAGGTCATCAATGCGAACAACTCTTTGTAACCTTGTATATGGTACTAAGGAAATGATGCCCTTGGAGTTAGAAATCCTCATTTTAAGGATTTCCCTTCAAGAGGTCATCGACAATGACACTTACAAACATCAAAGATTACATTAGCTTGAGATTCTTGGCGAACATCGCATTAATTCTCTCAAGCGCATCCAAGCTTATGCAAAGAAATTACAATATAAGCATAGTAATCATGTCATCCCTCACGTATTTAGTATAGGTGATTTGGTCTTGTATGTAAATCAGTGAAATGTTAATGCTAACCCAACTAAAAAATGAAAATTCAATCGTAATTGGTTAGGACCTTACATAATCAATGAAAATTATGGATCTAGTGCATACACGTTAACAAAAATGGATGGTACACCCCTCAAATATCCTATCAATTCCACATATATGCATTGGTATTATGTCTAAATACCCTTGAATAGTATGGTTGGTAAGTAGTGTTGTTAGAGCTAATGGATTATATTCCATGGGATTTCACATTGCTTCATTCTTGACAAGAAACTCTTTGTGTGTCTTCAACTCTAAAGTGATTATTTAATTTCCTTTTTATTTAATTACTTTAGGTCTCATACTATTCATGTTTATTCTATGTGTTATGTTAGATTAGATCCTTGTAAGAATTTAATGTTCCCTAATTAAATCATAATGGCATTTAATTTAACATAGCATACTTCATCACAATGTTGCATCTAAGAGAAACTGTAATAATTTTTTGGTTAGATCACATAAATCATGGAAGAATTTATTAAATAATCTTACAAAGGTTATTTAATTAATCACATTAAAATTTAACATTCCAACACATATAATAATAAAACATCAAGTTCTCATATATATATATTTATATATCAAAGTTTTATGTACATGTAATCAATTATACAGTACTACTAAGGCCTGTGGCTAATGGATTCCTTGAGACCTAGCGATCACATCCATCTAGTAGCAGTTTGTTTGGAGATAGTTGTGTGTGATCGTGATTATGGTCCACTGAGTGTACCAAGAGAAAAATCTAAACCTTGTATCTATCCAAGGCCCTCTCAATGTGATCCTACTATTTTATCTCTCTTCTCTTGTATCCTCACTACCTCTGCCTCTAGTCTCTTGAACTTTCTAGGGGTACGATATGACTGTGCCTCTAGTACATCATGGGCTCGATGGACATGTCTCCTCAAAATCTCATACATTTCTCACAATCTTACATATGGCCTGAATGACTTTGGGTCTTGATCCACAATGGTTAGGAGAACATAGTCTAAGTCTATGGCCTCCTCGTCAACTGATGGAGGCACTATCTCTATAGCCACCTGTTGATAGAGATCCCTAAATTCTGTCATAGATCCTACAAGATAAATATAATAAAATATCAGTACACATCATGATATATATAAAGAGTAAGAACAAGCATGAAAGCCTAACAAGAAATAATATATCATCACCTATATCTCTGGTAGGTTATGGCAAATCAACCTTGTCCCATGCGAGGGGCATGGAGGATGTGCTAGCCTCTCCATGACTATGGGTACTGACCAATGCATGTTGCAGCCACTAATTGTGATCTAGTCATACAAATGGGAGAAGTCTCTCTCCACTCGTGCCCTGCTAGATTCTCATCCACTACCTCACCACCATCACTCATCGACTGCTTTGCCTCTTCATCCTCCTCTTCATACTCCTCATCCTCCTCCTCATCTCCTCCCTCCCGGTCATCATAGTCAAGATCGACATCCTCATCATAGTCATCTTCTATGACATCTGTAACTATGTCTATAGCCCTATAGCATGTCTCCTTAGCTCTATCCTCTACATCATCTCCCTCATCTGGGAGTGGTCCTACATCACCTAACTCCTCCATAGGAAACACACAGTGGAAATCATGATACTATCCACCACTCCTCATTGTCATCTATGGCATCGATGTCATTTACATCAAAGATCAGAGGCATGTTGTGATCTGAATACACATAATCACTATAAATAATATAATCTATAGTGAACTATACAATATCACCAAGTATCTAAGCACTTCACATTGATCTCTTGAAGAAGGTTCATGCCCTAGGTGCTACGTGTAATAGCCAAAACTAGTACATAACTCAATCCTAGCAGAAAGGGCATACTACATAGTCATGTTGGCCAACAAAATATCTATCTAGTTGTAATCTATCCATATACCGAGTATTATCTGGCCACTAAATCACAAGCTAATAAGGTCTCCAAAGGATCTTGTCCTCCTCTAGGTAGTTAAATTATACTCTCCAGAAGTGTAAATCACCATACTGCCAAAACCATCATAGAGGGTAGCTAATGGCCCGACGATACCCCAAGGCTATAAGACATGGGAAGCTGGTAGGTCTAGTACAAGTGATATGCTCAAGCCACCAAACCTATAGAAATGTACAATGTACCATATTATCCACCTCTTGAATTGTTTTTTTACTAAGATCATAATATAAATGAGCTAGGATATAGTGCCCCGAGGCGTATACTGTTTAATGCTTTGCCATCCCTCATATCAAATGTACTAGTACTCCCTCGAGGTGCACTCCCCACTTGTCAGGGATGAGCACTAGTGCAACTTTCAGCATTATAATTCATCTAACCAGTGGGGATCATGAGTATAGAAGCATCGCAAAATCTATCCATTCCCTAACTCTCTCATCATGTACTAGTCCATTTAGGAAGTACTACGTGTCATATTTCATCTTCTGGAATGCCTTCTCTTCTTAAAAGTGTACTTACTCACCCTATATTGGAACTTGAATTATATGATGTACATCTTCTAGTGTGATCATCATCTCACTAGTTAGTAGATGAAATGTGCATCTATCAGCATCCTGATGCTCTGCTAGCACCCTCAACATCATATCATAGTACCTCATGGGGGCATGAGGTATGCCTAGAAAACTCTAACATTTTGTAATAAATTTGTATCCTCCACTGAAAGAGTGGGGGCTAAATCTCTAAGAAGACTGATATGTCTGCCACCTAGACATTGACACGAACAAGTGGGAACCTAACAAAAACACAACTATATATCCTATAAGTAGTCTAATCTCCTTAATTTTTACATCAATAATCATAAACGTGTACTAAATCTACTCTAGTGTGCTTTTTAAATGGACCTATACACTTTAGAACCCTTTTGGGACACTTCCCAAAGAAATGAGACACTTTGCGAAAAAGTGGGACATTTTGCGAACAAAAGGAACACTTTGTGCAAAACCGAGACACTTCGTGAAAAAGAGGGGACACTTTGCAAAAAAAATTCCAAGGCCCTAAATTAACCTAGAAATACATAAAAATCATCAAATCATTAGATAAGGACAAATTGAAGGTTGAAGATTTGACTTACCTCATGATAACATTTGGCACATTCCACTTGGTCCCACAATACATCTAGTATTTTAGGTCTGTAATCTTGTCTGCTCGACATATTTCAATATTCATCAATTAATATCAAGCTACGAAAAGATAAGTGGAACAATAATAAGAATTTACTTCAGTTTTTCACTCTTATGTAAGTTGAAATTAGCATTTTTACGACATTAGGGTTAAAAAGTGCATTTCAATAAAATTAGTATAACATGTGCTAGAGAGCTCTATTTTCAATGTCATTTGTTGCATTAGAATCATAATTCTACTCTTGACATCATCAATCATATATCATTATGTGGCATGGTACTTTGAAATTCCCTATGATATGCATTATCCTATTCGATGTGGCTCCAAAGTCATCAGCTACATGGGCCATCATATCACTTACATATTGCCACTTTTTGGCCCATCATGGTCTTTCACATACACCTAGATTGCTACCTTGATTCCACCTCTGAAAAGCAAGAAGAATCAAGGGGGGGCATAAATATACCCTCAAATACAATTTCTAGATAGAGGTTTTCTAAGAAGATTATTTCTGGACAACTAACAAATTTATGTTGTAGGATATGGTTCCTAACTTTGTGGTTTTGCAAATAACTACAGTGGGGGCTATGTTCTCCAATTTCATTATTGAACTTATATATGTATCCTTTTATGAAAGAAAGGTCATCATTAGATTCCTTTAGATTACATATGCACACAATGTCATATCGGCACTAAATTAGGGGATAAATGTAGTGTAGAAAGTCATGCACTATTAAAAAAAAGAGATGATATCACACTCAATTTGTACCTATTTTAGCACCCTTGCATTAATTATCCTTCAAAATGATCATTTATAGGCCACATAGGAACCACTATTTTAGAATTTTGAGGCCTATTCCACTCAAAAATCATGTAAAACCCATCAAAATCCTAAAAAATTCAAAAACCCACCTCAAAAACTTAAGGTGGCACTCATTTTCCACCTTGGGCGAATGAGTCCCTTTAGGTGGGACCCATTCACTAAGGGTGGTGAATGAGTTTACTTTGAGGCCTTTCTCAAAGTTGAGTAGGAATTCATCAATTTAATTCAGGTTTTTGGTGAATGTTGGCCTTTGGGATCTAAATAATGATCAATTAGGTGTTGATTCCTATAAAAGTGATGCAGACCAAGGAAGGAGGGTTCGGTGAGGGACTGTCCAACCTCGTAGCTTAAACAAATAACACCCAGGTCTTATTGATAAATAATGGAAGCTAATATATAATCAACATACAAATAAGAGATAAGAAAGAACACATTACACAAGATTTATCCTGGTAAAACCCTCAAAGGGAAAAACCCATCCTTCAAAGTTCATTCCACATTATACTTGATCTCAAAACACATTACATATGCCACTCGGGATTTATAGAGGCTAGGCCATAACCCAAGGATTACAAACAATTCATATAATAACAATATTTTATTGCTTCTTCCTTCTACTCTAATATTTCTCTATTCAATGATCCTATCAAATCAAAACACCTCATCACTGTGCTTCATGACTGTTCTTCTTCACACTTTATCTCTTTCTTCAAAAGATTAGAAAAAATTTCACACATAGAACTCACACATCTTACACCTATATTCCTTCCTCCCTTTCCCACCTCCTCAAAAAAATCAGTCTTATATATCCGCATCTAAGGATAACATCAACTACATGTCGGCCCAATAAAATATAAAAGGTGTACAAACTTTTGCCCCAAATCAATAAACAATTATCAATGCAAACTAGCCAATGTCATTCCAAACATAGTAGGGACCCAAAACAACATGCCTCAAACAGAAAACATCTTAAACAATTAGCCTCAAAGATCCACAACATGCTATAACCACCATGTTGGACAAGAACATAAAAACATGAACTCCCAGAAGAAAATAATCAATTGCAAGCACAACAATCAATGTGAACCGACAACACAGATAGATCATGATCTAGAAAAATCCATGAATCACTACTGAAACATCCACAACAACTCAGATTACAAGAATCACATCAACTTACTTCAGGAACACCAACTAAAGCAACCGAATGACTGTCAGAACACAAATACTCATAACTTGATCAAATCTTCATGTGAACCTCTGAGCATTCCAATGGATAAACTAGACATACTCAACAACAAACCCTTTAATCCACAACTTCTCATCCTCAATATAATGAGCTAACCATCATACTGAACTTCACTACATTGCCAAGAACCTCAGTAACTAAATGTTCTTTGATCTTCTAAATTCCCCTCCATCAAAAACCAAGATTCTAAGCAACTTTTATCAATCTTTAAGCACTTTGAGCAAGCATTTTCAAGCATCAAGCATCAAGAATCTTTGAGCAACTTCTCACAAGAGTATTCAACTTTCAAGAGAAAGTAAGGTTGAAGATTTTGAGCAACATTAAAGTTTTTTGCAGGTCTTCAAGCTCACTTGCAATCAAGATCTAGCATTATCAAGGGTTGATCATGGATTCCTATGGTGAATCATGATAGATTCTAGGTTGGGGAGATGCAACTATCCATCAAGCCAATCCTAAAGACTTGTTTCCTAAGTGATTCCATCCTCCATTATCACTCTACATTCAACCTAAGGAAGGTAAAAGCATCATTGGGATTCATTTAGATCGATTTAAGATCATCATAGGTGAATCATTCACCTCTTCATTTTCATTCTTGCATCATATTCTTTCATGTTATAATTGGAGTGCATTATGTTTCATATTTTCTAGTCTTAGGTACACTTAAGGATAGGGTTTTCATGCACATTTCATTTTCTTTCTCAAGGTTTAATTATCAAACTAGGGGTTTGATGAAGGCTAACCACCCATTACCAAATCATGTCAAATTCTATTCTGCAAGTGTCTTTCAGAGGTTAGGATCTGAAACTCAAGTTGGAAGAGAAGGATAGGTGTTGAGGTACAAATAAGAGTTTTCAAATCTTAGAAAAGCTAAACGAGACTAATTTGTGAAGAGTGATGAATGAATCCCACTGTTGTTTTCTATCAGATCAAGTTTCATATTTCAATACCCTTTATCTCGAAATAGGTTCCCACATAGAAATCTGGATCTGGGACTGATTCACCCAGGTTGGTGAATGAGTCCTAGTGGGTCAGAGAGTCAACTTTTTTCTAGAATTTCAGAGTTGTTTCCAATCCTTTGGAGGTTTCCAAGTACACATTTCTAGTTTATCAATTTTCTATTACATTTAACTTGCATTTCTAGGTCATTCATTGAAGCATTACATCAAACTAGGGTTTTTCATTTCCTCCTTCATTGCATTATCTTTCCAAGTCTAAAAATGGTGGTGAACCCCTCATTATCATCATTCAATTCCCTAGAATATTCCCTTTGTCATATTTCGATCTCCTTTGCATTGAAATCTCAAGGGTTGTTCTTGACTAAACCATGCCTTAGAAGAAAACGGTGGACCTCTTTCATTTTCGGTCTAAAAGCCTAGAAGTCTTAGAGAGAGTTTCCACCCCATTTTCCTTTTGTTCAATATGTATAATATATATATGTATCCATATGATTATGTATACTAATACATACATACATTGGTGAATGGATATGCTCGTATGGATGCATCAATATAGATATACCTACACATATGTGTACATAGAGGCATATATGTTTATACATCTATAAATTATATATATAATAATATATATTTAACATTACGTATATATGTTATTAGAATTCTACTATCTCTTATTGAATGGAAGTTGATATATAAAGGCTATCATAGTCGATAGAGACTATGTGAATAGAGGTTGATAATAGTCATTATTGACTATGTCAAATGAAGTTGATTAAATAGCTAATGATTATTTATGTTAACCCATTATCATAATTTTTGACACATGATTTATAACATGGTATTTTTTTCAATAATATTCTTGACTTGGTTGATGCCAAAAGTTAGAACAACCTTGACTTTGTCTAATGCATTTAACTACTCAAGCCGATTTATACACTAAATGGATAGATGGAAACTTTCTAGCATAGAATAGAAGTTGACTAATTATTTTTTAGTGTAACCATGACAAATATGAAGGGAATGATAATGGAAATAGTTTCACCTTTGAAACTTAGTTTTCGTAGAAATATTTTCAATGTGACAATTCGAATTATGCATATGTTGATTGAATAAGTCTACAATTTTTTGTCACAAAACAAGTTGACTTGTAGGTGATTATGTTTAGTATTAGCTTATGAATTCACCACATTTCTAATATGTTTCATGTGTTTATTTGCATTAATTTTTCTATCCATTAACATGCCTAAATTGTATTCTTTGAGGTTGCTTGATTGCGCTATAAATAACTGAACCATTTCAATTGGAAGGGACACATTCTTCCATAAGATAATACATCTTTTCCAATTCATATATTTTGTATTTCCTAGCCATACTTTTCTTTCAATTAGAAGAGAGAAAAGAAGTGAATTCATATAGTTTGTGAGGAGGTTATATTTAGAAATAAGGCTATAGTTTGAGAGAAGTAAGCTAGCAAAAAGTGAGATAGAGTTATTTGTGACATTCTTGAGGAGTTGTATACAAAGCTTGCTATTGTGAAAAAAGATGTATTGCTTTCATTTGGTTTGGATAAGCAATAATAGGTATGGGGATCTCTTCTTCTTTCTTATTTTACTTTTAAATGAAGTTTTTTGCATGAATGGTTGAGATGGATTTTCTGGTATATGCATTAAATAATTTAAATTATTTTCAAAAGGACGTTGAAGCTATTATGCTATTTTCATAATGTGTTTTTAAGTACTCCATAGTAGAAGATGGTTGTTTTTCATAAGTATTATATACTAGGTATGATTGAATATGGAAAGGACATATGGTGCATTTATCTATGTTATTGATTTAACTAGGAAAGCTTGTGTTTATTCTTAGGAGAGATAATCTAGTATGGGAGGGAGTTTCTAATACTTACAAGTAGGGTTATCTAAGTATATAGGTTATATTTGGAATGAAGGACTACCCATAGAAGGAAATACCTATCTTGTGAAATTACTAGTTAAGTAGCTTTATTCCAAGTAGAATTGTATGGTTGTAGGTTATTTCAGATGATGAACTATCCATTCCAGGAAATACCTATGCGTAGCTTAAGATAGCCTTAAGTCAAATCAGCCCTAAGTAGTGTATGTGAAAGATGACTTTATTTGAAGTATTGAATGAGAAAACTTTGGCCAAAGTAGTGTGAATGTCTGAGACTCCACTCTAGATTGTGTGACTACCAAGACTACACTATTTATTCTCCATGATCTAGTATTACATTCTAGTTATAGATTGTGGGATTAAAAGGATCTAGTTATGTAGGACACAACACTATGCTCAGTTGGTTTTTATTGTCGGTTACTCTACCCATCTCTTCATCAAAGGGAAGGGCCGTCTATCAAATGATAGATGTGTGGGAGACCACATTATGAGTCTATGGTTGGTAGAAAAGTGCCTGAGTGATGCTTCTCCTCCACAACAAGTGACAAAAGATCCGAGATTTTAAAGTAAGGATCCTGGATCATCTTACATCTATTTGTTCTAAAGCTCATTGAGCTATATATGTAAATGTATGTTTTCTTACATTGTTGTACCTTATGAAATGAAAAGGAATTCATGTTGTAAAATGTTATGCTTCTTGATTGGATATTATCAATAAATAAAAAGAGATTTTTTATTGCAATGGCTTGTTAGTTTATTTGTACTCGTATGGTGAAAAATTAGAAATTTTTACTTTATAGAAGGGTTAGTATGTTATATGTGGTATTAGAGCTATCGGATTTAGCTTTGGAACCTATGAGTTCACCATTATTTTCATCCAACATTATCTATTGTTATGAATTCTTGTTCTAGGATTGTGTGTCTCAAATTAATGGCTCAAAAGTTAGTAATTGTAAATGAGTGTTACATGAAGGCCAAGAAGGAAAGGGAAGCCATTGTTAGAACCATAGAAGGAACCAACTATGAAAATTTTATCTGATTGAATAACACCAAAGATTTTATTCACACCTTCTCAAATCAGTGATGTGAAGAGGAAGATGAAGATGGAGGATATGTACAATTACCTACCAACCATCTCACCAGAAAAGTCTAAGTCATTAGTACCACTTTCTAGGGATATGAATTCAAAAGAAAGTGTTAGTCTAGCATTCATCTCTAAGGATCCTAGAGTTCTACCACTTCCTAATGTAATAGCAATTTCTTCAAGTAACAAGTACAAGTGATATGTACCACATACATCGCCAGATGAAAAATGGTCTCATGAACAAATGTTTGTGAAAAAGTTAGACTACATTTTTTATGAACACCATATTGACATTGCCTCTCAAAACTATGTATCATATGATAGATTTGAAGGTTATTATCCTTTTTCGGATAGGTACGAACAAATGAGAGATGAATAGAAAGATAGGGAACAACAAGGAACAACAACTATCTCAGTTTGTGGATTATACTCCTTTAAGTTATGCTTTTGAGATTGAATCTAAAGGATACTCTCCATTGGACTATCTGAATAGTCACTCCATGCAATCAAAAGCATATTGAAATCCTCAAGAAATTAATAAAATTATGTATTCATCAAAAGAAGAATGTGCTTAATCTTATGTGGAATTCTTGTGTACTTATAAATGCTTATTTTTATTTTTTTCATAAGATAATTGATAACTTAATTTAGTCTAACATGGATAAAACATAATAGGTAAAACCAATCACATAAGCATGGTGAGGACACAAAATAATTGCAATGGAAGTCAAGAGTTTGGACAAGGAACCACTAGAGTAGAGGCTAGGATTGACCAAATCTTGGCAAGGTTGCCTAACGTTGAGCAAGAAAGACTTAAGGATAGGGTATAAAAGGAAGTACCTATTAGTGATCATGACAGAGAAAATTATTCCCATGGGCATAATGAAACACATAATCATGAGAAGGAAAAATCACCAATGCCATCTATGGAAAGGAATGAGAAGCTTGCAACTTCTAAAATTTCTATGGACATGAAAAAAGGTTATTCCACCTAAGTTTTATGGTAGTGATGGAGGTGATGAGGATGAGGTTTGGCTTGTTCAAATGGAAAAGTAATTTGAAATACACAACTATGATGAGGTTACTAAAGTGCCATGGGGTGTTTATGAGTTAGCAGAGGAAGCCTCTAACTGGTGGATGAACAAGAAGTTAGAACTTAATATCAACTCATGGAAGCTCACATGAGGATAATTTGTGGATATTTTCTGCAAAAGATGGCTACTACAACTATACTATGACCAAAAATTTAAAAATTTCCAAGGTTTGAGGCAAGGTAATATGACAGTGAATGAATACTAGGAGAAGTTCACCTGACTTTTGCACTAGGTTCCCATATATCATAAGGATGTGTGCTTCCAATTAGGAAATTTACTATGTGACTCAATAGTTATATTAGAGGGGGTATGTGCAAGATCATCATGGAAAAAACAAGCCCTTAAGTGGCGATGAAAATTCAGAAAATTAGAGTTAGGGAACTTGATGTAAAAATTTGAATAAGTTATCTATATTATTTCAAAAATATGTAACAATAGAATATGTAGCAAATTGAATGTAGTGTCTAAACTAATAGGTTTATTTAAAAAAAAAATAGTTTGTGAAAATATAAAATTTTAGTGCAGTAGTACTTAAATTTCAGGGAAAAAATAAGAAGTAAGTGTTTGTTTGAACACCCTAACCACAATAAAATGATAATATTATTTTATAAGATTTTAGAAAGAAGTAGAGGACTCATGTCCCGATGTGATGCATATTTTTTGTAATTTTTTCCAAGTAAATATTTAATTATTAATTTTTTATTACAAATTTTAAAAGATATAAAAACTCCTATGCCTAACCACCTTAACTTGGTCAAAACTTCATGAAATTCAATTTTCATTTTTAATCCTATAATATGTAAACCATAGAATGTGACACATGTTTCATATTAAAAAAATGTGATACTATTTGAAAGCTAGAGATGTTTTTCAATCAGCATATCAATCAGGACTTTCGTCGTAATTCAAATAGAAAATGAATAATAATTATTTATTAAATTCAAAGTAAAGCATAATTCATATTGGTGGAAATATGGGAACCTCCTTTAAAAACCATTTTCGTTTCATCAATTTTGGGTTAAAAAAGGTGTCAGCCACATGGGCCATCATATCACTTATATATCACCACTTTTTGGCCCATCATGATCCAGCACATACTCGAGGAGAAGTGGATATGAATAGTCCAAAAACAATGGATCTTGCATATGAGAAGTTAATTAAGTAGTAGAAAAAGCTTAGGGATAATTTTGCTCATCAAGAAATAAAAGAGAAAAAGAAGGATGTGGAAGTTCCTAACAAGATAGTTCCTAAGAAGGAAGAATCTATGAAGAATACTCCAAGGAAAAAGGGAAAAATATTCCATAATAATTAAAAAGAGATTAGGATAGAGTAGAGAGGGAATGATTCTAGCATGGGTAATACCAATCAGGCTAGTGATAATACCAACAAGTCTAAAGAAATCATAGGGAAAAGAGGGCCACCTATAGGATGCTTTATATCCATAGGGGATCACTATGCTAATGATTGTCCTAATAAAAATTTCAGATCACGACCATATGGTAATCTACTACCCAGTCAACAAGCAATGTTTCAGCATAAGATACGTGCACCACTGGATGATCATCAATCAAAGCACCAAGTAACTTGAGTTGAAACAACATTTATTTTGTTTTGTTTACCTATTTCTATTCTTATATATACTAGTGCAACTGAGAATTTCATTTCACCTAGAATAGCTAAAAGATTATCTAGAAAGGTGGGACACATGGCAATATCTTGGAATGTAGAGTATGCAAACCAAACAAGAGAATAGGTGGATCAATGTCTATTCGAGGCTAGAATAGAACTACCTATTTTTTCTTCAGAATTTAACTTTTACGACACACCTTTAGGATCATATGATACTATCCTAGGTATTAATTGGTTGTGGAAACATAGGGCAAAGGTAGAATGCCATGCTAAGACTATAGAATGGCTAGATGATATTGGAAATCAAGTTAAATTCCAGGGGGTACCTAGGGAGGTTAGGGTTTGATAGATAATGACAATGCAACTTATAAGTGTGTGAAAATTTATATGGAAGAATTAGTGAAGTAAATCTAACACACATCAATGAAACATGTTGCATAAAAGGAATTGAAATAACAAACTAAGCTGCTATGACTATCCTCTCAAATCGTCTCATTTCTCTCTAATCTTAAGGACCTTCAAATTCATGCTCCCAGATTTGTATGTTACACATGAATTCATAAGATGACAACCTAAGAGATGAGAAGATTTTTGAAATGCAAAGCTACATGCCTACATTAATATATTTTTGGTATTTTTGATATGAAAGCTAAATGAAATTATGAGATTGCTACTATGTAAATGAAGCTAAGATTATTGCTATTGATGTAATGCAAATCTAAATGCAATTCTATGATGCAAGCTAGTGCAACACTAAAATTCTACAAAGTAAAATTGCCATGATAACAATGTTAAATGCTATGCAACTCTAAAATTCTCTCAAATTCTAAGATAATTTATGTGGCATATTTTTATGATGAAATCCTTGTTGAAAAGCTTTAGAATGATCTCCTATTTATAGATTTTTCCAAGCCTTGAGTGAGGTGGCAAAGATGGATGGTCAAGATCATGATCCTGAGAGATCAATGGTGGTGCACAAAGAAGTTGGAGTAAATCATGGAGGTTGCTCCATTTGGAAGGGCAAATCGTCCAAATGTCAAAGAGCATCAATTAGAAAGAGGAGCCATGTGTCTCCAAGGAGGTTAGGAGGTTGGGTGAATATTACTAATTTGAAAATTAGAAATAAATGAAATTGTGTGACATGTGATGATGTGGAGGGTGATTTGGAGAAATTTAGGAAATTATGGAGAAATGTGACAAATTTGAATTAAAATTCAAATTTAATGAGGAAGGGAAATAATCAAATAACAAATTATTTAAATTTGTGTATTTAATTATTAAGAGGGAAGATGATTTTTTGAATAGAAGAATTAAAAGTGTGAATTATACAAATACATTTATCAATTTATTTATATAAGTAGACAAATTAAGATTCACTAATTAAATAACTAGTATTTAATTAATTTATGCTCGAGACCTTTCTTAGGTGTATGTTTTTCCCCTCTTTGAAGTGATGTGCATAGATGCATTGCTTCAAAGAAATTTTTGTCAGATCGTGATGATAAAAATTTCAAAATTTCCTAGACACTGATTTTCAATGAAAATGAATGTATGCTGCCTCAGGAGATAAATCGAGGAATGTTTGAATTTTTAATGATTTTAATGTTTTTTTTTAAATTTGATGATTAAATGATTTTCTGATAATATTTTGATGATGATGCATCGATTTATGTCCTGATAAATGATATGAAACTTGCCACATTGTCAATTAATCAATTAAAGCCCCATTCTAAAAAATTAAATAAATGCTACTAAATTACCCTTTTAAGAGGTAAAAAGTGAAAAAACAAAGTTATTTGTGCATTGTGATTTTGAAAAATTGAGAGATTGAGCAACCTTGAGCACTTGGAGAAAAATGATGATCCTGATTTAAACTCATTGATTTGAGCATGTGTGATGACACAACCACCCAACAACATACGTACCTCTAGTACGAATCTATGAAAACCTCTTGTTTGTGAGTTTTGAATTAATTTTCCCACATTTTTTAAATTTTGAATATAATGCCCAATTGTTTTAGTGCATCCATAGGATAGAATAGTGCATACTTGCACTATTCTAGCATAAAGATTTAGAGTTTTAACACATATATGACTCAATGTAGTTCATCAGGTTTTTGATTTGGTGCATAGGTCTGCAATAGAATAGGTTGCATTATTTAGCACATCGGTTATATGAAGTAGCGCATTCATCAAAATAGTACATGTAAATGCATTATTATGGTGCATAGATGTGAAAGTTTGGCACATACATGTTTTAGTTCATAGAAGCATTGTTATGGCACATCCATGCCACAATAGAGGATTTTTATTTTTTTCCTTGATGTTGGATATTTTTTCATCGCGTCAGCCTTCGATTTGATTTTGATTGATGATGTTGGTAGATTAGATGATGATTGATCTCATGATAAGTGAGATTCAATGATTTATTGATGATGATTGACCTCATGATAGGTGAGGATGAATGATAAATTGATGATTGATTGACTTCATGATAGGTGAGGTACATTGATAGACTCTTTGGTTGATCTTATGACAGGTGAGGTGCATTGATAGATTGATAGATTGATAGGTTGATTGATTGATTTTGTGATTTTTTACGATGATAAGAGAGTGATTTAGGAGTCCTCATGTCTCAAGAGTGCTTCGCATGGACTTGGGAGATGATTCTCTGCTTGAGTCAAGCTAAGCAAGATCTGATTAAGGGATGCAGATTATACAATTTGATTGATATGCCCTGGTTAGGATTAACTGAGCACTATTGAAAATATTAGAAAAGTGGTGGCATAGTGACCACAACACCTTTCACCTGCGTATTAGTGAGATGACTGTGATCCCAGAGGATGTGTACTACATTCTACGAATTCCTATTGTAGGAGACATGGTGATATATGATCATATAGAGCTGGGTGGGATAGATGCTCTTCAAAGGATTTTTCATGATGACTAGATTAGCAGGTACAAGATATCTTGGTAGGACATGTGTGAAAATTATGGTACATTACCTTCTATACTGGTTAGTTTTGTTGGTGGGTTCTTATGTCCTGACTGCAGATCAAAGGGACTATGTGTTGGGTGGGGTTGGGTATTAGAGTAGATGATTCTACAAGGGAATGGATATGCCTAGGGTTCATGTATGATAGCTCATCTATATCATGACCTTCATTAGGTAGTCTATCTTGGAGCTACTAGCCTCTGAACCAAAGTCACATTACTTCAGATCTAGGCATGGGAGCACATGGTTGTTACCTGACTAGTTACAGATAGGTTTTAGCTGATTGGCAGGCTGCATGTATATGGTTATAGAGGCCCTATTATCCAACATAAGCTATGAAAATCAGAGTATTGATGACAAGTTTTGGATGACCTTGAAACTATGACATTTCATCCCTACCTAGACTATGAGCAATGGGTTGAGGATCAGTTAGAGATGTCGTGCATGTGTACAACTAGGTTTTTGATTGGTCGTACATGATTCATTATTGAGAGATTTCTTCTAGGTAGGGTACACCATTAGTATGGTTAAGTATAGAGCATGCCTCAAGGAGTGGCCACATATACATGAAGGCACCAGGACATACCAAATTGGGGCCCCCTTTTGTCCTATGATGCAACATGCTAGGAGTCTTATAGTTTACAACCCGTGATATGGGAATATCATCCAGAGGTTGCAAAACATGCTATGTCTAAGGATTATGAAGAGTACATTGGTACAAATATATTTCCTAGACTATCCAATCTTGACGAGCCAGTGCCAAGATTGGATGATGATCAGGAGAGGGAACCTTGAGAGAGGTGGGGGAGGGGTGATGGAGAGGAAGAGGAGAGAGTTGTGGGAGGAGATGGAGGAGGGGATGACTGTGGAGATGGAGATGGAGGAGGTGGTGATGGAGGAGGTCAGGCATTTGATGTGAGAGATACAATGATACCTTGGTGTAGGAGATCCTTGGTGGTTGCAACATAGTAGCATGTTAAGATTGGGGTGCCTTTGTAGTAGTAGTAGATGTAGATTGCTACCTTACAAGTATAGGTTTAGATGCTCCAAGTTCAATTAGCTCAAGTAAAGGCACTACTCACACAAGCCCATGCACAGTTATAGGGATAGGCATAGGCCTTGAAATAGACACATGCTCAGGTAACCACCCTAACAAGCGAGAGGGATACTAAGAGATAGTGATTTGAGTAGGCTAAGACCATTATAGAGAGGGTTCTAAGGGTAGTAGAGGGTACTACCACTATAGATTATATCAGAGAGATACGGGACTTGGCCAGTGAGGCTTAGTATCATAGAGGTAGATATCATGAGGTCATACCTATAGAGAGACAAGTTAGTTATGCATAGTCCATGAGTAGACGGAATCACTCAAGGACCACCAACAGGGGAGTTACTCAACTACTTCTAGGGCCCCCAAGCAGATCTCCAAGGGCAGGTCCATTAGGAGGGACAAGTCCTATGACATTAGGGGGCAACACTATAGAGTCCCATGGTCACACTTGATTGTATTGTTGAGACATTGTATACATTGATTCAAATATTTCATGATATTATGATATACTGTCCCATTTTTGATGATGTATCTCTTTATGTTGTTAGACATCCTTGTACACTTGATATTGAGATTTATGCGATATGCAGTAGCGATTTATGATCTACATGTTTCTTATATGCTTTTAATGATGGATATTTATGATGGATGTATTTTATTTTCTATGATATGTGAGGATTTATATGCCTATGTGATAATGATATTTGAATGTGCTAATGATTCTATATGTTTTCATGCTATTTTTTATATATGTGTGTGGCGGTATTTTTCTACTTCTAAAAATGCAAAATAAATGGAAATGCAACAAGGAAAAGACACATAAAAATACTCAATAATTAGCCATAAGTTGAATCTAAACAAACAACAACAAAAATATGAAATGTTATACCTTTTTCTTGCTTAAATTGATGAGTTGGTTGGCCTTTGATGATCCTTGTATGTATGCTCCTTGATGAAAAAATCCATGCAATAATCGAGGTGGGTGTAGTGATTGAGGATGGTGGGTGAGATACACTAATGGCTGCAAAATGGCTTGAATGCTTGTCTCTCTAATTTCTAACCTCTTTTTAACTTGGGGCCAAGGCTCTCAATTTAAAAAAAAATGGATGGTTGAGATTGAGCCATCATGGACAAGATGAAGGTTTGTGGTGAGTTGAGGACTCACAAGCCCTAACATCTTTCCATGTGGAAGGTGAGATGGAAAAAGGATAAGTAACATGGAAAAGGCCATGTGATGTGGAGGTACTTGCAAGTACCTTGGGATTGAAGATGGTTTCCTCAAAAATGCATTCCTTGTCCCCATATGGGGTTGATTGTGACAAGTGAGGACTTTTAGAAAGTCATTTCTTGTCACCATGGGGATTTGAGATGGTGTTGGAGAAATAAATGTGAATTTTTAATTCACATGTTTGGAAGATCCCAATGGATAAGAAAAGGTCCTCCTAAAGGAGGTCCTTGTCCCATTTTCCTTATGTGACCTATGAGAGGTCATGGGGAAGAGAAATGCATGGGGGGAATATAAATTTGAATTTTTAATTCACGTGGGGAAGATGTCAATACCCGATAAGGTAAGTACCATGAGAGGTTCACTTAAGGACATGCCAGAAAAGGTAAGTGACTATATTAAGATTGTGCAAATGGGTGATTAGGAAAATTAATTAATATTAAAAGCAAGTGGCTAAATATGGAGGATGTGACATTAATCTTGATTTAGGATATGCACATCTTAGTCAAGGATTAATTAGATAAATCTAGATTAGTGAAAAGGTTATATAGGAAGAAACAAGGAGAGAGAAAGAATGAATTTAAAATTAAAGAGGATAATTGACTAAAATTAAATAAATTTATACATTTATTTAATTTAGAGAGGAAATGGTAAAGGATGTAGTATTTAATTAAATACTTTTAAAAACCTTAGAGAACGAGATAATATTAATTAAATGTCATTTAATTAATATAGATGAATGATAGGATTTTGACCCTATGGGAGTGGTCAAATTTGGATGTCTACATTTTGCCCCTCTTTGAAATATTGTTAGAATAATGGTGTTTTGAAGAAAAATAAAATGAAGATGATTCTATAGAGGAAGCGACTGACAAAAATATGCCACAATGTGGGAGAGATTGTGTGCACTATGTAGAAAAATGACCAAGAAGGAGGTATGTATGAATATGGTAGGGTATGCCCCCTCAAGAGGGCGATTGGGGAAGAAAGAGGGGGGCCTAGGCGACTTCTTAATAGAAAGAAACATAAGGTATTGTTAGATAGAGCATGAAAAACCACAAAGATTGGCTTTTAACTGGAGTCAAACAGACACGCGGGGCACAAATGGTGGCCCCAGGAAGTTAGAGGATTAATTGAATTAGAAGAAGGGTAAATAAAATAAAAAGATATCCTTTATTTAAAAAAAGGGAAAATGGAGGAAAGTTATAAACAGTAATTTTAGAGTTACTATTCCTCATTTGCATAGTTGGTAGTTGAATGAGAGAGAGAAGAGGAGAGGAAATAGACAAGGAGAGAAGATTCCAGAGGATTACGATGATGAAATCATCCACCAAGGAGATGAGGTGTGGAGTTTCTACCACGAGTGCACAGTCCCACACAAGGTTAGGCCCAAACCCTCCTTGTGATTTTTATCATTTTTGATCTATTTTTAGGTTATAATACTATTAGAAAACATGGGTTTGGGAATAGGAGTAGATTAGAAAAATGGGTAGAGGGTGAAAATCAATTATGTCCACTAGATAGAGAGAAACACCAATTAATGGCAAGGGGAAAAGAGGGGTTTTGGAAAAAAGATAGGCTAAGCCCCCCAAAACAAGGGCGACCTCACCTTAGGAGAGGCAGTCATGCCCAAGCTTTGGGAAGCCTCACCCCTATGAGGGAAAAACAACCCCTGAAGGGGATGGTGTTGGAGAAATAAATGTGAATTTTTAATTGACATGTTTGGAAGAACCCAATGGATAAGACAAGGTCCTCCTAAACAAGGTCCTTGTCCGATGTGCCTGATGTGACCTATGAGAGGTCATGGGGAAGAGAAATGCATGGGGGGAATAAATGTGAATTTTTAATTCACACCTGATAAGGTAAGTACCATGAGAGGTTGAAGTAAGGACATTACAAAAAGGTAAGTGATTATATTAAGGTTGTGGAAATAGGTGATTAGGAAAGTTAATGAAGATTAGAAGCAAGTGGCTAAATATGGAGGATGTGACATTAATCTTGATTAAGGATATGCACATCTTAGTCAAGGATTAATTAGATCAATCCAGATTAGTGAAAGGGTTATGGAGGATGTGACAAGGAGAAAGAGAGAATGAATTTAAAATTGAAGAGGATAATTGACTAAATTAAGTAAATTGACACATTTATTTAATTTAGAGAGGAAATGGTAAAAGAAAAATTATTTAATTAAATGCTTTTAGAAACCTTAGAGAATAGGATAATATTAATTAAATATGTCATTTAATTAATATAAATAAATTAGACGAATAATTGATAGGATTTCAACCATATGGGAGTGGTCAAATTTCGATGTCTACATTTTCCCCCTCTTTGAAATATTGTTAGAATAACAGTTTTTGGAAGAAAAATAAAATACAAATGACTCTATAGAGGAAGCGATAAGGAAAAAGATGCCCCAGCATGGGAGAGGTTGTGTGAGCTGCCGAAATGGATGGGAGTGAATGGAGATGCCCCAAACATGCAGAAAAATGACCAAGAAGGAGGTATGTATGAATATGGTAGGGTATGCCCCCTCAAGAGGGAGGTTGCAGAAGAAAAAGGAGCTTCGGGAAAATTCTCGATATGAAAAAATGGAAGGTATTGTTGGATAGAGCTTGAAAAACCATGAAGATTGGATTTTGAATGGATTCAAGCAGACACATGGGGTGAAAATGGTGGCCCCAAGAAGTCAAAGAATTAATTGAATTAGAAGAAGGGTACGTAAAAGGAAAAAATACCCTTTATTTTTAAAAAATGGAAAAGGGGGGAAAGTTATAAATAGTAATTTTAGAGTTACTATTCTTCATTTGCATAGTTGAGAGTTGAGTGAGAGACAGACGAGGGGAGGAAAGAGAAAAGGAGAGAAGATGCTAGAGGATAATGATGATGACATCATCCACCAAGGAGACAAGGTGCAAAGTTTCTACCGCAAGCGTGCGGTCCCATGCCAAGTTAAGCCCAAACCCTCATTGTGATTTTTAGCATTTTATGATTTATTTTTAAGTTATAATGTTATTTGAAAACATGGGTTTGGGAATGCGGGTAGATTAGGAAGATCGGTAGAGGGAAAAAATCAATTTCTCCCACTAGGTAGGGAGAAATGCTAATTAGGCATGGGGGAAATAGGGTTTTCTATAAAAAGCCAAGTAGATTTAGAAAAAGAAAATAGGCTAAGCCTCCCAAAACAGAGGTGGCCTCACCCCAGGAGAGCTGGCCAAGCCAAAGCTTTGGGAAGCCCCACCCTTGCAGGAACGGCCCCACCCACATAGGGGTAGCCACGCCAGAAAGGGGAATCACACCTCGGTGTGACTGACCCTACCCCAAAGGGTGGTGGTGACCCTAAGGGCTTCCTCAACCCAAGGGAAAGACCTGCCCTAAGGGGCAGTCATGCCCCTAAAAGGGAAGCCTCACTCCAAGGGGCATTCATGCCCCAAAAGGGGTCCCTTGCCCCAAGGGGCAACCGTACCCCAAAAGTGATGGTCACTCCCCAAAGGGGAAAGCACCAAGGGTAAAGAAAGGGTGCCAAAGGAAAAATGTTGGGAGGAAAATAAAAAGAGATGAAAGGGCACAACTTGGGAATAATTGTCCAAAGAATGGAAGAACGAGTGAGTGAGAAGAGAACCCAGGGCCGAGAAATAAATGAAGGGATTTGGTGGTTGATAGGGTGTGTGATGTGGTTGTAATGGTTCAATAGCTTGTTGATTCAAGAGAGGAGGTCAGAGGTGATGGAGGTGATGCAATGAGAAATGACCAGAGAAAAATATCAAGCCTTGGCCCAGGCGGGACTGTTGCACATTCTAGGCTATCCATCGATCAAAGTGCATCGGGTGATGTTGATAGCCCTTATTAAGTGTTGGGATTCATGGACCTCAACTTTCCATCTCCCGATAGGGGAGATGATGGTAACATTGGATGACGTCTAGTAGATATTGAGGCTTCCCATAGCAGGTTGTATGGTGAGTGCTACGAGATCAGAGGGGGAGGCATTGGATCAAACTGTATGGGTCCTATTTGGGTGAGACGACCTACTAGTGTAGAAGAGTTTTGATGTGGATAGATGTTTGAGATTGTGAGTACCACCACTACCACTATACCTGTGTGTACTGATCAATGGGATACTGATACTAGATAGGAGTGGATGGTTCTGCAACTTGGGCTACATGGAGGTGATTTTTTATATTGTCGTAGGGAGAGATGGAGAGTTTGCATGTGGTCCATGCATTCTTGTGTAGTTATATATGGATATGCATGTGGTATAATATCAAGAGGGACTTAGTGTTTCCAATTTGATGTTGCTTCAAGTATGGGCATGGGAGCACATCAGTGTGTCTAGGCCAAATGTAGTAAGAGTGGGACTAGAGGATGTGACACTAATAGTGGCATATTGGTATGGTGTCGAGTATGACTAGGTATGGTTGTATCAGGGCTCTAGAGATTTTGATGGATGGAGGAGGTTATTTCATGAGCTGGAGGAGGAGATAGTGTGGAGTTAGTATATGACACGACACTTTACTAGGTGGAAGGAGGATGAGGTGAGACATAGGAGATAGTTCATGACCTAATGTCATATAGTCAAGAAGGAGCCGCGGATAGTGGAGTCACACAGGACAGACTAGGTGACAAGACAATTTTGGTTGACACAGGATATTCTAGGTGCAATAGAGAGGTTCAGACAAATTTCATGGGAGCGACCATGGGGGGAGTCAATTCCACCAGATTTTGTGAGGTAGAATTAGGAGACACTTGAGTGGGAACTAGTGACCTATCTAGGGAGGACTAGAGGGATATCAGAGATAGGAGTGACCATTAGATATGTTGCATGGTTTGCAGAACACCAACTCTTACAGATTACCCTAGAGGAGATGATCAAAGGGGCACTAGGATTTGGACTAGAGGATGAGGTCAGATTGGAAAGACAAGGGAGAGGGAGAGGGAGAGGGAGGGGACAACTGAGGAGAGAGCCAAGGGTAAGCAGGGCAAAAGGATAGTAGAGAAGAGGGATAGAGGTATCCATAGTAGGAGGATATTAGTTAGATGTAGGCAGAGCAGGAGGATAGTGGAGGATAGTGCTAGAGGTGGCCGTAGTAGGGGGTAGTAGGAGGGAGGGTAGGGGGATGATGAGGCGAAAGGTCCGTGGAGGCTATGTAGGAGGAGGAGGAGGTAGATGGCATGTGTCGAGCCTGAGGAGGAGAGACATGAGGCAGAGGTGATGGGGGAGAGGGAGGAGGCAGAGGTGACTAATATGGGAGAGGGGGGAGGGGTAGAGGAGATGGATATGGATAAAAATGATATTCACCCATTGGATATGATAGCACTGATAGTAGAGGATCTATCCATGTGGTTGAGAGGAGCTGAGGTGAGGTTACATATCATTGAGCAGAGACTGACAGACATAGAGGTAGTGAGGAGTAGATTGGAGGTTGAGGTGATCATGTTGCAAGAAAAGATAGCCACAGTGTGGGCTTAGAGTGAGAGGGAGTTCTTGGCGATGGCCAAGACAGTGTCGTGACATGAGTTGAAGATGTGGGATGAGATAGATAGCTTGCAAGTCAAGGTTGATGAGTTGCAAGAGGAGGTGAGTGAGTTACGAGCGAAGGTGAATTTTCTAGAGGGATATGTAGCAAGGGAACATGAGGCAGGGGAGACGGCGAGATGGGAGAGCAAAAAACTAGAGGCGATAATGAGCATATTGTAGGTGGGAGGTCAGTGAGAGTTAAGATTGGTGGAAAAGTAGATATTAGCAAAGACCCTAATAGAGGAAGAGAGGGATATGGAGGATTTGAGGAGGTAGGTAGAGGGACTACTGAGAAAGAGGAGGGAGGTTAGATAGGAGCGAAAGGAGCTCCATGACAGAGTTGAGGTGGCAGAGTAGATAGTGGTAGATATGGGGCTGATGTAGGAAAGGGAGGAGACCATGAGGGCTTGGTTACAAGGGATGGAGATAGAGAGGCATGCCTTATAGACACAAGTGTAGGTCTTATAGAAGGAGAGGGATGTAGAAGTGGCATAGTTACAGGTTGTGGAGAGAGATGCAGTGCAGTGACAGGCAAAGGCAACACAAGGTGGTGAGATTGGGGCAAAGGTTTAGATACTACAGGCATGAGTACATTATATGGAGGAGGAGAGGGATAGAGCCATGGATCAGGTGTCATAGATGGGAGCAAAGATTGAGAAGCTACAATTAGCATGGGGTGCATGGGAACAAGAGAGGAGGTCTATTTGTGTATTTTAGGATAGGTATAGGGTACAACAAGATGTAGCCATACAACAATTGGGAGATCAAGATGAGTATATGAGAGAGGTGAGCTACTATACGTGTGTCTATTTCTTGGTAGTTCCAGATCTAGGACGATGGGTACCCACCTATGTTTGAGTGGTGCCATAGATGCCAACACCATCCAAGTCAATAGGGATGTATACCTAGGGATATAGTAGCATGAGAGAGATGTCTCCATGTAGGGGACCAATGTTGGAGTCACCACAAAGGTCAAATGTAGGCAACTCACGGTTTAGAGGATTAGAGGGACAGGATCCCAGTATTTGATAGGTGCAAGATGGGATACAATACAGAGCAGTAGAGATCAAAGCTAAGTTATAGCTCTGTACTCATACTTTATTTGATGAAATATGATGTATGATGAGTCTAGTTTTTGGCCTAGTTAGGGGGTAGAATCTCTTGTTATTTACAAAAGTTACCACAAAGTTTGATATTATATGCTATCACTTTTATATAGTTTCTATCAATCATAAGACATTAGATATTAATCTCATTTCTGTGAATTTTAATGATATATACCTATTATGTGGACCATCTATATTAATCTTCCATGTGATTGGTGAATTTTCTTTAAGGTGGTTATGATTATGCAATTATTGTGTGTACTGACATTACCATGTAGACATGATTGAAATGCTAAATTGAGAAATGCAGCTACTAGCCAATCAGATTGAGGAGTCATGCAAAGGTCAACTAGGGATGACGATGGAAGATTCCCATGTAAGCCACATGTAATCACCTTGTACCAATTTTTAATGGCATTGAGCATTGTGGGCGTTACTACAGTGGTCAATTCTAAGCTTGGGCATGCATTTCTAAATGGATTCCCTTGCATGTGTAACCACCCTTCCACTTTCGTATTGCTTTTCCTAAATGGAATCCTCTTAGTTAGTGGGATTTGATGGCCTTGAAAAGTTGGTATAAATAAGGCTCAGTTCCTCTTTCTTTGAGCTAGCGATTTAGTGAATTGATTGCCAAGTTCTTGTGCAAGCTGATAATCAACATACTTTTGTAATTTCATTTTTTGATTAAAGAAATAAGATTATGAGTTGAGCATCTGATTTTGCATTATTTTAGAGGATACTCATCCAAGGGGGCCCACTTGGTGAGTAATTTGTTCCTTTAGTTCAGTTAGATTAGTGTTAGTTTATGTTCAATACTTAGTTAAGGTTCTAGCATTGACTGTTCCTACAACCACTAGAATTCAATTTTGTGACTATTCCTATAGCCAAAGCGGGAAGATTAGTTTCTTGTTGGATGCTTATATTTTCCTTCCTATTATGAATAATCAATTTAGATTTGATTGAGTGATGTTGATAATTTTCTTTGTTTCCATTCATACAATTTACTTTCAATATTAAGTCTTTCTCAGTTATAAAATGAAGGTGACTACTTTGAAGTTCCTAGTGCACATATTGTGTTGACCCATTTCAAGTTCACATCCCTGGGTTGAAAATTTAAATGTACCTTCATGATGGTTAAGATGGCTATTCAAGTTAGATGTTGAATCTCTGAATCATGGCTATAAGGGCTTAGTTATCAAAATTATTATAGGAGGCTAACATTTTTGGCACCGTTGTCGAGGATGGTGTCAAACTAGGGAGTCCTTTGGAGTCATATGTTTGGAATTTTCTCTTAGTGTTAGAAGTTATGATCCGCTACATTTCCCCACCCATTCTTTACATGAGTTGGCTGATACTAATTTGATACCACATGCATAGAATAGGAAGATATGGTAATGGGATATTCCTTCCTAATAATCTTGAGCTATTTCAGCTAGTAGAGCTTTCTAATCTGCCCAAAGATGAAGAAGAAGAAGAGCCACAACCCTCTGCTGATATATTCCCTCACTTGACCAGTTCTAAAGTTTCCCTTGAAGATCAAAATCTTGTTGAATAAACCTTTATTCTAGAATTTCATCAAGTAGGCATGGGTGATGCAAATGGAGATAGGCCTAATAGGCAAAACCAACCAACATTTCCTTTTCCCATTGTTGAACCAAATGAAGTAGATAACCTCAAAAATATCATTGCTTCAGTCCTTCCTAAATTCTATGGGCTTGTCATAGAAGATCCCGATACCTTCTTGTTTGAATTTGATATACTCTATAGAAGCTTTGACTATACCACTAATGCCCAAAGACTTAAAGCTATTTTCTACTTCTTTGAAAGAAGCTACATTGAGATGGTTAATGGACCTTGGAAGAAACACTGTGCGAACTTGGGAAGATACAAAGATAAAGTTTATTGAGAAATGCAAGGAATATTGTAGGGGTAGTGACATGAGAGGAGGTGACATTTTCATAATGTAGCAAAAGGAAGATGAGAGTTTGGAAGATTTCATTTCAAGGTTTATGTTTTTTCTACAAAAATCTCCAAATCATACACTTAATCAAGACTCACAATTTTTCTTTTCTTGAAAGAAATTAATGAAAGTTGCACTGATGTCATGAAACTGATGGTAGGAGGAGATATCACTCAAGTCCCTTGGGAGGATATCAAGAAGATATGCTAGAACTATTCTAGGGAAAATTCAAAGAAAGGAAGATCCTACCAATCCTCTATGGGTAAATCATCCAGTAGTGGAGTCTCAAGGATGGAGATTACTAATTTGTTGGCAAATTTCAAGCAATATATAATAAAAAACCTAGCTACTTAGCTAGATAAACTTCAAGCTAAGAAGAAACATGAGGAGGTAGAGGCAATACTAACAGAATATTTCCCTCATTATAGACAAAAGAAGAGGGACTACAGATGCAAGGTGATAGTTAACATTGATAGTAAACAGATTCCACCTAAGTTCAAACCAATCTAGATTGAGGAAGACCAAGTTTACTTTGTTGCACAGAAAAGGCCATGTGCTTCAAGACAATGTATGCCACAAGAGCCATTATCTTTTGTTGGACCATATTTTAATTCTTATTCATCTAGTAATGAGTGGTAGCCACCTTGTCTATCCAACTATGGAGGATACCCACCCCATTCTTGGAATAACCCACCCAATGCTTGGTCGAATTATCAAAATTCCTCACCCTAGTGGCAACAATCTTAGGGTAATTGGCAATAGTTTCAAGGACCTTGGCAACCACCTCCAAGAAACTAGAAGCAAACATCTCAATAGAGAGGTGGCCAACAATGGCCAAACCAAAACACTAGCTATATACAACCATCTTCTCAACCCCAAAAACCTACTATAGTGCCCCCTCCTTCTAATCCAAGTGCAAATGTACCTCAACCTACCCAATTACCAGCCCAACCCACACCCAACCCAAATAATAAACCACAATAGAAACCTGTATATTTTTCTGATCCAAATCAATTTCCTCCATATGTTGTGAGTTGAAGTGGCATACGTCTACATTTAGGAACAACCTTTTCAGCTCCTTCTAGCCCCATTGTCACTGAGCTCCTTGTGGAAGAGCAAGAAGAATCTTTGACTAATCCCATTCAGCCTTGTGCAACTAAAACTCTTGAACCAACTCCATCTAAGTATACAACACAAGAACCACCATTCCCTTAGAGATTAGAAGCTGCCAAGAAAAAAGAAGACAAGGAGGAAACTAGTTTTGATATCCTAGATCAGCTAAAGCATATATGTGTCCAGATACCCCTATTCTAGGCCATAAAAGATGTCCATATCTATGGCAAAGAAATCAAGGAAGCATGCCTCAAGAAACTGAACAGGAAAAAGGAGCCCACTATAATCCATGTAGTAGGGAAACTTGCTGACATCATTCTTAGAAATGTAACTATCCCCAAGTACAGTGATCTAGGTAGCCCTATAGTTGAAGTTGTCATAAATGGGATAAACATAAAGAATGCTTTGTTGACTTGGGTGCAACAATCAATTTGATGACTAAAGACATCCTGCAACAACTGAATATTGCAAACATGAGATACAATCCTACAGTCCTACAGCTTACTGATAGTTTCATTGTTAAGCCTGATGGCATAGTAGAAGACCTTGTGGTAATCCTAGACTCCTATGAGTATCCAGTCGAATTCATGGTTCTTTCCCCTAAAGCCACACTGGGAGGGTATCCACTTATCCTAGGTCGGTCATGGTTAGAAACTGTAGAATCTTATATTGGATGTTGATAAGGTTACATGATCATTTCAGATGGCACGAACACTAAAAAGATTGTTTTATATCCTCCTACTTAGCCATCCCATATTTTATTTTATTTTGTATGGCCACATATTGTTGAGGAGGCCAAGGATGTCAACTCTGTGGCACAACTTAGGATGCTTGGAAGAATTCCTTTCCTGTAGCTTCAAGATGAAGGTGAAGTGTTATCTAGTATCATTCAGAACCATTGTTAGATAGAGGAAGCATCACCCACTCATGTATGTGGTTCTGCAAACATCAAACAAACACTTTTGTCTGTCGTGCATGATATTCCTACAACAACTCTTCCAACAGATAGACTTCTTGCAGCCACTCTTCCTACAACCACTATCTTTGTAGATAGACTTCCTATAGCCACTCTTCTAGTAGAAAAAATTCCTACAACAACAGGTATGTTTCACACAATGCTACCACCTAAACTTAAGATGCCTTGTATTAATGAAGCAACTATGATAGAACTAGTCACACAAGTACATGTGTTTGAAGGATGATATCTAAACATCAATAGTAAATTGAATGAGGGACAAAAGCTGACATTGGAAAAATTGTTGAAAGCCCATCAAAAAGCATTTTATCGAGATTATCATGACATGAAGGGATTAGATCCAAAACTTTGCACTTATATAATATATATCAAAGATAAGTGTACACCTTTCAGGCATCCACAACAAAGAATCAACCTTGCCTTGAGAGAAATTTTCAAACAGAACTGCAAAATCTACTAGATGCAAGATTTATCTACCCTATTTCAGACAGCCAATGGGTGTCTCCATTGGTGATTGTGCCCAAGAAAGGAGGTAAATGGTGAGTTTGTGTTGAATATAGGGAACTCAATGCTGCCACTAAGAAGGATCATTTTCCCCTGGCTTTTGTAGATCAAGTCCTACACTCTCTTACAGGAAAACAATACTTCTCTTTTCTTAATGGATTTAGTGGATACAACCATATTCAAATTGCACCAGAAGACCAAGAGAAGACTAAATTTACATTTCCTTGGGGGAAATATGCCTATTCTATACTTCCCTTTGGGCTATGCAACACAACTACCACTTTTCAGAGAGTAGTCATCAACATATTTTCAGATATCTCTCTTAACTACATGGAGATTTATATGGATGACTCTACTACCTATGGTGCCACCTTTGATGAAGCATTGGATAATTTGAAGAAATTTCTACAGAGATGTGAAGACCAAAATTTGTCCTTAAATAGTGAAAATTTCTTCATGATGATGCAGGAAGGTGTAGTTCTCGTCACTACATCTCCCACCTTGGAGTTCAAGTTGATCCTACAAAAATAGAGGTAATAAATAATCTGTATATACCTACAAAATAAAAGGATGTTAGGAGTTTCTTAGGACATGTAGGCTACTATAGAATTTTCATCAAGGATTTTAGCAAAATAGCAACTCCACTGTATAGTCTTATGACTAAAGATGTTGAGTTCCAATGGACAGAAAGCTTTGATAAAGAATTTTCTGATTTAAACATAGCTCTAACTCATGCTCTTGTACTTAAGGGACCAAATTGGGAAATCCCTATCCACATCCATACTGATGCCTTAGATTATGCAATAGGAGCAATCCTAGGAAAAAAAAATCTATTGAAAATTCCATTTGTTTTGTCAGCAAAAACTTGCAGGGAGATGAATTCAATTACACTATAACAAAGAAAGAAATGCTGACAGTAATTTATGCCTTGAATAAATTCAGGCACTATATAATAGGTTATCAAATTTTTGTACACACTAATCATGCAGCCATCAGATACCTCATGAAAAAAATCCTAATCTTAAGGAGATTAGCCAGATGATTGTTATTAATGCAATAATTTGACATAACTATTGTAAACAAACTAGGGAAGGCCAACGTGATTGCAGATTTCTTTCAAGGCTGACCACATCAGAAGATAGTCAAGCCATAGATGACTCCTTTCATAATGAGCATCTATTCTCCATTAGTGTGCAGACACCTTGGTATGCTGACATAGCCAATTACCTTGTGATAGATAGAGTTCCTCCTCACTTCTCCCTAAAAGAGAGAAAAGTGTTAATTGATAAACCATTCCCTTTTTTATGGATAGTTGGATGCTTGTTTTATGCTGGAAGAGATCAAATTATGAGAAGGTGTGTGACGGAAGATGAGACCTATGAAATTATGTATGCATTCCATGATGAACTCCGTGGAGGCCATTTTTCATCTCAAAGGATAACAATGAAAATCTTGAACACAAGATACTATTGGTCTATATTACACAAAGATGTAGGAAGGTATACAAGGAGATGTGATAGATGCCAAAGGATGGGTAGGCCAACAAATTCAGATGAGATACCACTTTGTCCACAAGTGGTAGTCACTCCATTTGATAATTAGGGTTTGGACATTATGAGACCCATTGATCCTCCATCCAATGGTAAGTCCTATTTTTTGGTGTGCATTGGTTATGTAAAAAAGTGGGTAGAATTCAAAGCCATGAAGCATGAAAGAGACAAAAAAGTTGCAAAATCTCTTTATGAAGAAATTTTCACAAGATATGGAGTAACAAGAGAAATATTTATTGATCAAGGCACTCAGTTTACATCAACACTTGTTACAACATTAATTAATGAAAATAACATCAGGCACATGAAATCCAATCCTTATCACCCTCAAAAAAATGGACAAGTTGAGGTGACAAATAGAGAGATTGAGGCCATCCTCACCAAAACAATTCATATTCATAGAAAAGACAAGGAAAATAGATTATTAGAAGCAGTTTGGGCTTACAGGACACCCTAGAAGACAACTATAGGCTTCACCCCGTTTGAGTTTCTATATGGAAAGACAGTCATGATGCCTATCAAATTTGAGCACAAGACTCTTAGAACTTCTATGGAGTTAGGGATGGAAATTTCTCAGGAACCGAAAGAATAGATTATGTAACTAAATGAATTAGATGAAATGAGGAAATTTGAATTGCACCATACTGAAATTGTTCAAAGTCAAAGAATCAAATGGCATGACAGATTTATCAAAGAAAAGAAATTTCAGTTAGGTGACTGGGAATTAATTTATGATTCACAGTACAAGGATAATGTAGGAAAATTGTAGACATGGTGGCTGAGGCCATATGAAGTTGCTGAGGTATTTTCCAATGGAGCTATATAGCTCATGACCATTATCCTTGTCAAATTCAAATTACTAGTAAATGGGAACTGTCTCAGATTATATCACAGGCCAACTTCAAAAGAAGAGTTCCTACAACAATTTATCCAACATACAAAACCTGAGCACAGTTCTTATAGCCAAGGAATTCCTACAGCCGAAGGTAGCAGACCTAGTGTCCCTCCTTCCAACTAAATGAGGTATGTACCTATCATAGTAAATATTTCTAATTTTTTATAAATCCATTTCTTCACCCATCCACCCATCGTCCCATCCATACAACCTTTCACTTTCTTCCATCATTTCATTTCACTTCACACCATTCCACCTCATCATCATTAATTTCTCAATTATTGCTCAACAACACAAGCAATACTTTCTCCTTGATCTTTGCAATGAATTCTCTACAATCATGTTTGTACACACTCAGGTACGTGCACATTAATTGCATTGTTAATTATCCTTTAGAGAATTTTATTTAATCACTGTACAATAATATGGACATTCATATAATTTTATTTAACCCCCCGTCAAATCACTATTTCCATCTCACATGTGTGGACACATGTCCAAATTTAGGTTGGAGGGAGGGGTAAGAAAGATGCAAAAATATTGCCACATGTCAATGCATGATTGTCTTCATTAGAAAATCTTGCTAAGTTGATTCAAAATTTAAAATGAAAGATGGCTCGCATGTGTGATGTGACACTAAACTATTGTCACCATTTCCTCTCATTATGATTCCCTTTTATTACCATTTCTTGCTATTATTAACTTTGTCATAATTTCATAATGCAAATGGTAACTGCTAAAAATAGAGTGAAAGAAATTCAGTCGATAATTCACCTAACAAGCAAGCAAGAAAGAATTTGAGAATTACAGAGGTAATTTTGCAAAGTGAAAAGTTGAGTATAGACAACGGGAGGTAGAATCATTCAGAATGAGCCCTCAGCTCATGATGCTTTATTATAGGATGCAACATGCTTAACCAAATTTCAGAATTGTGGTTGATTAGATTATTTTTTGAATCTAGATGGTTTTGATGAGGGTATTGAATTCCAGTTTTCTCAGACATTTTCAGAAAAAAAATCCATGGTGAAAGGATTGGAGGTCACAGCGACTAAAGAATGAATTGCATAAGTTTTAAAGTTGTTAGCTAATAGTGAACCTTGCCCTATTTATAGGGATTCCAAGATAGCCAGGGCTATATTCATGATACATGGTGACCCTCCACTCACAATTGACAAATAGGGTGCTACAAGACTCTCTCTACTCAAGCAATGGAAGCAGGAAGTCATACACAACATCAAATATATCACCTACAAAGGTCGACTGTCGAACTTGCATTTGGTGCACTTAAAATTGTTGATTCATATGAGGCATAGGAGGAAGATGAATGTGCCCAATGTCCTATACAACCTTCTCTCCATTGTGGTAGCAGAAACTCAAAGAGGTAGGGAAAAATCTATATCCCACCATTGTCTAATTAAATTGTTGGTTGTAAGATCTCTACATGATAAAACACCTAGAATGGCCTAGGAGGATTTTGAGAAAACTGAGCAATATATACCTAAGCCATATTATCCTAGGGTTTCACCTCAGACACATAGGTCTAGTAGAAAATTTAGCATGAATGAAGGTACCTATGGTGCTTCGACCTCTACTACTGGTGTGGATTCCCCCATTGAGGAAAAGATTATAGATGTTATTTCCTCTAATAAAGAGTATGAAAACAAAAATTCTTATTTAAACTCTGATGATGATTATAGTCCACTAAAAATAGTAATAAAAATAAGAGCACAAAAGAGGGAGGCAAAAGTAAGGAAAAGAAAAATGCAACTTGCGCAAAAAGAGGTGCCAAGCCCTAAGAAAAGGAAATTTAGCACTGTTCATCTTGCAACCAAAGAAAATCAAAAGAGCCCTCTCAAGAAATCAAAGCTAACTGATCTTAAGCTTGGTGGGATATTGTGCAAAAGCATCGAAGCTCCAATGGAGTGGGAGAATGTACAAGAAGAAGATATATTCAAGAAAGAAGCAAAAATGACCCTGACAAATCTTGTTGCCATTACATAAGAAGTTGAGACTCAAAAACATGAAAAAATCAAGAGCTCCTATAGCAAGACCAAGAGTGGGGGTTCCTATAGCAAAGTCAGGAAATAGATTAGGAGTTTCTATAGCCACCACAAGAAGAAGAACAAGAGGCTCTATAGAAAAAGGAGGAAATAGGAATCATACCTCCACAACTTGAATCGGTGGGATAGCCTAAATATATGCAGATAATTCTCTATGGGAAGCAGCCATCTATGAAAATCTTGGTAGGAACCCATAAACCTCCTGATTTTTCAGTGCATATAGCTATTTTAAATTTATGGGAAGAAATACAAAGAAGAGAGGAGGAATGGAAAGAGGAGAAGAAATGGTTGAAAAAGGAAATCCAAGAGAGGGATGAGATGATCAAAGAAAAGAATGAGGAAATTGTCTTTTTGAAGGAAAGGGTAAGCAACATTGCAACTTTGGTGCCACAAATATTGGAATGTAGAACCCCTCCAAGGGTTTATACTTTTCAATTGAAGGATAAATACCTCTCCTTTATAATTTCAAGAATCATCATAGGTTTGAACCCCTCCATTGAAACTCCTACCGAATTTTCCAATTTTCATAGGATTGCTTCTCCTAAAATAAAATATTTATTATGTGAATTTTACTTACACAACTTTGTTGTCCCAAAAGACCAAGACTGGAATCCATTTACTTATGTTGGAGACATACAATTAAGAGCATTTATGTCCTAGGTATAGAATGAGATCAATTGGGGTGAACAATATAATGCTTACAAGAAGAGGGAATCCAGTATTCCCCTAGCCATCAAGACAGAATGAAAGAACCCCAAAGATATTTATACAAATTGGAATAGATTTCTCTTTAGGTCAAGCTATGGTAACACAATTATTCCTTGGATTTAGATTGTTTAGAGTGAGTATGAGGTAAAAACTACAGCAAAAGAGGATACTATTACAAGATATCTATCCTAGAGATGGAACCTATTGACCAGTGAGCTAAAACAGGCCGATCCACATTCTATCGACAACTATGTTGTTGCGATGAAGAGAATTGAAAGATACATCCAGCTTGGGAGAACCAAGGGGTGAGAATGGCTTCCCCTGACTTTTCAACCACCTACCCTCCAACGTCTTGTACCTAATTTTAGATTCTATAGGTATGACATTGCAAAGGAACAACATAGATGGTGGAAACTTGATAAGTTGGGAAGATTTTATTGGAATCCTGATTCACTCACGACCGAAACCAACATTCAACAACTATCAATTGCATAATTCAAGGCCTTAACTAAGTAGAAGTATAACACTTCCCCTGCTAGAGGACCAACAAATTTTAGGTTGGGAGGAGTGATGAGTCTAGTTTTTGGCCTAGTTAGGGGGTATAATATCTTGTTGTTTTCCAAAGTTACCATAGACTTTGATATTGTATAATGACACTTTTATATAGTTTCTATTAGTCATAAGACATTTGGGACTAATCTCATTTTTCCCACTTTTAATGATATTTAACTATTATGTGGACCATCTATATTAATCGTGAATGTGATTGGTGAATGTTCTTTAATGTGGTTATCATTGTGCAATTATTATGTGTACTGGTGTTGCCATGTAACATGATTGAAATGCTAAATTGAGAAATAAAGCCGCCAGTTGGTCAGGTTGAGGAGTCATGTGAAGGTCAACTAGGGATGATGGTGGAAGATTCCCATGTGAGCCACATGTAACCTCCTTGTACCAATCTTTAATGGCATTGAGCATTGTGGGAATTATTGCAATGGCCGAGTCCACACTTAGTCATGGATGTCTGAACGGATTCCCCTCCATGTGCAACCGCCCTTCCACTTTCTTCTCGCTTTCCCTAAATGACATCCTCTTAGTTAGTGGGAGTTGATGACCATGTTTAGTTGGTATAAATAAGGCTTAAATCCTCCTTCTTTGAGCTATTGAGTTAATGAGTTGATCGCCAAGTCTTTGTACAAGCTAATAATTAGCCATACTTTTGTAATTGCATTTTTTAATGAATGAAATAAGATTCTAAGTTGTGTATCTGATTTTGCATTATTTTAGAGGATAATCATCTAAGGGGGGCCACTTGGTGAGTAATTTTTTCCTTTAGCTGAATTAGATTATTGTTGGTTTTTGTTCAGTACTTCATTAAGTTTCTAGCATTGAATGTTCTTGGAGCCAATAAAATTCCATTCTGTGAATGTTCTTGTAGCCAAAGTGGACAGAGTAGTTTCCTATTGGAGTCTTAGATTTGATTGAGTGATGTTCAAAATTCACTTTGTTTCCTTTCATGCAATTTACTTTCAATATTAAGTCTTTCTTAGTTATAAAACAAATGTGACTAATTTGAAGTTCCTAGTGCACATACTATGCTAACCCATTTCAATTTCATGTCCCTAGGTTGACAATTTAAATGTACATTCATGATGGTTAAGATGACTATTTAGGCTAGATGCCCAATCTCAGAATCATGGCTATAAGGGCTTAGTTATCAAAATAATTATAGGAGGCTGACAATGGATATGTATTGGGATGTATATGATGGACATTATTATGGATTATGTGATGGACATGTAGTTTTTTATTTTTGATGTGATATGTGAGAGCCCTTATTGACACTATATGATGTGTATGTGATGGATGATTTACTTATGCATATGTCTATGTTTATGGTTTTATTGTGGATGGTTATTGTGATGCGATGTATGGATATGCCTATTTATGTTTAAGCCTATGTGGATTTATTATTGAGACATGTAGGATGCCTAACATTTATGATGTTATATGCTATGGATGTGGAAATGAACCTAGCAATTTTTGATGCAGGTGACAATGCACAAAGATGAATATGTTAATGCAATGGTTAATGAAATGAATTTTAAGAGGTATAGGATAATCAAGTAAAATTAATCTAAACAACTTAAAATATGATTATGCACATGGTATGAAATGGAACTTAGCGAACCTAAAATATGGGATGAGAATGCAACTAAATTGCAATGTGAACCATGAATGCAAATAAGGGTCGACACAATGATGGAAGTGAAGGATGTGATGGGTGTGCAACTACACCTATCAAGAACCATAAGAATATTGAGGAGAAAGGGGAAGATGGAAGGAATCAATGTTTGCACAACCAAAATCCTAAGTCACGGGTTGGGAGAAAAAGGGATGGAGGATACATGAATACAATGGAGGAGAAAATGAAATGCAATCCTACTACAATTTTCCATCTACGGAGCATTGATTTTTGCTATAGCATAAGACACCGGGTACCATGGTATGTGGAACTAGGGTGGATCAGTGTCCAATGCATAAACACAACAAACAAGAAGCCTATCCCAACAACCCAAATTTTTGATGGCTTCAGTCGGGCCAGGTATTGGGATAACCACAAGAAAAAAAGGATGTCCCAATGTAACCTAAGACCTCAGGGATCTTGTTCGGTACTATGTGGGACAACCAAAAAGCCAACAAACAAACAGAAAAAATCAAAAAATTTCCCTATGTAAACCAATCAAAACACACAATAATATGATAGATCATGGCGGTCTTGGCAAGTGATGATAGGGAGCTCATATGATAAAAAAAGCCCAAAAGCACCAAAAGATTGCAATCAATTTCAAAATGTCCTTTTCCATAGGATCAAGATGATGGATGGGGTTGATGAGGTTTGTTAGGAAGGATACATCCTGTTGAGACCAAAGATGGTTGCTAAACTAAAAGATCAATAATGATGTAGGATATCCAAAAACCAATTAAATATCCTGATGCGAATGGATTCCATTTGTAAAGAACCAGCTAGATAAGGACATACTCGACAACAAGACACAAGACATAGGACACAAGAATGACAAATCTTAAAGACCTAGGGTCTTGAGGATTTATCAAAAATCAACCTTGCCTACGTGAAAGCATAGATCCCTCGTAGTTCGAGGAAAAGACCATGGATAAAAGTGGAAAGAGGATGATGAAGATAGATGATGGAGGACAATGACCAAATAGGCTAACAATAAAAGAAAAGCAGTGAAAAGCCTCAAGGGTGGAACAAATGATCAACCTTAGCTACATGCAAGTGCAGGGGCAACATAGTTCGAAAAGGATGAAATATCAACAATGGATAAGGGTGAAAAGAGGACAATGGGGGAAAATGATTAAGGAAAAAATAGAGAAGAAGCAGAGCCCCAGAGGAAAATCAAATGATTGGCCTTGTCTATGTGCCAACGCAGGGGCAACGTAGTTCAACAAAGATGGAATGACAAGATGAAAGAACCTAGATGGAGACAACCAAAGCGATAAGATGACACAAGCTAAGACTAGGATAAAAGTTCAAGATGACGGATAGTGGATGAAGTTTGTCCAATGCTCAACCAAAATATACCAAGTGACCAGATGATGCAAGAAGATGGAGGGATAGGATTGATAGGATGATGAGGATATGAGATTGGGATGGATAAATCATAAAGTTATTAGGATGCAAGGTAGATAATGATTAAGCCCCATATGAATGGAACCTATTGGGAGTTTTTTACTAGTCATATATATCCAAGGTGCAACCAAAGGTGGTTTTCACCATAGGATGAATTATTTCTCTTTACTATTTTTGGATTTTTCTAACTTTTTGACTTGTTTTGTATTTTTTAGATTTTAGTAGGAAGGATACCCCAGTTGACCTAAGTGTAAAACTTCTTCAGGTGCATGATATTGATGGAGTCTTCTAAGGTCTCTCCTTCAGGTGTAGACAACTTGTATGCTATGGAACCATATTTTGCAGCGATGATGTAAGGGCCCAGCCAATTGACTTTGAACTTGCCCTTCTTTTCTCGATCTTCCTGATTCTATTGATTTTCTTTAAGGAATAAGTCACCAACATTGAATTGATGAGGGTAGACCTTCTTATTGTAGCTTATCTTGAGTGGATGTTGATAGGCTTGTAAATGGTTGTAGGCTTTGATCCATTTTTCATCCAAGAGTTCCAACTGAGCAAGTCGTGCAACCTAGGTGTCTTCGTCACTTATTAGATTCTTTAGAGATATGTGAAGTGATGGGATTTCGGCTTCAATCAACAAGATATCTTCAACACCATAAACTATTGAGTATAGAGTGGTGCCAGTGGGGGTGTAGATGGAAATGTGGTAGGCCCAAAGGGTAGGATGGAGGTGGAGATGCCAATCTCTACCATTAACCATCTTCTTAATGATTTTAATTATGGTTTTGTTGGTTTCTTCTATTTGACCATTACCCTAGGGGTAATATGGGGTAGACCAAGGATGTTGGATATGACAAGTCTCATAGATGAATTTCATGTACTTATTTTTGAATAGCTTTCCATTGACAATAATGATGGTGGAGGGGATTCCATACCTATAGAGGATATGGTAAAGGATGAATTTGGATATTTGAACACGAGTAATTTGGGTGTGGTATGGATTCCACCCACTTAGTAAAATATTCAGTGGTGGTGATGATGAAAGTATGACCATCAGAGGATGGAGGCTAAATCTTTCCAATCAAATTGAAACCCCATTGTGAAAATGGCGATGGTGTTGTGATGGGTTGTAGCTCTTGTGTGGGAGTATGAATTAGATCCGCATGTTGTTGTGCAGGTGAGAGATACACCATTGTACCACAATCCTAAGGCCGGTGAGAAGAGATTCATATTCAAAAAAATTGTTGGTGCAAGGAAAGGCTAATCTAAATGACTTTGGTATGTAATCACCCTCAGGGGTGACGAGCAAGATTCCCACTCCTGATCCATGATTTGTGTGTGATCCATCAAAGTATAGTGTCCATGTGGTGGCTTCAGAAACTACAAAGACCCCTTCATCAAGAAACTTTGTTTCTAAAGGATAGGCATTTGAATAGTTGAGTCCCTACAAGGGGAAGATGAACATCCCCATCTTCTAGCACCTTGTTGAGGTTTTCACTAGTAGATATGCCCTTTTTTTTAACTTTTTCAAAGTCACAACGTGCCTCAAGGAGGTTTTCACTTGGTAATCCCTTTTGATTTTGTTTCTTTTTATTTTTGCGACTGGGGTGTTCATCTTCCACCAATCCCATAAGGTGCACATATTGGTTCACTGAGGGAAAGGTGTTAAGAGGTGTGCTACCTTATAGGTCATAATCAATAAGTTTTGGATGTTTTAGAGATAGGGTGATGGTGCAAATAGATAGGCATTAAAACATGGAAGGGAGGTCAATGCAATCAACGTCATTTTATGCGTGTATGATGGATTCCTCGTCTGGTATTTCTTGGAAAGAATATTCATCCACACTAACATTATTAGAGGCACTAGATGATGCCATAGGACCATTTTTTTTAGTATAATAGCCCAATCCCATCTTCTTTATATGCATAGAAGCTTCTATCAACTATCATCTACCTTGTTCTACTACACCAAGGCCTCCCCCTCAATAGTTATGTTTTTCTGCAATCTTGGAAGGCAAAGGATAGACCTCTTGGAAGAATTATTTCAAGGGGGGAGATGGTTAGGGTTGCTCATACTACACCCACCGGTTGATGTCATCTTCAAGTGTATCTTGTCATATTCCAAGAGAGTAGAAAGTGCTAGACCCCACATTTGGAGAATTGAGGGTGATTGTCTTCTCTTCGTCTTTTAGGACAGATGGAGAAGGTTGGCCATATTTATGTGGTGAGGGTGGAATGGTTTCCATGTTCAATGTTGTACACATTTCATACTCACCACATCCCTTGTCAATGATTTGGACCTTAGTAATGGTCGAATCATGTGTGGATGATGGTGTGGATGAAGTGGTGTTTAGTATGTTGGTGGATGAATGAGAGTCTCATGTCTAAGATTCCCCCATTTCTACCCAACTATAATAATGAGAATGGGGAAAGGAATCCTCTAGTGCACGACAATATTAAAATGGCTATGGGTCAGCTTGTATAGTTACTTCTATTCCTCGAAATGGGAATTTCAAACATTGGTCATAGGTTAATGGAACGACTTGCATAGAGTGAATCCATGGGTGACCAAGAAGGATGTTATATGGAAGTTCAAGGTCTAGAACATGACACATAGTGTATTGTACAATGGGGCCCACCTAAATAGGAAGACAAATAGTGCCCTTAGAATCTCATTTTGTGTTATCATATGCTTTGATGGTGATAACTTGATTGTTTAGCTCAACTTGGGTGTATCCCACCTGTTCTATAAATTTTAATGTGCAAATATTTAGGGTAGAACCATTATCTACCAATACCCTTTTCACTTTATGACAATTTACACCAACATCAAAGTGAAGGGGGAAGTTATGACCTGAGTGAAGGCATGACATATATTTCTTTCTGAAACCTAATTGGTAGTTTGTTGAGATATTTCCTACCAATGCTTGGAATTGTGTGGGGTCTATATCGTTGAGAACTTGAGTGCTTTGTAAGGCCTTATTCAAGATGTCTTGGTGCATGGGGGAAGACTTAATAAGGTCTAGGATAGAGATCTAGGCTGAGGTCTTTCCTTGGTGATCAAGGATTTTGTACTACAAAATGACAGATGGTAGCTGGATAGATGCAGAGGCTTCTAGGACTATGATGTGGGTACAATAGGTGGTAACAACATAATGTGGGTCTTTACCCTTGACATGTATCATAGATACATGTGGCTCCACTTTTTTGATGTGTATAACAATTCCTTGGTAGTTATACGACACATTCTCGTAACTCATGTTATTAGTGTTGTTATTCTAGTTGTTGTTGCTAGGCCCTAGATTGGAGTTGGATGTACAAGGTCCTTGATTATTTTTTAGAAAAGCATTTTGATATATTTGGAGTTGAGCATTAGACAATTTTTTCATGTTAGCATCCACATATATATCACCCTGATCTATGAGACCTTGGATGTATGTTTTTAGACCTTGAAAATTATCCAATGTATGTCCCTTAATCTTGTGAAATTCACAATACTCATTTTCTTTAAACTATGTCGTCTTAGGCTTGGAATCCTCAAGGGGCTTGTTACATGATATGTGATTTGGTAATTATCTTGAAGAAGCTTGTTAAATACAACACTAAGGGTCTCACCCAATTTAGTAAATTAGCATTGGTTTCCCCCTCTGTTGTTTTGATTTGATTATTGTTGAGGATGAGGTGCTCCTTGGGGCATGGATATGGCATTTGGGATCGACTACTGCTATTGAGGTCAATATTGAAAATTTTGTGAGGCATTAGCCACTTGGACATGCTTGGTGTCCATGACACTGTCATTCAAAAAATTATTTTTCTTATTCCAATAATGAGGTTTGTCCATAGAGAACCTCTCTTTATCAGAATTGAAAATTTTGACCTTCCCTTTAGCAACAAGGGCTCTTTCAAGGATAGCACCTTTCTCCATGATTGCCGTAAAGGTTGTGACATAGTGGAGGAAAAATTTATGAGCCATGCCCGGATGGGAATTTTCAATGAACAAAGTGATCATATCCTTTTCCCTTAATGGGGATTTTATCTGAATGGCTAAGGCTCACCATCTTTCCAAATAGCTTATAAATGTTTCCCCATCACACTATGTTTCTTTCAAGTGATCAAGTGTATCAATATCCTTCTCTAGATTAATGAAGAAGTGGGAGAAAATTCTTTTGAAAGATGTGCAAAGGATTTTATGGATCCCTTCTCAAGACCCATGAACCGATCAAGAGTGATTCCCTATAGACTTCTAGGGAACAATCACATGAGGTAGTTATCATTGTGCATGACTTATTGACAACAGTCATAAAACTCCTGAAGGTGAGATTTGGGATCTTTGGTCCCCTTGTACTTATCAAATAATGGCATTTATAAATGTTTTGGGAAAGGAACCAAGGAAATGGGGCGATCAAATGGATAAGGAAAAATTTCCTAAAATTTAAATGATTGTTTTCTCGTCCTTGCTTGTAAGTCTTTTAACACGGCTTTGACTTCTTCCAAGTCTTTCTTGATAGGTGTTGCAAAATTTGGGATTGGCTGAGTATATGGATGGTATTGTTGTTATCTAGAAGCAATTGGATCATAGGTGGGTTCAGGTGTATAAGGAGGCATCTTTTGGCTTTGATTGGTGTAAAGAAATTGTAGATTAATGTACGATGGATATGAACATGACAAATGGTGATGGTAAGAGGTGGAAACTGCTTGTTGGTAGGGTGGCTGTTGTGGATATTGTGTAGGATTTTGATTGTATGAAGAGGTAGAACCACCTTGTTGATATGGTGGTGGTTGATAATAGGAGGTGGATGGTGCACCTAGTTGATAAGATTATTGTTTCTTGAGATATGATGGATAGGATTGGTATTGATGTGCAATGGTGGGTTGTTGCATGACATATGGAGGAGGTTGTGGGTTTGATGTCTATTGATAAGGATTGGTTTGTGTTTGTGGAGGGTTTGTGTAAGGTGGCAGTTGCATCCGTGTTTGATTTTGAGAAGCCTGGTGATGATTAGGATAGGATGGAGCAATGTATGTGTTGGATGGATGATAAAGATATTTTGTAAGAGGATTATGATGTGTTTGCGTAGGAATGTGTATATGTTGTGTTGGAGGTTGTTGTTGTGGTGGTTGTTGGTAATATGGGCGAGATGGAATATTTTGTTGTTGTGGGACTATTACAGAACCACCATGCAGTGGTTGTAGTGACTCGGATGTAGTTTGTGTCACCTTATGTGGTGGTTGCATGGGAATGGTAGAATGGTGTTGAGGAGTCAAAATTATTTGTGGTGGGATTGGGATGTTATGATGTAGAGGTTGTTGATGAGGTGGGTGGGATTGGTGAGGATTAGTAGAAGGTTTCTAGAATACATGAGGTGGTAAGTTGCTAGTAGGTGTAGATCCTAGAGGTGGCATCAATGCAAGGATAGGTGTGCCCCCAGTATTGATAGGTGGTTGGCTAGGATTTTGAGATGGAAGTGGCAGAGCAGATGAGATGTACGGTGGCATGTCATAGGCATAGGGATCATTATGCTCAAGTGCTACTATGGAGGCTATGATTGGGAGGCAAGAATAGCTAGAAACCTGATGTATCATGACATTTCCAAACTTAGGATGGTACCAATTCTTTTTCGGTGAACCCTCGGGGACATATGAATTCCCTAGAAAATTTTGTGAAGGTTGTAGATCTATAGGTGCTAGAAGAGTGTGGTTACTGATATATTGTGACACATCAAAATTAGATGGTGGTTTGATTCCTCTCATGATCAAAGTGGTGAGAATCTTATCCCCACGTTCATTGAGGAGACGATCGATCATCTGAACATTAACTAGATTGCTAAGGTATTCGTCAGCAGTGACTTAGGGCTGATTAGCCATGTTTTCATCACCAGGTGATGTGGTATTTTGGGGATCGTTATTGGATTATGATGAAGCACCATTATGGGGGTCTTGTGGGATATTTGGAACATTGTTAGGATCTTGCAGGATGCTTGGTTGGGAACCTTGGGCTTGTTGTGCTACCATTTTCTTTTTTTCTTGTGATCGGGTCTGAACGGTCATGAAAGTGCAAAACAACTAGGTGAACTAATATGTATCTAAACTTCTAGGATGCAATGCAAAGATGATCTAAATGAAAATTGGATTGATTTATTGGATTGGATGAGGGTTGATTGACTTGATAGTTGGATAAAGATGTGATTGGATTGGATTGGATAAGATTGATCGATAAAATGATTGATAGGATTGGATGAGATTGGATGATTGGAAGGGATTCTAAACTAAGTTTAGAGATCACCCTAGGTTACTTAAGGTGTTGAATGATTGGATCAAAGAATGAACTCATGATCACGGCACCGAATCCTCTTTTAGATGGAAGGGGATTGATCGGGTTGGGTACGATGATCGACTTAGGATGGATGGTTATCCTAAGAAAATGTTAAAGGATGATGATTAGTTTCAAGCACCTTGGTCAGTTTGGATAATAGCTTTAAACAAAGTTCAAAGGATTGGAATTCAAAAAATTATAATGGATTTGTAACCTAAGGATGATTAAGGATGCACCTATATGATTTGGATAATGATTTTGGATGTAGATGGGTCAAGATGTAGATGGAATGACATGAGGATTATGCATGGAATGGATGGGAAAATGACTAGGGAGACAACAAGCTTCTTAGAATCCCAATACATTGACTTTTTGGATCAGTCTTGTGTAACGGATTTAGTTTCGAGGCAGGGCTACCCAAACTTAGGTAGGGTCACCCAAACTAGGGTAGGATTGCCCAAACTAGGGTAGGGTTTCCCAAACTTGGGTAGGCTCACCAAAACAAGGGCGGGGTCATCCAAAAAGGTTCTAGATTTGACTTAGTCCAAGAAACGGTTAAGTTCTATTGATAAACGGGGTGAACGAACCTTCGAAATGGGCAAACGGGTTCACGAAATTGGTGAACGATCACTCAGAATGGGAAAACAAATGCTCAAAATGGGGGAAAGACACTTAGAAGTAGTGAACAAATACTCAGAATAGGTGAACAAATATCCAAAATGGGAAAATTACTCTCAAAATGGGAAAACAAGTACCTAAAATGGGAGAACGAATACCCAAAATAGGAAAATAGATGGTCGAAATGAGGGAATGATGTTTGGAACAAGTAAGAGGATACCCAGAATGGATGGAAAGATAGTCGAAATGGTTAAACAAGTACTCATAATGAGATAATGACACTCAGAATGGGAAAATGAGTACACAAAATGGGAAAATAGCTAGAAAATGAAACATGAAAATGGTTGTCTAGAGGGCAGGTCACCCCTTTGGAGGGTAGGGTCACCCCTTTGGAGGGTAAGGTTGAACCTTTTGAGGGTAAGGTCACCTATTTAAGAAAAACTACTCTGATTTAACTTAGGCAAGGTGAAAATCAATTGAGATAGAAAGGAAAGGTCACCCCTTTGAGGGCAGGGTCACCCCTGTGAGGGAATGGTCACCTATTCTAGGGAAATTAGTCAAATTTGACTTGGTCCAAGTGGAAAACAACTAAAATAGGAAGGGAGGGGTCACCCCTTTGAGGGTAGGGTCACCTCTATGTGTTGGACTAAACTTAACTTAGGCAAAAACAACAAGAAAATGGCCAAGATTGACTGATAAACACTAGTTTTGCACAAAGAAGACAGCTCAAGCAACATAATCCTAAGATTGGGGTTAAGGGTATGGTCAACATAATCCTCTATCTAGGCTAAACAATACTTCTAAGGGAGTCTCTGATATACACATGGTACGTGGGGAACAATCGTGAACACCAACCCATCACAAGCATGAGTCAGGAACTTCCAGCGAGAGATTGGAAGCTCATACCAACTCTTCATGTATTTTCTAAGCATCACCCTATCTTTGAAGCTCCGCCAAACACAATGTGACTAGATTGAGGTACAAATTTTGTTCTCCCCCCTTTATATGCCCCATCGATAACATGTGGTTGGGATCATCCCTTAGGGTGATGAAATCCCCAAGCAGCTCCCACTAAGAAAACAAAAAAGGGAAAAAAGGACTTAAGTGGACTATGATTTCTCTTCACCCAGGATCACCAAATGGTGCAAGGGGATTGGATACTTCAATAGTACACTATTCAAACAATCCAAAAAAATTCTTTGACCCCTCTAATTAGAGTTATGTTCCTAGTTGAAATAAAATTAATAAACTAACAAAACTCTAAAGAAAGTAACTTTCTCATCCTACAACAAATACGATAGTATTTTGTTGTTTTTGGTCTTCAACAATCTTTAAAAATCTGCACAAACGTTACCAAAAAACAACACTCACCAACAAAAAAACATTAGTAGGTCAGTAGTAAGGAAAACAACACTCTGAACTCTGGAATGAAAAATTAACTCTTTGTTTTACCTGATTTACCTTTGTTCAGGGCGAAGTCGCCTTTGTGTATTCAATATAGTCGACTCTTTGGGTGAGGTCACCCCTTTATGGGCAGGGTTTCCTATCTTTGGGCAAGGTCACCTATTTGTGGGTCTGAACCTACAAAATATCACAAAACTGAAAAATAGGAAACAGACAGCTAGGCAGGGTTGCCTATTCGTGGGTGGAGTCACCCCTTTGTGGGCGAGGTCACCTATTTGTGGGAGGAGCCGCCTATTTGTGGGTGAGGTCACTCCTTTGTGGTTGGAGTCACCTCTTTATTCTAGACAAGGCTACCTTTGTGTTCCTGAACCTACAAGATGTCAAACAACATAAAATGTAAAAGAAGCAGACCCATTTATGGGTCCCACTCGGCATGCAAAAAATGTGTGCAGGTGTGTTTCTACTTCTAAAAATGAAAAACAAATAGAAATTCAACAAGGAAAAGACACATACAAACACTCAATGATTAGCCATAAGTTGAATCTAAATGAAAAACAAAAAAACATGAAATGTTATACTTTTTGCTTGCTTAAATTCATGAGTTGGTTGGCCCTTGATGATACTTGGATGTATGCTCCTTGATGATAAAATTCATGCAATAAGGGAGGTGGATGTAGTGATTGAGGATGGTGGGTGAGATGCACTAATGGATGCAAAATGGCTTGAATGCAAGAATGTCTTGAATGCTTGTGTCTCTAATCTCTAACATTTTTTAACTTGAGGCCAAGGCTCTCAATTTAAAGAAAAACAGATGGTTAAGATTGAGCCATCATGGACAAGATGAAGGGTTGTGGTGAGTTGAGGACTCAAAAGCCCTCACATATTTCCATGTCGAAGGTGGGATGGAAAAAGGATGAGTGACATGGACAAGGCCATGTGATGTGGAGGTACTTGAAAGTGCCTTGGGATTGAAGAGGATTTCCTCAAAAATGCATTCCTTGCCCCCATATGGGGTTGATAGTGACAAGTGAGGACTTTTAGAAAGTCCTCTCTTGTCACCATGGGGATTTGAGATGGAGTTGGAGAAATAAATGTGAATTTTAATTCACATGTTTTGATGAACTCAATGGATAATACAAGGTTCTCCTAAAGGAGGTCCTTGTCCCATGTGCCTGATGTGACCTATGAGAGGTCAAGGGGAAGAGAAATGCATGGGTGGAATAAATGTGAATTTTTAATTCACATGGGGAAGAGCTCAATACCTGATAGGGTAAGTACCATGAGAGGTTTACTTAAGGACATGCTAGAAAAGGTAAGTGATTATATTAAGGTTGTGCAAACAAGTGAATAGTAAAATTAATGAAGATTAGAAGCAAGTGGTTGAATATGGAGGATGTGACATTAATCATGATTAAGGATATGCACATATTAGTCAAGGATTAATTAGATTTATCTAGATTAGTGAAAAGGTTATGGAGGATGTGACAAGGAGAGAGAGAGAGAATGAATTTAAAATTCAAAAAGATAATTGACTCAATTAAATAAATTGACACATTTGTTTAATTTAGATAGGAAATAGTAAAAAATAAAGTATTTAATTGAATACTTTTAGAAACTTTAGGGAACACGATAATATTAATTAAATATGTCATTTAATTAATATAGATGAATTAGATGAATAAATGATAGGATTTAAACAATATGGGAGTGGTCAAATTTGGATGTCTACTGTATGGATACATTATTGATGTATGATTCTATGGGTTGATGGATGATGCTTTTATTATAATGTATGAGATGGATGTAGTCATGCAAATGATATTATATTTTTTTATTTTTTCATATGTATATATTGATGATATGGATAGATGAATAAATGTGAAGTATTTTATATATGAAATTCAAATATCTAATTCTATACGTGGATATGAGTGGTTTCTAAATGCATGATAAGTGAATAGATTGATTTTGGATATAATAAATAAAAGTGTATGGATATATGATAATGCATGGAGGTATGATGAATGCAGATGTATGGATGTATGGGGATAATTCTTTCTTTTGGGTTTTTTTGATGCAAATGTATGACCTAAATGTATGAATGGGAATGGATTATGATGATGCATAGATTACGATGATATTATGGATGAAACTCGATTTTTGGATTTATATGTAATCATATGATTAAATGTACGGATAAATGTATGATATGATATGGATTATGAAAATATTTTATTTCTAATTCTATGTAATTCAAATGCAAATGTGTGATAGATTTATGGATGGATGGGTGGTGATGTTTTATAATTCCATTATTATGATGGATTTATGATAACATTGTTTTAATGATATGATATGGAAATGATAATGCAAATGAAATGATTGATTTTATTATGTCAAATGTACTCAATCATTTAATGAGATATCTTCATGTTGAAATTTATCATCCTTGGAAAAGACTATATGGAAATGCAGAACTAATATGAATGCAATCCAATTTTAGCCATGCAAACCTAACTATGCAATGTTGTCATTTGATTCATTGTACTTGGTATCATCATTGAGCTCTTAAAATGTTGAAATTTAGTACAAACATCAATGGTGTATTTGGACCATGATGACCTAAGTACAACTTCCATACAACTTCCATTGAGTTTTGATATCACATGATAACACAAGCATCTAGGTATAATTCGACCAAGATGGCCTGAGAATCACTTGCATAAATAGACAAGAGTTAATTATTTTCCCATGCAAATTCAGAATGTCATCAATGATACTTTCTAGAGCATTTCCCATGACAATTTTGAAAGTAGTAATGATTGACTCACAAACAACAAAGAAAGAAAATATCATTCTCCATCCTAACCCCTCAAGTTCAAAAGATCATCAAGGTACTCTAGAGAAGTGACAGCAACAATTGAGATACAACATTTGAACAATCATTCTAATGTGATTAAACCATGATTCAAAAGATGATCATCCAATGAGATTTGATTTACTTGTCTTGATGTTGAGTTGGATGGTCAATTTGTTTGATTGATTATGATTATTGTTTGTGCCAACTTGTCCTATTGTTGCTTGTTTGTTACCTATTGGTTTAAGCTCAACATTTATTTACCCCCAGTGAGCTCAGGATTTTTCCCTCAGTGGGAAACAAACCAATTATTACAGATATGCACAATGTAAACCAAGCCATGTAGGGACACAACCGCAGTAGTCGGATATGGACATGAAGTTCATTTTATGATAGACACGTATGCTTAATGATAGTAGAAGAAGAAGGTCAACACACATTTCTAAATAGATGGAGAAGTCGATTCATCATAAATGGCACCTATTTAAAAAAAAATCACTACTTGTTTTTATTGCACTTTTTGAAATTTTTATTATTTTTTTGTTGTTACCAAGATGCCTATTTGCTAGGTTTTCATCGAGCCAATGATTTATTTATATTTTTCTGAGTTTTAACTTCTTTTTTTGTTGTTACCAAGGTTCCTTTTTGCTAGGTTTTCACCAAGGTAACCATTTTTTCAAGACATTATTCTAATTTATATGATTTTTTCAAGACTTTTTCTTAGTTTTATGATTTTTTCAGGATTTTTTTTATTTTTTTGATTTTTTTAGGACTTTTAAGCATGAACTGAATGCATTATGTGTAGAAATTCTTTAGATGAATGTTGTTCATTGGTTCCTCAAATATATCCCCTTATGGTGTGGACAACTGATATGCCCCCAATCCAAAAACTAATACAATAACAAATGGGCCTAACCAATTTGGCTCAAATTTTCCTTTATTTTCTCAATCTTGTTGATTTTGGGGATTTTCCTTCAGTACTAGGTCACCTACCTAAAATATCCTTGGTTTAACCTTGTGATTGTAGCTTCTAGACATTCTCTGCCAATATGATTTTAGGTGGTCCACTGCAAGCTGATGATGTTCATCTAATAGTTCCAGCTCTTGTAGTCTAGACACTCAGTAGTCCTCTTCTGATATGATTCCCTTCAAAGACACCTGAAGTGAAGGTATCTCAACCTCAATAGGTAGAATGGCTTCTTATCCGTATACAAGGGAATACAGTCTAGCTCTTGTGGGTGTCTGGATGCTTGTACAATAGGGACATAAAGGGGAGTTCAGCTAGATATGCCAATCACATCTAGATTCATTGATATTTTTCTTGAGGATCTTTAAAATAGTTTTGTTTGTTGCTGAACTGCAAAATTTGAATTCTTTTGGGAAATGCCAAAGGAATGGGTCTTCTATCACTTTCTAGGGTTTTCACCTAGAAGGAAGAGAGGTTTCCATTATCATTCATGGGGAGCATAAAATCTTGTGATTGGTTAGATGTTTAGGGATTGAAAGGAGTGGGATATGAAAATGTGTTGAAATGTGCTATGAAAATGTAACTACTTAACCTAAAGAAATAGCATTTAGGTTGCTAGGAAACACATGGTGTAATGTAGTAGAAATGAAAGCAATAAGAGTAAACCAACCTAATAGAACAAAAAATTGCACTTGGAAATCGAAGAGGGTTGAAGCTCAGATTGTAGAGGTCACTAGAATTTTGGAAAATTAGGGTTTTGAATTGTTTGGGACACTTACACCAACTGGGGTGACCTAGTTCCTTTCGAGAAAATCTGCTCTGGAGGCCATTTTGGTCAACTGGGTCCCTGAATCTCAAAAAAATTATATCGGAAAGCCTTAATGAGACTAGGTCACCATTATGAATTACCTAGTCCCTTTCTTCTTTTCTAGTAAATAGGAAGTGGATGCGGGTGCCTTAGGTCTATATTCTACTTCTCTGTAGGAATCCTATCTAAAACCTGCAATATAACCTGCAAAATAGAATGTACTTGTGTTTCTAATGTGGGGTTTTCCTTGGTCAAACCCCTAGTTGTATTTAAACTCAAAATGAAATGGAAATCTACAAAACCCTAGCCTAAAGTGTGTCTAGAACTAGGAAAACCTGAAATAAAGGAAAGCCCTATTCTATTGTGCTAGAATAAGATGTGTGTAAAGGATTTGAGATGATGCAATAATATAAGCCTTAGAAATCTTACAACATTGCAAATAAGAACAACGAGGAATGAAAATGTTATGCAAACCTCAAATTTGCAAATGGGTTGAAGGTAGAAGATGGAGGCACTTTGAAACTAGTCTTTAGGAATGATTTGGTTCCTAGTTGCACCTCGTCAACCTAGATTTCTCCATGGAACTCCATAAGCATCTATCTCCAACCTTGTCATTATGTGATCTTGAATGTGAAGTGAGATCTAAGGCCTATAAAAATCCCTAGTTTTTGCTATCCAAAAGCTTCAAATTTTTGTGTGAGGGATGAATCCTCTTGAGGAAGATGTTTTGCACTTGATTTTAGAGTTGAATGCAAAAAATGAGAAAGAGAAAGAGAGAAAATGACCTAAAAACAAGTATATATAAGAAACTTGACCTAACTGTTAGGAATTTTGACCTAAGAAGCTAACACCCATCAAGGATTTTTAGCTAATTATTCATTTTCCTGCTTAACACTCAAAAATCCTCAAAAAGGAGTAGGTTGCCAATTTGGGTGACCTAGTCCCACTAAGTGATTTTTTAGTGGGGCCGGTACTTTTGAATGTGTTTTGATGTATTTTGTCAGGGTTGAATGATCCCTTGGGTATATAAGGCTTACAAGTCAAAATTAACAACCTTAGTGGCCTATAAATATTGTTTTATGGTGAAATTTTGTGAAATAGGACCTAAAGTAGGACCAAAATGTGCACAAAATTGTCCTTTTCTTCAAAGGGATACAATTTTTGGTGACACATATAGCCCCCAATTTAGCGTCTATATGAATATATGTGCGTATGTAAGCTAAAGAACTATACAACAAATAATGCACCTTTATTTTCATAGGAGGATACTCATTTAAAGGGTGGGAGAATGAAGCCCCTAGTGTAGCTATCCACAAAACCACAATGTTAGGAACTACATCATACAACAAAAATTCATTAGTAATCCTAAAAATCCTATTATCTATTTCCTAGTGATGAAATTCAAGGGTAGATGTATGCCCCCCCTTGATTTCGCTCGCTTTACGAAGGTGGAATCAAGGTAGCCATCTAACCATGTCGAATAAGGGCATGCATATCAGAGGGAATTTCCAAGTACCATGCCTCATAGAGATGGGTGAGTGATGATGTAGGGTGTGGAAACACAATTCTATTGCAACAAACGACATCAAAAACAAAGTTCACTAGCACCCAAAATGCTGATTTGAATGAAAAAGTACACTCAAATTTTTTAACAAAAGAAAAAGGTACAAATGTGCTTGTCTGTAAAAGTGAGTTAGTTAAAAGGAAAATGAAAAATGAGTAACATACACTTAAATTTCTCATTTACTTTTTGCAGTGTTGGAGAGTGACAACATGTCGAGCACACGAGATTTCACACCCACGAGGTTGAATGTTTTACACGATTAGGTGGCGAGTGGCAGCCGCCAGTAGGAGGTGAGTTGATTTTGAAGCCTATGTTTTGTGATTTTTCAATTATAGAATGAATTTAATGCTTATTTAGAGTATATTAGGATCCTGGAAAAAAAGTTCGTAAAGTGTCCCTTTTGTTCCCAAAGTGTCCCTTTTGTTCGCAAAGTGTCCCTTTTCTTTGTGCAAAGTGTCTTGTTTCTTTGTGAAATGTCCCAAAAGGGTTCTAATGTGTCTAGGGCCATAGAAAAAGCATAGTAGAATAACATTAGCACATTTTATTGATGAATTAGAGTAAAATTGAAGAAAATAGATGATTTAGATAACATATTGTGAGAATTTGTATAGGTGCTGACACAGTCTCGACAATGAGTAGGCGGGAGATAGTTGTGTTTCCTACGAGATCTGGCCCCAACACTATCACCAGTAGAGATGAATCACTTAAAGGTGGTCGGGATCTATTGGGCCAACCTTATGCCACCGAAGAGATACCATGATGCCATCCTGATGGCACTATGTGAGAGGTGGAATGCAGATACCTACACATTTCACCTACCCATAGGAGAGATGACTATTAAAATGGAGGATTTCTATCACATTCTCTGAGTCCCTATTCGGGGAGAGCATGTGTGGCTACTAAGGGGATGATCCTTCTAAGAGTAGTAGGTAGACATGCAGTACTATCTTGGGGATCATGTTCATGATGATAGAGTACTAGGATAGATAGAGTTGGTGATGTTGTTGTATTCATGAGCACCCTTGGTGAGGCACATTATGATGCACATAGTGGCATTGGTCCTTTTTCCAGATGGGCATGTAACACATCTAGAGGGTGGAATGGTACACCTAGTATGAGGCATGGTAGAGCATCAGATAGTATATGCCTGGGGCCAATGCATTCTAGCACATGTGTACTATGATCTTGGTCGATTTGTGTTCTAGGAGTTAGACAACATGGTACATTGCACACTCTTACAGATATGGTGCCTAGAGCATATCATATGTACATGACCAATGGGCATCTCGTATCTGATAGTAGTGGGCACTGGGCTATCCACATGAAGTTGGGTACTCCTTACAATGATTATGGCATTACAATGATCTTCAATTTTGGAGAGTAAGATTTGACCAACTAGATGGAGAGGATATCCTATGGAGGCCATACCATCTTGTCCTCTAGTGGCTAGATTATACTAGATAGCTTAGGAGATTACAGATGACCAGGTTTCTTGTAGGACGACACGATCACATAGTGCGACCATTCTACTATGACCAAGTGATTAGGCAGTTTTGATAGGTACAAGTACCACCACAACCATGATCATCATTTAGGATTATTGTCAGAGTGCATGGTGACTAGGAGACATAGAATGCTTCACACTAGGTGATGCCATCAAAAGTGACTCAGACTACTCTGATCAGGACCAGTCACCAGTTGATGATGTAGATGATGTTGGGAACACATGGGATCACAAGGAGTTGCAAAGAGCCTCACGACCAGAGCTAGTATTCATGATGGATGAGCCAGTGGGAGAGGCTCAGCCTATTCCATATGAGGGGGAGGATAGGGAGAGAGAGGACAAGGCTGAGGAGACATGGTACAGGGCTATGGATATTTTTACAAATATTATTGATGACTATTATGATGAGGATGCAGACCCATATTATGATGGTCAGGAGGGAGAGGATGAGGATGAGGAGGAGGAGGAGGAGGAGAGGGAGAGAGGAGAGGAGCCACCTCTGAGTGAGGATGATGATACCATGACCGAGGATCGATATGAGCAGGGAGCGATTTCACCTATTAACAGGACTAGATCCTAGACAATAGCAGCAATAGGGACCAACACTCATAGCCAATGAGAGGACAACACATCCTCGATGCCCCTAACATAGGATGAGGTGGACCTTCCACCTTCTACCAGAGAGATGGGTGAGGACATGTGATATTTCTAGATGTATTTTATGTATGATATACTGCATATATATTGATATGATGATGTATTATTGATGAGACTTTTATTTGAATTTTTTTGGGCCTGTGGAGGGTTGGTGAAAGTTCCTGCAACATGCAGCTACAGAGATAGTGCTAGCGACCTTTGGCAAAGATGAGATGGATACTAACTATGTGCCCCCATTGATTGTGTAGTGTGATCTAGATACCTTGAGACCCTTCGCAATATTACGGGAATCCTATGAGAGCTTGAGGAGATAGGTGCATCGAGTGAGATCTACACCATAGATACAACCACCATGGCCTCTAGCAGAGGTGGAGAGATTAGAGGGAGAGTTGTCACAGGTATAGGTAGAGAGGGGTCGGATATCAGGTGAGAACTAGTTGGCCCTTTCACGAATGGGAGGATTAGATTATGCACTTTGAGTTAGTGGATCATGGTCACGATCATGCATGACTTTCTCTCGATGTCCTACTACTGATGAAGCATGAGTACTAGATCTAGAGGGATCTGGTAATCATAGTCCTCATCGAGACCATGTTTTATGATGATGTTGTAAAAGGATAATTTTGATATACTTATATATATATATATATATATATGTAGTTGGATATTTGGATGATGTCCTTTATTTGTGTGGATGTTAAATGGAAATGTGATTAATTAAATATTTTAGTATTTAATTAATGGCAACATGATTTAACAGAATGAATGTGGTGGAAATATAATTTATTTAGAATGTATGTGAGATTTAAAATTAAATATGTTATGCATTGATAATTTTAAAGGAACAGGGGGATCCCACAAAGCTGGTTTACAATTTTTGAGAGGAACTGATTTTTGCTGAAATCACACATTTTTAGAAAATATAATGATTTAAGCCTTTAAAAGTTCCATTTTAATGATTCCAATTGAAGAGGGTTTGATCAAACCACCTTAGATCAAACCCCCTTGGATAGAACCTCGCTAGTTTTAAACCATACTTATAAATGAGTCTCCTTTACACCTATCAAAATGGTGATAAAAAATCACTTTTGATTTACCTTTTGGGGGATCAAATGAATTCATTTAAAATTTATTTCAAATGATTATGGTATTCCTCCAAATGATCTATCCCATGAATATAATTTTAATATGTTTTGGTTTTATTATGTATGTATTTTTTTAGTTTTATTAAACATAGGATTTTACAGAAAATCAAGTTCTATGTTTTGTACATGTGGAAAAATAGAAAATTATCAAAATATTTTTTAAAAAAATATGTTTGTGCTGGGTATTGATGTCCTTGATCCATTAAAAAAAAAATAATAATTTTGATACATACATAAAAAGTTATGTTGTATACAGTCCATCTATGTCTGAATTGCAATTGGTTTGACTTCGAAACTCTATTAAGGGAAAAATATTCAATAAAAAACTATGATACCAAATGAAAGTGATAGATATCGTAGTTACAAATCTAAATTCAAAAAAAATAGAATTTCATCCTTCATACACAAAAATTTACGTTGCATACGGTGAGCGTCACTTTTTAAAAATGTTATTTTCTGAAAAAAACTAGTTTTCGTGGGAGATGGAAAAAGAAGTGAAATCCTATTCCAAAAATTTTGAAAAAAATATTTTTAGAATCTAAAAACAAAATGTGATGAGACTCTAGTTTGTATCATCTTCAAATTCCTCACGGTTTAGCCACTATAGGTGCTCAAATATGAAGATTTAGTTAAAAATAATAATTTCAGTGTCCAGTTTGGCCAAAAATTGTAAACCACTATTGTGGGATCACCCAACACAACACACAAAATGAGAAAATGATGAATAGTATGAAAGCTAAAGTAATCATTCAAAAATGAATTAAATAATTACCTTAGTGTTCGAGACACAACATGATGGTGTGTCGAGAAAAAATCAATGAGACAACCCATGGGATAAAATACAATAGCTGCAATCAACACTGATTTATAAATCATACCATTCAAGAGGAGATTACACGTAATACCAATGAAAATGTGTGACATTAATGGGATCGTGAAGGGGAGTTCCATCACACTCAATTAAGCTATAGGCACCAGATCCATAATTAGATTCGATCACATAGGGACCAAGCCAATTAGGGCTCAATTTACCTTTGTCGGTGTAATCGGCGATGGTATTACGTTGGTTTTCATATAAAATCAAATCACCCTTTGTAAAGGTTTGAGGGATGACACATCATGTTTTCATTGAAATTGTTTAGAGTAAGCTTGAAGGTGCTCAAGAGCATTGATGCATTGCTCATTAAGCATTTCACGTTGGTGCAAACATTGTTTCGCATAAGTGTTATTATCAACAAGACGTTGGAGGGAAATACACAACGTGGGGATTTTTGATTCCAAAGGGAGGATAGCCTTCATACCATAGATAAGGTTAAAAGGGGTATGTCCTATGGAAGAATGAACACTTGTGCGATATGCCCATAGTGCATAGTGAAAATTTGTATGCCAATATTTTTGGGTTTGATTGATAGTCTTCTGAAGGATTTGCACCAAGATCTTATTAGTACTTTCGGCTTGACCATTAGACTGAGGATAATAAGGTGTGGATAATCGATGTTGGATGTGGGAAGTCTCGAGGAATGTCTTCACCTCATTTTTCTTAAAGGGAGTACAATTATTTGAGACTAACGCAGAAGGGAGACCAAAGCGAGTGATGATGTGTTCGAATAGGAAATGACATATCCCCTCAACATTTGTGGAACAAAGGGCAATAGCTTCAGCCCATTTAGTGAAATAATTGTAACAATGATAATGAACGTATGTCCAATGGAAGAGGGTGGGGAGATTTTTCCAATGAGATCCACACCCAAATAGAGAAAGGCCAAATAGGTATTTGGGAATGAAGCTTCGAAGGAGGAGCATGGATCAAATGACTACGTTCTTAGCATTGATGACATTGCTTAACATATGCATAACAATATTTTTCCATGTTTTTCCAATAATATCCCATACAGAGGAGCTTTTGCACTAAGTTCTTGCCTCCAAAATGTCTTCCACAAGTACTAGAATGGGCTTGTTCAAGGGAAAGATGGGTTTCAGCATCCTTGAGACATTGTAGAAGGATTTTATCAAAGGATCATCTATATAATGTGTCTATAAGGATGATATACCTAGTAGCTAACTTTTTGAAGCATTGACGGGTATTTTTAGTGGTGAGTTTGGGAATGGTGCCATCTTTTAAATAATTGTAGATGGCATCATACCATTCACACAAGTTATCAGAAAATGTAGGATAGATATTAGGAGGTTGGTCGCTGATGGATGGTTTCATGATGGGATGAATGGTGAAGACTATCTACTTAGAAGGGTTAGCAGGAGAGACAAGAGAGGCTACACTGGCTATGGCATCCACATGGTGATGATCTTTTCAATGGATGTTGTCAATGGTAAAGGGGTCAAACTAGTCTAATAGATTAAGAACCAACTCCTTATATTGTGAGAGTGTATCATGTTTAGTTTGATAGAGACCATTAATTTGTTTAATGATTAATTGCGAGTCACCAAAGATATTAAGATCTTTAACCCTTAAGACAAGAGCAGCGCGTAAACCAGCAAGTAGAGCTTCATACTCAGCTTTATTAATCATACATAGGAAATTGAGAGGATAGGATAATGGAATAGGCTTACCAATAGATGGAATTAAAATAACTCCAAAACCAAAGCCTATTCAACATTTGGATCCATCAAAGTATAACTCCCATGTAGGAATGTCTATAGTAAACACACTGTCATCAAGAGTCATTGGTGGGTAATTCTAGTGGTGAAAGAGCATTAGCTTAATGGTCAGTTAAGGCTTGACCTTTGATTTCTTTTTGAGAAATGAACTTAAGGTCAAACTCTATTAACAACATGACCCATTTAGCAAGATGTCCTGATAGATATATTTTAGTAAAAAGATAGCATAAAGGGTCAAAATTTGTCATCACATGTACTTTAGCATTTAGTAAGTAATGTTACAACTTACTAGTAGTGAATACAAGAGCGAGACATTTTTTTTCAATGGTAGAGTAATGGGTCTCGTAATCAAGGAGCATTTGACTAATGTAATAGATAGGATGCTCTTTACTGTTGGGATCCTTTTGAGCCAACAATGTCCTGAGAGCATGAGAAAAAGTAGCGATATAAAGGATGAATGGTTGATTGGATATAGCGGGTTGTAAAATAGGGGGATTTATGAGGTATTCTTTTAAATTTTCAAAGGCTTGTTTACAGTCATCATTCCAATCAAAGTGAACATCCTTTTTAAGGAAATGAGTAAAGGGTAGCGTACGATTGGCTAAGCAAGTGATAAAATGATGAATGGCTTATATCCGTCCTTGTAACATATGTAATTGGGAAATTTTATGAGGGGGTGGAATATTGATGATAGCATCAATTTTCTTTGTATCCACCTTGATGCCTTTGTGAGATATGATAAACCCTAAAATTTTACCACTACCTACCCTAAAGAAACACTTTTTAGGGTTTAGGTGCATGTCATATTTGTGCATACGCTCAAAGATTTGTTGGAGGATAGGCACATTATCGTGACAGGTTAAGGACGTAGCAAGAATATCATCGACATAGTCTTCAAAGATTTTGTCAATCTAGTCATGGAAGATTAAGGTCATTGCTCACTATTAAGTAGCACTAGCATTATTTAAACCAAAAGGCATCGTAACCCAATAAAATGTGCCCCAAGTGGATGTGAAAGTTGTCTTGTAGTGATATTTTAGGTTAATAAAAATTTGGTTATACTAGAAAATCCATCCATAAAGGATAACAAAGCATGTCCAACAGTAGACTCCATGATCATATTGATGTTAGGAAGAGGAAAGTCATCTTTTAAAGATGCCTTATTTAGGTCTCTAAAATTCATACATATCCTAACACGATTATCAAGTTTGGCCACTGAGACAATGTTTGAAATCCAAGGAGAATAATCAATGGAGCAAATAAAATCAGCATCAAGGAGTGTTTTGAGTTCTCCTTTAACATGCAAGGCAACCTTGAGATTCATTTTTTGAATCTTCTGGCGAACAAGTTTAGCATTATCAATGAGGAAAATGTTATGGGTCACTATCTAGGGATCGATGCCTAGCACGTCAAAATATGTCCAAGTAAAGAGTTAAGGAAAGGAATGAAGCAAGGTGGCAAGATCCTCTTGTTCTTCATCATCTAGGCACTTCCCAATCTTAATGAGTTTTTCCTTGTCATCAATATCCATGGGGACATTGAGGGTATCACCTAAAGGGATTGGATTAGATTTGGGAGCATTAGGGTCATATGGTTCCAAGCTGGGAGGAGGTTCGTTAATAGCATCCATGATAGACTCAGAACTCAACATAGCACAAGAATCATGCCCCTTGGAGCGAGGAGTATCTGAAGCACCTAAGAGGTGTTTTAAATCATCCTCATCATGAACATAGGTGAAGAGGGGAGCATCCACATCAAGAAATTTAGGGTGTTTAAGTGTATGATATAGTGTTGATGTTGAGAGAGGGTCATTGATTAGCTTTTATGGCTTTAGAAAAGGAAAACCCATGACCGGTTTTAGTTCCTTGTGTATTAGGTTCAATGGGGACATAGATACCTTGTTCATGCTTGCCACATCCTTGAACCTTGTAATCCAATTGTTTAAGGTCATGGCCATGTCCATAAAGTCTCTCCATTTCTTGTGGGTTAGGGGGTTGTTGATAATCTATCTCATCAAAATTTGTTGTATATTTGGCATTTTATTCTAAAAGAGGTGAGGTGGATATGGGGAAGGGTGTTCCTCTTGTTGGATGGAGAAGACAATGGATTGATCATTTGGAGTTTCCTCTTTGCATGTTATACTACACTCACCCATAAAGGAAGGAGTAAACTCTAAAGATCCCCAATCATCACCAAGTAAATTAAACTTGGTTTATCTTCGGGTTGATCTTTCATGAAAGGGGAAATTTTAGAGGTAGGAATGAGGGTATGAAGAGGACTGGAGGTGCCCTTTTCAAGTTACAAACAACTCTTAGGTTTAGGATCAATGTCAATTTGATAAATGTTATCATTACAAACATATTTAATTTTGTGATGAAGGGTCGAGGGTACTGCTTGCATCTCGTGAATTCATGGTCATCCCAAGAGGCGATTATAAGAAAGATCATAGGGAATGACATGTATAGGAGTCTGCAACATAACCATTCTAATGGTAATGGGTAAGGTGACGACACCAAGGGGTTGTTTGGTAAAATTATCAAATCCTCTAATGGATAAGGAATTAGATTGGATTTGTGAGTGGTCCACATGTAACCAATCAAGGAGCTTCACACTACACACATTTAGGGAAGAACGATTGTTAACCAGAGTTCTTTTTATACCTATCTACGCATACTAGGCTATAATCATAAAGGCATGATTTTTTTGGTGGAGCTCTAATGGTGGTATCTCATGTTGATAGAAAGTGATATCCACATTAGTTGTGTTCATGTCAGTTAGGAGAGCAACCACATCATTAGTGTTCATACCAGGAGGAACCACTATTTGTTGTAAGGTTGTTTGAAGCATGGAGTGATAGTTAGGGAAATTTTGAAGGAGATCCCAAAGGGATATTTTGGCAAGAGTGTTTTTAAGTTGTTCAACCAAGTCATACTACCTGAGTTGTGAGTTGAAGTGAGGAGTTGTGGGTAAGATAGGATTAGGTAACAGTAAGGAAGTGGAGGTGGATGGTTGCTGGGGATGTGGGTTATTACGAGTATAATGGGTGTGGTAAATGGTATCACTCTTAGGAGGGTAAAGCGTAAACTTAGGCTAGGGTGGGGTTGGAGGTTTAGGACAAGGTGGGTGAAGAATAAATTGGGGCTAGATGACATTGACATCTTTTTTCTAGTGGTGGTTTCACAAAAACCCATAGTGGATGAAGTAGGGGAGATGAAGTCTTGGAGGACAGCATCTCACATACCCATATCATCACAACTAAAAGGTTTGGAAGACAAGGGAGGGGAAGGTGTAACTACATCATCACCAATCTTATTGGATGAAGTGAGTGAGAGGAAGCTTTGAAGAATTTCATCCAACTAATAAAAATCATCACACCTAAAGGATTTTGATGATATAGTATTCCTATAGTGAATAAGTGTGTGCATTGTATCATGTGAGTTGTCTATGTTTTCAGGTGTATGTGTCATGAAATCTACTTTGAAATAAATAGGAACTAAAGAAGAAAGGGAAACATGTAATGCTTTAATACTACTTAAAAATGCCATTTTAAGCTAAGAGAAAACATATAACAAAGAAAATAAAAATTGAAACCTAGCATTAATAGAGAGAAATAGAAAGTATCAAATCTAGAAAGAAAATGCAGGAAGTACTTATGCAAAATGCCTACTGGGACTAGGTCGCCCAAATTGGCGACTTAGTCCTGGTATGATTTTATTTTATTTTTAATGTATTTTTAATGGAAAATGCAGATTTTTGAAATTTAACATGCAAAGATCTAATATATAGGTGAAATTTGTGTAGAAAGAAAGGAAATAAATGATAACTAGGATGCTTTTTCAATAATGCACAAAGAAAAAACCTAGGATGCTTGTTTACACAATGCAACATTCAATGCAATGTTAAATAAAGATATCCTACGATGCAAATGTAATGAAAATCAAAAGTATGTAATGTGTTGAAATGCAAGTTCACCAAAATGAATTGAAAATTTTTAATGCTTTTGGAAGATGGAAAAGGAATGGGTCTTTTATCACTTTCTAGGGTTTTCACCTAGAAGGAAGAGAGGTTTCCTTTTCCATTCATGGGGAGCATTAAATCTTGGTATTCATTAGATGTTTAGGGATTGAAACCCTAAAGGAGTGGGATATGAAAATGTGTTGAAATGTTGTATGAAAACTTAACTAATTAACCTAAACTAATAGCATTTATGTTGCTGGAAAACACATGGTGTAATGTAGTAGAAATGAAAGCAATAAGAGTAAACTAACCTAACAGAATAGAAAAGTGGACCTGGAAATCAAAAAGGGTTGAAGCTAAGATTATAGAGGTCACTGGAATTCTATAAAATTAGAGTTTTGAACTGTCTAGGACACTTATGCCAACTGGGGTAACCTAGTCCCTTTTTGGAAAACCTGTTTTGAATGCCATTTTGGTCAACTGGGTCCTCGAATCTCAAAAAAATTGTACCGAAAATCCTTAATGAGACTAGGTTGCAATTATGGGTGACCTAGTCCCTTTTTTCTTTTTTGGTAAACAAAAAGTGGACTTAGGTGCCTTGGGTCTATATTCTGCTTCTCTGTGGGAATCCTGCAATATAACTTGCAAAATAGAATGTATTTGTGTTTCTAATGTGGGATTTTCCTTGCTCAAACCCCTATCTATATTTAAACTTGAAATGAAATGGAAATATGCAAAACCTTAGCCCTAAGTGTGTCTAGAACTAGGAAAACCTGAAATAGAGAAAAGCCCTATTCTATTGTGCTAGAATAAGATGTGTGTAAAGAATTTGAGATGATGCAAAACTCTAAGCCCTAGAAATCTTACAACATTGCAAATAAGAACAAAAAGGAATGAAAATGGTATGCAAACCTCAAATTTGCAAATGGGTTGAAGGTAGAAGATAGAGGCACTTTGAAGCCAGTCTTTAGGAATGATTTGGTAGCTAGTTGCACCTCCTCAACCTAGATTTCTCCATGGAACTCCATAGGAATCTATCTCCAACCTTGTCAATGTATGATCTTGAATGTAAAGTGAACTCCAAGACCTGAAGAAAGCCCTAGGTTTTTCTTTCCAAAAGCTATAAATTTTTGTGTGAGGGACGAATCCTCTTGAGGAAGACGTTTTGCACTTGATTTTGGAGTTGAGTGTGAAAAATAAGCAAGAGAGAGAAAATGACCTAAAAAAAGTATATATAAGAAACTTGACCTAATTATCAAAAATTTTTACCTAAGAAGTCAACACCCATCAGGGCTTTTTAGCTAATTATTCAGTTTCTCACTTAACACTTGAAAAATCCTCAAAAAGGACTAGGTCGCCAACTTGGGTGACCTAATCCCACTAAGGGATTCTTGAGTGGGGCTGGTACTTTTGAATTTTTTTTGATGTATTTTTTTGGGGGTTGAATGATCATTTGGTATATTAGGACTCCAAGTCAAAATTAACAACCTTAGGGGCCTATAAATGTTGTTTTAGGGTGAAATTTGGTTAAACAAGACTTAAAGTAGGACCAAAATGTGCACAAAATTGTCCTTTTCTTCAAAGGTATACAATTTTTGGTGACACATTTGCTTCTTCCTAACCATTTACTTGAGTATGATAAGGTGTGGAGAATCGATGTTGAATATGGAATCTGTGACAAAGTTCTTGCACATCTTGATTTTTGAAAGGTTTGCCATTATTAATGATAGTTGATTGAGGAATACCATATCTACAGATGATGCAGTTTAGGATGAAGGATGGGATATATTTCCCACTGATGTTGATTATAGGGATAGCTTCAACCCACTTCATGAAATATTTTGTGGTGGTAATGATGAACTTGTATCCATTAGATGATGACAGGTGAATTTTGCCTACAAGATCCAATCCCCATGGGAAAAAGGGCCATGTTGATGTGAATTCCTACAACTCCTAGGCTATAGAATGGATAGTATTCCCATGGATTTGACATTTTTCTCATTTTTTGATAAATTGGTAGGAATCCTTCTCCATAGTCGACCAATAATGCCCCAAACAAAGGAGTTTCTTAGCGAGGTAAGTCCACTTGAATGAGTTCCATAGATACTAACATGGACCTCGCGTTAAGCCAATTCTAACTCATCATGTTCAAGACAAAAAGGGAGAGTACCATCAAAACCTATTTGGTAAAGTACATAAGCTATCAAGGTATGGCATGTGAATTGACGAATAAAGTTACACTTATAATTTTGGGAAAGATTAGGTGGAAAGGTATTTTATTTCAAATAGGCATAGATCTTCCCATAGATAGAGGATTGAGGGTCAACCAGGTGGCATATAACTTGGGATTGTGGGTTGTCATAGGTAAGGTTAAATAGTTTTCCCACCATGAACTCATATCGACTTTGAATTTTTGGGATCCGCAAGAGAGAAGTGATTGCTTCCATGGCATCGACTGCTTTGTTATCTTCCCTCGTAATTTCTTCAAATTTAATATCACCAATATAATTTTTGAAATCATCAATAATTCTCTTGTATGGTATTAATTTTTCATCCTTGGTTTGATAATTATCATTTACTTGGTTAATGATCAACTGGGAATGACTATAGACTTGTAGCTCTCTGATCTTCCAATCAACTGCTAGTTTGATGTCGATGATGAGGGCTTCATATTCTTCTATACTATTGGTACAAGGAAACATCAACTAATAGGATTTTGGAATTGTATGTCTCTGTGGAGTAACAAACAGGATCCCAACACCTAACCCATGTTGTGTAGATCATCCATCAAAATATAACATCCATTGTTGTGGAGTGACACTAAAGACATCTACATCAAGGAATTCAAAATGAATCAGATGGTCATCTTATAGGGGTTCTTTTGCTAACTAATCAACCATCACTTGTGCTTTGATTTCTTTACGGTCCACATACTGAATGTCAAAATCACTTAATATCATCACCCATTTAGCTAGTCTTGCAGTGAGGTTTTCCTTTCTTAGCAGATATTTCAAAGGATCAATTTTAGCTATGTGCTTGATGGTGTGAGTTAGCATATAGTGCCAGAGTTTCTGAGTAGAAAATACCACCACCAGAAGAGATTTCTCAATGAAGGAATAATTGATTTCATAACCATTCAAGTGAGGTTTGCCTTGCTTAGTAGATATTTCAAAGGATCAATTTTAGATATATTCTTGACAGTGTGAGTTAGCATATAGTGCTAGAGCTTCTGAGTAGAAAATACCACCACCAGAAAATATTTCTGAATGAAGGAATAATTGATTTCATAACCATTCAATGTTTTGTTGATGTCATAAATTTCTCTTTCCTTTCCTACAAAATCTTCCTATGCTAATAATGCAACCAAGGATACCTCAGTTGTTGCAATATAAATAAGTAATGGTTTCCCTTCAATGGGTGGTACTAGGATGGGTCGTGACATCAAGTATTGCTTTAGTTGATTAAAGGATGCTTCACATTTCTCATCCCATTTAAACTTGACATTCTTGTGGAGCAAGTGAGTGAATGGATGAGTTTTGTCTGCTAGCTGTCAGATGAACCTCTTGATGGATTAAAATCTTCCTTGAAGAGATCTCAATTGACTAATGTTCTTAGGTGGCAGCATTTCCATGATGGCTTTGACCTTGGTGGGATCCACCTCAATTCCCTTTTTTGAAACTATATATCCCAAAAAAAAATTGGATGTCACAACAAACACACATTTCTTCAGATTTAATCTAACATTGAATTTCTCTAGGTGGGTGAAAAATTTGTCTAGGATCTCCAAGTGTCCTTTTGTAGTAAAATATTTAGCTAGTAGGTCATCCACATAGTATTCCATGAAAGTATGCATCATATCATGAAAAATGGTGGTCATTATGTGTTGATAGGTGGCACTAGAATTTTTCAACCCAAAAGGCATGACATTCCAACAGAAAGTACCCCATGGATAGGTAAAAGTTTTTTTATCTTGATCCTCCAATGCGATTTTTATCAGGTTGTATCTTGACAAACCATCCATGAGTGACAACATTGCATGTCCTATTGTCAAATCCACTATGATATAAATGTTTGGCAAGGGAAAATCATCTTTTGGAAAAGCCTTATTCAAATCTTTAAAGTCTATGCAAATCCTAATGCTGCCATCTGGTTTATATACTAGTGCAATGTTAGAAATCCACTTGACATAGTCAATGGGTCTAATGAACCCTACATCCAGCAATTTTTTTAATTATGCTTTGACTAGTAAGGCAATGTGAGGGTGCATCTTTCTTAATTTTTTCTTAAGTGGTTTTACTCTAGAGGGTAGAGACAAATGGTTCATGATCAGTTCAGGATCAATCCCAGGCATATCCATGTAAGAAAAAGTGAAGTTAACTTTCCTTTCTTCAAATAATTTGGTAAAGCTTGGTTTTACTTATTCAGTCAATAATTTTGCTAGATGGAGAATTTTCATTGTATCTGCTTCACTGATATTGATGGACTATGTTGCTTTGATCAAAACTTCAGATCTCTCTTGGAAGTGCTCTAGGAGAGTGTCAAATTTCCCATCCTTTGACACCTTAGAGAGGTTTTCACCATTGGATGCACTCTTTATTTTTACTCTTTCTTGATTTGATACTTCCATAAAATGGTTTTCAGCATCAAATATTTCTTTTGTTTTGCTCATTTTGCACCAAAGAGATTTGAAACTCCCTAGACTGGAAGCTTTGTTCTAAGATTAAATGGTGGAACAAGTTTTAAGGTTTCCTGCACAAAGGAAGTTGATGATGACATCACCATTTGAAAATATGGGGATGTAAAGGGGCTCAGTTTGGTCCTAGTCGATAAGTTCAGGATGCACTAGGGGTAGGGAATCATCAGATTGGTTTGAGTTGGAGGCAGTAAGGGTCCTGATGGCGACTTCATCAAGTAATCCTATAGCAAGGTCACGGTCTATAATGTAACTCTCCTCCAAATGATCTATCTTGCTAGGAGTCGGATCATCTTTACTTGAGCCATCGGTAGGTTGTGATCCAAATTCAAGCGGTCTTAACCCCAAACTTTATCCCTCCTCATGTATAAGGGCATAATTTTGTATCACATCTATTCCCTTTTCATGAAAAGACTCTTCAAATAACAAATCCCATTCATATTCATTTTAGTCAGTTTCAAAGGCATCACTAGCTTATAGTTGTAGGATTGGTTCAATAACTTTTTGAGTGGCTTCTTCTTTTGTTTCCTCTTTATATCCCATTCCTATCTTTTCCTTTGGATTGTTCAAAATGGATTGAATTGGTTCCATGATCCCTTATTTTCTCTTGATGATAGGCCCATGTACTTTGAATCCCATTTTCTCCAAGATTGAGAATCCTTTGCCATATTGTGTTGTTTGTACATTTGTTGTTGCTTCTTGAGAGTCAACTTCATCCTTGTAAAGCCAGTTCAAAATTTCTTTATCATTATATTCCTTTGCTCGAGTATGTTATTTTATGAATCTACCATCAAAGACGGTGATAGGTTGTGAAGACTATTGGGTTGAAGTTGATGGTTGACCATAGGACCTTGGGGAAGAGAATTATGAAAGACATAGGGATTTTTAAATAGAATATTCACCCACGCCTTTATCTTTGACTTTGACCTTTTTCTCAAATTTGCTGGGCAAGGCGTTGAGTTGGGCTTCATGATTAGTGGATGCAAAAGGGGTAGATTATTCCTTTTTCTTAGGTTCTTTAGATGAGGATCTTGGTTGGATTTCTTCATTGGGAGACATGGCGAGCAATTTTGACAAGGGATTTGATTGGCTTGAATTTCTTAGGTTGAAATATGAGGAAGCAAGAGCTTCTCTGTTACGAGGCACAAAGACATCCTGGACTGACTTGAGGGTGTTGCAATACTGAGGACTATTGGAGTGTGTCGAAATGGTAATTTATTGCCCATTCCAAGGGAACTTCAGACATTGATGATAGGTAGAGGGGACTGCCTGCATCTCATGGATCCAAGGATGACCCAAGAGTATATTGTATGTTAAGTCTTTATTCAAGACGTGGAAAATTATAGCTTTTTGGATTGGCCTGACCCAAATTGGCAACATAATTAATCCATGTGAGGATCTTTCCTCATCATCATAGGCCTTGATAGTGATCCTTTTCCTTGCATCTATTGCATTCTTAGAGAAACCCAATGCACAAACAAGTTTCAAAGTAGATATATTGAGACTGGCTCCCCCATCTATTAGGACACTCTTGACTCAAATTTTATGTATTAAGACTTCAATATGAAGCAATGTGTTAATGGGATTAATGATGGATATGGCATCATTTTCTAAAAGGGATAGACAATGAGGTGCGACCAAATGACCCACCATGGCTTGGAAGGTACAGACTTCCGAATCCATTGGTACGGTTGTATCCACTAGGGCTTTTTTCAAAATTTTCTTATGAGTAGGGGAAATATTGAGGAGCTCCAAAATTGACATCTATGCTAGGACATTTTGAAGTTGGTCAACAATTTTATATTGTTATGATGGGGTGGTGAATATTTTATACTTTCTCCCTTTTAAAAAATATTCGGATTGTGCCCTTGTGGTAGCATTGACAGGTGTATGGTCTTTCTTTCCTTTGATCTTAATGACATTAATTTGATTATCGGTTGCAGATATGTCTTGTTTTATTTCATGGACTTGATTTAATGTGATAGTGGTCTTATTAATTTTATTTTTAGTTGGTGTGGTGTCATATTCATGTTAATTTTGGGTATCATTGATTTGGTTGTTGGCTGCAACTATGTCTATCTCATCACCGATTTCAATGTTATTATTTTGATCCTCCACGATAGAAATATGGAGAATGATGGTGTCATGAACATAATTTACATTCTTTCCTTTATCGTTCATTGTAGATGACTCCCGTTTGTCATAATTTGGTAATGGATTCTTGAATACACTATGGTTAATTTTAGCTTGGGGTCCTTCTATTTGTATGATCTTTTGATCTATCAAGTCTTGTATCTTTTGTTTCAATTGAATACAACTATTGGTTAGGTGACCTTTGCATCTATAAAATTCATAGTAGTGGGCCTAATTCCACCATGACGATTTCACTTTTGGTTCAAAGCCTCAAGTGTCAAGTAGATTGATAATATTTTTCACAAGAAGTTCTCTCAATATGGATTCATATGATTGACTTGAAGGTGTGAGCTTCCTTCAGTTGTTTGATGTTTGGTATGGTAGTGTTCTAGATGTTGTATTGTTTTGATTTTTTTTACTATTGCCTTGGTTGGTATTTTGGTTGTTGCTTTGGTTGGTATTTTGGGTGGTCTTTTGGTTGGTATTGGAGGTGTTTCCTAAAAAATTGAAGACCGGTTTAGCAATATGTGTTATAGTCGAAATATCGTTATTAGTTTTCTTGTATTTTTTCTAGAACTTTGGTGTATCATTGTTATTATAGTTACTGGAGGAGTTAGTTGAATTATTTTCATTGTGAATTTTCAAGACTCCTCTCTTGACCAAAGCTTCTTTGATTTTAATTCTAGTTTCAATTAGTTTCTGAAAAGTTGGTGGACATTGAAATTCAAGCCTATAGCTCATATCATCATTTAAATTTTCAATGAACACCTTCATCTTCTCCTTTTCTAATATAACATGAGGATACCTTGTAAATAGTCTCATCCACCTTTATAAGAATACAAGAAATGATTCTCCCTTTTTCTATTTCACATTGCAAAGGTCTATCATTGTGATCTCATGTTGAATATTATAAGAGTATTGGGTGACAAATTTGTTGTCTAATTCTTCAAAGGATTTTATTCCTAGGGGTAATTGTGAGAACCATTGCATACTTTGTCCTCTCAAGCTTAGTGGGAATAATCTCATCAAGTAAGTTTCCTCATGTGTGAATTTTAGGCTCATCATTCAAAATTCCCTTATGTGATCTATAGGGTCTATTTTACCATTGTATTTATCATATTTAGGGAATTCACAATGCTTGGGAAATGGGATCATGTTTACACTTTGGTCAAAAGGGTATGGACATATGTCTTGTATTGAGTACCTTTTTGTGACCTCGATTTGCATGTTTTGCATCTTTTGTTGAAGGGTTTAAATCTATTGTGTTAAAGAATCTATGGGGTCATTGGTTCTTGCTTCATTTATTGTTTTAGTTTGTGCTTTTGTTTCCATATTTTTAGGGGTTCTTTTTAATTTTGTGATATAAAAATCTTCAAGTAGTTTGACCCCTTTGTTTGCTAGCATAAAAAGGTATTTGTTTCCCTCCTTTTCAAAGAGCCTCTCCATAAACTTATGGAAATTGGGTTCTTGTTGTGCTTGTTTTATGGCATCATCCATTATTTCTTCTATCTCATTTTGATGAATTTTGAAAACTGGATTCTCTTCTCCCTTTGCCATGTTGTTTTGGGTTTCAAGTTCTTTCTCCTTGAGATTTTATCTATGTGATATTGTTTGAATGGGCATACAAGTGATGGGAATGTACTAATCTTTGATCATTATTAGGGAGTTCCAAAGGGACAAAACAAATCTGATTACACAACGTTCATTTTAGGATGAAGGATGATGAATCCTGATAAAGGATTATGAATCCTGATGGTGAAACTTAGTTGCTAACCAAAGTTAGATGTGATGGAGGGGCACTTTCAGATGTTTGATCAAATTTTAGGTTAAATATTTTCACTTGAAAATATTAGTTTCAACAATTTTGAGACTCTAGTATGACTGGAGAATGGTTCTATTTTGAAAAGGATCCTGAGCTATAAGTTTAAAATTCAGATAGATAGGGAATTTAACTCTCTGGTTCAAATTTTCTATGAATGCACCAAAATAGTTCATGGATGCATTAAAAGATAGATGTTCCAAGGAATGACTTGGATGAGCTAAATGATGGCTGGTATGCACTACAAAATGGCATAGATGCACTGAAAAAAAGGATGTATGCACCAGAATATGGAAGGTATGTGCTAAAAATTTGCACAAATGCATTGGAACAGAGGATAAATGCTCTAGAACAGTCAATGGATGCACTAGGTTATTTAAGGTAAAGTACCATAACAGTCAATAGATGCAATTATCAGGAAAAATTTTCTCCATTCTTGGCAATTTGATTGCTCTTTTTGTATGTTCTTTTGAATCAATGGTTGTATATTCTAGTATGTGATGTTTGTTCAAAATTTATTTCAAAACATGCATGTGAAACACATCAAGCAAGTAAAATCCCTAGGGCTGTGAAGGACAGTATTTACTAGATTCCCACTTGGATTTTTAGTCTAGTTGTGCTTACTTTTGGTGAATGAATAGAGGCTTGAACACACTAGCTCCCCCCTTCATTATACTCACTTATCAAGTCAGCCAAGCCACAGTCCTCATGAATCTCCAATGACAAACTTCTCATTTCTACCAAAAGCCACAAAAATGTGGGATGGCTTTGGAGGTTATACCTCTTGCACTAGCAAATAGAAAAGGGATTTTGGCATACTATAACAAGGGTTCTAGTAAAGGCATCTCATTCGTGGGGGATCATCCATATGAAAATAGACCATTTATACTCTTCTTGTTAGAACAATCCTCATGATACTTGAACTTTTCTCAAGCACCCACACTTATATCTCGGGTGGAAGTCACTTGGCTATAGTGTGTTCCTAGTTGGGGCATTCCCTTGGGGTGATCACCTCTTGTCCCACCAAGGTAGGCCCTCAAAGGATTAAATTTGTAAAAAAAATGAAAAAGAATGGGTTTAGCTTTATGATCACCCAGTTAAGGACAAAGAATACATGCCTACCATTCAACAATCACAATAGACATGGTATTCGTTTTCCCCTAATTAAGCTATGTTCATAACTTAATCAAAAGAAATAGCGATTAAATCCCTGTAATCAAATGTTATTAGTTTCAACTTTTGGAGTCTTTGATAAAGTTTCACCAGTTTCAATAAGGTCTTTTATAGTGTTTGAAATACCTACACAACAAAGAAATTATGATTAATTCTCATAATTATGATTTTTAGTGAAATGAGATAGATGTGCCATAATAGAGAATCAATGCACTAAAAAAATACACCAATGTGCTATAAAAACCTATGAATGCGCTGGAATAGTCCATATATGCGCTGAAAGAAATTACAAATGAACCAAAATAATCCTTGTATGCACCAAAATATGGTATGTATGCACTGAAAGGTTGCCTGGATGTGCCAAAATAGTGCTCATATGTGCCAGAGAAGTTTTTGTATGTGCCTAAAGAACTCACAATCACACTAAAATATTTCATGTCCAAATCTGTAAAACACACTTTTTAGGAAAGCGTTAATGAAAGGGGCTAGGGCCCCATGGTGGGCACCAATTTATGAGTGAAAATTTATATGGAATAATTAGTGAAGTAAATCCAACACACATCAATGAAACATCTTACATACAAGGAATTGAAATAATAGACTAAGCTACTATGACTATCCTCTCAAATCGTCTCATTGCTCTCTAATCTTAAGGACCTTCAAATTCATTCTCTCATATTTCTATGTTGCACATGAACTCATAAGATGACAACCTAAGAGACAAGAAGATTTGTGTAATGAAAAGATACATGCCTACATTAATATATTTTTGGTATTTTTGATATGAAAGCTAAATGAAATTATGAGATTACTCCTATGTAAATGAAGCTAAGATTATTGTTGTTGATATATTGTCAATCTAAATGCAATTCTTTGATAAAAGCCAATACAACAATAAAATGATATAAAGTAAAATTTCCATGATAACAATGCTAAATTCTATGAAAATCTGAAATTCTCTCAAATGCTAAGATAATTTTTCTATCATAAGTTTATGATGAAATCCTTGTTGAAAAGTTGTAGAATGATCTCCTATTTATATAATTTTCCAAGCCTTGAGTGAGGTGGAAAAGATAGATGATCAGGATCGTGATCTTGAGAGATCAATGATGGAGCACAAAGAAGTTGGAGGAAATCATGGAGGTTGCTCCATTTGGAAGGGAAAATCATCCAAGTGTCAAAGTGCATCAGCTAGAAAGAGGAGCCATGTGTCTCCAAGGAGGTTAGGAGGTTCTATGAATATTCATAATTTGAAAATTAGAAATAAATGAAATCATGTGACATGTGATGATGTAGAGGGTGATTTGGAGGAAGTTAGGAAATTATGGAGAAATGTGAGAAATTTGAATTAAAAATTATACAAATTTAATGAGGAAAGGGAATCATAGAGGTTTGTCCATTTGGAAGGGAAAATCATCTAAGTGTCAAAGAGAGTCAACTAGAAAGAGGAGCCATGTGTCTCCAAGGAGGTTAGGAGGTTGGATGAATATTCATAATTTGAAAATTAGAAATAAATGAAATCATGTGACATGTGATGATGTAGACGGTGATTTGGAGGAAGTTAAGATTCATTAATTAAATAACTAGTATTTAATTAATCTGTGCTCTAGATCATCTTTAGGTGTATACAATAAGACCTAAGAAGAAAGGGTGTAAACTCGTCACCATAAATATTGAAGAACTTAGGAAGGATAGTGATGATTTAGAGTTCAAAAAGTGTATAGGAACTAGAAGATGGTGAAATAGGAAAAATTGGATAATCAGACATGGAGAAGTATCCCATATTCAGGAATTTTTGTGATGTGTTTCCAAAGGAGTTGTAAGGGTTGCTTCCGAAAATAATATGTGACTTCTCTATAGATATAGTTCCAAGGTCAAAACCTATTTCTAAGGTACACTATAGGATGACAACCAATGAACTAATGGAAATTAAGACACAATTGGATGAATTATTGTTGAAAGGATAGATAAGGCCTAGTATATCACCTTGGGGAGTGCCAGTCATCTTTGACAGAAAGAAGGATGGTACATTGTGTCTATGCATCAACTATAATATGCTTAATAAAGCTATGATTAAGAACAAGTATCTATTGTCTCACATTGATGACCTTTTTGATCAAATGAGGGGTGTTGTTGTATTCTCTAAAATAGATATGAGATAAGTATATCACCAATTGAGGGTTAAAGATAAATATATATTTAAAACTACATTTAGAACTAGGTATGGATACTATGAGTTCACCATTTTACCTTACGGTTTAACAAATGCACCTGCAACATTCATGAACATAATGAATAGTGTTTTTAGGGATTACCTTAAAAAATTTGTACTATATTTTCTAGATAACATATTGATTTATTCTAGAAATGAGGAAGAACATTGCAAGCATTTAGAAAAGGCCCTACAATGTTTGAGAGAACATAGGTTGTATGGTAAACTTTTCAAGTGTACATTCTTCCAAAAGAGGGTACATTATTTAGGTCATGTGATTTTGGTAGATGGAATTGCTATAGATCCAAATAAGATCAAACCAGTAATTGAGTGGACTATACCTAAGAATGTGTTGGAGGTAAGAATTTTCATGGGTTTGGTAGGGTATTATAAGAAGGTTTTTGCAAAATTTTCTAAGATCACTTTTCCAATTACTTCTTTACAAAAGAAAGGAAAGAGATTTGAATGGACTAAGAAGTTTCAAGAGGATTTTAACCTACTAAAGAAGAAATTAACCACCACAACGATCTTAAAATTACCATATCCTAAAGGTAACTTTATGGTTATCACAGATGCATGCGGAGAAGGGTTAGGAAGTGTACTGATGCAAGATAGGAAAGTAATTTCCTATGAATCTAGAAAGATAAAAGCTAATGAGATGAATTATGCATCACATAATTTAGAATTAGCAGTTGTGGTTCATGTATTGCAAATGTGAAGGCACTATTTTCTAGGAAAACCCATTTGAGTTGAAAAATAACAATAATGGATTAAATTACCTTTTTACTCAACCTAATCTGAATGATAGATAGAGAAGATAGTTAGAGTTAATAGCTAAATATGATTTTAATATCAGTTATATTAAGGGGAAAGAAAACTAGGTTGCCAACACATTAAGTGGAAGATGACACATTTCTTCTATAGTAACAATGCAAACCAATTTTAAGGGGCAAGTTCTCCAAATGTGCAAGGAAGATGAGTATTACTTGAAAGTTAAGCAGGTACTCATGATAATCCACAAGATTCTAGGTATGAAGGTTTTCAATTTGAACCTAATGGATTACTTAGATATAAGGGTAGAATGTACGTACTTGACATAGAGACATTAAGAAATCTGGTATGGAAGGAAATATATGAAGCACCATACTCTGGACATCTTGGAGTGATGAAAATGATGGCTGATGTAAAACCATTATACTCATAGAATGGAATGAAGGGAGATGCAACTAGTTTTGTGGCTAGGTGTCTTGAGTTTCAAAGGTTCAAGGTGAGCATCATCATCTTGTGGGCTTGTTATACCCACATGATATATAGAGAGGAAATGGCAAGTCATAATTATGTACTTTATACAAGGATTGCATATGTCATGGTGTAAACATTTAAATTATCTTGATTGATATCGCACACTTGATCCTGATTTACAAACACCATTTCTTCCCAAATCACTTCTTTACTAATGAGTTAATTAAATAATCTTTATTTCATTAATTCATCATAATTTATCTTTTAATTAAATACATCATTTTATTTGGTTAAATCATATTTCTTCTTTTATTTAAATTATTTTTTTGGTGAAATCATATTCCCTCTTTTGATTAAATAAATCACCTTTATTTGATTAAATCTAACATCATCCCATTTAATTAAATAAATAAATTTTTATTTAATTAAATCTAATTCTCTCACTTTGATTTAAATAAATCCAAAAATCTAAGTCAAAACAAACTAATCCCTAGCTAAGTTAATTAAATCCTAATTAACTCTAATTGTAATCCATCAAATCCTCTAGATTTTGCAACTTGCACTAGTAAATAAATTTAATTTATTTATAAAATCTCCTATTTTCATTCAAAAAGGCATCTTCTTGGAATATTATTCCAATTTGAAATCAACCTCCAAAAGGATTTGTTCTCCAACATGGCATTAACTCCTCTTAAAAGTCATTTTTCTTGAGCCATGTGGCATTATCTCCTCTTCCAGATCCTCTTCCAAATTTCAAATCTCCAACCAAGGGAATTTATTCGCACATTGACCAAAATGTGCATAACCACTCTTCAATGGAATGTTGACAAGTGGCACATTGCCATTGGTCCTTTCTTTCATCCCACATTCATCCTATTCTTCATTCTTCCAAACTTCTTAATTATAAATAGAGGTCTTCTCTATTGATTTTGGATCCACAATCTTAGGCATTTTGATGCACAACTTTAGGAAAAGGCATTTATGCAAGTTCATCCATTTTCATCCAAGTTTTCATAGCATTTTATCAATCTTAGCTAGGTTATGGTCAAAGTTTTGTCAAAGGAGCACAATCATCAACAATCTTCATCAAAAGCTTAGCAAGGAATTGGGAAAGGGCTTCTTTCCACATCAAAGAAGTACCAATTCCACAATGGGATGATGGTTTTAGTGTTCTTGAGAAAGATTTAATAGCTTTATTTGGTTTTACTTAATTTTATTTCTTATTCTTTGGCACTTGAATGAATTGTATGGGGAAAGTTTTCTTTAGATTTGTTTGATGAATAACATTGTGTTATTTGTTCATGTTGGAGCAATTCTAGATCAACCATTAACAAAAGCAATAAGCACAATGTCATTCTTGTGGTTGTAGATAAGCTTACAAAGGTAGCACATTTTATACTAGGGAACTTAACTGAATGAGCACCTGTCATAGTAACAAAATTTGTGCAGGAAGTGTTTAGATTGCATGGGATTCATGAAAATATTATTTTAGATAGAGATGCATGAATCACTTCTATGTTTTGGAAAACCTTGGTTTTTGCACTAGGGACTCAGTTGAATATTAGTTTAGCGTACCATCCAATAGTGGATGGGAAAATGGAAAGGGTAAACCAAGTATTTAAAGATCTACTTAGGATGTATTACATGGATCAGTAGTAAAAGTGGGAGGATTACTTACCCTTAGTTGAATTTTCTTACAATAACTCTTATCATTTTGCAATAAATATGGATCCTTTCAAAGCTTTGCATGGAAAAAAGTGTCAATCTCCTATAAGTTGGGATAAAATTGAAGAACAAGTTAAGATTACTAAGAAAAGGTTAGCTGAAGCTAAAAATAGAAAGAAAAGCTATGTTGATGGTATGAGAGTGCCCCATAATTTTATCTTAGGTTAAAAATTATTGTTGAGAGTGGGTATGGGCAAGATCATCATGGAAAAAATAGGCCCTTTAGTGGCAATGAAAATTTAGAAAATCAGAGTTAGGAAACTTGACATAAAAATTTGAATAAGTTATCTATATTATTTCAAAAATATGTAAGAAAAGAATTTTTAGAAAATTGAATGTAGTTTCTAAACTTCTAGGTTTATTTTTCAAAAAATCTATTTGGTGAAAATTTGAAATTTCAATGCAATAGTACTTAAATTTTAGGAAAAAAATAAGTAGGTTTCTATCTAACCACCCTAACCACAATAAAATGATAATATTTTTTTATAAGATTTTATATATAAGTAGAGGAATCATGTCCCAATGTGATGCATATTTTTTTGTAATTTTTTTCCAAGTAAATAATTAATTATAATTTTTTTATTACAACTTTTAAAAAATATAAAAACTCATATGTCTAAACACCTTAACTTGGTCAAAACTTATTGATTTTTTTTTTTTAATCCTATAGTATGTGAAGCATTGACGTGATACCAATTTGGAAAATAATAGGTCTATATCAAGATTTCAAGATTGGGTCTTGACTATTCACTCAAAACACCCTCAAAGACTCTTCAATGCAACAAGTTTCCAAAGACTCCAAACCACCTATGAGACTCTAGACCTTCACATGGCTTTATTAAGGCATCTAACAAGATTAGATGAAATAGATAAACATGATTTGATAACTCATCAAACTTGCAACAAATTTAAAGCTTGTTTCTATCATATGCTTGCTAATTCCTTGGAGGTCTTCACAAGGGAACTATCATACAAAACTTTTGATATTGGCCATAACTTCTGACTATGATTGGCTTTTTTAATACCCTTTAAAGGGTTATAAATCATATCTCAAAACCAATCTATATTACCTGGAAAGTAATGCTCAAATTGGGACTAATAGTGTGCTAATTAGGTTTAATTAGGCATGATGCAGTCAAGGCTTATTAGTTCTATAGATTCCCAACACAATTTCTCTTAACCAATAATTGGAACACATTTTAATAGACCTGCATAAGCTTTATACACCATCACAAGTCATTTCCCATAATTGCATAATGGAGGTGATTTGTTATACCAACATTTACAAACACCCACACATGTCCTCCTACCCATACAAAGGTCGTATAACATCAAAAAACAAAGAATTTTGTAGGAAATGCTAGAAACAAATGCTTTACATTACTCAGATTCAAAGATCCTATCACCCACCTGTACAAGAATGGTTCCAATACCTCTTAAAAGTATCTTACACATGAATCTTTTATTTCCAATTGCCTCATAACTACCTAAAACACAAATGACCTTTTTTATTCCCTCCATGTGCATTTTGCACCTTTGCAAATACATAATTTTGACACTTTTACATTATTTTGCAAATTTAACCTTCTAAGACTCCCAATACATTGAAGACGGTACCAAAGGACCTTGTTGAATACAAATAAGTCAAAATATTAAGACACCTAATCACTCGACCTCCTTTCGCATGAGTTGGCCTTGGTGCCCCTGCACCAAGCATAGAATGTGACACATGTTTCAGATTCAAAAAATGTGATACTGTTTGAAAGCTATAGATGTTTTTCAATCAGCTTATCAATCCATAATTTAGTCATAATTCAAATAGAAAATGAATGATAATTGTTTATTAAATTAAAATTATAGCATAATTTATATTGGTGGAAATATGAGAATCTCCTTTAAAACACCTATTCAATTCATCAATTTTGGGTAAAAAAAAGTTGTCAGCCACATGGGCCATCATTATCCTGCACTTACCCGAGTAAAACCTCACAAGAGCTCTATTAAATTTGGAAATTATTTGAAGCTAGCCTCGTGTTATGTTGGGCCATTTGAGATTCTAGAGGAAGTGAATCTAGTAACCTATCAAATTGTGTTGCCACTAGTTCTCGCCATAATGCATAATGTCTTCCATGTGTCCTACCTTAAGAAGTATATAATAGGGGATAATCATGTAATTGATTGGACTGCTTTACATGCATGGGACCAAAAAGTAGTAACTCTCAAGCTCGACATCAAGGTGCTAGGAAGATGCAACCTACGCTTGTGTAACAGAGAAGTCTTGTAGTTCAAAGCCCAGTGAGACTAGTATGCAAAAGAATCAACCACTTGGGAGGACTATGTAGAAATTTAAAAGAAATTTCCTCATATTCTTAGTGATTTTAAGAATGTTTGATAAATGTGTTGTTAGTTGTTATTTTTTTTATAATACCTTATGTCATTGGGGATGATGATTCATAAGGGGCAGAGTATGTTACACCCCAATTGTGAAGTTACTATTTAATATTACTACATAGGGTAAATATGAATGTAATGCGAATTCTAGAAATGAATAAATTATGCTTGTACCTTGTTATCAATACAAACGTATCTCATTTGATGTTGTCTCATTTCATATTACCTCAATTGATGTTATTCATGGTGAAATATTGCATATAAGTGAATAAATGGTTATTGAATTATAATTATTCTAACTTTGGAGATGTTTATGTATACTACATATGTTATGAATAATTGTGTTGAACATGACAACTGAGAGGGGGTGAATCAATTGTTACCAAATTTAAATGTTGTAACTATTTACCGAAACTAAATTCATATGCAACATAATTGATTCACCAATGAAAGAAACAATTGGAAGTCATAACATAAACAAAATAACACTGGATTTACATGGAAAACCCAATGAGGGAAAAACCATGTTGTGGATTAACACACATTATAGAGAATATTAAAACCTATTATAAAAATTTTCACTTCCTAGAATAAGGTTCACTACTTGAAATAAGAACTCACTATCCACAATGCTACAACTTGGATGGCTCATTGCCACAAATATACAAAGGTGATGGATTACCACCAAAAGTAAACTAAGGAATTACACCTTTCTTGTGTTGAATTTAGTTCCAGATGAAGTTCAATAAAAGTAGTATTGCATATCAGTAATTGCTCAATGGTTCTACTTTGGTCATACACTTATTTTCTTTGCTTGCCTTGCTTATTCTGATATGTTGTATTCACAACATTTTTTGTCTCTATATCCTTCTTGCATAACCTTGAATCCATCCTCTATTCTTTTGGAGAGCCATATATGCATATATATATATTTGTATCATACTCATCAATTAGGTTGTCCAAGCATCCATAAAGTATTGCACTCACTAAGTCGGCCAAGATCTCAAAATATCCAAATCAAGGTTTGTCACACGAGAGGAACCGAACCTAAAAACCAACATACCAGACCACATATAATGGTCATCTTTAATAGGAAATAACTTCTGATAAATGAGTTATGCATATAGTATTGTGTTGACATCAATGAAAACCTATTGACATTAATGAAAACCATTTGATGCAATCTTCAATCTCCAACAATCTCCCCCTTTGTCATTGATGGTAATACAAAATGTAAAACTTTGTCTTTGGATAAAAATTATTTTCATTTGTTTTTCACATGCTTCGTTTATACCCCTTTGACATCAATAAAAAACTTTTGAAGTATACTATATTGAATGTATAGACTACTCCACCTATCAAAATTGTTCTTCTCAAAAATATTTTTCCTCTAACACTTCATCTCTTCATCTCTTTGTTCCAAAAATTGTACAAAAAGTCTATCAAAAATGATTCTTTACCTCAATCTTTGTTTCTTTAGAATATTTATTTGTACTTTTCTTTTAGTTCCAAAACACATGCCTTCCAGGAATCCACTGCCAGATTGACGTATAGACAAATAATGTTGTTCTTTTCTATTGAATCAATTATTTTTAAAAGGGTGTTTGGAATAGAAATATTTTGTGTGTTGTCCTTAGCATCCACTAGGAGACAAAAAAGTTGTTCCAATCTTAACTCAGTTATCTCTTTGACTTTACAAAAGGTCTTCACAATAATATCCCTCTTTATCATGATGACAACAAGATCAGATTGTAAGGATTGATCCTTTTATTTTGCATTTCATCCTTGTCATTAAGAACATCATATGTGTTTCCAATAGATTTCAATTCATGCTTAATAGAATCAACTTTTTTTTTGTAGTTCCCAATAATAGTAGGCCACTAGAGATAATACCTGTATACATTTTTTACATTCTTGATGCAGGTTTTTAGTTCATTTATGCTCTCAGTCAACTTCTTCTATGGATTTTGACATATTTTTTCCATAGCCAATTGGATTCCATCTTTTTTTGTTGTTTCACCAAGTGACTATTCCTTTAATCTATCTTCAATCTCTTCAATCAATACTTCTGGTAAGATACTTGTCAATTCACTTTGATCAATATCATTATGAAATATGTAAATGGCCAGAGCATCTGTAATCTCATCGTGTTCATATGAGGGCTTAGACAACCATATATCTCCAATATTCTTTAATCCATCAGGTTACTCAAGAATTTTTAGCACTTTTTCTTTAGTGACATGTTCTTCGTCATCATCTATTGATACCAAATCAAATGTTTCTACAATTTTTTTTTCCTTCTCTTCTCGCTTTTCCTCTGTCTTCTACTTCTTAATTTTTGGAGGGGAACATGAACTGATTCTTCTTTTTTTCTTGTTTTTAGAGGAGGATCCTACTTAAGATATCATAACTAGACTAGAAACCATGCTATAATTTCATGCATTTATTTTTATTTCAAAATATTCTTTGCAAACCTTTTCTTTTTTAGTTAGATAGTTTAGATATTGGTAAAATTGCTTCCCAATAGGTGTAGTTGACTTCCACACTACATTTTATTTCAATGGTAATGAATTCAAATAATACATCATCAAGCACACAACAAGAGATCCAAAGTGAAAAGGATAGTTATCATTTTTTGTCATTGTTATATTTTCTATTAATTTATTTCTCAACAATTCACACAAGTCAAAATCCTCCTTATTCTTAACCATTTGATGTGCAACATAAATTTTTTTTGCTAAGGTAGAACCTTGCCTATTCTTGAAATAGATCCTATATGAGATGCCATATGCTGCATATCTTATGACTGGCTCGATTATGATTTGAATTATAAGTTCCCTTTGATCTCCTATTACCCCAGTTAGGGCTTTGACCTCTTTGTTCTTTACAGACCTCTTGACTGGAACGTGTCCATTATTGCATAATCCTATTATTGTTGTAATTTCTTATTTCATGATTTTATAGGGTTTGTTAAGGATCATCTATTCACCTTGAATTCTACTTAGAATAGCCCAAACAATGTCCACAGTTGAAAAGTATAGAAATTTTCCACAAATTTCTAATCCCTTATGTGGTAGATTATTGACCCTTTGCATTTTCTTAATTGAAAGAGAAGTCATGAGATTCCTAATCATTTCCTGATCAAATTCATCAATTTGTAACTTACTCAATTTTTGTAATTCATTGCTACATAGATTGAATATCACCATTTCCTTTGAATCCATTACTTCAACCTTGTTCTCCATACTTTTGCTCATTAAAAAAACCTTCTCTTTCACTTCTCATCTTGTTCAGTTCAAAAATAAAAATGACTACTCAATCTTCCTTATTATCGCCTTTTAGGGTTTGATCATAAAGGATAATTTATTGCTCATGACATCATCATTTGTACTTCATCCAGTCTGAACCTTCTCTTGCAAAAGTTGTTAGCCGTATTGTGAAATGCATTGCAAGGAAAAATGGTTTTGTAAATATTTTGTATTGCTTCTTTTCTACCAAAATTTTCTTCATTGCCTTCAAAATGAGAATTTTCATCACATATCCTTGTGTCATCACATGAAACCTCTTATACCAGGGGCTAGATATATTTTTATGTGACTGCTCCCCCTGAATCCATTACTAAATTTAGTTCATAGAAGGGGCATCTGCACCAGATGCAGATATAAGATTCCTTGATTTTTCCTTGCTCTCAAGTTCTTCTTTCTTTCTCCAAATCTTTTCCATTTCTCTTCCCACTTCTTCTAGATTTAACGTGTCCTTTTGTTTCGGATTTGGTTTCTTCCCAACTTTGTTCTTACATAATTTTGAGAAATGCCTTGGTTTGTTGCAAGAGTGGAACACATCAAATCTATGATCATGAGAGTTTTTATTCATATTTTCCCTACATTGGTTAGCCTTGTGTCCAAACATATGGGTATGTGCAGAATCATGATGGGCCAAAAAGTGGCGATATGTAAGTGATATGATGGCCCATGTGGCTAACGACTTTATTTTACCCAAAATTGATGACACAAAAAGGGTTTATAAAGGATATTCTTAGCTTTCCACCAATATAAATTATGATTTACTTTGAATTTAATAAATAATTATTATTCATTTTCTATTTGAATTACAACTAAAGTCTCGATTGATAGGCTGATTGAAAAATATCTATAGATTTGAAAGGGTATCACATTTTTTGAATCTAAAACATGCATCACATTCTATGCTTCACATAATATAGGATTATAAAAAAAGAATTGAATTTCATGAATTTTTGACCAAGTTAAGGTGGTTAGACGTACGAGTTTTTATATTTTTTAAAATTTATAATAAAAAAATCATAATTAATTATTTACTTAAAAAAAATTACAAAAAAATATGCATCACATTGGGACATGAGTCTTCTAATTATATCTAAAATCTTATAAAAAAAATATTATCATTTTATTGTGGTTAGGGTGGTCAGACAGACACCTACTTCTTATTTTTTCCTTGAAATTTAAGTACTACTGCATTGAAATTTCAAATTTTTACCAAATAGATTTTTTTAAAATAAAAATAAACCTAGTAGTTTAGAAACTACATTCAATTTTAATTAGATTCTATTCTTACATATTTTTGAAATAATATAGTTAACTTATTCAAATTATTATGTCAAGTTGCCTAACTCTGATTTTTCTGAATTTTATTGCCACTTAAGGGCCTATTTTTTCCATGATGATCCTGCACATGCCCATATTGCACATGTAATGGTAACCTTCAAATGAAATAAATATTTTACCAATATTGAATCTATTCATAATTATCTAAATTCTACATTTGGTAGATTTATGTCCAAACTTGTTGGACACATAACATTGTCCAATAAAGAATCCAACATCCTGACTTAATCTATTTTGATAAATCATACTTGTACATTTTGTTGCTCTATGTCCCAATTTGTTTCATGAGTAATAAAAACCCTTAAAATATAAGTAGATTTGATTATTAGGCAATCAAATAGGTATCCTTTTGGTACTGATCCTTCTATTCTTTCCTTGATAAGTACTATATCTCCTTTGACTATTCATTTTGTTGAAACTTGGGTCAATTTTTCAACTTTGTCCTTCTTCAAGTCCTAGACCACCTTTATCGTTTGTAGGATTCTGAGATGAAATCAATTCATCAAGCAATCCCGAGCTTATCTTAAATTTGTCTTCAATTTTTTTTTCCTTTTCCAAATCATATTTAAGAGCTAGTACTTGATGTTCAAGCTTTTCATATTTTTTAATTTCTTGATTGATAACTTCTTCGCTTTTCTCAATTTCCAATTTCAGATTCTCTTCTACCTTTTTATTTCTTCAACTTTTATCCTTAGATTTTCAACAGTCTCCTTTTCTTCTTTTAGTTCCTGATAAAATTATTTATACTTCAAATTAAATTTTTGAATCTGATTTCTTAGTTTCTGAATACATTCACGAGCTTGCTTGACATTTTCTTCCAGATCTTCATTCTAAAATTCTAAGGTATTTGTTCTCAATCCCTCATCTAGGTCAGACCCCTTCACCATTTGTTCAACCTACAAAGATCTCCTTCAAGTTGTTAGAATTATTCCAAAGGACCAAGCTTTGATAGCAATTTTTGAATAGGACAACTGAGAGGGGGGTGAATCATTTGTTACCAAATTTAAATTCCCTAACTATTTACTGAAACTAAATGCATATGTAGCATAAATGATTCATTAATGAAAGTATAAATTTGAAGTCATCACATAAACACAATAACACCAAATTTATGTGGAAAACCCAATGAGGGAAAAACCACAGTGACGATTAACTCACATTATAGAGAATATAAAAAATGATTACAAAAAGGGTCACTGCCTGAAATAAGGAATCATTGTTCATATGACTACCAATCAAATGGTTCACTACCACAGAGATACAAAGGTGATGGCTTACTGCCAAAAGTGAACTGATGAATTAAACCTTTCTTGTGTTGATTTCAGTTCTAGATGAAGCTCGGTGAAAGTAGTATTGTATATCAGTAATTTATCAATAGTTTTTCTTTGATCACACACTTATTGTCTTTTCTCTCCTTTCTTATTCTAATCTACTATATTTGCAACCTTTTTTGTCTCTATATTCTTCTTGCATTACCTCACATCCATCCTTTTTTCTTCTAGAGAGATATATATGTATATATATATGTATCATACTCATCAGTTAGGTCAGCCAAGCATCCATAAACTATTGCACTCATTAAGTCGACCAAGATATTCAAATATCCAAATCAAGTTTTGTCACACGATAGGAACTGGACCTAAAAACCAACATACCAGACTACATATAATGATCATCTTCAATGAGAAATGACTTTTGTTAAATGAGTTATACATATGGTATTGTTTTGACATCATTGAAAACTTGCTAACATTAATGAATCTCCAACACCATGTGCATGTGTTAGTGGATGCACCTATGTTTTCATTCCTCCAGGTGGAGGGGAAGTATCACTCGGGAGAAGATCTTGGTCGAGTAATCAGTAAAAGTAAAGTATTTGAATATATAAACATACCACATTAGAATGATTGAGTTGAGTTAGTTTGTGCATAGTAGGTAAGTCATCCTTAGCCGATATGTCTGCATTTGAGATTCTTGTTTACTTCTACATGCATTATTGGGTGATGTTTATCTATTTGAGCTTTTGATATCTTTCTTGTACTATTACGATTATATTGAAATGTGGGACGGACATGGAAGTATGTTTATATATGCACATGTATATCAATGGGATCTAATGACACATATATGAAGATGTATAGACATACCACATGTAAACACTTATCAATATGATGGTAATCATGAATGGCTATATGTGAATTAGATGAGTACATATATATATATATGTGTGTGTGTGTGTGTGTGTGTGTGTGTGTATAGTATATACACATATCATATGTTTATGTATATCGATACATATGTATGTTGGCGAATGGGCATGTTCATATGGATGCATCAATATACATATACCTACACATACGTGTCCATAGAGGCATATATGTTTCTACATATATATATGCATGCATTCAATATAATGTGTTTATTATATAATATCTTGCCTATACTCATATATATTATAGAATGTATGCTTACATTATTGGCCTACAATGTATAAATACACACACACACACACATATATATAAATACATATATATATATGTAAATATATACTAATGGTTATATATATATGTATATAATATATATTATATATATAATAATATATATTTAAAATTATATATATATGTTATAAGAATTTGACTATCTCTTATTCAATGGAAGCCGATATATAAAGTCAATTGTAGTCGATAGAAAGTATGTCAATGCAGGTCGATAATAGTCATTATTGAATATGTCAAATGAATATGATTAAATAGCTAATGAATGCTTATATTAACTAATTATCATATTATTTGACACGCGATTTATAACATGGTATTGTTTGAAAAAAAAGGATAGACAACTGAGAGGGGGGAGGTGAATCAACTATTATAGAATTTACACTTATTCAACTTTAATCAACCTTTAATCTCAGATTTGATAATTAAAAGTGAAAGCATAAATCAACAATAGATGAGAGACATATGAACAACAAGATTTTATACATGGAAACCCTATTAGGGGAAAAACCATAGGGGATGTTAGTCCACAATATTATACCTTGTTAGAAGTATAATGAAAGAATGAATAGGGAATGCACATTCATTTAGGAACACTGCCTAGAGCTCACTACTCAGAGGGAAGGGTCACTACCTTACATAAAACAATCAGATTAAATCCATCTGATGAGGTTGAACTGAGAAATTAGCTTCTACAAAAGCTTGATGACAGTTTTGGTTAGGCACTGAAACACTTCTTCACACTTCACTCAATCTTCTTCACACTCTGCTCTAAAATCAAATGATCTGATATTTTTTCACACTTTTCACTTACATTCACCGAGCATACACCACACACACTAACATGAGGAAAACAATTCTCTTATATATCTGCTACATGAATTTACATAAACAACTTTGTCAACCATAAATAAAGAATAAATTATAGTTGTCAGCCCAATTTCATGAACAAATCTCAATGTGTACCAACCTAAGTTGGTCACAACATAGTGACGACCTAAATCAACATCCTCAAACATGCCAAGCAGTAAAATATTAATCCATAAGGATCCGCAACATGCTACCAACATCATGTCGGCCAAGAACATGAAAAATTGAATACACAAAGAAAAACTCTTCAATCACAAACACAACAATCAACACGGATGTACCACAATGATAGAGAATGATCTAGAAACATCATTGAACATCTTAGGAATGTACGCAACAACTCAATTCATCAGAATTGCAATTACATCTTCCAAAACCACCTACTATAGTAACTAAATAACTATAGGAACATAGAACTTCATAACTTTCTCAATTCTTGATGTGCACCTCTGAAACTTTTAGACAACATAAAAGATAGGCTCAACAACAAAGCCTTTAATGAACACCTTCTGATCATCAATTTACAAAACTTGCCATCACTGTAACCTTCTCAATTTCACAGAGTACCTGCAATATATTTATTACAATTTTCTTAATATCTTTGACATATACAACCTTTAATCCATTTATTCTAATAGTGTTGACATCAATTTAAACCACATATTAGAAACAAAACCAAAATATCTAAAAATCTCACCCTTTTGCATTGATGGAAACACATGATGTGAAAAATACCATCAACACAACTAGCTCTTCATACAATTCTCTTCTCCCCCTTCATTGTACACTTCTCCTTCTTAAAGTACAAGGTTTTTCACACTACACTTCTCCCCCTTTAACATTAATGGAAAATGTACACAAGCTCTAAACCACATATCATCTGAATCATTTAACTACTACCCTTGAGTAGCAACCACCATAACATCAATTTGAAACAAGATATGACTGTAAGTCCATAGATTGATGCAAATACTTGCATCTTAGTTCAGATTTAGAGGGGAAATCACCCCTAACTTGCCTCTGAGATACTCAAAAGCATCCTTAGGCAATATTTTAGTAAAGATATCTTCAATTTGTTCCTTTGTAGGCACATATTCCAATCTAACCTCTTTATCACTCACTTTGTCTCTCAAAAAGTGATACTTGATAGATATATGTTTTGCTCTTGAATGTAGCACCCGATTCTTAGATATGTTTATGGCACTTGAATTTTCACAAGATATAGCAATAGTCTCATCATACTCAACTTTGATATCTTTCAGCATCTATTTTATCTATAATATTTGAGTGCAGTTATTTGCAGCAACAATATACTCTACCTCGATACTAGATAAGGAAATGGAGTTCTTATTTTTACTTAGCCAAGAATCCAACTTCTTCCATAGGAATAATGCACCACAAATTGTACTTTTCCTATCATCCACATCTCATGCCCAATCTGCATCTATAAAAGCATTTAGAGTAAGATCATCATCCTTAGGATACCAAAGACCAAAATTAATTATTGCTTTTAAATATCTGAAAATTCTCTTTATTGTAGTCACATGCACGATTCCTTTGGATCAACTTGATATCTAGAAACCATGCATACAACATTCATAATGTCTGGTCTAATCTGAGTCAAATATAAAAATCCACCAATCATTGACATATATCATGTTTGATTAGCCTTGGGAGAATCATCATTCCATGTTAGCTTGCATACAGTTACCAGGGGTGTACCAACTGGCTTTGAATAAAAAAAAAAAAAAAAAATCAGTAACTCCCTTACATATTTGGACTAAGAAATAAAGATTCCATCATCTAACTGAGTAATTTTCAATCCTAAAAAAAAATTCAGTTCTCTTATCATTGACATTTCAAATTCATTTTTCATTTCATCATCAAACGTCATGCACAAGTCATCATCACCTTCAAAGTTAATGTCATCAACAAAGACTTCAATAATCAATTGTTTATCCTAATTGAGCTTGAAATACATATTTTTGTCAATAGTACCTTTATTGAATTCAAGTTTCAACAAGTATTTATCTAGTCTATCATACCATGCTCTAGGGGCTGGTTTGATTCCATATAGCACTTTCTTCAATCGACAAACCATGTCTTTTTCATCAGTCAGTTGAAATCCATCTAGTTTGTCAACATATACTTCTTCTAATTCACCATTCAAGAATGTTGAAGGGCATGTGTAGGATCATCATGGAAAAAATAGGCCGTTAAGTGGCAATAAAATTCAGAAAAATCAGAGTTAGGAAAATTAATGTAAAAATTTGAATAAGTTAACTATATTATTTTAAAAATATGCAAGAATAAAATCTGTTGCAAATTGAATGTAGTTTCTAAACCACTAGGTTTATTTTTATTTTAAAAAATTCTATTCGGTGAAAATTTGAACTTTCATTACAATAGTACTTAAATTTTAAGGAAAAAATAAGAAGTAGGTGTTTGTCTGACCACCCTAACGACAATAAAATGATAATATTTTTTTATAATATTTTAGATATAAGTAGAAGACTCATGTCCTGATATAATGCATACTTTTTTGTAATTTTTTTCCAAGTAAATAATTAATTATGATTTTTTTATTACAACTTTTAGAAAATATAAAAACTCATACGTCTAACCACCTTAACTTGGTCAAAACTTTATGAAATTCAATTCTTTTTTTTTTAATCCTATAGTATGTGAAGCATAGAATGTGACACATGTCTCAAATTCAAAAAATATGATACCCTTTGAAAGCTATAGATATTTTTCAATCAGCCTATCAATCAAGACTTTAGTCATAATTCAAATAGAAAATGAATAATAATTATTTATTAAATTCAAAGTAAAGCATAATTTATATTGGTGGAAAGCTAAGAATCTCCTTTAAAAAACCTTTTTTTTTCATCAATTTCGGGTAAAAAAAAAGTAGTCAGCCACATGGGCCATCATATCACTTACATATTGCCACTTTTTGGCCCGTCAGATCCTACACATACCCTGAATTTACATCCATTTGATAGACACTGTAGTTCTTGAAAGTAGCATAAGCAAGAAATAACCTTACAGCTTCAATTCTAGCAATAGGGGCAAAGGTTTCTTCAAAATCATTACCTTCCATCTGTAAGCATCCTTTACATACTAGTCTTGCTTTGTTTCTAACTACTTCACCTTGCTCATTCAACTTATTTCGAAAGAACCATCTGGTTCCAATTACATTTTTATCTTGAGGTCTAGGAACAAGAATCCAATTATCATTTTTCTCTATTTGCATCAGTTCTTCCTTCATTGCTTCCATCCAATATTCATATTTACATGCTTCATTGATATTGCTAGGCTCAATCTTGAATATCAGACAGTATTCTTCTACAATTCTTCTTCTAGTTTGCACACCTTTGTTCTTGTCTCCTATGATCTAACTTTCATAATGACTTTGCTTTACATACCTTGGAATTTTGGGTTCTTTTGTCCTTTCTTCTGCATTTCCATTATCTTCTCCTTCATGATTTTCTTGATCCACCACAACACTTTGAGTTTGTTTCTATATCTATGCATTATTTCCATCATCAGTACTATCTTTTTGGTCATTTGAATCATATCCACAATACCTAGATGATTTGATAGTGTCTTCATCAACTCTAACATTTGCACTTTCAACCATTTTCTTCAATCTTTTATTGTAACATGGGTATGCTTTGCTCTTAGTAGAGTAACCCAAAAAGATTCCTTCATCACTTCTAGTATCAAATTTTCCAATGTCTTCATCTATCTTAATATAACATCTATTTCCAAAGATTTTGAAATGCTTAATATTAGGCTTATAACCAAACCATAACTCAAAAGGAGTCTTACTAGAATCACCATTGACATTTACCTAGCTGATAGTATACACATCAGTGCTTACAGCTTCTCTCCAGTAGAAATGAGGAACATTACCTTCCAATATCATTGTTTTGGAAACATCTACGATTGTTCTATTCTTTCTCTCAACAACTTCATTCTGTTGTGGGGTCTAAGGAGAAGATAACTGTCTTTTTATTCCATTCTCTTCACAAAATGAATTGAACTTCTAGGAGGTGAATTCACCACCTCTATATGATCTCAAACATTTGATCTTCAAACATGTCTCATTATTTTCCAAAGCTTTGAAGCTTTTGAATTTCTCTAATGCCTCATGTTTTTCTCTTAAGGAAGCAACCCATACCATTCTATAATAATCATCAATAAGCAACATAGATTACCTTTCTCCTTGTAGACTTCTAATTCTGGATGGACCACATAGACTAGTATGAACCAAATCCAGCACTCCATTGGAATGATGTTGTTTTCTCTTAAAATAAATTATTGCCTGCTTTCCAATCTGACATTCCTTTCATATAGTGTTAGTAGGCTTCACTAACTTAGGTAGATCTTTGATTGCTTGTGTGGAGCTTATTTTCACAATGTTATCAAAATTTACATGACACAACCTTTTATGCCATAACCAGATTATATCAACTTGAGCAATAAAACAACTTTCACTAGTAGCATTTAAATAAAAAATACTACCTCTTATCTTTGTACCTAAAGCAATCACATTTCCTGAGCTTCCAAATATCCTACACTTACCATATTTGAACTCAATATTGTAACCTTTGTCAGCCACCTATCCAACACTCAAAAAACTGTGCTTCAAACCTTCAACATATAGGACATCATCAGTATTACATTTAATGCCAAGAGAAATCGTGCCTCTGCCACAAATCACACCAGCACTGTTATACCCAAATCTTACAAAACCACTATCATATTTTTCCAAGCTTATAAACTTGATTTTATCACCAGTCAAATGATGTGAGCATCCATTTTCAATCACTCTCTCATGCTTCTCATCAATCCTAGTTGTAAGAGCTTTCTCAATATTCTGATTACTAGGTGATTCAGTGGACACCAAACCATTTTCCCTGATAGAAATGAATACCTATTCATCTTCATTTCAAGTTTATTTATCAGATTCATCATCAGTAACACCTTCTTCAACATAATAACATTTCTTTTGAAATCTTTTCTTATCAGGTTTATACTTAGAAACTCTTTCAAGACACCTTGATGCAAAACGACCTATCTTACTACAAGAGTAACATTTAATAGGAAACTTTCCTTTGTACTTACCTTGTCCTCTGGCTTCTCTTTTCACAATTAGTGCTTCCAATTCTTCTAGCTCTCTTTCTTCATCTTCAATGAGTTTCATTTCATCTTCATACTTGAATGTCTTCCTAGAGCTCTCTCCCAGATCATATCTCTATTACATTTTTTTGGATACAATAGCTTTAAATGAAAATTCTATCTTAGGAGAAGATTCACCAAATTCACTCAACTCAAAGGAAGCAAGTTTTCCAATCAACATGTCTCTTGTTACATTTTTTACTGTCCTGAGCTCTTCAATAGCATGAGCTTTTGTTTTGTAAGAAGTAGGCATAGATCTAAGTATTTTAGCCACAATCTCATCGTCTTCCAAGATTCCACTGACCATCTAATGCCCATCACTAGTTCATTTACCTTTTGTGTGAAATAAAACATGTTTTTGTCCTCAATATTCTTCATGTTCTCCCACTTTCCTTTTAGACTTTGTAGCTTCGCAACTTTCACTAGTGCATGTCTTTCATACAATGTTTCCAACATTTTCCAGATCTCATGTGCAGTCTTCAAACCTATCACATTTTTCATCTTTGATTTTATCAAAGCACTTAGCAATGCTTCTATAGCCCTAGTATTAGTTTCTACTTATTTGATCTCATCAGTAATAGAGGGACCATTCTAAGGAATTGTATATGCATTTTTTGTAATCTTCTAGAAGGGCTCGCCAATGCAGTTCAAATAAAACTCCATTCAGACTTTCCACAGAGAGTAGTTTGTACCATTGAATCTAGGACTATCCTTCTTGTATGATGCCATCTCAGATCACCTCAAGCTATTAAAATTCTTTAGAGGAACTAGCTCTGATACCAACTATTGGAAAAACAAGGATAGACAACTAAGAGTAGGGGGTGAATCAATTGCTACAAAATTTACACTTATTCAACTTTAATCAAACTTTAATCTCAGATCTGATAATTAACAATGAAAGCATAATCAACAACACATCAAAGACATATGAACACCAAGATTTTATATGTGGAAACCCTATTAGGGGAAAAACCATGATGGATGTTAGTCCACAAGATTATACCCTATTAGATGCGTAATGAAAGAATAAATAGGGAATGCACATGCATTCAGGAACACTACCTAGAGCTCATTTCTCAAAGGGAAGGCTCACTGTCTTACATAAAATAGTCACATTAAATCCATTTGATGAGGTTGAACTGAGAAATTAGCTTCTCCAAAAGCTTGATGACAGTTTCGGTTAGACACAAACACATCTTCACACTCTACTATGAAATCAAATGATTTTATCTTTATTTGCACATTTTTCTTACATTCACTGAGCATACACCACACACACACTCTCATACACACACTAAAATGAGGAATCAATCACTCTTATATATCAGCTACATGAATTTATATCAACAACTCTATTGGCCACAAATAAAGAATAAATTACAACTATTAGCCCAATTTCATGAACAAATCTCAATACACACCAACATAAGTCGGTCATAACACAGTGAGGACCCAATTCAACATCCTCAAACATACCAAGCAATAAAATATTAATCCATAAGGATCCACAACATGCTACCAACATCATGTCAACCAAGAACATGAAATCTTCCACACACAAAGAAAAAATCTTTGATCACGAACACATCAATCAGCACGGATGTTCCAAATTGATAGAGAATGATCAAAAAACATCATTGAACATCTCAAGAATGTATGCAATAGCTTAATTCATTGGAATTGTAATTAAATCTTCCAAAAACACCTACTGCAGTAACTGAATAATTGTAGGAACATAAAACTTCATAACTTTCTCAATTCTTGATGCACACCTCTAAAAAATTTAGACAACATACTAGATAGGCTCAGCAAAAAACCCTTTAATGCATGCTTTCTGATCATCAATGTACAGAACTTTCCATCACTTTGACCTTCTCAGCTTCACACATTACCTATAATATATTTATTACAATTTTCTCAATATCTTTGACATATACAGCCTTCAATCCATTGATGCTAATAGTTTTGACATCAATGACAACCACATATCAGCAACACAACCACAATATCCAATAGGTATTGCTATCAATAATATGCTTGACTTGGTTGATACCAAAAGTTAGACGAACCTTGACTTTGTCTAACCCATTTAATTGCTCAATTTCATTTATCCATTAAATAGATCGATGGAAACTTGTTGGAATAGAATGAAAGTTGATTGATTCTTTGTTAGTGTAACTATGCCAAATATGAAGGGAATAATAATGGAAATGACACCACCTTTGAAACTTAGTTGTTGCAGAAGTCTTTTCATTGTGACAATTCGAATTATGCATATGCTAATTGAATAAGTCTATAGGTTGTTGTCACAAAACAAGTCAACCTATAGGTGATTATGCCGAGTATTAGGTTGTAAGGTCACCACCTTTATGATATGTTTCATGTGTTTCTTTGCATAAAGTTGGTTATCCATTAACATGCCTAAACTATAGGCTTTTAGGTTGCTTGATTACTATATAAATAGTTGAACCATTTCATTTGGAATGGATAAATTATTCCATAAGATAATAAATCTTTTGCAATTCATAATTTTGTATTTCCCAGCCATACTTTCCTTTGCATTAAGAGAGAGAAAAAGAGTGAATCCATATAGTTTGTGAGGAGGTTATATTTGGAAATCAGACTATATTTTGAGATAAATAAGCTATTAACAAGTGAGATAGAGTTATTTGTGACAATATTGAGGAGTTGTATACCAAGCTTGCTACTATGGAAAAGGTTTTATTGCTACCATTTGATTTGGATAAGCGATAATGAGCATGGGGATCTCTTCCTCTTTGTTATTTTACTTTTGAATGAAGTATCTTGCATGCATGATTGAGATGTATTTTTTGGTATATGCATTAAACAATTTATATTATTTTGAAAAGGATGTTAAAGCTATTATTTTTTTTTTATAATGTGTTTTTAATTACTCCATAGTAGGAGATGGGTGTTTATTATAAACATTATATACTAGGCATGATTGGATATTGAAATCACATATGGTGCATTTAGATAAGTTATTGATTTAACTAGCAAAGATTGTGTTTACTCATAGGAGAGATAATCAAATATGGGAGGGAGTTTCAAATACTTACATGTAAGTAGGGTTATCCAAGTATATAGGTTATCTTTGGAATGAAGGACTATCCATAGAAGGAAATACCTAGCTTGTGAACTTACTAGTTAAGTAGGTTTATTTCAAGTAGAATATTATGGTTGTAGGTTATCTGGGATGATAGAGTATCCATTTAAGGAAATACCTATCTATAGCTTAAGAGAGCCTTAAGTCAAATTGAACCTAAGTAGTGTATGTGATAGATGACTTCATTCAAAGTACTCAATGAGAACACTTTGGCCAAAGTAGTGTGAATTTTTGAGACTGCACTATTAGTTCAACTTGATCCAGTATTACATATTAGTTCTAGATTGTGGGATTACAAGAATCTGGTTATGTAAGACACAAACTATGCTTAGTTGGTTGTTGTTATCAGTTACTCTACCAATATCTTTTTCAAAGGGAAGGGTCATCTATCGAATGATAGATGTGTGGTGGACCGCAATTTGAGTCTGTGGTTGGTGGAAAAGTGCCTGAGTGATGCTTCTCCTCCACATCAAGCAACAAAAGAACCATGATTTGAAAGGAAGGACCTTGGACCATCTTACAACTATAAGTTCTAAAGCTCATTGAACTATGTATGTAAATGTATTTTTTCTTACATTGATGTATCTTATAAAATGAAAATGAATTCATGTTGTAAAATGTTATGCATCTTGATTGGAAATTATCAATAAAGAAAAAGAAAATTTTATTGCAATGGCTTGTTACTTAGTTTATTTACTTGTATGGTGAAAAATTAAAAATATTTACTTCATAAAAGGGTTAGTACATTACAAATAAATACACTTTACAACACTAAATTAGGGAAAAATTCAGTTTATTTAGCTTAAAAGGTCCCTAAACCTAATTTGAATGTGTAAAATATATTACAACACTATATCAAGGCAACATTAAGTTCATTTTAATGTTAATCACCCCCAAATTAAGTGTACAAAAGGGCTAATTTTTTCTACACTAAAATTCCTTTACTTCATTTTATTTTTAAATGATAATATTTATTTCTTATTTGCTTAGACTCTTAGAAAACCAATGTTGCATGTTGATTATAGACTAGTGATAACATGAGTGATTAATACATTTTTGTATGAGAATATTGTGTAGGAAACGATTATCTCCTAAGTTAACAATTTTTTTTTTGTTATCTTCCCAAATATTTGGACTTGTTATATCCTGACTATTCTAAAATAGGGATTGAGAATCCTATGTGAAAGTGCAATCATCATAAAAAACTTTTTAAAAAATTATATTTCATGTTAGGGGGTTAATTTCATATTTAGGCAGTTATTTTAATAAGTTAGCTTAATATTATTTATTTAAATAAAGTGTCACATTTTTTATGCAAGTTGGAAAACGAGGTTGTGGAGGTGTAATTGCATATTTTTAAAAGTTTTGAAAGGAAAGTTTTAGGCATTTGGGATTGTGGAGTTACAAAATAGCATTGAAAAATAATTTATTGATGTTTCTATCTTGGAAACCACTCCTTCCAGTGGAAGTGGGCATTAATATTCGAACTGGAGGGAAATTCTGATTTTTGATATTTTTGGTAGGGGTTTTGTTGAATTATTTTATTTTGATTGTTCAATGTATGTTTTGAAGATTGGAGAGTTGGGTGTGGAATTTATCAAGAGATTTTTGATGTGGTTTTTTTTTTAGGTTGAATGGGTTATAGAAGTAATTGAACATTGAAGACTCCATAGTTGATAATTTTAGAGTTCCAGCTGATTGTTGCAAGAGAAAAGTGTTGATTTAGGGGTGCTCTTGAAGTACATAGTTTTATTTTATTTTTTTGTAGATTTTTTATTCCATTTCCATATTATGTAAAGGGAATATGTTGTTTCCCTTCAGTCATTTTATAACTGAAATATATTGTGTAATTAGATTTTTCATAATGAGAAGGCTTTTGTTGAAAATCTCAATTAATTTGATGAACCCTTGTTATTTATTTATATGTACTATTCAGGTTGTTTGATTTGTTTTTATAAAATAGGGTTATTAAGAATACCTATTTCATTTGTGGTATTAGCTTGGGAAGATTTAGAATGTGTGAAACAATCATTGAAGAGAGACATTTTGCACTAGGATCGAGCTTGTGAGTGTGTAGAAAATGTATGCAAGAGAAGCCCAACATGGTAGGGATAGAGGAAGAAATGAGAATGTTCTCCAGGGTGATAATTTTAAATAATTGAGAAGGTAGGTGTAAGCATTATAAAAATAAATTAGAAGAGGGTTTTCATAGAGAAGAGAATGAGTAAGTGATGTAGAAGAAGAAACCTTAGAGGATGCTAGCCAAACAAGTGAACAAAGAGATGAAATAATAGAAATTCCCAATGACCCATATTTGATTTCCCTATCAAGGATGGGGAAAAGACCAAAATTTTATGTTCCTAAATTTACTGGGAATTTGAATCCAAAAACGTTAGTGGATTAGATCAATGACATGGAAGAGTTCTTTGAGCTTGAAGAAGTTGAGGATCCTAACAGAGTGAGCTATGAAAGAACCAGATTGAAAGGACATGTTTCAATTTGTTGGACAGAGATTCAATTGGAAAGAAGAACAAGACGAAAGATTAAAATTCATAAGTGGGATAAAATGAAAACCATAGTTCATTTCAGTGGACTATATACTTCATTTTATCAAAAAATGAAAGGGTTAAAAAAGGACCAAAACAATGAAAGAATATATGGAGGGGATTCATAGGATCCTAATTAGAATAAGACATGTTGAAGAAACAAAGGAGAAGGTTGCAAGATACATTAATTATTTGAGGTTGAGTATAGAAGAGGAGATGACATTGGTGTGAGTTTACATAATAGAAGATGCCTATAAAATTGCCTTGGAAATTAAAGATAAAATGAACAAAAGATATGAAAGTAAGCAAAGAGGAAGAGGTCATGATGAAGAGTTGAAAGGAAGAACATATGGAGAAGATAATAATAAAAAATGTTAGACAAAAGAAGACCAAGGAAGTTGAAAATATCAGATATATGATGACTCATATGGTCGTAGAGATAAAAATTCAAGAGGTAGAGGAAGATCGAGTAGAGGTTTTGGAAGAGAAACCTATTTTAAGTGTGGATAAGAGGGTCATAGAGCATATTATTATCCTGATGAAGAGGAAAGACCAAGAAGAAGCTCTGAAAAAAAAAATAGTGAAGTAAATGTGAATAGAGAAGATGCAAGATCATCACATTTTGAAGAAGCAGAAGATGGTGAAACCTTAATGGCTAGGAGAACCTAGTTCAATGAAGACAATAAATCTATTCAACAAAAAAAAAAAATTAGAACAATATGCAAGTGCCAAAACATGGTATGTAATGTCATCATAGATGGAGGTAACACAAAAAATCTCATTTATGAAGAGATGGTGAGAAAATTGAAGCTAGCGATAAGGAATCCACTTTTGTATAGGATAGCATGGCTACAAGATGATAGAAAAGTTTTGATCAATGAACAAAGTCAAGAAAATTTTAATATAGGAGGTTATATAGATGAAATTTTATGTGATATTATTCCTATGAATTCTTGTCATTTTTTTTGGCACAGCCTTGGAAATTTGACAAGAAGGTGGTGCACTATGGTTATGCCAACATATACACATTCATGAAGGATGGAGTGAAACAAAAATTGAAGCCATTGACATAAGAAATGTGTAAGGTTTGCAGCAATGCAATGTCTTGTTTGGTTGAATAAATCAAAGTTTTAGATAGTATGAAGCATGAATATGTTGGATTTTTTAATACTAACCATGATGACGACGAGAAAGGTTGTTTGTGACTCTAATTGAAGCAGAGATCTCAAATGGAATGAAGGTAGTAGTAGAGGGTAAAGTAAAATCTGATTCTATTGTTTCCTTTGATGAGAAAGAGAGTGAAGGAATAAATAAGTTTATTGTAGCAAAAATTATATTTGATAAAGTTGAATTGGAAGTGTGGAGTGTGAAGGTTAATAAAGTGTTTTCTAGAGAATACTTGTTTGAGAATAGTGGATTAAAAAAAAAATTGATTAGTGATCATGATTCCTTTTTAGATAATGGGTATGTGTAGGATCATGATGGGCCAAAAAGTGGGGATATGTAAGCCATATGATGGTCCATGTGGCTGACGACTTTGTTTTTACCAAAAATTAATGAAACAAAAAGGGTTTTCAGAGAGGATTCTCAGCTTTCCACAAATATAAATTATTCTTTACTTCAAATTTAATAAATAATTATTATTCATTTTTTATTAGAATTACGAATAAAGTCTTGATTGATAGGCTGATTGAAAAAAATCTATAACTTTCAAATGGTATCAAATTTTTTGAATCTGAAACATGCGTCACATTCTATGCTTTGTATACTATAGGATTAAAAAATTAAAAATTGAATTTCATGAATTTTGACCATGTTGAGGTGGTTAGACAGATGAGCTTTTATATATTTTAAAAGTTTAAATAAAAAAATCATAATTAATTATTTACTTGGAAAAAAATTATACAAAAATATGCATCACATTGGGACATGATTCCTCTACTTATATATAAAATATTATAAAAAAATATTATCATTTTATTGTGGTTAGGGTGGTTAGAGAGACAGACACCTACTTCTTATTTTTACTCTGAAATTTAAATACTACTGCATTGAAATTTCAAATTTTCACCAAATACATTTTTTTTTTTAAAAATAAAGGTCTAGTATTTTAGAAACTACATTCAATTTTCCATAGATTCTATTTTTAAATTTTTTTAAAATAATATAGATAACTTATTCAAATTTTTACGTCAAGTTGTCTAACTGTGATTTTTTGTCTTTTTATTGCCACTTAAGGGCCTAGTTTTTCCATGATGATCCTGCACATACCCTAGTGTGGAAATATAGTTTTTTTATGGTATTACTAATGATGTTTTGAGTGAAGGAAACAAGATTTTAGCATTGGAATGTCTTTATAAATTAATAGAAATAGTGGAATTTCATGAAGGGGACATGGTTGAAAGAGATGGAAAAAGGTAGAATAGAAAATGAGACAAAGAAATACATTTTTTTTTATAAAGGGGGATGTATAACTTTAATTCTTAGTTTTTATTTTGATGAATTATATTGGTTGCAAAATAAATATGATATTTTGAATTACATGGTAGGTAGTAGAGGAAAGATAAAACATGGTAATGTTGTTGTGAACCCCAGTCCTATTCCTGCACAAATACAAGAAGCAAACTTATTAGTAAGCTCATATGAAAGATAAAAAAAGGATTACCAATGAAATCCATCTACAATTCTTAATAATAGGAAAAATGAAGAAAAAACTTAAAAAGATAAATGAAATCCTAATTACGCAATGCAAACTCTTGATCCCACTAGGGAGTTGGTGCAAATTGGTGTGTCGAAATTGGCCCTTTCCCAACTCCTTTGTAAGATTTGATGATGATTTGGTGATGGTTGTAGCTCCTTGCTGAGATTTTGGCATAACCTAGCTATGAAACCATAAAAATGATGAACAATTGCTATGAAGTAGACAAAATTAGCTCTCAATGTGAAGAGAGTAACTTTGCTCAAATTGTGCATGATAGAATGAGATGAAGATTCTATCATTTATAGATTTCCAAATTAGAAGAATGAGCAAGATTTGAGAAATGTGGGATCATTCAACATCCAATGGCCAAGTTCCACTTGTCAAGATGTGAATGGTTGAAGGTTGTGCACATTTCGGTCAATGTGCATGATAAATGCTATTGGATTCAAATTTGAAATTTGAATGTGACATGTTTAGAGGGAAGGGAAATGGAGTTAATGTCACTTGGCTCAAGGCCAAGGACATGTAAGAGGCATTAAATACCTTGTTGGAAGTACCTATCCCCTTTTGGAGGGATTTTTGAATTGGAAGAATATTCCACAAAAGATGCCCTTTTGAATGGAAATTGATGATTTAATAAATCAAATAAATTGATTTATTGTGCAAGTTGCAAAATCTAGAGGAATGGAGTGATTAGGATTAGATTTAATCATGATTTTATTATATTAGATGATTTGACCATTTTGACTTGGATTTCAGGAGTTAAATAAATCAAAATGAGAGGAATAATGTTTTCAAACTTAATTAAATAAAGTTGATTTATTTAACTAAGGAAAATGATGCTAGATTAAATTAAATAAGGTTTAATTTATTTAATTTAAGGAGATGACTTTAGAGATTTAATTAAATAAAGTGAATTATTTAATTAAAAGAGGGATGATAGGATTAATTAAACAAAATGATTCATTTAATTAATAAAAGAGAATGACTTAATCAAATAAATTGATTTATTTAATTAAAAGAGGAAATATGATGACAAGATAAGAAGATGATTCAGAACAAAACGACATTAGTAAGATAAGGATCACGTGTGTAGGATCAACTTGTATATTTTTCGTGTCTACAATTGTAAGTTTATAAAAAGTGGTGCACATAAAGATTCTAGTGCACAAGGAAATGAGGTCGATCTAAGAGAGATATAGTATCTAGTTTTCTGAGTGCAACTCATGGAACATTTCTTTGTACCTGAGGTGTGTGATGGAAGAGCATCATAAGTGAAATTCCAATCAACATAAACGAAAAAAAATTCAATTTTTAGTGTTTCATTTGAAGTTCATGTTAGGGATTTAGTTTGATGGGGTATGTGCAGGATCATGAAGGGCTAAAAAGTGGTGATATGATGTGTATGTGTAGGGCATGTGCCTGATGACTTTTTTTTTACCCAAAATTTATGAAATGAAAAGGGTTTTTAAAGGAGGTTCTCATATTTCCACCAATATAAATTATTCTTTACTTTGAATTTAATAAATAATTATTAATCATTTTCTATTCGAATTATGACTAAAGTCCTGATTGATAGGTTAATTGAAAAAAATCTATAGCTTTCAAACGGTATCACTTTTCTTGAATCTAAAACATGTGTCACATTCTATGCTTTGCATAATATAGGAGTTAAACAAAAAAAATTAATTTCATGAAGTTTTGACCAAGTTAAGGTGGTTAGACATACGAGTTTTTATATTTTTAAAAAGTTATAAAAAAAAAATCATAATTAATTATTTACTTGGAAAAAAAATACAAAAAAATATGCATCACATCGGGACATGAATCCTCTAATTATATCTAAAATATTATAAAAAATAATTATCATTTTATTGTGGTTAGGGTGGTCAGACAAACACCTGCTTCTTATTTTTTCCTTGAAATTTAAGTGCTACTGCATTGAAATTTCAAAATTTCATCGAATAGATTTCTTTTTTTTAAATAAACCTAGTAGTTTAAAAACTAAATTCAATTTTATACATATTCTATTATTACATATATTTGAAATAATATCGATAACTTATTCAAATTTTTACGTCAAGTTCCCTAACTTTGATTTTTCTGAATTTTTCGCCACTTAAGGGCCTATTTTTTCCACGATGATCCTACACATACCCAATGATTAGGAGGATATTTGAATAAGGGGGCTTAAATTTTTTTTTTTAAATAAAATTCCACCTTTGTTATGCAAGTTGGTAGGTGGGGTTGTGTAGACACCAAAAATATCGTGATTGATATCGTGCACCTGATCTTAATTTTAGCAATGCTAGTTTTGTTCTGAATAATCTTCTCTGGTAGTCATTTAATTAAATAATATTTATTTAATTAAATTAATCATATTTAATCTTTTAATTGAATAAATAGAATATATATAATTAAATCATCATCTTCTATTAATTAAATATATCATTTTATTTAATTAACTCTAATATGTCATCTTTGATTAAATAAATAAATTTTATTTAATCCTAATGTTCCTCTTTTAAATTAAATAGTTAATGTTATTTAATTAAATCATATTTCTTCTTTTGATTAAATAAATCACCCTTATTTGATTAAATCTAACATCATCCCTTTTAATTAAATAAATCAAACTTTATATAATTAGATCTAATATCTCAAATTCCTCTCATTTTAATTTAAATAAATCTAGACATATAAATCAACTAATCTCAATCTAAGTTAATTAACTCTAACTCTAATCCATCAAATCCTCTAGCTATTGGAAATTTCACATGTAAATCAATTTATTTGATATATTAATTCCTCCTATTTTCATTCAAATATGGCATATTCTTGGAATATTCCACTTATTTGAATTTTCCCTCCTAGAGGACTTTTGTCCTCCAGCATGACATTTATGGCTCTTACATGTCCATTTTCTTGAGCCAAGTGGCATTAACTCATCTTTCAACTCTCCCTCCACAAGCCATCTTTTGAATTTCGAAATTCACTTACATGCATTTAACATGCACATTGTTCAAAATGTGCTCCACATCTCTTCAATAGCATGTTGAAAAGTGGCACAATATCATTGGGTCAAGTTTAATCCCACATTCTCCCTATTTATTACTTCTCCATCCTTCTTTCCTATAAATAGAGAGCTTATCTATTAATTTTGGATCCAGAAGTTTAGGCATTTTGATCATTAGGCATTTTATCTCATAGTTTAATAGTTATTAGTATAAGTTCTATATCAATTTCATCATTTTAAGCTAGTTTATATCATCATTTAGCATCCAATTACACATTTTGAATCAATTATCATCATCAAGCTTATCAACAAATTGGGAAAGGGCTTCTTTCCACATCAAAGAAGCACCAATTCCCCTATGGGATGTTGGTTTCAGCATTAGAATAAGATTTCATTAGCTTTCATTTGATATTTTATGTTTGTTTTCTTATTTTTGTGCTTCGATGAATTTCATAAGGAATGATTTGGTTTAAATCTATTTGAGGACTAAATTATTGCTTGTTTGTCCATGTTTGAATATGTTGAAGGCCTTGAGCGTTCACATTTTGGCACCCACCATGCAGCAAGACCTTGTTTTTAATATTTTTTTGTAGGTTTCATCAACAGGTCCACTCGGAAATCATGAGGTAGCGCATCCACTATCCATTTCAGTGCATTGGTGGTGACTTTTGGTGCATTTGATCATTTTTTTAGTGCATCCATAGCCCAAATAGTGCATTTACCTCCTTTCCAGTGCATTCACCTTCTCTTTCTTAGAACTTAATCTGTTTTAGCTCATACAGTCACTGTTCTAGCACATACAGTCATCGTTTTAGCGCATACAACCATATTTTAGTGCATACAGTCATTGTTTTAATGCATATAGTCACTGTTTTTGAGCACATACAGACATTGTTTTGGTGCATCTAGGTCATATTTTAGCACATACATTCATCATTTTAGTGCATATACTCTTTGTTTTAGTGCTTATATAGTCAATCTTAAAATGACCATATCTTGGTCATACAAATGTCTTTTTGGAATCTTTTTTTTTGAAATGGGGTATAATTTCATAAGATATGCAATGGTGTAGGTTCTTATTAACTTTGATAGAGTTAATATTTTCAAATCTTTACCTAATGTCAAATCACAACAAAATTTGGTCTAAGTTTTAGGGTTTCTATGCTTAATCATTTATCTAACCCTCATATCTTCTTGTTTCTTGATTTAATCTAAACTTTGGAGCTTGGATTGCAGGTTTTAAAGGATCATTGAGCATGGAAGTGAAAGAAAAAGCATTAAATTCTCATTGTAACAAGTGTTTTTAAATACTTTGGGAGCAATTATAATCCCATTTTTAAGGATATTGCTCTCTTCAAGTTTCCATGACTTAAATAGATTTTGTTTGGGCTTTACAATAAAAAAAGGGATTAAAAATAACCAAAGGAAAATTACTAGATTTTGTTTTGGACTTATAAAATGAACAAAAAAATCTCACACTTCAAAGTTGGTGCTTTTAACAATAATTCATATCATTGTTTTATGGTTTAAAATGAACATGTGTACTCTTTGTCTTGTAATCTCTTCCACAAGTTAATATTCTTTAAAAAGATGTATGCACTTCTATCATGCCTCATGGTGATATTGAAAATCAAAATCAATTTTTGATATATTAAGTTTTGTAAGTGATTACCTCCACATTTCAATTTGGGTTCCTAAAATTGAACCTAATCTTACTAGTGTGAGTGGAGTATATTGCGAGTGTTCTCTCTTTGTTTCTCAACAAAGATTGATCAAACATTGGATGTAATAACTTGCTTTTGTTTATTTCTTAGAGGGCCTACCTTGGTGGGAAACATTACTCACCCCAAGGGAATGACCCAATCAGTAACATGCTAAAGCCAAGCGACTTCCAACTGGTATATAAGTTTTGATACTTGAGTAAAGTTCAAGTATCACAAGGATTGTTCTGATAAGAAGGGAAAAAATGGTCTCTTGTCATATGGATGATCCCCCATGAATGGAATGCCCATATTAAAACCCTTTTTTTAGAAGGCCAAAATCCTTAAATTCATTTGTTGATTCAAGAATGATCATAATGAAGCCGTCCCACATTTTTACAATGCTTGGTAGAGATGAGAAGTATGCCATGGGAGTTTCATGGGTACTAATGCTTGGCTGACCCAAGAAGCGAGTGCATTATAAGGGGGAGCCTATGTGGTCAAGCATCTAATCATCTGTTAAGGGTAAGCATAGCTAGATTTATCCAAGTGGGAACTCAACAAATATTGCCTCATTTTCTCCTAGGATTGTGCATTAATGTTGAATCGAAACAATTTTCTTGGGTTTGAAACCATTGAAAACAAATAATCACAAATTTCTTCAAAATTTCAAACCCTTTAGGAGGAGAAAATACCTTTGAAAAATCTAGGTGCTCTTGCTTGTCCTAGGGATTCCATCGTTATAGGCTTCTAATTATTTGTATTTACATCAAAATTTTCTCTTACTAAATTCAACATTAGGAAACTATTGCCTTAATTTGCTTGATCTCTACATAATGGACCTTGTGGGATGAAAAGAAATTAAGACATAGAAATTCAGTTTGAAACTTAAGGAAGACATTGAATGTGGTAAAAAATCAATTCATTAATCAAGATGAAATCAATTGAACCCCACACATGTGCTTGTTATCTTTTGGTCATATGTTTTTCCATGCAAACATTGGTTGTTTGGTTTGAAATACTCTTATGGAAAATCATGTTCTTCAAAACCTTGGTCTTTTAAACAAGTCCCTCTTAGGTTCATTTAGGATCAAAACAACCAATGATTTCATCCATCTCAAACATCAATCAAATCCCATTTCACAAACAACTCTTAGAATCTTTGAAAAATCCTTCATGCTATACTTTTGGAAAATCCTTTAAAACAAATAAAAAATCATCTTGTTTGACTAAGTATGTGTAGATGAATCCTTCTTCATATACTCAGTTAAATTATCACCTTGTGGAAAAATATATTCGAAGACAACATCCAATATCTTGGGGTTTATAAGTCCATTATCCAAATCAAGCCAAATCAAATCCAAAATCAAAAATCCAAAAGTCCTAAAGTCTAGTATCGCTCCAAGGTTCCTAAAATTTTAAAAACCCATATCACTCACCCTTTCATCCTTCATCTCATCATTGGTCCTAAATTCCTTATAGGTCAAAAAGGTCAAAACATAAGAAAAACATGGAATGTAAACTTTATTCATACATCATGAGTATTCTAAATCAACCAAACTATCAAAGCCTTACAATGCCAATTGATTATCGAAACTCACATTTATGCAATCCATACATGGCATCATTATCTCTTACAAACCTCAATGGTACAACAAATGTGAGTATGCCCAATCTAAATTTTGGAACACCTTTCAATATGGTAGATTTAAATCAAATTCCAAACCTACAAATCTATCAACCAATAAATCAATGCATGAGTCTTCAATAAAACAACATTATTCCACCAAATCCATACATGCCAAATATGAATATACCAAGTACAAGTTTAGAAAACATCAAAATTCAAATCCACACTTGGTAAACTTTGGGATCGATGTGTTTTCAAATCATGCAAATGTTATTCAAATTCCAAACAATATGTTAACAACTCGATGTGTTGATCCAAGTCAAGGTAACACCAAGCAAAATGAAAGTTACCTAAATCAAGGAAAAATGATTCCCAACCACAAAAATTTTCAATTTCAACCTATAATTCCAAATCTAAACCTCATCCCAAATCGGAACATTGTCCAAAATCAATTTGTCCATGATCCCATATAAACAACACAAGGATGCATTCCAAATCCTCTTTAACAAAAACCAAATCAACTATATCAAGGGTGTTAAGATCAAAATCAAGATCAAATTTTGTGAGATGAAATTGCTACACTTACCAAAATAGTTGATCCATTGAGCCAAGAGACATATCCACCCCAAAATAAATACACTCTTCCAATGACTAAACCATGTCATCAAAGCATTTGGTTGTGTCCCCAACCACATCAAGAACAATATCTCCAATGTCAAGAAGTTGGATATCAAGATCAACAACATCAACAACAAATCCAACCTCCACATCTCAAAGATCAATCACCACATCTCCAAAATCAATCACCCCAACGTCAATTTAAAGTATGAATCTCACAAGGTAAAAAACTAAAATACACACCACTTGGGGAACCAATCAAATCGGTCATGCAATAGTTGATACAAGAAAATCTCATTAAAATCCCCATTTATGAGAATTATCAAGAGCCCCAAGTTAAACCACCAGGGTATAACGAGAAGCACCTTTGTTATTTTCACAAAATAAAGGGACACACAACATCAAATTGTATTTGACTTTAAAATATCCTCCAAGACCTTATTGATCAAAAAATAATAACTATTAGGGACAATGATCAAGATTCAACCACTAGTGATAGCAGTGACAATATCTCCTCCACAATTATTGAAAACGATGATCAAGATCTATCCATCAATGAGCACCTTGAAGTTGTTTCTACCTCATCCGAAGATCAACTCAACATACATCAAGAGTCATTTTTTGGTCATGATAAATACCCCTCAACAATATCCAACAATGATCTATTCAAAGGAGTGTTAACATTATTTGATCCTATACTTGGTGATCCTTCCATCAATGATCATGTTGAAAGTGTATCTACATCACCTAATGAGTTGGAGGAAATATCTCAAGATTTTACCCCAAAGCATGATCAACATATTTCACCAGAGTCTAGCAATGGTCCTTTCTAAGACATATTGACATCCTTTGACCTCATGGTTATAGATATTAGAGAAATCCTCAACTCAATATTTGATCCAAGTCCACTCAAAGATCAAGAGGATATTGAGCCACTTCCCATGCCTAATGAAGATATCCAAGAACCCTTTATAAGCAATCCATCCTTTGAAACTGACCCATGTCAAGAATGTGATCCAAAGCATGTCAAAAGCAATTCTAAAATTAATCAAGCTCAAGAATTCATATCTCCAAGGTACTATAATTATCTAATGGACATTATCCAATGTATACAAGATGTCACAAAAGATGATCATATCCATATGGCACATACTCCTCCATCTACCCATGAGATGCTTTCTTTGGATGGACATGTAGATGATCTTCATTCAAACCAAGAGTCTCATACTCTTGATATCACTACAAAAGAACAAGATTCTCCTAATATTAACATTTGTACACATGACCAAGATATGGAAAAATATAGAGTCATATCAGAAATAGATCATGAAGAATGCTTCTACATAAGTTGTGAATCAAAAACATCCTGTTGAGACATATTAGAAATAGATCATGAAGAAGGCTTCTACAAAAGTTATGAATCAGAAACATCATGTGAAATCATATCAATAATGAATCATGAGGAAGAATTTTATGTGGACACTGAATCATCAACACCTCTTGAAGAAGCATTAAAATCTGATACTACACAAGATCAAGCCAAATATATGAATCAAGAAGTTATCCCACTTATGGAGGGTCATATCACTTATAAAATTGGATCACTCACCTTTTTAAGGGAAAATTATCTTATCAATGAAGAATATATCACCTTTGAATATCCATGATAGAGCAAAGAAGGATTAGCACCCTTCTTCCAAGATAAATCATATCTTGTTGCAAATAAAATGTTTCAACATATGAATTATCAAGGCAAAGGATTAGGCTTACATGAATAGGGTATCCTAGAACTAGTGCATATTATTGGCAATCCTAAGCATCAAGGTCTTGGTAATTCAATACTGAGGGAACTTTATCTCAAGAAAACATCAACATAGGGAGCATGAAGGATCCTTATGATGAAACCAATGCCAATACTACTACTATCCACACCACAAATCTTCATTCACCCATCACCCCATCAATGAATTAGGACCAACATCAAATGAAAGATTTGAATCAAAGCATGAAAAAAATCATCAAAAAAGAAGAAGCAGTGAAGCGTGAAGGACAAATCAAATGCAAGGGGATATCAAAGAAGGGTATGTGCAGGATCATGATAGGTCAAAAATGGCGATATGTAAGCAATATGATGGCCCATGTGGTTGATGACTTTTTTACCCAAAATTAATAAAATGAAAAGGGTTTTTAAAGGATATTCTCAACTTTCTACCAATATAAATTATGCTTTACTTTGAATTTAATAAATAATTATTATTCATTTTCTATTTGAATTAAGAGTAAAGTCCTGATTGATAGGCTGATTGAAAACATCTATAGCTTTCAAACACTATCACATTATTTGAATCTAAAACATGTGCCACATTCTATGCTTTGCATAATATAGGATTAAAAAAAATATATTGAATTTCATGAAGTTTTGACCAAGTTAAGGTGGTCAAACATACGGTTTTTTATATTTTTTAAAAGTTATAATAAGAAATTCATAATTAATTATTTACTTGGAAAAAAACTAAAGAAAAATATGCATCACATTAGTACATGAATCCTCTACTTATATATAAAATATTATAAAAAAATATTATCATTTTATTGTGGTTAGGGTGGTCAGATAGACACCTACTTCTTATTTTTTCCCTAAAATTTAAGTACTACTACATTGAAATTTCAAATCTTCACCAAATAGATCTTAAAAAAAAAAAAAACCTAGTAGTTTAGAAACTACATTCAATTTTCTACAGATTCTATTCTTACATTATTTTGAAATAATAAAGATAACTTATTCAAATTTTTTTGTCAAGTTTTCTAACTCTAATTTTTTGAATTTTCATCACCATTTAAGGGCCTGCTTTTTCCATGATGATCCTAAACATACCTATAATACAAAAAATGATTATCCCTATCAAAATCCATTAGTCAAAGAAACTATGGGGAAAAAAATAAAATGGAAAAGTATCCATCAAAGATGTCCACAAAGGAAAAAGCAGGCTTCCTAAGCAACGTACAAATTTTATCAAGCAGTTGGTCCTAATTCCATGCACACTTCCTTATCCACCCATTATTGCTCATCTTCCCAAGTTTGGAGAGTCAAAGGTTCTAAGATATCAACCAATCCATATCTTATTCCTAAACACACTCCACCATCCACGCCTCCATACATGATATCCAATTATCACATTGACCATGTATTGGCAGCAACCCTTCATCATAAGTATTTAGATGTCACTCTATTGCGATGTGCGCACAAAGATAAAGTTAACCTTGTTATCAGCAAAGCAGATCATGAATCTCAAAAGTTGTATTCAAGTGCACATATCTTGGCAAGGAAACTTCTTCAAGTAGGATATCGATGGTAGCTTATGATAGATACATCTACATTGACACCACCAGCTAGTTTGACATGAACTTAAAATATTTTAGAAAAATAAATAAAAATCCAATTTAAAAATAATAAAATCATGAAAACAGTAATGATAATCCTCTAGTGAAAACCACTATGGTGGAATGTTGGACAAGTACCATGATTAAAACCTAGTAAATAGGTGTCATGTGTAGAATCGAGCATCTACATGTGCCACTTTAGAGAAAACATCTTATCACATCCATAATAAATCCAAAATTCCATCCATCTTATCCATAATAAATCCATTCATCCATGAGCTATTTATCCAATCCATTTTCATCCATATACATCCATAGTCCAAATTATCTTGATCTTGACCAAGTTTGGTGCACACTTTACACTTACCTATGGTAGACATCTTGACATGACTCATTTTCATTGATCCTATCCTACCCAATGTTATTTAAGCCTTGAAGCATTATCCAAATGAGCATCCTCTATTTAAACACCTTATCTTGTCATGAGATAATATTTTGCATCCTTTGCATGCTTACCATATCCAACCATCGATCCATCTACTCAAGAATCCACCCATGGCCTTTCAAACATTGCTAGACACTGAGGGTAGATATTTACATCTTTCTTCGGGAATAAATCTTGATCTATATCTTCTAACTTATGTGGTGATCTAAACATTGGAAAAAATGAAATCAAATTGGTCAAAACACTTGTAAGTAAAAAACTAAAATCACAAACCCATGGCATATTTTGACAAGAAGATATTCCTTATCAAGCTTTATCTTTCATCGAACATCAATCCAAACAATCAATATTAGTTGCATTTAACTTGCAGTTGAATGTCACATCAAACCATTGAAATAGATTTCAGTCCGAACCGAGCTTTCAAATCTTGATCAATCAAATCCAATCAATTCATCATCATCTCAGGATATCCTTCCGAACCTTTGTGTTGCTTAACACTATCCTTGCATTGTTGTGTAGCCTCAACAATGTTATCATCACCAATCCATCAATCTAATTATAGACATGGAAAATATACAAGTTGATCCTACACACTTGATCCTGATTACTAATGTCGTTTCATCCTAAATCATCTTCTTAGCTTGTCATCACCTTTCATCCCTTAATTGAATAAATCATTATTTATCCAATTAAGTCATTCTCTCCTGTTAATTAAATTAGACAATTTGATTTAATTAACCCTATGTCTCTATTTAGTTAAATAATTATTTAATTAAATCCCTAAAGTCATCCCCTTAAATTAAATAAATTAATCTTTATTTGATTTAATCTAACATCATTTTCCTTAGTTAAATAAATCAATTCTTATTTAATTAAGTCTAAATCATTATTCCCCTCAACTTTGATTTAAATAAATCATTAAATGTGAATCAAATTTGTTAGATCATCTAATTTCCTATTAAATTTATCAAACCATGATTAATTTAATCCAAATCACTCTGATCCTCTAGATTTTACAACTTGCAGAATAAATCAATTTATTTGATTTATTAATTCATCAATTTCCATTCAAAAGGGCATCTTTTGTGGAATATTCTTCCAATTCAAAAATCACTCCAAAAAGGGGGTGGGTACTTCCAACAAGGAATTTAAGGCCTCTTACATGTCCTTGGCCTTGAGCCAAGTGACATTAACTCCATTTCCTTATCCCTCCAACATGTCACATTCATATTTCAAATTTGAATCTCATAGCATTTATCATGCACATTGACCAAAATGTGCACAACCTTCAACCATTCACATCTTGACAAGTGGAACTTGTCCATTGGATGTTGAATGATCCTGCATTGCTCAAATCTTACTCATTTTTCCAATTTGAAATCTATAAATGAGAGACTCTTCCTCTCATTCTATCATCCACAATTTGAGTAAACTTACTATACTTAACTTCATCCTCAAGAAACATCTAGTTTCATCCATTTCATCAAGATCCTAGCTAGGTTATGCAGATTTTTCATCGTGGAGCTTGATTGAATCTTCATCAAAGTGGATCAATCTCCATCAAATCATCAAGCTTACAAAGGATTTGGGAAAGGGTTAATTTTGACATACCAACTGGAACCAATTCCTCCATCAGATCAAGTGTTTGCATTGCTTAATTAGGATTTCATTTATCTTTTCTATTTGTTCTTTTTTTTTCCTACTATTGAGCATTGCAAATGGATTTCATGGGGAATCCTTGTTCTAACTTGCATATGAGCTTACTTATGTGTTTGTTTCTTGTATTTGTGCAGGTCTAGGATTGGGGTTCACACTAATTAATCAAACCTAGCTTGGTTTTCAACAAAATCCCAAAAAAGAGAACTGATATCATCACATCCATATCCAAATCGTCAAAATCATCTGAAAATGCAAAAACATCAAAAACATGTCAAAATCATAAAATAGGTCAAAAAGTCAGAAAATGTCAAAAAAAGCATGATATCCAAACTACATAGTCTTTGAGTTTAATTGTAGGAAAGGCCATTATCGATGGGCTCTTGAGACAAAAAATCCAAAAACATTCATAAAATCTTAGAAAACACAAAAACATTGGAAATTTTGAAAAGTAAAACACCTATAAAACATCTCAAAAAAAACCAAAAAATAGCCTCATAACATTTCAAAAACATCAAAAATATCCAAATATTTGAAAAAATTCATCCATCCCATTTCTCTTTCACCTACAATAATCTCATCCATAATAAATCAATTGTCAGCTTCATCCTTTGGGAAAACAAACAAAAAGAACCACAACAATCAACAAAAGAAAACTTTTAAACACAAAATCAAACTCTTGATCATTCACAAACATGTCAATCGCCCTTATATCAATAGCCTTTCAAACAACCTATCAACTTGCCACTATCCACTAATATGTCATAGGATGCATCCTTGCTACAATGGGCATCCGCTTTTGGCAAAAAACTTTGGAAACTTATCCTAAATAAAACAACTTGCCACCATCCACTAACATGTCCAAGGATGCATCCTTCCTATAATGGGCATTATCTTTTGGAAAAATCAGTTTGGATTCTTATCCTCAAAATAAATCCCCTTGGCTAGAGGTATGAAGAACATTCACTTGTTTGCTCACTTGATCTTTTCTTTTATTATCTTATTGCACTCATTCCAATGACCTCTCAATGATGTCTAATCAAAACTATTTAGAGAGAAAGGAATGGGGCATTGATCATTATCTTTGGTTTGTTGTGCTTGTTGGACATTCTTGTAAAATAACCTTGGCAAATACTTGCTTTGTTAGGTATGTATGGAAGGTGTTTTGAATACCTTGTTGACTATAACATTGGAAGGTTATGCCTTTCTATGCTTTGGTTTGAGATGTTTGAAATACTTGAAGTACATCCTAGTGAGGTTTTTCTATGTCAGGTGTAAAGAAGAATACTCCTATCTGCTTGTCGAGTCAAAGTCCATCACACTAGGTGCAATGCCATCCTAGTTCCTTATACCTTGATGCATCGTGCCTATGTGTATTATCAGACATAAGGTAAATAGTCCTTTAAAAATATTAATCCTTGATAAGAAATGCATCATCATCATTCATCATCATCTCTAATAAAGTCTCATAGATCATGGACTTAGTGGATCCTCCTTTCATCATCTTATTCTTCTTACTCTTCTATCTTTACTAACATTTGTATCTAAAGTAAGTGTAATATCTCAAAATATATATGAGGCTAACCATGGCCGATGACTATCTATACATCATCAAATTTGTCTACATCAAAGCTAAAATAATCCTAAATCTTTATCGCGAGATCGACCCTCAAATCAAACTTTTTGGTCGATCTCTCAAGGGGTAGTGTACCAGTGTAATCCTTCTCATTGGGGTAGCAGTGGGGCATCTGAAAAAAATTTCAACTTTAATCTCAACAAGTTTATTCTATGAGCCAATGCAACAGGTACATTGCTTCAAAGAGGGGCAAAATGCAGACAACGAAAATATCCTGATTGATATCATGCACCTGATCTTGATTCTACTAACGCCCATTCATCCTGAATCATCTTCTCTAGTAGTCATTTAATTAAATAATATTTAGTTAATGAAATGCATCATATTTTATCTCTTAATTAAATAAATCAAATTTATCTAATTAAGTCATCATCTTCTATTAATTAAATAAATCATTTTATTTAATTAACTCTAATATGTCCTCTTTGATTAAAAAATTTATTTTATTTAATCCTAATGTTCCTCTTTTAAATTAAACAGTTCATGTTATTTCATTAAATCATATTTCTTCTTTTGATTAAATAAATCACCCTTATTTTATTAAATCTAACATCATCCCTTTTAATTAAATAAATCAAACTTTATTTAATTAAATCTAATATCTCAAATTTCTCTCATTTTGATTTAAATAAATTTAAATATCTAAATCAAATGTCAAATCAGCTAATCTCCATATAAGTTAATTAAATCCTTATTTAATCTAACTCTAATCTATCAAATCCTCTAGCTTTTGCAAGTTGCACATGTAAATCAATTTATTTGATTTATTAATTCCTCCTATTTTCATTCAATTATGGCATATTCTTGGAATATTCCACTTATTTGAATTCTCCCTCCTAAATGACTTTTGTCCTCCAACATGAAATTTATGGCTCTTACATGTCCTTTTTCTTGAGCCAAGTGGCTTTAACTCATCTTTGAACTCTCCCTCCATAAGCCATCTTTTGAATTTCAAATTTCACTTACATGCATTTAACATGAACATTGTTCAAAATGTGTTCCACATCTCTTCAATAGCATGTTGACAACTAGCATAAATGTCATTGGCTCAAGTTTAATCCCACATTCTCCCTATTTCTCATTTCTCCATCCTTCTTTCCTATAAACAAAGAGCTTCTCTATTGATTTTGGATCCAGAAGTTTAGGCATTTTGATCATTGGGCATTTTATCTCATAGTTTAATTGTTCTTAGTATAAGTTCTAAATCAATTTCATTATTTTAAGCTAGTTTCTATCATAATTTAGCATCCAATTAAACATTTTGAATCAATTATCATCATCAAGCTTATCAAGGAATTGGGAAAGGGCTTCTTTCCACATCAAAGAAGCATCAATTCCTCTATGGGATGCTAGTTTGACAATTAGAATAAGATTTCATTAGCTTTCATTTGATATTTTATGTTTTTTTTCTTATTATTGTGCTTGGATGAATTTCATAGGGAATATTTTGGTTTAAATCTGTTTGAGGACTAAATTCTTTCTTGTTTTCCCGTGTTTGAATAGGTTGAAGGCCTTGAGCATTGATAGGTTGTGGAGGTGTAATTGCATATTTTTGAAAAATCTGAAAATGTAAGTTTTAAGGCATTCGGATTGCGTAGTTACAAAATAGCATTGAAAAATAATTTATTGATTTTTCAATCCTGGAAACCACTCTTTCTAGCAAAGGTGGGCTTCGATTTTTGAATTGGCGGAAAACTCTAATTTTTTGGATTTTTTGTGGGGTATTGTTGCACATTTTGATTTTGATTGTTCACTATAGGCGTTGGAGATTGGAGAGTTGGGTGTGGAATTTATCAAGAGGTTTTTGAAGTTTTTTTTAGGTTGAAAGAGTTATTGCAGCCATTGAAGGTTAAAGACTCCATAATTGAGAATTATAGAGTTGTAGGTGATTGTTTCAAGAGAAAAAGTGTATATTTGGAGGTACTCATGAAGCACATAGTTTTATTTTCTTTTTTTGTAGCTTGCTTTATTTAATTTCTAGATTATATAAGGGGCATGTGTTGCTTCCCTTTAGTCATTTGATAACTAAATATATTGTGTGATCAAATTTTTCATAATGAGAAGTCTTTTGTTGAAAACCTCAATTAATTTCATGAACCCTTGTCGATTTATATGTATTGTTGCAGTTACCTTAATGTTTGTTTTTAGAAAAGAGGGTTATTGACAATCCCTCTTTCATCAATTATGTAGGAAACGATTATCTCTTGAGTTAATAGAATTTATTTCTTGTTATCTTCCCATATCTTTGGATTTCTCTTTAAATATTCCTTTTTTATTTCTTTATTAATAACCTAGTCATTTAGTTTCTACCTTAACTACTAAATAAGTTATATAGTAATTATTATAATCACATGTCTATAAATATTCTAAAAAATATCGATAATAATAATCTTCCATGTCAAGTAGGCAACCACCTAAATGAATTGAAGGAGGGTAACTACAATAGGAATCAATAAGAACACAATACATAATATGATGATCAATAACAAGCCAATATATCTTATATATACTTAATTATACCTTGGCTAGCATGCAATCCAACATAGATACTTAACTAAAATCCCTAGGACTACTTGACTACCTATGCATGATTACAATAATGATTATATAAGTTACTTAGACGTTAAGATAGCCACAAGTTGACTACCCATAACCCAATATATATTATGAGATTAGGGGCATAGTAGAATCCACTATAACAAAGCATAATATGTTGGATAATTATATATCATATTGGAAATCAAATTTTATAGTTGATGGAATTTTGTTCCTTATATAAATTTTTATAACTCAATTATCAAAATTTTCTTCGGATATATGAATTTATAGAGATTCAATATTTAAATTCATTATCAATATATGAATTTTAAACAAATATTTTGAAATTAGGTGAGTAAATAAAATAAAAATATCCCCTAATAAAATGAGGATATTAAGTTCCTAACTTTTACATATAATAGATTGATATGTATTTATCCTAAAGAATTGATTGTTTTTAAAGCAAAGCAACTTTATTTTAGAAGCAAGGGAAATTTAACAAATATTGGTGAATTGGAAACTTTTGAATAATCTCACCAATAGTGGCATGGTGTGATGGTTAGGTTGTTGTGATTTTATTCTTTCCATCAAGGTTCAAACCCCATTGGGGTGTAATTGTTGAGTATTTATGTTGAGGATGAGGTCCCCTAGTTGTGACCTCACGGGTTCATAGCTCTAAATCAAAATCATTACATATGACCATTAAAAGACTCCCTAGAAATAACATATACCCTTGGGAAACAATTTTGATAAAAAAAAAAACAACCAAGGTACTTCAATTAGTACTAAATAAATCAACACTATCGTTATAATTTAATTAGAGAATCCACTCATGTATCGAAGCATCAAATACATTTGGAAAAATTCTTGCAACATAACACCGTAGAAAGCAAAACAAGTTATACATATCTCGTTCCAAGCAACTAATGATAACAATAATTGTCAGTGGGTTACATTTCTTGACTTTCTTGTTTGTCTTCTTGTAAGTAATTTGTAATGTAGTGATACTAGTAAATGTTGTTTTATGCCACAATGGTCACCTATAATCTAAAAATTTATATAATAGACCCACCACCATTTATTTTATAAAGGAATTTAAAGGCTTTCACATATTTTCTTATTTTGTGATTAGTAGATCACCATTGCTATAATATTTACCTTTATATGGTATTAGAGCTAGCTATATAATAGGAGATCACGGTTGCTATAATATCTACCTTGTTCAATACTAGTAATAGCTCTTTCTAACGTTCTATAGTCTTTTGAAATCAAAACTAGTACCTTGAAATATGCATGTACAGTAATTGTTACTCAACATAATCATCCAATTACCGACCATAATGAAACCTTATTTAATATAATATATAACTACTATATGTGACAAAAAAGTCATGTCATTATTTAAACCTATAAATAAAATTTAAAAATAAAAATAAAAATTATATATTAATTAAAAATATTTCTTTACACCAACCAACGTTATTAAAAGAATTATGAGTCACAAAAAATAAATAGAAACTTAGAATTAATCAAATTAAAATACATAACATTCAGTCACAAAAAAATAGAAACTTAGAGTTAATCAAATTAAAATATAGAACAAACATTGACAAATGAAAGATCTAAATTTTCTCTAAATTTGAAGATGCTCAAAATATTAGTTATTCTTGATCTAGACGTATCTTTGTCTCACAAAAAATAAAAACTAGTTAACTTAAAAACAATGGTGTATATTAGGTTTTGTGAAACGAGGTTTAATTGTCAAAGCAAGTATTTAATTAAAATATCCGCCATACAACTTTAGGCACGGACTAAACCGCCTTGCTGCTCTTATTTTAAGAACCACTGTAAACCCATATTTACAATTTCTGAGCAGCTACGCTCGACAAACGCAATACTATATGACCCCACAGCTCTTTATATACCTGCGAATCGTTCGAGAGCTGTAGCTCTTTCTTTATCTTCCTTATTACTCATAGCTTCAACCCTGTACTGCGAGTATGTGAAAGGCTTGTAACGTCTAGGATTGTTGTCATCCACGAGCTCCACAGGCGCCCAGATTTCCGTCTCCCCGGGAAAAGCAGTGAAAACGGCAATTGACATACGATCTCTACAACCGTGACAAACAACGCGATGCTCTGCGCTGGGGTATCTGCCGTTAATCCACGCCTGCAAACATAATACATCATTCATCGGCAATTCTTATGAGATATTATTTAAGAATAAAAATATATTGTAGGCGGTGAGAAAATTTCATACCTTAAGGGAATCCCCTATATTGATCACAAACGAATGAGAGAGAGGTTTGACGTTGAACCATTCGCCCTTTTGAGATCGTACCTGAAGGCCTCCCACATCATCTTGATAGAGAATTGTGAGGCACCCCAAATCTGTATGGGAGCGAAGTAGCTCTTCCTGAGAGGACAAGTTTGTAGATGAATAGCCGTTTATACGCCATATCGGTACGCACTTCTCAAAGTGAGAGTGGTAGAAAGCCTTGACATCCAACCCCAAACTTGCAAGAATTATTTTTGTGATTTTTTGTGCAAGATTTGAGACAGAAGAAACGTATGTTGTCATCGTTTCACTGCCAAACAATAATACAAGAATTCCAATAATTAGACGGAAAAATTAATTAGCTTTAGCGGAAGGAAAATGGAAGACGACTAACATACCAAAAATTTGGGTTTCCTTCCGGCCATATCTTTGTACACATTTGCTCTTGGCTGGCCGAGTCTCGAAGATGAAAGGCCTCATAGTTTCGCCTTCGGTAGTAGGTATTGGATGGACTACAAGATAAGGCTCTGTCTTTGACCTCGGTGGGCATGGATAATAAATCTCGGCTAACTTTCTCAGCCCTTTCAAAAAGTTCCACTGGAATTCCATGATTGACGAGTTTGAAAAATCCCCATTCTTTGCAGGCGTCTCTGAGTTTGGCCAGTTCGGGATGATATTGATGGTTGTTCAGTTCCTGAGAATCGAAGTCTTGTGGAAATTTTGAAATGTCGATGACCGGGAGATCAATATCAGATACAATGGCTTCAAGGGAGAAAGGCATTATTTCTGTTGTTGCAATAAAACGGGAGAAGAATGTGAAATGTTTTATCACTTCATATTGAAGTTCTTTCCATTAAATAACGTTCTCCAGCGGTGAGTTATTTAGGATTATCTTGGACATGTCGAAAGAAATAATGGCTGCCGCTAAAGAAACAAATTCCAGATAGAGATGACGGTGATATCTAAAAGCAATTAGTATATAAATACAAAAATAATTGAAGCTAGGCATAAAATTTTGTAAACTAGTATTCATAAGAGTCAACACAGTATTGATAGTAGCAACGGTGATATCTAAAAGTAATTAGTATAGAAATAAAAACTACATAGAAGCTGCATAAAACTTTGTAAATTATTGTTCATAAGAGAACACACTATTGATATTGGCAAAGATGTAACCAGTTTTCTAGTTATTTTTCATTTAACACCATTGTTACGATGGAATTTATAAAGCACTGATGCATCGGGAACGGATTTGTAATTTATATGCCTTCTTGTTTACTTTAGACTTTGTTTGACCCATTATTGATATTTTTTATTATCTTTCTATGAGAAAACATCTATATGATAAATATACAGCGGTTTTTTATTATCTCTCTATGAGAAAACATCTATATGAGAAAACATCTATATGATAAATATACAGTGGTTTTTTATTATCTTTCTATGAGAAAACATCTATATGATATATATACAGTGGTAATGGTTGACAAATTTTGTAATGTTCATTCGACTTATTAATTTTGTAATTGATGTTCTTTTACTTTATTGTAGTTGAATTATTGATGAATATGGTGTGTATCATAATATCATCTATTTTTTTGAAAACTTTAAATTCTATCAAGACAGTTTGGACATTTTCCATATTTGATTGTTTTGTGATTAGCTGATCACTATTGAACTGCTTTATTTTCTTTTCCTTCGTTAGCTATCAGAATTAGTTTCAAGTATGAATGTATAACTTCAAGAATTTCAATCATCTTAAGTAATTTCTCAAACCAAGCTCTGAAAAGATAGCTTCTTGCTGAAAATCTTAGTGTTATTTTAGGACTTACAATTTTCAAGGAGAGCAACACTTCTAGGATGATATTTGTGTGGCTTCTTCACTTTGTTTGTTTTAGGAGTGGAATTATGAGTAGCCTTGGTGGCAAGCTGCTTCTTGCGACCCTTCCCTCAAATAGACTTAAGTACAAACTACTTCATATGAGCCATTCCACCTTTGTCTCTTTACACATACACAATGGAGATCTCGCTTTTTCTAAGACTACATAAATTTTTAGACAAATAATAAATCTTGTGAATCCAATAAGAGTCAATCAAATAGAAGATGAGATTGGGCTTTCTTCACATGAGCTACCACTAGTATCTTGAGTCCCACATAATATTTTTTCAGTTGTTTCCCTACTCTTGATGGAAAGTATCACATGCACCTTACCTACTTCTGCATCAATCTCTGAGAAAGGGAAGAGTTGATATTCTTCTAATTAGATTGCCATAGGAAATCTTACATTCCTCACATTTTATAAACTTTCCATAATATATATTTTTAAATGTGTGTTAAAACCATAAATCTTGATGCTTTAAAAGGTCGTAATGAAGCAATTTTTTAAAAAGGTTGGATTCATTTTTATTATAAAGAAAAAGTGCCTTAAAAATTAATTAGTAGTGATATCTAATTTAGATATTACTTTTTTCTAGAAAGGTTCTGATTTCAAACCTCTTAGAATTGCATTTTCAAAAATAATAAGTGTATCTTTTGTAAGTGTTTTTATCAATTGAAATTGACACTTATTCATCAAATAAATAATGTAAAAAAAAATTGCGACTTTTATTTCAAGAGACACTAAGAGCATTTGTTTGCAAAGATCTCTCCAAAAGTTATGTTGAATATTTTTACTCATTGAACAGATTTTCATTGAAAATATAACAAGAAATGTAATGTCTAGTTTGTTAATTCTCATCCTTGAAGGAGATATTTTTGCATATTGGTGTAATAGAGTGCAAACCCTACTCAAATCTAAATATTTATAGGAAATAGTTCAACAAGTGTATGTAGAAATATTATCTTTATAAATGCATGCAATGCGTTAAATGATTAACAAAAACGGGTGTATAAATAAAATATAAATAAATATAATGAAGCTCTATTTATGATTCAAACATGTACTTGATCAAGTAATTTTTCCTAGGGTAAATGGTGTTAGTGATTGCAGGTAATCATAGAAAGTACTCAATAATGCATATCAAAGTGCAGAAATCATAAAATTGTAAACAATAAAGAAAAGTTTTGAAAATGAAAAGATGACTACTAGTGAATATGTGAATGGTTTTCTAATAAAGGTAGAAAGTATAGTAAGTCGAAAGAACGTTGTAGGGGAAGATGTAGTTAACAAGAATTTCATCGAGAAAATTTGAAGGAGCTTGACTCCTAAATTTGATGGTATGGTATTCAAAATTGAAACCTCTAAAGATCTCACAACTATGAAAATAGATGAACTAAGTGGAATTTTACTAATTGTAGAAGAAACAAGTAGAAGTTATGAATAAATACTATAGCAATCAACTTTTTAAATAAAATATAAGAGGAAAATGAAATGCATTCTTCAAGAATCATAAAAGTTTAGTATAATTTATAAATGAATACATAGATGAATTTGAAAATTTTAGAGGAATAGGTAATAATAGAAGATAAAGTAGCAAGTAGAAATAAATGGGAAGAGGAAGAAGTAAGAATAATTGAGAATAAAATAATAAATAGAATTTCATATTATATGATTGTAATAAATTTGGACACTATGCATCAAAATAATGGAGTTAAAAAGGTGAACTAGGAAAAAAAAATCCTTGCAATACTATCAATTGTTCTTAGAAACTCATTCTATTAAAATAATTTAGATTAATTTTAGTTTCCATTAATTTAGAATGGATTAATTTTAGTAATTAATTTAATTTAACTTTAATATTAGAGTAATTTCTGATTAAGTTGATTGTTGTTAGTTAGATTAGACTAATTTGTCAAATATTAGATTTCTTTATACTGTAGTTTTCTATTTCGGTGTTAATTTTGTTAGTTTGACTTTTGTGCAAGTTCGAATGTCCATAATTTGAAATTTCAAACCTCAACTGTTGTTTGTCAAAGATTGGAGGATCAAAAATACTAATCATGTTTTGCAGGACTCACGTATGCGTAGGATCAACATGGAAAAATAGTTCATTAAGTGGCAATGAAAATTTAGAAAATCAGAGTTGAGCAACTAGATGTAAAAATTTGAATAAGTTATTTATATTATTTCAAAAATATGTAACAATATAATTTGTAGAAAATTGAATGTAGTTTCTAAACTATTAGGTTTATTTATTTTTTTAAATCTATTTGGTGAAAATTTGAAAATTCAATGTAGTAGCGCTTAAATTTTAGGGAAAAAATAAGAAGTAGGTGTCTGTGTGACAACCCTAACCACAATAAAATGATGATATTTTTTTATAATATTTTAGATATAAGTAGAGGACTCATGTCCCAATGTGATACATATTGTTTTATAATTTTTTTCCTAATAAATAATTAATTATGAATTTTTTATTACAACTTTTGAAAAATATAAGAACTCTTATGTCTGACCACCTTAACTTGGTCAAGACATTATGAAATTCATTTTCTTTTTTTTAATCCTATAGTATGCAGAGTGTAGAATGCGACGCATGTTTCAGATTCAAAAAATGTGATACCATTTGAAAGCTGTAGATGTTTTTCAATCAACCTATCAATCAAGACTTTAGTCATAATTCAAATAGTAAATGAATAACAATAATTTATTAAATTCAATGTAAAGCATAGTTTATATTGGTGGAAAGTTGAGAATCTCCTTTAAAAACCCTATCCACTTCATCAATTTTGGGTAAAAAAAAGTTGTCAGCCACATGGGCTATCATATCACTTACCTATCGCCATTTTTTGGCCCATCATGATCCTGCAGATAACCTCTCTTGCTTTAGTTTGATTTATCTTGAGTTATTTTTTCACATAGAATGATTAGTGGGCATAAAAAGAACTTGAGTGTTTGATTTGACATCATAAGAAGGATTAAAATTTACCAGTTCTTGCATTGTCTTATGGTTTGCATTTTGTTTCTAGGTGCGTATTCTTTTCTCTCGTGCCATTTGGCGATCTAGAAAATGAAAAATAACTTTAGTAATTTTGTACAACGAACCACACATTTGGATTTTGGAATTAAAATGAACCCCATGCAAGTTTGAGGAAAAGGTTTTTGTGTATCCACTCCCCTTGTGCTTCGTGTGATCTTGTGTGATAAAAAACAAAATCTTTGTCTTTCTTTTGTTACCTTCAAAGGGGTTTGCCTCAAAATAGGGAAGGAATCCAACCAATTTTTTGCTTGGGCTAGTATATAAAAGGATGATACTAAATTGTCAAGTCCTCATGGTATGTAGACCTTAGCCACGCAGTGTCACTCGAAATAGGCTACCTACCATAAAATGTATGAGAGCCCCTAGTAGAATGATAAAAGCCTTGAGTGGCTTGTTGGACACTCATGAGGTACCATTTCCTCAAGTATTCACTAAGAACCTTTGTTATAGTGACCAAAATCTAATTCACTTGCTAACATTGGAATGGTCTTTTTGAAGCCACCCCACATCTTCATAAGCATTTGTAGAGGCAAAAATTCCTCTTTGGGGAATTGAGACTTGGTGAGCCTGAGAAGTGAGTGTTGTGAAGGGGAGCCAGTTCCACCAAGTCTCTAACTGTCCACCTTATTTAAATGGTTGGAGAAATCTGAGTGGGGATCTAGTGAGTGGTATGAATTGAGAAGCCTAGGTTGTGCAAAGTGTTTTCAAAGATTTTGTCAAGATTTTGTCTTGTGTTTTATGTGTGTGTTTTTCAAACAAATAAGCAAACAAACCTTACACTTAAAAATTGCAACACTTCACAATATTACACCAAGCAACCTTTTCAAACCAAACATTCAAAATCAGGTCAAACTCTTGCTAAAATCATATTCAAAATCATGTCAAACTCTTTCCAAAATCATATTCAAATGTTTGAGAGCCATTTTCAAACCAATTTCTTGTTTGGATTCCTGTTTCAAACTAAAAAATTTCTCAGTTCACCTTGCGTATAATCATTCCACTATTAGCTCACCATTTTAGGTATCTTAGCATCCTCATTACTTGCATATCCCAACATCAAATTAGGCTACCTTTCTCAGACTTTTAGGCTTGATACCTTGTGAATTTTAGGATAGAAGAAGTCTCTATACCTTGGCACAAAGCATTGCTTCAACAAAAGATTGTCATTCTACCAAGTCACTTTTTAACTTAGTCCTTTATCATTTTTGGGGATAATTTCCTATTCACAAGTCTAGTTGGGAAACTCACCTTATCACTATTTTCAATTGTCTAAGAAAAAGCCCATTTGAGAATCCTAGTTGAAATATTGGTTTACCTTGGATGGTTAGTGATCCTATTCTTACATCTTTCAAGTGTTTTTAAGCCCACAAGTTCACTATAGGTATCCATCAACTCTTAGTCATTTGCATCCTTCATACCACAACATTCTAGACTTATAAGAGCATCTTCATACATTCTAGACTTCATAACATCCAGAATTATCATTATCCCTTTTAGTCTTACATTAGACATCTTTCATCCTCAAATACCAAAAAAATAGTTGCATTACATTTAGGGATACCTTATTTCAAAAAATACCAAAAACATAGTCTTAGTCTCATATCTTCCACCTTCATTTTGAGAAATTCTTATATGGTTGAAACTATATTGTAAAAGAAACATCAAGCAATGGATCCCTTTCATGATGAAGAGGACCTTTACAATTACACTAGCACCCTTAACTTTCACAATACCAACCTTGAAAATCATGACCATGTCAACTTGGGATCTACATCTTATGAGCAACTAAAGACCCAAATTCCTTTCAAACAATTCCTTGTTAGAGACAAAGATGGAAATTTGTTCATAGAAGAAGTCGAGGCTGCCACACAAAATCCTGATGTTGCCTCTCTTGTGGATGAAATTGTCATGTTGGACCCTGAATGATATTTAGCCAAAGAATTACATGAAGAAATTAATTTACCTCATGGATTTTATGTTAATACCTTGCGAGCAGCAACGCCACCCAAGGACAACACACAAACAATCCAAGGAAAATATACACCACAACTTACAATTTTTGTACCCATTGGAACAACAAGCCCAAATACCACAACTACCAACACTTCAACCATATTTGCAACACAATCTATGTCATAGCCCATGACACAAACCACCTCACAACCATTATTCACAATGCAACCCTTTGGCTTGAAATTTACTCCCTTTGGTTCATCATCTCAGGCCATAGGGGCATCCACATCTAACATCCTTGGTAGACCTAAGGCGAGAAGGGTTCTCATCTAAGGACCTCAATCAAACAAAATGCAATTTCACAAGGACATCAATTAAACAAAATGCAATTTCACAAGGACCTCAATCAAACAAAAACACCATGTCACAAGGTCATCATATCAATACAAACATCTTCTAGGGACAAACCACAAACGTTGCACATAGTCAAAATATAAAAATGACACATGGTTATAATCCTTTTCAACAAGAACTGGGATCATAAATGACACAATCTCTTAACATATCCTATGGCTACACGATTGGATCCTTTTTTGGCAACTAGAATGTACATAGACAGCACACCCAAAAAATGCAACATAGCTCAACCACTTCTCACATCCCAAATTACACATCACACATCAATACTCATGAACACAATTAAAATCCGCCACATACAAAGAACATTCTGAACCAAAACATGTCATCTCAACAAAACATGGGACCACACAACACAAATATAGGACCTTATAACAATGTTGCCAAAAAATCTTGTAATATATGCATTGACTGCCCAGTTGGCTTCCATACAAAGTAAAGTGGAAGGGATGCAAGCTTCAAACAAGAAGACGTACTCATCACATGCTCTACATCCTTATCCATCTGAAACTAGAATATACATGCCTCCTTTCCCTCCTTGGTATATCATCCCTACCTTCACTAAGTATAAAGGAAAGATCAATCCCCTTCAGTACATATGATAATTCACCACTACTTGCATGGATGTCACATATGATCACTCCTACCTTTCGATACTCTTCCCTAGAAGTCTTACAGGGACAAAAATTGAATGGTTTGCACTGATACCTAAAAATTCTACAAAATCATGGGATGACCTCGCCAATAAATTCATGGAAAATTATGCTTACAACATTAAAAATGATGTCACAAATGCTACCTTATGCCACTTGACATAAGATGAAGGAGATTCCTTTATTAATTTCTTCTAGTGATGGTGTAGTATGGCTAGTTGATGTCCCATCAAGATTCTTGAAAAAAAAGTGGACATGTTCATAGAGAACCTCAAGTCAAAGTTGAAACACCCTTTACAAGTGCATTATTGTTCCAAATTTGTAGACTTGGTTAAGAAATGCATGACACTTGAAAAGGTTCTAATCACCCAAGGTGAAATTACATAGGGAAACAAAAACAACCACCATGAATAGACCTCTAATGATAAAAGAAAGTTTTAGTCCCGCAATAATAATTTAACAAATGACGGAGTCGTAGATGGAAAAATTGTGAACAAAACAGGACACACATTGACTCTTAAAGAACCCAACATGAATAACAACACAAGTAATGTGGTGCAAAAAATCAAGAATGAGGACCTCCAAGATAACTAGGACAATACCCACAAAGAGAGTACACTCCTTTACATAAACCAATCGAATCTTTCCTTAAGAAGCTAATATAATCAAATGTCATACAAGTAGAATAGCCTAAACCATACGACCCTTGACAATTCAAACCATCTTGGTGGGATGACAATGCCTTTTGTGACTACCACCACATCAAAGGGAACAAGACCTCATCATTCCATTAGTTGAAGAACATAATCCAATACCTAATTGAAAATGGTACTATAGAGGTTGAAGGACAACAAAAAACATTCTACCAAGACCATACGATTTTAAAAAATCCATTACAAGAGCATGGTTCAAGAAAGCCATCCACCTCAGGTCAAAAGACAGACAACTAGGCCAATTATACTAGGAATGCCTATGATTACTCAATGATAATTTATCGTTGTCATGTCATTGATGACTATGTCAACAAAATCATAATTAAAAATCTTCCTAAATGTGATGTCACTACCCACAGGGCTAAGGTTACTTTATCTGGTCCTTCTTTAAAGAAGCCCCAATCTAAAGATTGATATAACCTTATTGACCAATTGGTCAAGACACTTGCACATATTTTGATCCTCGAGCTGTTACGCCTATCATCAAGACACAAAGCTATCCTCAATAAGACTTTGAAAGAAACCTCTGTTCCCACCAATCTAAATATCAACCAATTTTAAGCCATGGTTGGATACTTGGCCAATTCACTCCATGTCTCCTTTTCTGAAAAGGACTACTCTACACAAAATTCTAACCATAAAAACCTATTGTACATTGAATTATTTTAACATGAACACAATGGAAGATGAGTCTTGGTAGATGACAGAGCTAGACTAAACATTTGCACTTTAAAATTGGTCAAGGAATTGGGCTATTCTGAAGCATGTGTAGACACAACCAAAAGTATTGTAATCAAGGCCTATGATGACGAAGAACACTCTTTCAAGGTTATTATCAAAATCCCTATCTAAGTTGGACCTCCAGTTATGGAAACCACATTATAGGTATTGAATCTTGAACTCCCATATAACCTTTTCCTCAGTAGACCCTGGATTCATGCAATGAAAGCCATGCCTTCAACATATCACCAATGCTTGAAATTTCCATATATTTGCACCGAATTCAGGATCATTGGTGATCCTAATCCCTTTCAATATTGCACTAATTTAATGGGAGTTCTCAAACATTAGGTGCTTATCAATCGAGAAGCTTTTGCATCAAATGTGACATCCACTTCATCCAATTACGTCAATCCCTCCACCCTCATTAAACCATCCACATCCAAAACCCCATCTACCGACACTAGAATCAAGATTCAAGACCAAGGATGTGGCAAGTATAAAATGAATACTATCTATTACATCACAAAGCTACCTAATTCTCCTGAGTCTTATGGTAGGTCTTGCTTCAATATTTTCCCAAAGTTACAAGTATTTAGAGTTTCTCCCACCACCACCTTCAAAAAATGGGGCGAGATAAACAAAGAAGACATTGATGATATTTTAGCTTGGATTTACAAAGACAAAGAAGATCTATTGCCCCTAGTGACAGAACAATATGGAAAAGGTTTTGAGCTCATGGAAAAAAAGGGTTATGATGGAATCAATGGACTTGGTATACATAAAAATGGAATGAGATAACCCTTGATGCCTCTTAAGTGATCGAAGCACTTAACGTTAGGGTTTTTTCCAATTAAGATTGGTGCTCCAAGTACTAAGGTGCTTTCAAATAAGGATGTGAGTGCTTCAAAAGATTATGAGACATCTAAGGATCCTTTCAATACCTATTATGGTGAAACTGACTCTAATGAATTTGAGTGGGACTCTTGCACTACCAATGACTATGAGCTTGATCATTTCATTCAGGATTTTGACATACCTTGCTCATCCTTTACCAACCTCATAGATATTAATACGTTGCTTCCCTATCCTTCACTAACACCAATTATGACATCTCCCTGGTTTACCCACAATTCATCAATTGGGACCAACAACATCCACCTACCTTGGACATGTTTAAAAATGATGAGGCCATTGTTGAATTTATGGGACTATGAGAGGGCATACCACATGGGGACCATAAGGTTGGATTCAGTATAGATCTAGATGCTACAACATATTGCAGTAGGATAGTCCCACCCTCTAGTCGCAAAATTGAAAAAAATAAAATAAAAAATGAATGTCTTTAGGTGAAAATTGAAAGGTACCTTTTGACTAAGAAAAAGTTAAAAGAAAGGTTGTATCCGAGGGAAAAAACCTCTTCGAGGCACCTAAGGACTGAGGTTTTGACTTTGTACCTATCACTCATGAGATATCCCTAATGCTAATCGAAGACATAATAGAAGGAAAAATCGATACTGCAGATAATCCTAAGACTCTTCTCTTTGCAACATCCCTGATAGAAGAGGAAAAATTGGAATTTCAAGAATTCTTTGTAGAATACCAAATCAATTTTGCATGGTCTTATGCTAATATTCCAAGGTTGGATCTTGAGTTCATCCTGCATCATCTAGAATTATATCCCAATGCAAAGACGGTCAAACAAAAGCTTAGAAAAATGCACCCTCAAATAGCTATTCTAGTCAAAGGTGAACTTAAGAAATTATTCGATGTAGGTTTGATAAGACCTATTGACCATGCAGACTAGATCTCAAAACCTGTACTAGTGACAAAACCAAATGGAAAAATCCATATCTACATAGATTTATGGGACTTGAATAAAGCATGTCCAAAGGATGACTTCCTACTCCCAAATATAGACATCACAGTAGACCTAATGGTATGATACGAGATGTTGTCCCTCATTGATGGCTTCTCAAGATATAATCATATTCATATTGCCCTTAAAGAACAACACAAGATAAAATTTACCCTCCCATGGGGTATGTACTACTAGAATGTCATGCCCTCCAGACTAAATAATGCAAGCGAAACCTATTAAAGAGCTATGACTAGCATATTTCATGATCTCATGCACACATTGATGGAATACTATGTTGATGATCTTCTAGAAAAATCCTTGACATGTGCTTATCACTTAGGAGTCTTAGATAATATTTTCAAATAGATAGAAGAATATAAGGACCACCTAAATCCCAAGAAATGTGTCTTTGGCATGACATCAAGAAAGATTTTGGGATACATTGTTTCCCGTCATGGCATTGAAGTAGACCCAACAAAATTCAAAGCAATATTAGACATGATACCACCTAAAGGAATCAGTCATATCCGAACACTACAAGGTCGAATCTAGTCAATTAGATGCTTCACCACACAACTTGTAGATAAATGTCAACCTTTTCAGTATTTTTTATGTAAGGGAATTCCTTTTATTTGGATAGACAAGTGTGAGGTATCTTTTTAGCAAGTCAAAGAGTATCTCTTGACACCTCCTATCATGATGCCATCTATTAATGGAAAACCCCTAATTATGTACATCTCAACCACTACAGCTGCATTGGGGGCATTTCTAGCTCAAAATTACCATGAGGAAAAGGAACAAGCAATCTATTTTATTAGCCACACTTTGGTAGGATACGAGCTTAACTACAGTCCAATGGAACATGCTTTTCTTGTAGTGGTTTTCGGCACTCAAAAGTTGAGACACTACATGTTGAACCATCAGACTAAGCTTGTAGTCAAAATAGATCCTCTGAAATATCTACTTAGTAGGGCATAATTAATAGGATGATTGGCTAAATGGGTTATGATACTTAGTGAATATGACATTCAGTATGTGGGACGTAAGGTAATAAAAGGAAAATTCATTGCTGACCAACTCATAGACACACCCACACAAGCCGATCACCCTTTGGTTTCTAATTTTCCTCACGATTCAATATTCACAGTATACATAGGAGTAACATTGAAATTGTATTTTGATTGCTTGCATACTAATCATGGATTAGCTATAGGTATATTATTTGTTACCCCCCAAGGTGATACAATCCCTAAATCTTTTAGGATATCCTTCCCATGCAGAAATACAATTTTAGAGTATGAAGCCTTGGTGATAGGATTGTGTATGAAAATAAAATAGAAAATCAAGATTCTAAAAGTCTTTGGTGATTCACAATTGGTCATTCGATAGATCAACGATGAGTATGATACTAAGGATGATAAATTGGCCCCATAAAAATGAATGGTTGATAGTTTCAAGCAATACTTTGTAGATATCTCCTTTTTCCAAGTGTCATGTTTCCAAAATAAAGCAGCAAATTTCATGGCCATTATTGGGTCTCTTTTGGATATTCGTAACAATATGCCTCAGTACGAGTTCTTAGTGGAACAGTTGTTGGTCCTTGCCTTCGATGTCCCTAAGTCCAAGATGGTATGTGAGCTTTTTGGACTAATCCCCCTTGGTACAAGGATATCTATGACTACTTACATTCCCAGACCCTACCACCCAACCTCTCCAACAACTAGCACAAGTCATTTATTTGCAAAGTTGCTCGGTATGCCATCATCAGTGACAGCTTATATAGACATAGCTTTGAAACACCTTACTTAGATATCTTGACACTAACGAAGCACAAACTACCTTACACAAAGTACACTAAGGTATATGTAGAGCCCATTCTAATGGTCTAACCCTAGCTAAAAGGATCATGCGACTGGGATACTACTAGCGTGCATTGGAACATGACGCCTATCACTTTGTGTGGAAATGTTGATAGTTTCAAATACTTAGTGACCTCATTCATGCACCTATGTAGGAGTTGTAATCTATCACTTCAACATGGCCCTCTACCTAATGGGCACTTGACCTTGTAGGAAAAATTCATCCCACCTCATCAAATTCCCATAAGTTCATCATCACCTCCACTGAATACTTCACAAAATAGGTTGAAGCCATTGCTATGACATACATTACCAGTAAACAAATCTCCAAATTCATCCTCAATTACATCATATGTTGCTATGTTGTCCCTCAAACCATCATCACTAACAATAACCATCCCTTCAAAAATTAGGATGTTTGCAAATTATGTGAGAAATTCCACATTCAACACATCTTTTCCATGCCATATTACCCGCAAGCCAACAACCAAGTTGAGGCATCTAATAAGACCATCATCAAAATTATTAAAAATACTATCAAGGATGTTGGTCATGGCAGGAACATTCAACTTAACCTTGCCTTATGGGCGTATCACACCAGCATCCACACACCCACTCATGTCACTCTATTTTCCCTAGTCTTTAGTTCAAAGGCTATCCTTCCTATCCAGGTTAAAGTCCCCTTCGTCTGAGTCTCCATGAAAGGGCTTACTGATGATGAGGAACATTGTATATTATGGTTGCATGAGTTATATTTTCTTGATGAATGCAAACGAAAGGCCTTGACTCGTCTACAGGCATATCAAAAATGAATTTTCCGTAGATACAAAAAAGGGTTTTTTATTAGACACTTTTACATCGGTGACTTAGTGTTGATGGAGAATATGAAGAATCAAGCAAAATGTGAGAAACTTGCAATTGGATCGATCCATATTTCATAACATCTTTTGGTTCCAGTTCTTATTAGTGGTCCACACTTGAAGGGAAACCTTTGTCTGAACCTATCAACTTGCACCTACACAATTTCTATACATAAGTTCAAAGAGCCATGCTAAAACCATTAAAATTGTAAAAAACATGAAAAATCATCATAATCATTGTACTTTGATGAAAATTTGGCAAATATGTGTCTTGGTGACAACAAAAAATTCATGAAAATTGTAAAGAGAAATAATCCTTCCAATAGTGAAAACCACTTCGGTGGTGCTTTGGATAAGTACCATGGTAAAAACTTGGCAAACAGGCACCATGTGTAGTCAATCTCTGCTTTGTCATCTACTATCACTCTACATAGTCTTCCACCCTCATCTATCATAACACCCATTTGAAATCCATCATAAGGCCTATTCATCTTTATCATGACTTCCAAATGGTTGACATCATACGTCCTTTCTCCTCCATCTTCCATCCATAATAAACGCCTATCCCATCCCATCCCTATTGCTCAGTTCTAGACCTGGCTGGGGGCACATTTCCTAATGCCTAGTTTTATTGGATTCTACATTAAACCCTGGAGGTTAGAATATTACCAAAAAGAAAACAAATCAAATATTCAAAAAAGACAAAATAAAAACAAAAAAATAAATTAAATATTCCCAAAAAGACAAAAAAATATAAATAATTCAAAAAGACAAGAAAATCATAAAAACTCCAAAAATCCGAAAAAATTGAAACATGCAAAAAACCCAGAAACATCCATATAACTTTCAAAATCCAAAAACTAGAGTCAGAGTTAGTGAGGTCATTCATTGTCATTGTAAAATCATGATTTCAGTCCTTTGTCATTGCAACAAAGTCGAGTCATGTCGAACTACATTGCCTCTGCGACTGGATGTAGGCAAGCCCATTTGTTGATGTTCCCCCGAGGCATTGGGTCAGTCCTTTAGGCATTAGGTCAGCTCCTTTAGGTGTTGTCAAATAAAATCATAATTTCAGTCCTTTGTTATTGCAACAAAGTCAAGAGTCATGTCTAACTATGTGGTCTTTGAGTGCACAACGTACACAAGGCCATCAGTCGATGAGCCCCCAAGGCCACCTAGGTCAGTCCTTTAGTATTCATCATGTCAATCCAATAAGTTACAAAATCAAACTCAAACATATGACAATCATCAAAACATCAACATTCAAATCATGGACCAATAGACATCATAGTCCAATTAGCCATCAAGTGAAAATCAGTTAAATTGCCAAAACCAATGTCAACCTACTAACTTTATGGGCCCCTCCAACACACATCCTTCTTGGAATTGGACTTCACAAAAATGTCATTTTCCTTTGGAGGATGTGTCTTTCCTGAAAACAGGCTCAGTCACATCATCATTTTCTTTTTTAGGATGTGTCCTTCCTGACAAAAAACTTTGACACATCGTCATTGGCCTTTTTAGGATGTGTCCTTCCTGATGATAGGAACCATCAAACCATCAAACCTATCTAACTATCAGAACCTCAAACCATCAAACCTATGAAACTGTCAGACCGTCAAATCGTCAAAACTATCAGACTATCAAACCTACCAAGTTGTCAAACCATCAACTAATCAACCTTCAACAAACAAATATTGGAAAACACATTGAATGGATGTTGACTTTGTTGGTCTATTTTGTCTTATATTTTTATTGTTTTGTCTCTTGGTCATGTTACTAGCTACCTTGAGGATGTCTCTTGAAATATTTAGAGGTGCGATGACATCTCATGACCCATTTTTCCTTGACTGTTGTATGTGGTGTGTCTTGACAAAAGGAATGGGGAAACTTGGCCGTTAGTATGAGTTAGGACATTCCTCTTCTATGATTGTCTATTTTTCGCAAGTGGATGACATTGCACACCTTTGTCTATGTCATACAATGCTTTTTGTTATCCACTTGTCACATTTTACCACCCAATGATGATTATGCAATGCCTATTATGTTATTTTGAAAAATATTGAAGTATCCCTTTTTCGTCCTAACATCCATGTCCTCTATGATAACATCTCTTTTATTCCTTCATCTTCTAGTCTTGTCATCCATTTCGAGAGCACACTCATATTATTTGACCCCACCTGTCCTCTTGAGGGGGCATACAACTACCACCTTGTCATCCTTCCTCTCCCTACATTCACACTCAGGAATATTTTTGACTTGTTTGCTTTGATACAACATGATAAACGACATTATGTCAAAGAGGGGAGAAATGTAGATACATAAAAATTGCCTAGACCTGCAAACCATATTTTTCTATGACAACCATGCTTCTCCTTCACCTACAGTTAAATAATTACTGTTAATTATTTAATAACCTTAAACTAGTTATCCTTAAAATAAATAAAATTAATTATTTAACCCACTTTCCATCCCACCAAATAAATAATTAAAATAATTATTTATTGCCTTATGTCTTATTCCCATTTATGAATTAAACCATTATTTTGTAAAAGTAAAATTTCCTCCATAAATTAAATAATTTATATTATTCCAACTACATCTTTTTCTCCACCATTGATTTAATTTCTTTCAACTAAATCTCAAACCTCATTTCAAATCTTGCCCTAACTTTGACATAATGTTGCCCTAACCCTAATGCTCCTCATCACATTGAATCCTAGCCTTTAATCTTAGGGCTTTACCAACTTCTAATCCTATACATCCATTGTCAATTTGGAATTCCTTAAAAGGATCTCTCTCAAGCCATTTTAGAGACACAAAGTTTATTTCAGCATGCTTGAGAACTTGAATACTTGAGCACTCATAATACTTCAATATTTTGTTGATCTTAATCATAGATTATAGTTTCACTTAAACATGAAGGAAATCATACAATTTGTAGTAATATGGAGAAGGCCAATGGAGGTCAATCAATTAAGGATTGAAGACCAGGTGAATTTTTTTCATGCTTTTATGCTTCTTAATTTCCATTGTGCTCTATTGTTGATTGGAGTTAATTTAGTTTATACTATTTGCATTTAATTTGAAATGTTTCCTCTAATACAAAAGATACAGAAACATGCAATGTCAATAACTAAAACAAAGAAAAACAAGAAAAGAAAATATTAAAATGAGGTGGATTAATCTTTGACCGTTTGTCCATCATGATGTGGATCACATCTAGGCTATTTTTTGAAAAATGCATGCTCACTCTGAGGCAACAAAACACTAGGTTGATTGTTGGGTGAGTAATCCAAGAAGGTGAGACACATACACTCACAATCGGTATGTGCTCACACACACATGTTACTGTCAAAGGGAATGTCATACCTCAGATTGGCTTCGTGTCAAACCGTACAAAAGTTATACCTTGTGATAAATTTGGTATTACACCACACAAAAATCAACTTTGAGCTGAATGATGCAAGCAAATCTTTGTATACTTGAAACTCATGAACAAAGAAGCTAGCTCCACATGCATGCAAAGTGTATTATGTAAGGTGGCCATATAATTTTTTTGTAAAAGTCTAAGGTATCTTCAAAGGGATTTTTCTTAGTTAATGTAAGGTCTCATGTTAGCAAACATCATGCCTAATACCTCCAAGAGAGGACAAGTCAAAGAAATATCATGCTCTTGGAGGAAATCAAACCCAATGACACCACCAAGAAAATGATGCATCGCAAGAATAAAGAAAATCACATAGTAAAATATGAGTTTCTATGTATGCCCCCACTTTAAAGCAGTAGCTAACACCATTGCTATTATTAGAAGTTTTAAATTAGAAGAATATATGAGAGATTATTTGGAAAGCTCTAGATGCCAAGTCATATGTTTTTTAATCGAACTATATAATGAATAAGTAAGTCACATGTAATCCAATTTAAAGCATTTCATCGACATCCCAAGCTTGTTCTTATATATACATGAAAGTTGATCAACTAGCCAAAAGAGAAAACTACAAGTGACATACAAGGACAAGGTTACCTAACCCTTACCCCCACTTAGTGCAAGAAAAGGGTGGTTTGAATAGGATGATAATAAGTTTCAATTAGAGGGACTAGGTGCTTCAATACAAGGAAGATAATCATAGTCTATAAGATGTTGGATTTTGGTAGTTAAAGCCTTACATTCATTAGTAGAATGACCATGAACTCTATGATATGCACAAAATAAATTCTTGTCGTAAAATTTCTTTCATGTTCTTGGAGGAATCTTGACAATATACCTTATTTATAAATGGTAGAAGATGTTCCTTTATTTTGCAACAAAAATATCTCTTGCTTACTATTTGGTTTCATAGTTACACAACACTCTTTAAATTGCGAGTTTTTTTTCTCTCCTTTACAGGAGGGTGTAAAATCTATTGAATTCGAATCATAAGTTTTTTTGCATGATGACATTGAAATTAAGAGAAGATATCTTTGTTAGTTTCATTTATTGCAAAGGATAACAATCAAGACCACTAGTGTCTATCAGTTCAAGATGCACTTATGTTAGAGTTGGCGTTGAAGTGTTTTTTGTAATAGTGTTGATATTAAGTGAAGGATTTTATGTGTCTTTTGAGGGACAGTAACCACAACCACTAGTCTTTTCTTGTGTGTGAGGCTCTATAGGGAAACATATACCTTGTTCTCTAGAACCACATCCTTTTCCACTATAACAAAGTTGTTTCATCATTTCATAACATTTTCTATAAATATTTTTAATCTATTTCGGATTCAGTTGTTTTTTATAATTGGTTTCATCAAAGTTTGTCATATAATTTATTTCATTTTTTAAAGTGGTTGATGACGATGCTTTCGAAGGGTTCCAATTTTTTTTTGACATTATTGCTTTTTATTTTCCCTTTTTAGAGTATTTCTTTATGATCTTCTATTCTCCCTTGAATATTGGTTCTAAATATAAGGAACCCCAATCATCTTCTAATAGCTTCGTCACTTCCTCAATATTTTTTTCTTTATCTTTCTATTGCACAGGTTCCACTTGTCTATTTGGTGTTAATGTTTTCAATGGATTTTCCTTTCCTTTCTCAATTTTCAAACAATTGTTTGGTTCAAGGTTAGCTTTGATTGTGTACACTTTGTTGTTGTAAATATACTTCATTTTATGATGAAGAGTAGAAGGTACCCCATTTATTTAATGAATCCATGGTCTTCCTAAAAGAGGATTATATGAAAGATCATGCAACATAACATTGATTTGTGTTTCTATTGTGGAATTTCTAGCTATAATAGGCAAAGTGATCATGCCAAGTGATTGTTTTCCTTCATTGTTGAATCCATGAATAGATAAAGAATCAAGTTGAATTTTTGATTTATCCACACCAAGCCTATCCAAAAGGTTTACACCACATATTAGGAGTAGATCCATTGTTGATAATGGTTCTTTTTATGCCTGATCTATTGTATATACCTATTATCATGAAAGCATCATTTTATTTCTACACTTTTGAAGGAGGGAGCTCACTTCACTAGAAAAAAATGTCAGCATTTATTCCTTGAATCATGGTTTTTATGTCATTCAATTCCACATTAGAATGGATGAAAACTTGTTGTAAAGCACTTTGAATCATGTTGTCATAATGAGGGGAGGCTTGGATGAGGTCCCATAATGATATTTTAGTAGGAGTATTCTTTAGTTTTTCTACAAGATTGTAGTTCTTTCCATTATGTGAAGGCAAATGAGGGGCACTAGGCAGGATAGGGTTAGGAAATAGGAGAGATGTATAAGGTGTTTGTCTTGATTGTAGGCTATTTTTAGTGTTATATGTATGATCAACAATATTATGACTCGATTGTTGTGACAAATTAGTCTTAGGTGGGTAAAGGATAAGTTCAGGTTTGTTTTGAGTTTGAGGTTTGTGGGATGGTAGGTAAAGGATGAGTTGAGGTTGAATAATATTCACGTCTCTTAGTGAAGGAGAGTCTAATGTTACCTCATCCTCTTTATCTAAGGAAACTATATCACTATTGTCAATGTTATCATTTTCTTGAACCATGATATCCTCCCTAGGAGGGGAGTTTTGAAGGCTCGAACAACAAGCTAGATATTCATGACATTCAAAGGTTGGTTCTTCTAAGATGACTTCATCACAAGTAAGGGAGTTTTCAATGGCATTATCTTATTTGATAATGTTTTCCTTAGTAGAAGAGAGGCAACTAATATTCTCATGGATTTTATTGCTTTGATCTTCTACTATCAAACTTTATTCTTCATCAATTTATTAGAGATATTAGGAGAAGGTCCAATTTGATTGTTATTAATGTGCATGATTACATCCTTATTTTCTAGGTTCTCTTTCTCTTCTGACATAAATTCTACCCTAGCAAGAGAATTAAGAGGTTGGTCACATGCCATGATTATTTTTGTAAATAAATTTCATCACTAATAGGTGATGCAGCAAGGGAAGGATAAATATCATTGTTATGCCTATGAATTATTGAATCATTCTATTGAAATAAATCTTTCCAAATGTTAGGGACATTAGGAAGGTTATAAATAATGTTATAACTTTCAATCATTGGATCTTCTAACATGAATATGTCCTCTTCACAAATGTGATTTTCATGATTGTTCTTGATTGTATTCACGTTCTTTAAAGAATTTTCCTAAGTAGTAGAGGTGTTGGGAAATGAATGTAAACTAAATAAATTAGTGACAATGCTCTCAGCTTTTGGTGTTATAATATCTTCCCAAGGGGGAAAAGTAGAAGGACAAGCAAGACCTTCATGACTCTCAATGATTGTATCTTCTTTTACCAATGTACCTTCGTCACTAATAGGAGAGGTATCAAGAGAAGAAAAACTATGTGTAGACACGAAAAATGTACAATTTCATTTTGGCACACTTGATCCTAATTACTAACAAAATTTCCTCCTAAATCATACTCTCAGCATCTCATCATATTATGTCTCTTAATTTAATGAATCATTAATCATTTAATGAAGTCTTTCACTTCCATTGATTAAATTAATCAATTTAATTTAATTAACCTTATATTTTTGTTTAATTAAATAAATTATTTTATTTTATTAAAATCTCTAAAGTCCTCTTATTAAATTAAATAAATTAAACCTTATTTGATTTAATCTAACATATTCTTCCTTAGTTAAATAAATAAAAATAATTTATTTAATTAATCATTTCCTCTGAATTCTGATTTAAATTTATTCATCTATTTAAGTCAAAATTGTCAAATCATCTAATCCTTCATTAAATTAATCAAATCCTTGATTAAGTTAATCCCTCTCACTAAAATTCTATAAAGAATGTAACTTTCACATGAAAATAGATTTCATTCATTTATTAAATCTCTATTTTCCCTCACATGGCATCAAAAGGGAATATTCTCTCAATTTGAATTCAAAAAGTCCAAGTGGACTTGTACATCCAACAAAGTATCCACTCTTCTTACATGTCCTTGTGCATTGAGCCAAGTGGCATTTATTTCATTCCTTTTTCCCTCTCAAATGTCATTTCTTCAAATTCAAATTCCACCTAATTGCATTTACTGGCACTTTGGCCAAAATGTGTACAACCATCAACCATTCACATGGTGACGAGTGGCATTCAACCATTGGGTGAAGTTTAGTCCCACATTTCCCAAATGTTGCCTTATCTTCCAAATTCAAATCTATAAAGTGGAGGCTTCTCTCCTCATTATTCATCCATAATTTTATGCAAAGTTACTCTTTTAACATTGAGAGCCAATTTTGTGCATATCACATCACTCCATACTTCATCATTTACACATTCATAGTTTTCATAATTTCATAGCTAGGTTATGTTCAAATCTCATCATGGAGATTTGATCAATCTAAAACCACTCACATTACAACTTAGGAGTTAGGAAAGGGCCACTTTCAACATTCAATTGGCACCAATTCCCCCATGGGATCATAAGTTTATTTTCTTAATTAGGATTTACATGTTTTTTTTAATATTGTGTTCTTCATTTTCCTAGTTTAAGTTTTGATAGATGGATTTCATGGGGAATCCTTCATTCTTGTTTGCATTTGATCTAACACATTGATTTGTTTGTTTTTCTTATGCATTTGTAGGTTTAGGGGTTCACATTTTGGCGCTACAAGGATATTATTACAAAACCTCACCACATATGAGGAATATAGGATCACAAGACTGAATGAGCTGGAGTTACTAGATGAATGGTGCATGGATGCCCTAAACCATCTATAGATCTACCACAATCGCCTGAAATGAAGCTACAATAAGAAGATCAAGAAACATAGCTTCGAAGTCAGTAAAATTGTGATGAAAGAGAACCAAAAGAATGTGCCGAATTGAGAAAGCAAAGGAAAATTTGAGCCCAACTGGTTGGGACCTTTCATCATCATAGCTAGCTACAAATCAGGAGCATATCAATTAGCAACACCAAAAGGCGAGCCTCTGCAGGAGCCTCTAAACATCTCGCATCTCAAAAAAAAATTAAGCCTAAATAACTTACAAGGTATAAAACCAAAAATACAAAAAAAATCAGAAAAAGTCCTCGAAAATGGTCACTTTGATGAAAACCTGGCAAATAGGCATCTTGGCGACAACAAAAAAAAATATTCAAAAAATACAATAATCCTAAAAAATCAAAAAAAGGATTGAAAACAGTAAAGAAAAAAATTGTCCTCTAGTGAAAACCACTTCGGTGGCACTTTGGATAAGTACCTTGGTGAAAACCTAGCAAACAGGCGCCAAGCGTAAATAAAGCACTCCCCATCTGCTAGGATCTGCATGACTCACCCATCCATTCCATCACATTTAATAAATCCTCCATCCACCCATTCGCTCGCATTCATACCGTAGCATGAGCTAATACCCATATCATATTCCACCATAGTACTACTTGGCATATTCCTAAGGTTAGTTTGTCCTGCCTTTATCAAAGTAGTCTATCGCTTAACACTAGGGGCATGTCCTTGAAACTGCGACTAGATTGGATTAATGTATATTTTTGTGCTCTTCCAAATTCATCAGAATATCAAAACATTCAGAAAATTCATCAAAAAACCCAAAAACATGTCAAAAATCTTGAAAAAATATTCAAAAAAATTCATCATTCATTCTTCCACCTTGTCCGAACTACGTCATCTCTGAGCTTGAACGTAGGCAATTTTGATCTTTCATCATCCCCTGAGACATCTTAGGTGAGTCTGTAGGCGTCCATCACAATAAAATGGCAATCCATTTGCCCATCGATCTCATCATTGAGTCAATTCTGTCATCAACCAAACTATGTGGTCTCTGCGTGCATAATGTAGGAAAGGCTAATCTATGCATCAGCTCCTGAGACCCCTAGGATAGGTCTTTAAGTTAGTCTTTTTGCCCTAGATCTCAAAAATACCAAAAACAACCTCAAAATATCTGGAAAATCCAAAAAGGTGCATCCATCTCATCTCGCTTTCACCCATGACTTTCATTCCTAATAAATCAATCATCACCTTTACCTTTTGGTAACTCAGTCAGAAGCAAGTTTAGCAGGTTCAAAAGTGAACACTCCAATTGTCAAAGTCTCAAAAGTTTAAGTCAGTAAGCAAGCAAGTTAGTCAACTCGGAATATCAATAGCTTATCACCCAAATTAGTCCCATCAAAACCCTGATCACAACATGTCCTAGGATGAAGTTTTCCTATGACGGACATAAGCATCAAGTACCCCATGGTAGTTTAGTCTTGGCTGGTGGTATGAAGAACATTATCTTGTTTGGTTTTCTCTATTTAGTCTTTTATTGGCTTATCTTAGTTTGTGCTCATTCCAAGGACTTCTCGATGATGCCTAGACAAAAAAAGTTTAGAGAGAAAGGAATGGGGCAAAGATCGTTGTCTCTTTTATCTACTATGCTTGTGGGGTACACTTCTAAAATAACTTAGTCATGTGTGTTTTTTTGGGTTATTGGAGAGGATTTTTTAGATATCTTGTTGACCACATAGGAAGGCTTGCTTTCCTGTGTTTTGGCCTAAGATGTTTAGAATGTTTGAACTACATCCTGAATGAAGCATATATGCTAAGTGTGAACAATAATACTCCTATTTGATTGGAAAGTCAAATTCCATCACACTAGGTACAATGTCATCCTGGTTCTTTATACATTGATGCATCGTACATATGTGTGTTATCGAACATAACATAATTGACCCTTTGAAAATCCCAACTCCTGAAAAATAAAAATCATCATCATCCTAACTAACTTATTGACTCTAAAAATTATTCTATCTTCTTTCCATACTAACATAGTATCATAAAAGTAATTGAAACATCACCAATGCATACACTACATCCACCAAATCATTATCATAAAAAGAATATTGCATCATATCATTATCTTAAGATACGAAGAATAATATAAAGTTTTTATTCTAAGCATCTTAAGAAAGCATTACATCATATATAATTATTAGCATCCATTACAATTTTCATATCATTACACCATCATTATTACCATACATAAAATTCATAGGATCATCATTAAAATGCATGAAAACTATACAAAAAGAAATACATCCATTAGAAACATACATCATATCACATGAACATAAGAAATAAGAACATCTCATAGAATCACATCAAATTAGAATGCATCCATACATATCATAAAAGGTGAATCATCTCATATATATCATCAAATAAATACACTGTTATGATACAAATAAGATCAAATGTACATCGAAATACATCGTACAATAGAGGCAATAGTGCAACCCATGAATCAAAAATGAGAAAAAATGTTTCTGATCAAGGGCTAGCCCTACTGGCTATGCCCCTCACCCTCTCCCACCTGCCTGTCACCATGATCCTCTGGCAACAACATCCCTATCTACTAGGAGAAGTCTGACACTATGCCTACTAGTGGCACTACCTGGATGTAATGATACTGATAATACTCGGCCTCCCTAACAATCTCTTTGTAGGCCCGTAAATCAACTGATCAGCCTAGGAGGAGGAAGCAGTGGTCTCTAGCTATCGTCACCAACCAATCTCCTGATCCCTCTTGGACTGTGCTTGATCTCTCTCAGTTGTAACTGCTGCAACCTATTGCCTAGCCTCATCTCTCTTTGTTGTGAGCACTTGGATCTAACCCTGCAGCTACTAGATTAATGCATCTTTGTGATCTTGCTATGCGGCTGGCTGGCCTGTTGGCTGCTGTTGAGGGCCTACCCTCTACTAACCATCTTGGTACCCTACTTGAGCAAGTGAATGTTGTGTTGGATCCCTTGGAGGTGTCTAATGAGGATTTGGTCCACCTCCTCCTCTACCCCATCCCCTGCCTCTACCAGTTGTCTGACCCCTGGCTTTGCGTCGTGGAATCGCTGCACCCAAAACTATCAATCTAAGGGGAGGCCTGAACCATGCTCTATATGCTGGAGTGCCCCTGCATTTGTTGGCCCCTTATCATATGGCCACAGACGGGCCACTAACTTACAGAAACAAGATACTGCCTCTGTTGATGCAATGGGCTGGTCCCATGCTATCTCTCTAGTCATACGAGCGAAGATCGCCATGTAATGGTCATCAGGCCTATCTTGTACCTCTCCACACTACGGGGCTACCCTATCTAGGAGATATTGCTCTATCATGGTATGCTCTCGACCTTGCATCCACCTATCTTGTCTGGCATAAAATAGTTGATCTACATCATCATACCATGGGCCAATGCCCATCCAAGGTCACTAGACAAAGTCTCTGATATCATCAAGAACTCGCTGCTAGTGTGACAAACCACCTATGCCAGTGTGGGTGAAATGAATCTCTACCTCGCCGTATCGCCAAACAATAGGATCATCTATCTCAAGGATAACTGGGATGACATCTGGGCAAAGCACTAGGATCCCCTCCCATCCCCAGATGTGTAATAAGGTAACTCTAGCCCTGAGCGACTTGCTGTTTAGGTAGGCAAACTCATGAAGATCCCTATAGAGGGACGTGAATAATACTGGTCCTGAGGCAAAACACTCCTTGTGGTAAACCATTTGATCCCTTGCCAGTCCCCATCCTAGACTAAAATATCAGCCCCACCGATCGGGTACCACAAGGCCTGAGATGATAGCAGAAATAATCAATCTATAAATGGGCACACTGCCATAGTATCTCTCTAAATTGATCTACCCATCAGAAAACTCAATTGCATCAAGCTCTATAACCCCATAGCAAGCATCTCTACCAGCATCTAGATCATAGATAAATCTGGTTTGATGGATAGTTAATCGAAGGATACACTAGACATCCTCGAGGGTAATAGTGACCTCACTGGTAGGAAGGTGGAACGAAGAAGTCTTGTTGTTCCACTGCTCAGCCAAGGCTGTCATCATGCCTGGGTGTGCCTGAAGAGGAGGGACATATGCAACATACCAAAGACCAAGGGCACCAAGGTTCTCCTGAACCAACTCATGCATACCCTATAGTCTATTGAGCACTAGCCATCTATGCTCCCACAAGTAAAGTACATCAAGCTCCTCTTGCACAAGGGAAATTGTCACGTCAAGGAAAAATAAATGTTTTTTTTGCATTTCATGCTAATTTTTGCACCCAAAACTACAAATGTGGCATTGTTTGTGGGTACAACACAGTTTGGAAAGTTGTAAACTACACCACTGCAATGGAGTTTGCATTTTTTGTAGTTCCAAAGTGGCTCGCGTGATGCTAGTCGTGTATGTAGTACACTTTGCGGAAAACCCTAATTCACTAACTCCACCATGCGATGGAATATATACATGCAATAGACTTTGAACAAAAAAACCATAATGTCCAAACTGAAGAGCGCGACGCACTTCACATATACGGTCCAATACAAGACCATGTGATGCTAATGAATCATTTTCAACGCTCCTATATAGCACCACGCAACTTGCATGACCCTTAAACCCTATTTAATGCACGTAAAAGGAGAAAATTGAAAGTTGGATAGGGTTACTGTTACCAATATTTTTCTACAGCTCAAATAATGAAGCTGATTTAAATACTGTTATATGTAAAAGTGAAATACAGTTATTTATGAAAATGCTTGAGTGTTGTTTTGCACTTCGTTTAGTGCATTAAGTAATAGTTATTCTTTGAAAAGAGGAATCATAATTTTAGATTTTTTTATTCAATACTCCATAGTCAATTGAGTAAACAATAAAGCTTTTCAAATTCGTTCATTCATAAAGAGATTCATATTTACAACTTTTCATTTGATTGTGAGAATACAAATGCTAATACAAATTTGCATAAAAATGCATTTTTTCTTTTCCAAATGAAAAGTAGAAAGAATAAAAACAAGTATCCACACAAGTTGTGGATGTGACTATTATAGTGCTCACAAGCAACACACTACACTATGGAAGATGCATAAGAGAGAAATCACATAAGTATAAGCATAATCATCATTGCCTGATTGGCTGATGACCGATGCAGAAGTGGTGCACCTTTTGTCTTTCTTCGAGCTCCATTGACCTGTAGGAAGAAAAAGAGGGAGGTCAGAGGCTCTGACTATGAATATACCTATATGAACCATCAACAATTATATAATGTTCTACTGATCATGCATTGAAACAATCAAAGAAAAGAACAAAGATATGAGCTGAAGGAGAAGCATCAACACAAACATGATTTATTTGTTTTTATGCTAACACTATTTGTTTCCTTGTGTAGGTATAGGAAAACCCATGTAGCTGTTTATTTTCGAAGACCAAGCATGTCAGAAAAAATGGGCTCCCACAAGGGTAGAGCCCGACATGCTACCCTTTTATGTCACAAGAGGGCCGAGAGAGTAATTATAGTCATCATAAGTCATTAGGAAAGTAAGTGCAACTGAGAAGAGTAAAGCAAGTTATCTACCAAGCCATTAAATCAACTGTGCATTCATAACAATCAGGTAAATGAGTTTCTAAAAGCTACAGGTGAACAATGGGTTTAATCCACTTAATCGGATCAACATTGAGAAGTAAAAAGTGCAAAGGAATGCCAATCAGGCAGCTTGTTCTAGTAGAATTTATCATTCTGCCATGTTGTCAAGCTACTATTTTGAATGTTGTTTTTAAGACTATTTGCCTTAAGTTGTTGTTTCATACTTTCTGTTTTGGAACAACAGTGTCCTATCTTTTAATAACTACAGTGAGCAATGCAAATTATGGATTTTATCTGAAGAATAGTGAAGTTTTTGAAGAGTTTGTTGCCAGAATTTAAAAAAAAGAGCTTGAAAATGCATGGAGATATATGGAGAGTCTCAGGTTTTCATCAGAAAAGGAAAGATTACAAAGATTTAGGTTACCCACATATTTTTATTTATGAAACAACAAGTTATTGTGCTAAAAATGCTATACTCTCAGATGGGGTTTTGTTAGAAAGCAAGGATTTATACAGTGTTCTCATGTTCGAGTTCAAATACAACGGAAAATGCAGTTTAAAGCATAGTTTTCTTCAAATACAGAAATACCCACATTGGGGTTTAATTAAGAAATGCATTTTCTCACAAGTAGCAAATACCCATATTCAGATTTTAACCATTTTCTTTCAAAACAGTTCATTCTTGATTTGGGGTTTTGATAAAAAATAGAAATGGAGGAGGTTATTTTCAAGTTTAGCAAAAACCCACATACATTTGTTTGCTCGAAAATGAATTTTACTCAAATGCAGAGATACCCACATGGGGTTTTCAACAGAGGTGTAGATTTACTATCTTTTTGGAGTTCACCCATTTGGGGATTTTGTAAACAAGTCAAAACAATGTTTTTTCCAGAATACCTAGGAGGGGTTTCTATACAAAATGGAGAGTAACATAAATCATGGTAAAATTGCATGAACATGGCATGACCTATATGACAAACTGCAAGTTACAAGAAATGAGGAGAAGCTTTTACGAGTTTTGCATGGGAGAGTAGAGTCATGGAAATCTATAGAGTACAAGCTTCTCCATATTTAAAGCCATCAATCAACTACACATGTCACGGCCTATCAAGGAGAGAATGCACAAACAAATTACAAGCAAATAAGCCAACAAAAGAATGAACATGGCGCAGCTAGTCAATAGGCCTACAATTGTTTAAAAGATAGAAACCATTATCTACAAAAAATAAAGCTCTTAAGCTTTAGTTTGAACAAGAAAGTATAGAGGGAAAACATGGACGAGTAGCTTACCTTGTGTTGCCTGTAGAGGAGAAGAGGTTGCACGGCCAAGCTCTTAAGAGATCTCACAAACTAAGCTCGAGATCTCCTATGCTGGCCAAAGTAGAATACATAAACAAAGCACAAAAGTAAATGGACAAGGAAATCAGAGTTGGAGAAGAGAAGCAGCGGCCTTAAGAGGCCTCTCTTGTCATTCAAAATGCCATTGAAAACCACGAAAGCAGCTTACCATAGTTGCAGAGGGAAGAGTCGACTAGAATAGAGGAGAAATTCGAAGTTCAAAGCATTTGCAAGTTGAAACCCTAGCCTCTTGGTGGTGGTGCTTCTCCTAGGCAAAGCATTCTTCCAAAAGTCACAAAGTGCAAATGAAATGGATTTAGGGTTTTTCTTCAAGTTTTGTTCATCATCTCAAAGTGCCGTAATTCGACCCTTGGAGTATTTTTGCATAGTTTGTAAAGTATTAAGTTGATTGTAATACTTAATATGGTTGGGTTTGTTTACTAGATCGAGACTTGTGGGGAGGTTTTAATTTTTGACTAAGTTTTTAGTGTTTAATTAAGTTCGAAGAGAATCATTAAAACATGAGTGAAGGTTGCTTATGCCTTAATATCCTAGGTTTTAAATCTGTAATTAATTTTTATGAAAATCAATTGAGTCTTGGAGAGATTTTGTTTTAAAATAAGGCCCATAGTTAGGAATTTATCCAGTTGATGTTAGAAGAAATCAATTAATATTGATAAGGGTAGGGCCTAGGTTTATTTTATTTTAATTGCTTTTTGAGAAAACAATTAAATATGTAAGGAGGAGTTGTATTATTTTTATGATTTTTTGCAGAAAAAATCAAAGTTGCTTTGTTTTCTTGCTTTTTTTAGCAGTTAAGGTTGACCATTTTTCCTTGGTTGGATTTGGATCTTCAGTTGGAGAAATAAGGTTGTTTTCTTGCTTTAGAAGTATTTTTTTGATTTTTTTAGAGGCTTGACAGTTGATGCATGCAAAAAGTGTGACTTTCCACTTTTGTGCTAGCTTGTTGCATTGTTTTTGGAACCTTTTCCTTGAGCTTTTTTCAAGGGCTTGGATTAGGGTTTGAAGCATATAGCTTTGGAGAGATTTTAGGGTTTGGGGGGTTCAGTATGTTTTGGCTCTAACACATTTTTGAGCTAAAAATTGTTTTGTACTCGGAGAGATTTTTTTTGCATACTCCTTTAGTGAATAGAAGAACAAAATTCCTACCTATCATATTTTGTCTCCATTTACAGTTCAGTTGATGTTATACTTGTGATTTTTTAGTTTGTAATCCTTGTTATGTCCTAGGCTGTAGTTCGATGTAGGAAAGTGCAAAAATACAGGTTGTATGTTTTGTTTTGGATAAACCTTCATGTAAAATACTTATGTAATTTTTTTTTGTGAGAGGTTGTGATATCATTGTTAGTTTTTTTGAGGACGGTTTGTGAGGAAAGTCCAGAACAGTCAGTTTTCAATATTCAATATTAAAAGGTCATTACAAAGTCATAATTTTTAAAGTTTTGTTTTCTCTATCTCTTTTCCCAAAGGATTTTAGAATAGGATCATTATACAGAGAACCAAATTGCTTTGGAGATTCTCTTTCCTTATAGACCACCCACATCTAGAAAGAGTTTCAATGTTGTAACAAATAGTCAGGATTTTCTATAAATCTGATGGGGTGCATATCTGATTGCTAACAGGTACATACTATGGGTCCTGCATTGACTGGCCATTGGTGCACTCGTTTTTGACCTAATTTGATCGTCTAACTATGGCTTTGGTCCCCTGATCCTATTTTTTTCCAAACCGAGGGCCATTTTGCAACTTTTCTGCCGTTTTAACTCATTTTTTGGTAGTCTAGGGCATTTTTGGCCTGTCAGGCCCCTTTTCATCTTTTTTTTCATGAGATCATCCAAAAAATTAAAAAAATTGTCCGATCTCTCAAGGGGGCATTATACCGGCAATATCCTTCCGCTAGGGCAACAGTGGGGCATCTGAAAAAATCAAGAAATTTTGAACTTTGATCACATCAATTTATTCTTTAAATCAATGCAACAAATACTTTGCTTCAAAGAGGGGTAAAATGTAGACACGAAAAATGTACAATTTCATTTTGGCACACTTGATCGTGATTACTAACAATATTTCCTCCTAAATCATACTCTCAGCATCTCATCATATTTTGTCTCTTAATTTAATGAATCATTATTCATTTAATGAAGTCTTTCTCTTCCATTGATTAAATTAATCAATTTAATTTAATTAACCTTATATTTCTGTTTAATTAAATAAATCATTTTATTTGATTAAAACCTCTAAATTCCTCTTATTAAATTAAATAAATTAAACCTTTTTTTATTTAATCTACCATATTCCTCCTTAGTTAAATAAATAAATAAAAAATATTTAATTAATCATTTCCTCTTATTTTCTATTTAAATTTGTTCATCTATTTAAGTCAAAAATTGTCAAATCATCTAATCCTTCATTTAATTAAACAAATCCTTGATTAGGTTAATCCCTCTCACTAAAATTATCTAGAGAATGCAACTTGCACATGAAAATAGATTTAATTCATTTATTAAATCTCTTTTTTCCCTCACATGGCATCAAAAGGGAGTATTCTCTCAATTTGAATTCAAAAAGTTCAAGTGGACTTATACATCCAACAAAGCATTCACTCTTCTTACATGTCCTTGTGCATTGAGCCAAGTGGCATTTATTTCATTCCTTTTTCCCTTTTACATGTCATTTCTTCAAATTCAAATTCAACCTAATTGCATTTATTGGCACTTTGACCAAAATGTGCACAACCTTCAACCATTCACATGGTGACAAGTGGCATTCAACCATTGAGTGAAGTTTACTCCCACATTGCCCAAATCTTGTCTTCTCTTCCAAATTCAAATCTATAAAGTGGAGGCTTCTCTCCTCATTATTCATCCAAAATTTCATGCAGAGTTACTCTCTTAACATTGAGAGCCAATTTTGTGCACATCACATCACTCAATACTTCATCATTTACACATTCATAGTTTTCATAATTTCATAGCTAGGTTATGCTCAAATCTCATCATGGAGATTTGATCAATCTACAACCACTCACATTGCAACTTAGGAGTTGGGCAAGGGCCAATTTGAACATTCAATTAGCACCAATTCCCCCATGGGATCATAAGTTTATTTTCTTAATTAGGATTTACATGGTTTTTTTTATATTGTGTTCTTCATTTTCCTAGTTTAAGTTTTAAGGTTTGATTTTTATTTGCAATATATTCTCTCTAGTACACTTTGTTTCTAGACTTCAAACCTTGATTTTAGACTTGTAGATGACTTTTTGTGAAAATAGAAACCTTTCAAATGAGGGGAAAACTCCAAAAAAATTATCCAAGCTTGTAACCTAATCTATAAGAGATATTCAAGCTCCAAGACACCTAGATCTGCAATCACACATGTAGAGAGATAAAAACTTATTAATTTGTTAGTAAATGGTTGTTTGTCTTGGTCAAACCCCATTAATGTAATTAAACCAAATTATGAGATAATGATTAAAGACATGAAACATGAAACGTGGGACATGAAAAATGAAAATGATACCTTGAATGATGTGTTGTAAATCTAAAATCTAACATGAAATGACCATGAAGGATGTAGATCTATATCTTGGGATAACTGTAGAACAATGCTTGACCTTGGATCTTGAATGTAGCATCACAAAACTAGCTCAATAACATTCTTGATGCTTTATATCCTTGAAATAGTGATGGATCTTGAATTTTAGCAACAATTGATGAAGAATTATTCCCTTGAATGTCTTAGAAAAGATATTGAATGCTCTCTATATGATCTTGTGAAGTATTGGAATTCTTAACTCTTGAGACCTTATTTATATAGGTAATCCATGTAATATCCTGTTTATTAGATCCCATAGGCTGACGTTCATGAAACTTGAACTTAAAACACAGAGTTGTAGCTCAAAACCCTAAAAAGGAACCAAATGGGACTCATATCCCATACTTAGCATACAAGTCCCACCTAGGTGGGATTCATATGCCTAGGGTGGCATATGGGTCCTACAAGGCCTTTTTTAGGTGTCAAAAGTGTCAGGGTGTAAAGAAATTAGGTTTATTTGATGTCTATGTCAGGATTTTGGTTAAAATATGCCTCAACATGCATAATACATAGTCTTAGGTTCCTATTAATAATGATATAAAGGTCATAAATGCAATAGGGCCTAAAACTCAATGTGAAATTGTAAAAAAATATACTTTACAACATCAAATTAAGTAAAAAATCGATCTATTTAGCTTAAAAGGGCTCCAATGCGAATGTGTATAACACATTACAAGACTATATTAAGAAAATATTAGGTCCAAGGGTCCTAAATTTAATGTGAAGGTGTAAATGCACACACTTTACAACAATAAATTAGGGAAAATTTAGGTTTATTTAGCTTAAAAAGGCCCAAGACCTAATGTGGATATGTAAAACACATCAAAACACTAGATCAAGGTAACCTTAAGTTTATTTTAACATTAATCATTCCCAAATTAAGAGAAATTGTACCATCTCCAAGGGAGTACAAGTTTTGTTGTTGCACCAATGTATGCCCCCACTTTAAAGAAACTGCTAAAAACCATGTTGTGAGCAATTGATTTAAAGTAGCAAATGATAAAATCAAACAATAAAGAAGACATGAGAGCTTATTTGAAAATCCCTATGCCAAGTCATATGTTTCAAAAAAATGATACGTCGTAAAAAAGGGTTTCCCAAAATCACATAAGGAATCTGTGGATTCGAGTTTAGTATGTCTTTGATATAATATTTTTAGATAGATCAGAGCTATCATCATTCCCCAAATACTCATGGAACAAGAAGAATGCTACAAATAGCGTGAAAGAAAAGAAAATATTTTGGCTCAACATGGAAGATACGTGAATGTATCAACGCCTTGCATCATCCCCAAAAGGAAAACAAAAGACAAAGAAAAGATATAGATTTATGACATATACAAGAATGTAGACACAAATAGAGGAATGTCGCAAAGAAACAGGGATGCATCAAATATAATAGTATAAGGAGATCAAATTATGCACATGCAATCACACACATACCATGAAAAATAAAATAATACAAAATAGTAGTAAGGCACATGTGAGCCAACCTATTAGCAGGTCATTTGCATCCCAATCTTGTTCATCGTATACTGAAGGTAGAAAACTAGCCAAAGGGAAAATAGCAAGTGCCAAACTTTGGTCATCACCAAGTTCAATACTCTTCATAGGAGTATTTTCATGTAAGCTCATAAAATTGGAAAACAATGTAAACAATTCATTATGCACTTCATCAATTTTAGCAATCTCATCATCATCGTCTAAGTTAATCACAACAAGACATCGGATGATAATGTATAAAGAAGGATTTATCTCTTGTTGCAGTTGCGATATAGGATCTTTTGTTGCAGAAAAGAGGGAGACACATCATGTATTGATTTACTTAATTTTGGATGTTGACTTTCTTTATTGTTCTCTTCATTTAACCTTCGAGCAATAGCATGATGGCTATGCCTATGCTCTCTAGCATATCTATTTATTTTGGTACAAATTTCAAGTTATGTTTGTGTAGGAGCAGTTCTATCAACAATAGGTTTATTTTCTTCGCTAAGGGGAAGACTAGAAGGAACCAAAGGAGGTTTTTCAACCACGTTCTCTTTAGCTCTATAAAATTGTTTTTATCTTAGGAGGCATGACCAAATTGTTTTCATTGTCTCTTGGTATTTTGCAGGAAATAAGAAAATGATTTATCGTAGGTTGGTCTTGTTTATTTGGAAGGTCTTTCGGTTCAATACTGATTATCTGAAGGATATTAGGCTCAATCACAAGTTGTGGCATGTTTCTAAGGGATATATTTTCTATGCATTTCTCCTTAAAATTTGATAAGATTTGAAAAGAAGTCCTCACAAGGTTTAATAGGTTCCATAGGCTCACACCAAAAGAAATACAATAAAAATTTCCCATGAGAAGACATGATATTAAAGCCACTATGGTGTACATTAAATATTTCATTTTCAAATAGAAACTTTAAACATTTATGTATGACTGACGGGATGGCTTCCATGGAGCATAGCCATGGATAATCAAGATTTACATGGAATTGATCCAATGTCAGGATGATGGAGAATGAGACATATAATTATTTTTGTCTAACTTTTAAAGGAAGGGTTATCAATCCTATTGTAGGGCAAGCAAAACTATTATGAATTTTTATCCATGATTTTGGATTGTCATATGTTTCTTCATAGAGTTCATGCACAAGTAGGAATTCTTTAGTGATCACATTCTCTCCACAGATGGGATCAATTAATATCCCATTAGTATTATTATCATTGATTTGATTGGCTATGTAAAGAGGACCATCAGGTGCATGTCTAATTATATCCTTAGACGAGAAAGCAATTTCAAGAGACTTTTTAGTTTGGCCCTTACGAGGTTAAGTTTTGATCAATGCACTAATAAAATTCATAATATTTTGTTCACTAGTATTGAGAGGACATTTTTTATCAGTATCCATGTTGTCATCATCCATGTCAACATTCATCACATCCTTCTTCTTAGCTTCACTAGCTTTGATAAATGAAATATTATGATTTGGCATGGCATTGGTAAAAAATTACAATTTTTTGTTAGGAGGGGCAACAAACTTATTTCCTTGATGATTAACACCTCTAACTTGAATTCGACTAGAATCAATGAGGTCTTCCACAGGATGTTTAAGATTCTTATAAGGTTTTGTATTGTGTCCATTTTGTCGGTAATAATGGGAATAGGAATTTGATCTAGAGTTTAGATGTAAAGGCTTATTAGGATCAAGAGTTTGAATGGGAGGTAAGGAAATAATATTCCATTCTAGAAATTGTAACATTACATTATAGAGGATACCGAGTAGGGGAGAAAATTATCGAGGTAGATCCCCAAGGCCCAAATGAAAAAGGCTTTGTCTTCTTTATAGGAGCCACTTGGGTATTGACATGTTGAGCTGGTTGAAGGGGATTTAATTGAAGGAAGCCTTTAATTTTTTCCTAAAAGGTTAATAATTATTTTTATTTGCGGATTCAAAATTCTCAAGATGGATATTGGTTTTTTTTCATGACTACAACCCGACTTTTGATAATCACGAACGACAATACACAAGTGTGCGAATGAAGGAAAATTCATCATGCCAAGCTTATCTTGTATCTTAGTTTGTAATTTTTCAATGAACATTTATTGAAGGTGAGGATCGACAATCTTTACATCAATTTTGGAGTAAAGGTATTGGTAGCATGAAATAAAGTCAGTAAATTTTTCATCATCCTTTTACTTACATCTCATCAAATTATTGAAGTTCATCTTAGGAGTCACATGCAGCTGGAAATGGCTAATAAAGGCCTCAAGAGGTTCATTAAATGAATGAACTGAGTTGTTTAGTAATGAGGAAAACCATTCTAAAGCAGTATCTTTCAAGGACCTAGGGAGAGTTTTAGCCAAGAGCTTATCCTCAAGGACAAAATCACTACATAAGGATCTCCTTTGCTCCCATATTTCTCAAATTTAGGAATCTCTATACCATGTGGTATCGACGTTCTCAATATCCCCAAGGATAAGGGATTTATTTTGACATAGTATGTATATTGGCCATTTTGGTTTTGGTTTATAGTGGAAATTTTCTTTTGAAGGGATGAAACCTTTTCCAAAAGTTGGTTAAGGATGGCCTCGTTGGTCATGCTTTGAGATGGAGGTGAATATGGTGGAGGTGTATATTTTTTTGAAGGGAATTCAATAGAATTCTTATGGGAGGTAAAGTTGTAGGAGATATGACGTTAAATGGTATAAAGGTTCAAGGATTACTATTGGAAATACCCAAGGTAGGAAATATATTACTAGTAGGTTACATTGTTATTGTCACTTGCGGATTGGTATAGGTAGGAATAGAGGCAATACTTAAATGGGAGGAGAAATTTGAGTTCCTCCTTGACTTTGGATATTTTTCGAAGGTTGAGCACAACTAGTAAGTTTTCTAAAAATCTTAGCTAGGTTACACATAATTTCTATTCCTTCTTCACTTTCAGTCATGTGGTGTATGTTATCTATGATGGGAATAGTAGTGGTAAGAATATTTTTAGTTCTCACTTGATGTTGTGGGTTTGCTAATTATTCATAAATTTGTATTATTTTTTCTTGAGGAATGCTAGTAACCATTATTTTAACACTTGTCACACTACTTAAAGGTAAAGAGTTGTTAAGGATATGGTCCATACCTAGTGAACTAGTGTCAACACTATGAATGAAAGAGCTAGATAACCCAAGATCCATGATAAGTGTTCTATCACGGGATGGAATGAGTATCGAACTTTATTTGACTATAGTATTAGCAATAGGACACCAAGTTGTAAATCACATGCAAAGGATAATCAATACATACAAGATGAATGCAATGAACATAAGATAAATGATGTACTATAATTCTAATTCCTATATTTACAAATACAATCAAAATGAAACCAAATTAAGCTAGATATAATGAAATAAATGAAATAAAAACTCAACAAATTGAAACAAATATCTAACATAAGCCAACAAAACCATAGAAAAACAGGTTTTTAATGTTGTAAAATGTAGTTTCAAGTCTGACACGGGACTAAATCACCCATACGGGTGTATGAGTCCTAGTAAGGGTGTTTTAAGGGTTCAAATGTTGAATAATAATCAATATAAAATTCCCATAAATCGATAAAAATAGCCTGCATCAAGACTAAATTTCCCAAAGGGCCGAATGAGTCCCAGATTAGGGTTTTGTCACTAAATTCAACAAATTCTGAGTGAATGGTAGGTTTTTTGGTTTTTATGGTGTCTAGACTAAGGGAAATTTCAGATTTCAAATGAAATTCAATGATGCAAGATAGAAAAATGTAACCTATATTCACTTTCACAAATGCAATATTTAGAAGCCCTGAGTGTAAATTAACTAATGCAAGATCTAATTCAAATTTCATGGAAGTGGACCTAGTACTATGGTGCAATCAAAATCAGAAATAAAGTGTCCAAAGGCTAGGTTAACCAAAATAAAACAAAATAAATAGGTGTTCCACCTTAGGAGAGATGGAACTAGGGGTTTAAGACCTATTTCACTTTAGTACATTAAAGGAAACCAAGATCCCTCAACCAATTGACTTGATTGAGGAATGGACTAGAGTTAGGATGGATTCCTTGGGTGTGATTAAATACAAAAGGGGGTTCACCACTAAGAAAAGGCTTACAAAGAGAGAAATGTAAATGATATGCAGATCTAGCTATGTAACCTAGGAAATCAAACTCAAAACCATAATAATAAGTTGTGAATGAACAAAGGTGCACCTAAAAAATTGAACATTCTTGAAAGAAGGTCTACAATCCAAAAATTATGACTTTTGAAGCATATTGTGACTCATATGCCAGTGGGGGTGATTTAATCCTAGTTTAGGGTTTTGGGCCAAAATCAGAATCTGCAACTGGAAAATGTCTTAAAAATTATATATTGGGACCTGTATGCCTAATGGAGTAATTTATCTCCAGTATTAAGGTTTTTCTAAAACTCTAATATCCTCTAGTGATCTTTTGTAGCTTCGAGCTCCTCTCTTATCTCTGAGTCTAAAGTTCTAAATTCGGATGTGCAGGTGACTTTCTGTAATCTTGGAAGAAAGATGGAAACTTTGACAACTTTGTAACTTTAACAACTTTCTCCATTTTCTATTCTATGAATATTCAACCCAAATCTGTAAATAACACATCAAAGAGAGGGAAAAATGTTGTTTTGTTAGTGGATAGGGGTTTGGCTTGGTCAAAAATTGTTTTGGTAATCAAACCTTGAAATGAAATCAAATAGAATGAAGGAATGATGAATGAACAAATAAGCTATGTAGCAACTCACCAAACCCTTGTAACAAAGGCTAGAATCTTGTATGAAATGGCTATAATTAATGTAGATCTTGACTCTTGATTAAAGGCTATGATTCTTGACTTGAATTCTTGCTTGAATCATAAGAACCTACGTCACAAATGTTAGCTCAAAAAAATGATGCATGATTAATTTGACATGATTCTTAAATCTTGAATATAGATCCAAAATGCTTGATAATCAAATCTTGAATCCTCTTGAATGCTTTTGAATGCTAGATCACTTGTAAACTTGCTAGGATACTTGGATACTTGAATTTCTAGGAGAAATTATGTCAAATAACCTTGTATTTATACTTGTTTATGTCAAATTTCCCAAAATTACAATGCTACAAGCTGACATCATATCTGGGAGAATAAAATCCCACCATGAATTTGAATTCAAAATAGGTCCAAGCAAAGCAAGACCCATGCACCTGTTGGGGCGTACGAGTCACAAATTACTAAATCTGGGACATAAAACCCAAAATCATTAAAATATGATCAGTTATTAGATATGTGTAGGGATTATCCTCATAAAGATACATTTAATAAGGCTTTTGGAGGCAAAATAGGACCGAATAAGGCATGAAAAAGCCCAATTTTAGTAGGGAGAGCCAAAACAAGTATGAAAATGCAAAGGGATACATTTTTCTATCCAAAATATTTCTAATATTGTGATCATTTCAACTTTTTATTAGATCTACTCACGTAATGGTTAAACACAAACATAGACCTCTCACCTCCCTCAACCACAATAATAACTTTGATACAACTTGTCAAAAAGAATAACCAAGTTGATGAGAGTATTTCCTACATTATCAAATAAAAGAAGATAATGCATACAAGGTTACAAAATTACCATAATTCAAAAATCAAAGAAAGGCCACATGAATACACAAGATATACCTTAAGAAAACCATTAAGAAAAAAAATAGTTAACCTCCAAAACCATTAACAACCAATGCATCATTAAACAATCACTATATCTATAATACACTTGTAGTGTAGATAGATGAACTCTTTTCCATTTTCACACTTTGTTTGGGTCCCCTCAATTAAATGGGACTTGATTATGCCTTAATAAGCCCTAGTTTACATCTAAAAGCATATTAAATTAAATATTTTGAAGGGGAAACCTGACAATATAATTAATAAGAGCTCACATAATACATTACCTTGAGTAATGTGTGTTCCAAGAATAGGGACTTGCGACCCATTTGCCCATGGGAAAATGACACCTCCCTAAGCCTTTGAACCCATTTTTAAAACATGTTTTTGGTAGTATTTTTATAATCTTAAATTCAAATTTCAATGTTGGCTTGTAATGTTTAACTTTCAAGAAATTAAGTATATATATCTATAAATACAAGGTTATTTTATCAAATCAACTAGGGAAGTTTTCAATTTAGAATTTTGAGAGGTCAATCCTAAGAGAAAATATTATTGTCAAGAGTATTCAAGGGAAGATTTATCAATCTTCTACAATAGAAATCAAGATATCAAGCATCATGTCAAAGTCCTTTGCAATCACACATGTTTTTAGAGCTAAACATTTTATACTTCCAAAGGTTTATTCAAGGGTTTGGTGAATTGCAACATAACATTTTTCATTCACCATTCCTTTTATATTTCATTATTTATGTTCAAGGTTTAATTACCCAAATGGGGTTTGACCAAGGAAAACCCCCATTCACCAAAAGAAAATATTTTTTCTCTCTTGTTTTTGTATTGTAGACCTTAGGTTGAAGAGGGATTGAAGATCTCTTGATGAGAAAAAATGGAAAAGTTGTCAAAGTTGTCGTCAATTAATGAAATCTCACCTATAGATATGATTACCAACTTTCCAACACTAAAATACAGATCAAACAAAATCTACAGAGTGACATTAGAGGCACCCAAAAGTTGTTTGAAAACTCTGCACAAAAGATCCATTCACCCATGGGCAAATGAGTCCTAATTTTCCCCTCGAAACTACATTTTGGTGATTGGTACACAATGTTTTACTCTTCTCATATCTATAAAAAGTTTATTATTTCTATTTCTATTGAGGTTTAAATTGATGTTTCAAGTTTGAATGAGCATAATTGAGTTGATTTAATATATTTATTTTTTCTCCTAAAAGTGTTGTTCTAGTTGATACCCCCATCTTCAATCATAAGGAAACTAGCAGATTCCTCCATTGAGTTGACTCACCTAAGGGTTGTAAGTCAATTCTTTGTGGGGATCTCTTTTCCATATTGAAAAACCTATTTTTTATGTTTTCACACTTATATGGTCTGGGAATAATTCTAAAACATCAAGCTCCTTGAATGCATATTCTATGTGTCTTTGTGTGTAACCACACATCCAATGTTATGCTTTAGATTTGCACTCAAAAAGAAAACTCAATACAAATAACAAGTCACTCGACTAGCCAACAAGCCATCCTCAACCATTAAACACGTGCATTAATAAGAGGTTTGATCTCACAAAAAACAACTATGACTGTACAAAACCATTGATCCCAAGATTTACTTTTTGATATTAAATTTTCTTAATATTAAATACTTTTCTCAAAATGAAACCCACACTTAAAATATCTTAACAATGTCACTTACGACTTTACATAAAGACCCTAATAAATAATTAATATGACTAAACATATCTCTTAAAATACACCAAAAATATATTTATTTTACATTGATTATTTTTAAATAATATTTTAATTGAAATCTCAAAAGTTAATACCATATTCTTGTATAGTTTCCGATCATTATAAGAAAATTGAAGCTTAAATAGTACAAACTGAAGTAGATATAAGAGAATTTTACATATAATGGGAAAGTATGTTTTATGAACTAGGCTACCTTGGAGCTATTACTTTTATACCGCTCATGAATTTAGCAATTTATATAATTTTATACATATGTCAATATACCTCTGTTTTATTTAAATGGACTGAAAGCATTCAATGCGCAGCATGATGATATCATCAGAATCACTCCAAAGTCATATACAATATTTTTTAACAAAGGGAACACTGCGTGAACGAACAAATCATTATATACCCGCGAATTTCTCGAGAACCTTAGCCTTCTCTTTATTTTTTGTATCCGTCACAAATTCATGCCAGAATTGCGAGAATTTGAAAGGCTTGTAACGCCTTGGATTGTCGTCATCTACAAGCTCCGCAGGCGCCCAGATTTCCTTCTCCTCTGGAAAGGCAGTGAACAATCCAATTGACATACGATCTCTCCAACCTTTGTAAACAACGCGATGCTCTGCACTGCGGTACCTGCCGTTACTCCACGCCTGCAAGCATACCAATCATTCATCCCTAATTCTTATCATCGGTAACAATAAAAATAGTAATAAATTTTTGTGGAGAGAAAGTTTAATACCTTAAGGGAGTCCCCCACATTGATCACAAATGCACGAGGGAGAGGTTTGAGATTTAACCACTCGCCCTGCTGAGATCGAATCTGAAGGCCTCCCACATCATCTTGGTAAAGGATTGTAAGGCACCCGACATCTGTATGGGAGCCGAGCGCCTCCTCTCCAATGGATAATTTTTCCGATGAGTAGCCGTTTATACGCAATATTGATGAGCATTTTTCAAAGTGATAGTGGTACAACGCCTTGACATCCAAACCCAGGCTTGCAAGAATTATTTTTGTGATTCTTCGTGCAAGACTTGAGACAGACAAAACGTATGTTGACATCGTTTCGCTGCAAAATAATAATAGGAGAATTCTAATTGTTAGACACAGCCGAACGAATTAGCTTTACAGGAAGCAAAATGGAAGACGGATAACGTACCAAAAATTTGGGTTCCCTTCTGGGTATATCTTTGCACAGATTTGCTCAAACGAAGCTCGATTATTCGAGTCTGGAAAGCGATAAGCCTGGCTAGTTCGAGTTCGGTAATAAGTGTCCAATGGATTCAAAGCTAAGGCTCTGTTTATGAACTCAGTGGGCTCTGATAATAAAACTCGGCAAACATTCTCAGCCTTTTCCTGAAGATCTACCGGAATTCCATGGTTGACGAGAAGGAAAAATCCCCATTCTTTGAGGGCCTCTCTGAGTTTGGCTAGCAAGGGATGATATTGAAGGTGGTTCAGTTCTTGATCATCCAAGTCCTGAGGAAATTTTGAAATGTCGATGACAGGGAGATCGACTTGAGATACAGTGGCTTCAATGGGTAAAGGCATTATGTCTGTTTCTGCATAACACAGGAGAAGAAAGTGAAGTGTTTTATCTCTTCATATTCAAGTTTCTTCCATTAAATAACGTTATCGAACGTTGATTATTTAGGCCTAGTTTGTACATATCGAAAAAAAAATAATGGTCACCTCCAAAATTGGAATCGTCTGGTCGGCTAACGAAACGAATTCCGGACACATAGGACGGTTATATCTAAAAGAATCGCGTTAAAAATGTAAAATAATAAAACACACTTAAAACCTGCATAAAATTTTGTACGAGTAGTGCTCATAAGAGTCAACAACCAAGTTTCTAGGTGTTTAACATTTGGCACCATTGTTGCGATGCAATTTAACTACCAATGATGAATTGAATGGCTCAGGAGAAAACAGATAGCCTCCATCTTCACAATGTTTTGTGTTTATCATTTATAACTTATCGACTAAATTTATATTAATTGTATGCATTTATGAGGTAACCGTGAGCGAATGTTGCCGTGAGTCTATAATCTATTTCCTATTTTTTATGTTTTTTTTAACAATGATCAAAAGATAAGAGTTTTTAACATTTATTTTTATTGACAATATTTATATATTTGAAAATATATTTTTACATTGAGTAGATTTGGACATATATTATTTTGGGATTAGGTGTTACACAATTTTCATATTTTAATCTTCAATTCATTTATTAATTATTCATTTTATATGTTTTAATAGTAAGGCATTTTATTTAAGGTGATATTTTATGTCATGTGTAATTTGTATGATGTCATATTTCATCTTCATTTAGGTGACACATTTATTCTATGGAGTTTTTCCTTTACTTTGAAAACCATTTATGGTTTGACCTTTACACTTGTACATTTTAGATGAAGGCGAACAAGACAACAATGGTGGCCTAAATATCACAAAACAAGAAAATATGCAAACAACCCAAATTGCCATGATAGAAGAAAAGGAAATAGATCTATTGTATAGAATTTTGAACTATAGTTGAACATTATGGCATACAAACATATTTACTAATATCACAAATACATTATTAATTGCATACAAGAAGACTAATAATAAAATCAAATATGAAAATACAAGGACCATTATTATTGTCATTCTCATCGATAATGATCATTAGTAATTCATTCAAGTAGATCTCTACACATCTAGAACCTTTCATGGGCTAGAGGCTTCATGAAAATATCTTCTATTTGATCCTTTACACTACTTGGACAATCTTAATTAGTCTCTATTGAAGCAATTCTTCGATATAGTTATGTTGAATCTCATTACCATTGGTTCTACAACCAACCACCAGATTATTTGTCATTTTTATAGCACTCTTGTTGTTACAATATGACAATTGAGGTCCCATTTTATGTCTAGTATAAATCCTACATTAATCTTCTCAACCAAACTATTTGACAAGTTGGTGATGTTAGAATTTTGTACTCTACCTCTACACAATAGAAAGGTATTTACACAATGCAAAATAGTTGGAAAATCTAGTTAGCATAATCGTTGAACAATGTAATAGTAGTATGTATAAGCATACTAGTAGTTTGCACTAACATTCCCCCCATATTGCACTTATAAGAATCAGGAGATCATGTAGATAAGAAACAAGCACAGTGAACAATATGAGCTATTGTATTTAGTCAACCCAAATTACAATGAGTACAAAACCTTACATATATAGGAAAGGAAGAGGAAATGCACCTATGAGGTGGATTGACAAGTGCCCCATGATGTGGCATAAATGAGTAGACAAGTGTCCTATAGGTGTCAACCTTAGCATCACTTGGAGTGTGCAAACCACCAATCAATTTGACCAAGTCATCAACCTTGAAGCCAAGTGTTGAGTGACTTTTGAGGTGACATGGAAAGTCTTTCAACCTCAAAAAGGTAGCACATGAGGTTTACCGAATAACTTGGTAAGATCTAGAGGTCTAAAAGGTTACACATTCAATTTGATTAGAAGTTGCCTAACCTCATCAACCTAAGTACACTTAAGTATAGTGAATAGATAAATTGTTCACTCTAACATCCCCCCCCCCCTTTATGTGATACTTGGGGAGATCAAAAAATTTGAAATAGATAGAAAAATGGGTCTCGACTAGAGGCCATGTTAGGTACCCATATACAAAGTTTCATATAAAGTGGAGTAAAGGAGAAAACCGAATGGGAGCATAAATCATCTCCAAAAATAGAAAGATAAGGAGTTAGGATATTCTAAAAAGATAGCCCTTGATGATAGGAACATGATTATGAAGAACTCCTGAAGAATGTAGAAGTGTAAAATTTTCCAATAATGAATTGTTGTCTGCTAGAATCAACGAAACTCTAAGAAATGTAGATCAAAATGAGAGATAGAAAATACTACATGAGTGAACATATGAACACTACTCAAATAATGTATACAAATTCAATCAAACTCTTTGAAGTCATAAAGTGAGATAGTATTATGATTAGGCGTACTAAAACCTCAAATTGTGATTCACTGAAACAATCCCTTATACGAGAGATCAAGATAGAAATTTCATGATGCCTCCTAAAAATAAAATTTCTCCACTGCATCATTGAAAGAAGCATTAGCATAACACATCACAGTCCCCCTTAATTCTAAGAGAATAAGAGACCCAACTGAAATTGGGAGCTTTCAAGGAATGTAGAGATGTTAAAGAAACTAAAAAAGGGTATGCAACAAGGCACACATGAATGAGCTGAGAATCCCAAGGAAAAAATATTGTGATATAAACTAGGAGGATCCACAACTGTGATTTCAAATCCAGGCTCTACACAATCCCCCATTACACATTATAATTTAATGTATGTACAAAATTTCCAATATTTCATCCCTAAGGAACACACATTCAATATTTATGGTAATTTATACGAGTGCATTTACAAAATTACTTTTCTATTGAGTTCTTACAAGTTTTTTCATGAGGTGAATTATGTAGACATTCATTAAGTTATGTCTTTCAAACTTCAAAAAATGACAAAACTTAAAATAAAACCCACTTATTCAAGTAATGATCATATTTTCCAAATTCATTGCAAAAGAAAGAAGTGACTCCTCTTTTATGAATTTTTAACTATTGCAAAATAAATTTTACCTCCCCATTTAAACAGTTTCCCTTTGCTAAATTCATTGCAAAAGGAAAAGAAATGACTAATCTTTTACAAATTTTTAACAATGACAAAAATCGAAATAAACACTACCCCCCTTTACGTAAGTTTTGATATTTACCTAAATTAGTATAATTTTCTAACAAGCAACAAAAAATGTGTTAATTAGAATAAATTTAATGTAAAATATTTAAAAAGCTAACATTCTAGATAACTAACATTTTAAAAAGCTACGAAATACATATGAAAAATTACAAGGTTTGGAAAAAGATTAAAAGCAGAGGGTTGATTCCTTTCCTTGAGAAGCTTCATGGCTCTAACCAGGAGGCCGCAGATCTCTTCGCCAAAAATTGGAATGATGGTAATTTGACTCTATTTGGTAGGAATGTGGAACTCAGCGAAAACCTTATTGTTGATGTTACGGGATTACTCACTAATGGGAAGAAGTTCTTTAGGGACAAGGCTTTTTATGTCAAAGTTGTAATCAGATTTCCTAAAAAGGATAAGGAAAGGCTAAGTATGATCAAAATTGCTAACAGTTACTTCGATGTTGACTCCATAAAGACTATCTGGAGAAAGGTTCTTTAGGTCATCATGGAGTACATTACGGTGGATGGACGCTTCACTAAAGTCTATGGCTACCACTTTGCTCTTCTCAACCATTTCTGACACAAGGTAATGGTCTCTATCCCCTATTATCTTTTCTGCTCCTTGAAGAAAAGCTTGGAGGACAATAAGAAAAACCCTAAAAGATTTCCCATTCTATGCACTAGGTTAATTAGGCTAATTGTTGAACATCTCCATGTGCCCACTCCTGCTATCTTGGAAACCAATCTTGACTCTGAGAGTGATGATACTGAGCCCAGTGACTCAGACTATTTTCCTAACTCTAGCTCGGTTAGAAAATCCCCTAGCTTGCATGCTGGCCCTTCCAGGGACACTGGTAAAACCCGCATTGAGCCTGAGCCTGATAGTCCTTCCCTTAAGATCAGCCCTGTTGACAAGAAAACCCAGGCCAAAAGCCTTGTTTCCTACTCTGAAGAGTCCTCTGAGTTGGAGGAGTCTGAGACCAACAAATCTGAGCGTTGTGCTGACCCTCTGCCAGACATACATATTAATGATAATTCCCCTGTTAACATTGGAAAATAGCCCTCTTTGGATTATCTCAACCTTGCCAAAACCAATTTCGAGTCCCACTCTAAACTCTTGGATTGGACTTTCTCTGAAATTAATGAGCTGAAAATTAAAAACTGGGCACTGCAAAGTAAGATCGATGAAATGGGTGCTAAGACTGCTAAGATGGAAAAGAAAGAAGCAGTTCACAGTAACAAAAAGATTGACATTGAAGTTGAGAACTTAAGGAATACCATCAAAACTATCACTGAGCAAAATAACCATATAGCAAGGGGATTAATGTGATGACTAAGAAGCTTGATAAAGCCTAGCAAGGGTCTTTGGTGGTTGATCTGGAGGATACCGAGGATAAAAGCCAGGATACAGAAGCTGACATTTCCAGAAGAACCAGAGCCAATCTAAAGTGCAAGGCCCCCCTTACTCCGAAAATGATTCAAACTTTTAAAAAGGGGGTTAAAGATATGCAAGAGTTTGAGGCAGAGATGGAGTCTGTCCTTAGGACTCTGAATTAATGGCTGGGGTTTTCCTTGTACTTTCTTTGTTGGACATTCTTTCTTGACCTTTCTGGTCCTTTTTGGTTGGTTGTTGCTGGTCTTCTCTCGGGCAACTATTTTTTTTGGTGGAACTCTAGTGTCCTCTTTGTTGTTGTGTAAACTTTGTGGTTTCGGGTCCCTGTAAAACCTGTTTTACCCTTTTATCAAAAACATTTTAATATTACCACAAACTAAATATTTTTGTGTAGTTAGAATAAAATGCCCATCACTCAAAAGAATGGGCATATGTTGGAGCCATATCAAGGTGGTAGCTTTGAAAGGGAAAAAGATCTGTAAATTTAAAGATGGTGTGTAGGAGATAAAAGTGTGAGGTGTAGCAAAGAAAGAGGTGTTAACCTCCATGCCATGCCAAGGAGCCATTAAAATTGAGCTTGAGATTGCTATCAATTTCCTACCTAAACCAATCACACCAAATATGGTCTACCTTGATAGTCCTCAAATACCAATTATGGTGTGCACAAAATTATAAGGAAACCACATGAATGGGAGCTGAAGTGACAATTATGAAGTGAGTATTTTTGAAGCATCAATTATGGTGGCATATTTCCCACATCTCATGCCTTAATGGCTTATGCTCAAGGAAAAAATTACACCATAAATACACTATAGAAATACTACAACCTATGAATTCCAAACCCGCAGTTGAAATGACCAGCAAAAAATATTTAATGAACTTGAAACATAGAAATAGAGGTTCACCATAATCAGATCAACAGAAATGATGACCCTAATTTCACTAGTATTTCATTCAATTATGAGGGGTATAATGCATAAATGAATATCAGAAATAAAACCTAACCAATATAGTAATCAAAAGGTAGGTTTTAAAAGGGTCAAATGTTGTGTACCTATTGCAAAAAGTACTTTTGCAAGCCTCACTAAGGACGCATTCGCCTAGTGGTGAATGGGTCCTAGCTAGGGTTCTAGAAAATCAATTTTTGGGTTTTGTTCTTCAATTTCTACACTCCCAGATCCTAGTCAGAGACTATCAAAAACCTAGAAATAAATTATGTAGCTTAGTTTTCATGATTTTGCAAGAAAGATGACAACTTTGACAACTTTGCAACTTTCTCCAATTTTTCTCCCCAATTGATCTTCAACCTAAAACCCACAATCACACATCAAAGAAGAAGAAAAATGTTGTTTCAAGTTAGGGATTAGGTTTTTTCCTTTGTGAAACCCCATTTTGGTAATTAAACCTTGAAATGAAATAATGCATAAAGGAATTATGAATAAACAACAATATGTAACAACTCACCAAACCTTGTTGAAACCTTTTACTGCAAATCTAAAACTTAACATTAAATAGCCTCAATGAGTGTAGATCTTGATCATGAACTTTGCATAAGATAATGGCTTTGAAAACTTGAACTTGATGACTAATTCTTCATCATCACATTAGCTCAACAACATGCATGAATTTGACACGATGATTAATATCTTGATTGGTAGAATAAACTTCAATAATCTGCCTTCAAATGCCTTGAAAATGATCTTGAATTCTCTATAATTCTCTTGTGAAAGTACTCTTGATTGCTCATAAAAATTCTAGATTGCTTAGATGAAACTATGTGAAATAACCTTATATTTATACTTATCTTAATATAAATTCTTAAAATTCAATTATTACAAGCCGACATCATATCTAGGATTTAAAATCACTAAAATACTACCAAAAAATATTCCAAGGGGGAGTCCAAGGGTTAAGTGAGGATCCATTCGCGATAGGGTGAATGGATCCTAGCACACTTAACTGGGACACACTTTGGGTAATATGAAATTTTATGTAAAAAGGGGGTCCTAGGACCTAGTGAGGACCCATTCACTAGGTCATGAATGGGTCGTAGGTCACTAACATAGGACACATACCTTGTAAAAGTAAGTGTTGTGTAACATTATTTATGAATGTCGAGTTTTATCCTGTGGAATCTACAATTAATTAGGCTTAGATTTGAATTAAAGGGGACAATTAACCTCAATTAATTAATAAAGCCATAGATTAGTGTGAAAGTGTAAAGAAACACTTTATAAAAACTTAAATAAGGCACTTGTAAGATAGAAAATTGTACACTCTTGAAACAGGTGCAATTTCACACTTAATTTGGACCTATTTTGGCACCCTTGCATTAAATATCCCTTTAAATCATAATTAATAGGCCCCTAAGACCTGTTATTTTTTATCTTGAGGCTTATTTAAGCTAAAAACCTGACAAAATCACTAAAAACATCAAATATCCAAAAAAACCATCTCAAAACTCTAAGGTGGAACCCATATGCCAAGGCTAGTGTATGGGTCCCATTTTGCACTTTTTTAGGGTTTGAGCCAGAAAATCACCTTTTTAATTTAATTTTTTGGTTGATGTCAGCTTTTTAGATCTGAATAATGGTAAATTAGCTGTTAATGCCTATATAAACAAGCTTCTAAGTAATTATTTCATCCAAGCAAGCATTTTCAAGAGCAATCTCAAGATCCAAGCATTTAAGAGTCTTCAAGCATTATTCACAAGAGCATTTAATAGCAAGTAATCAAAAACTTTGAAGCTTTGGAGCATCATTAATGTGTTCTTTTAGGTCTTGAAGATCACTTTCATTCAAGATCTAGCATTCTCAAGGGTTGACCATGGTTGTCTATGGTGAATCATGATGGATTCTAGGTTGGGGAGATTTAACTAGCCATCAAGCCAAGCCCAATGACTTGTTTCCTAAGTGATTCCATCATCCATTATCACTCTACATTTAGCCTAAGGAAGGTACAATCATTGTTGAGGCTCATTTGGGTGATTAGAGATCTCTCAAAGTGAGTCATCCATTGCCATATTTAGTTCATGCATCTCATTCTTACACATTACAATAGGGTTGCATTGAATTTTTGATTTCATAATTTTAGTCACACTTAAGGTTAGGATCTACATTCCTATTCAACCACCAAAACATATACAAGAAGGGAAGGAGGATTCCCCCAATTAGGCCTCTAGGGTTTTTCATCTAGGAGCTCTTCATTAGGAAATGGTACTCTTTCACCTAATGATATGCTTTTTGGGTGAGTTCATTCAAAGATAGGGGTTGTGTTGGATGTGATTGTATCTAAATAAAATATTCTAAGTGCAATAAACTGAAAATAGAAGTAAACTATTGATACAAGACTAATAGTATGCAACTATGTTTGAAAACACATAATGATATGTAGACTTATACTAAATAACCTAAGAAAGCTTATAAAACAAAACTTAAAGCAGTAAAACTAGAAATGTGTACCTTGAAATGTATTGTAGACTTGAGGGAACTTTGAAATTTTTGAAAAACTATTTTTATGTCTGACGAGACACTTGTGCCAAGTCAAACGACCTAGTCCTTTTTTCGGGTTATTTTAGGAAATTGGTTCAAGGCCTGTTTCAGCCAAATGGGTATCTAGATCTGCAAAATTCTCTAAAATATAAGCACAATGGGACTAGGTTGCTACAACTTGTGGGAGTGTCCCTTTTTCCATTCTGGAAGATTCAAAGGGGGAATCTGTAGACCTCAACCTCCACTTCTTCTCCTAGTGATTTCTCGGATCTAGAATTGCAAACTAAACCTATGGGTGTCTTTTTGTGGATGTTTTTCCATAGCTAAAAAAAAGGTGTCTTCCACAAGTCTTCAATCCATTCTTCAATCCTTCCAAAATACCTATCTACAAAGACACAAATAGAGAGAAGAGAATGTGGATTGTTAGGGCATGGGGGCTTGCCTTGGTCAAGCCCCTTTTAGATAATTAAATCAAATAATGAAACAAAGTAAGAAAGCATGAATTATGAAGTAATAGACTTAGTACCTTATCATTATGAGATATCTTGAGTTGTAGCAATGGTTCAACCCTTAAATGCTTCAACAAAGATATCTTGGTGACCCAAGATGGAAACCCTAGCTTCCTTGAGAAGAGTAGTGGATGAAGGGTGGAGAGAGTTATGAATAATGAGTGTCTCCTAAGAAATTAGGGTTTTTAGGCTTATTTATAGGCAAACCATCTAAAAAAAATTATTATTTGATCCTCGAGGCCATAGGAAGAAAAAGTAAACCAAAACCCTCACTTTTCCTGCTCAAAACCCCCAAAATGGCTCCAATGGGACTAGGTCGCCACCTTGGGTGACCTACTCCACTTGGATAGGACTAATTTTCCTAGATGGGGGACCTAGTCCTACATGGGCCCTTTTTCCAGCTAGATTGTCTAAGAGTGAAGATATTGGGTTTATATGATGATTTTATCGGATATTTGATCAAATTAAGCTTATAAATAATGATGAATAGGGGTTATTTAAGGTCCAAAATCCATAGGAAAGGGTCTGAATGAGTGAAAAGTGTCAAAGGCTACACTTTTTGGAAACATATTTAGCCCCCACTTTAGTGAGAGGATGAAATTGCTTCAAACTCACACTAAAGTAGCCCAAGTGAAGATGGTGAAGAGTGAGAAAGAGAAAGGAGGTGGTCAAGCCCCCAAGATTTGAGATTCTAAGACAAAAAGACACCAATGCAAGAAGAACAAATTCAAGGGTGAATTATATGCAGCAAGACGAGATACGTAATCATGCATTGACAAGAACTAGAAGGAAGAGAAAAATGAAAGGTGAATAGTTGGATCAAGCTTCAACCATATTTCCAGCTAGTATGGATTAGATCTAAGTTATTTGTCCAAAAAGATGCAAGTGGTTTAGTGATAAATTCATGCCAGTGTGTCGAATTCCCACCGTATAATGAGAAATTCATCCCTATGTGTTGGCTTCCCATTATACTAACACACCAAATTTACCTTTCCTGATAACTTTGATAAGGCACGACAATGCTTTTGTTAATGGTTTTCAATTTGAATGTGAAGAATGTTTTTTGAAGGGGATTTTTCTTTGTTCATGCGTGGTATTCTTCTTAGGGAGCATTGTGCCTAATGTCTCTAAGAGAGGACAAGTTGGGGTGTCAGATTTTTATCCATGGGATGCCTCATTCACATCAGACCACTTCGGTTGATCATACACTCTTGGAAGGCATCAAAACCAATGACACCGCCACGAGGAGGACACGTCACAAGGAAAGAAAAATCACACCATGGAGTTTTCAAAAGGATGTCACCTATGAATTCCCCCACTTTAAAGTGGTTGCTAACATCATCATTGTGAGGAAGTGCTTTAAAGTATCCAAGTATAGAGGGAAGAAGGCATGGGAGCTAACTTGGAAATATTTATGCCAAGTCATATGTTTCTGAAGTAAGCTACATCATGAAGAGGGGTAGTATGTCACATGTGAGTTAGTCTTAAGACATGTCATCAACATCCCAAGCTTCCTCTTATAAGTTAATGAGACGTTAATGACTAGTCGAAAGACACAAAAAAAGTGACATATGAGGACAAGGCTACTGAACCCATTGCCCCCACTTAGTGCAGGACAAAGGTGAGCCTAAAATGGATGATGGTATTCTCCTCCTCACAAGGGATGTAAAACATACAAGAGTGAATGTTTTATGACCCTACAAATATTACAGGGCAAGGAACAACAACTAATGTTATTTATGTGGATGAGAAAACTAGGTTTTAGCAAAGTTATCCTTGATGGTATAAAATTTTCCATATATGTGGGTAATGTCATTATAACTTGGCTAGTGTGAGACATTTTTCTTAGGTGGGGAAAATATTAGAGGATGCCTAGTAGGTCCAATAGTAGATGTGGATCTAATGGAAACTTGTGTATTTATAACCTTGGTGGGCTTGGGTTGATGTATCTCTAAGAAAGGGCATTGAGCATTATTGTTTTATCATTGCCCAAGGAAGACACAGTACTATTGCTTGAAAAAAGTACAACCATGTTGTTGTGTTCTGGCACCATGATACCTTCCCTATTAGGAGAGTGTGTACGAGAACCACAAACAATATGTTTAGGACATTCATTATTTAGGTTTACACAATTGACTTCATCGCAAGTAAGGGAATGATCCATGGTTGAATTTTCTTGTGCCATCATAATATCTTCTTCACTAATAGGAGACATAGTAGGAAAGGGGGAAATATGATTGTTGTGATTGTTGGTGGTTGCATTCATTTCCTCTAAGGTGTCATTCTCTTGTGCCATATTATCTATCCTAAGAGAGGTGCTATTTGGAAAGTGAAAAATAATAGATTGATCACATGACATGACTAGATTTGGTGAAGTAGCTTCATTGATCATAGGATAGGAATTAAGAGGAGGATAACTAGGAATTAGATGGTTACCAATGATTGGACTATTTTGTTCAAATAGACCCTTCCAAATGTGAGGAGTATTAGGAAGGAGAGAAATAATGCTATAACTCTCAATCATTGGATTGCTTGATACCAACATAGCCTTAGTTATGAAAGAATTGTCGCAAATAGGAGAGGTGTTGGGAGATGATTGGGGACTAGGTAAGGTAGTAACCATGATTTTAGCTTCATGTGTTATAAGTTCTTTGCTAGGGTGAGGAAGATAAAGACAAGCAATACCATCATGATCTTCAATGATTATTTCTTTTTGTTGCAAGATACCTTCGTCACCAATGGGAGAGATATCAAGAGAAGAAAAATTACGAGTATCATGATTATCGATGCTTGTAACCTCTTGTGGCAAAGCTTTAGTGGATGAGAGAGGAGAGATGAATTCATCAAGGGATTCATCTAACATGTCCAAGTCATCACTACTAAAGGGCTGAAGAAGGGTGTGAGTGAGTGCTTGTGATGTTTGTAAAGTGTTGTTTTCATTTTGTAATGAATGTGATCTAAATGAACTAGGAACTAATGCTGAAAATAAAAATTGTAAAATTCTAATACTATCCATAAGTGCCATGAAATGAAATATAATAGAAGCTATAAAAACTTAAAATGTAATGTAAAGACAAAATGCAATGCAAGTTTCAGGTTACAAATGTAATTTACTGATTTTACTAAAAATAAAATGTTGTGAATGCAAAGTGAAATTTAAGAAATGCATGAAAGGAGCTACTCTAGGCTAGATTGAGTAAAATGCATGAAATAGAAAGGTACCCCACTAATATATATAGTTAAAGGTAGAAAACAAAATCCTAGAAACAAGGTTTTCAGCCCTGTAAATGATAGTTTTGGAGGCCTAAAGGGACTAGGTCACCTAGGGTGGTGACCTAGTCCTCCTGGTGTTTTTTTTTTAAGAATTTTTTGATTTTTCTGTTTGATTTTAATGGTGTCGGGGTTGTACGATGCAAAACTAAAATGAAAATGCATAATTTTGATGGGTTTGAATGACTTAATATGCAAAATGCAAACTAAATGCACTTTTTCACTAATGCAAAATTTTAAAACCCTAGAATGAAAATTAAACAACGCACAATGCAATGCTATGCAAACTTAGGATGAGGATGTACTCCAATTCAGAGACAAGGGGATTGAAAATTCAGGTTCACCAAAATGAACAACCAAAAACATATACAATATGGGAAGGAGGATTCCCCTAATTAGGCCTCTAGGGTGTTCACCTAGGAGCTCTTGATTAGGACATGACACTCTTTCACCTAATGCTATTTTTTGGGGTGAGTTCATTCAAAGATAGGGGTTGTATTGTGTGTGATTGTGTCTAAATAAAATTGTATAAGTGCAATAAATTTAAAAAAGAAGTAAACTATTGATGCAAGACTAATATCATCCAACTATGTTTGAAAACACATAATGATATGTAGACTTATACTAAATAACCTAAGAAAGCTTATAAAATAAATTTTTTTTTTTTAAAACTAGAAATGCGTACATTGAAATATATTGTAGACATGGGGGAACTCTGAAATTCAAGAAAATTTGATTTTTATGTCTGACAGGACAGTTGTGCCAAGTTGCGCGACCTAGTCCTTTTTTGGGGTGATTTCAGGAAATTGGTTTGAGGCCTGTTTCAGCCAAATGGGTATTTGGATCCACATAAATCTCTAAAAAATAAGCACAATGGGACTAGGTCACCACAACTTGTGGGAGTGTCCCTTTTTCTGTTTTTGAAATATTCAAAGGGGTAATATGTAGACCTCAACCTGCACTTCTTCTCCTACTAATTTCCCAGATCTAGAATTGCAGAACTTGACCTATGGGTGTCTTTTTGTGGATATTTTTCCCTATCTAAGAAAGAGGTTTCTTCCACAAGTCTTCAATCCATTCTTCAATCCTTACAAAATACCTAAGTTAGCAAACACACAAAGAGAGAGAAGAGAATGTGGATTGTTAGGGCATGGGGGCTTGCCTTGGTCAAGCCCCTTTTAGATAATTAAATCAAATGATGAAACAAAGTAAGAAAGCATGAAATATGAAGTAATAGACTTAGTACCTTTCCATGATGAGAGATTTGGAGTTGCAGAAATGGTTCAACCCTTGAATGCATCAACAAAGATATCTTGGTGGCGTAGGATGCAAACCCTAGCTTACTTGAGAAGAGTAGTGGATGAAGAGTAGAGAGGGTTGTGAATAATGAGTATCTCCTGAGAAATCAGGATTTTTAGGCTTATTTATAGGCAAACCATCTAAAATCATCTATTATTTGATCCTCAAGGCCCACATGAAGAAAAAATAAACCAAAACCCTAACTTTTCCTGCTTAAAACCCCAAAAATGGCTCCAATGGGACTAGGTCGGCCCCTTGGAAAACCTAGTCCACCTAAACAAGACTAATTCATGCAAATGGGAAACCTAGTCCTACAGAGGCCCTTTTTCCAGTTGGATTGTCGGATAGAGGAGAAATTAGGTTTATATGATGATTTTATGAAATATTTGATCAAATTAAGCCTTGGGATGCATAATAAGGGGTCATAGGGGCCTATAAATGATGATGAAAAGGGGTTATTTAAGGTCCAAAATCCATAGACAAGGGTCCAAATGAGTGAAAAGTGTCAAAGGCTATACTTTTTGGTGACACACCTATTTACATGCACATTTCATTATTTTCAGCAAGGTTTAATTACCAAACTAGGGGTTTGACTAAGGCAAACTCCCCATAAGCAAATGAAGTCTATATTATGTTTTATAGGTCTTTTTGCATATTTAGATTTAAAAATCAATTTGGGAGAAAAGACGAGGTTTTGAAGTGTAGATATAAAATTTGAATTCCCAGAAATGTAGAACGAGACTAATTCAACAAAAGTGGTGAATGAGTCCCACTACAGGTGTTTTTTAGGATTTTGGTAGATTAAGACACCCTTTTTACATAAACTTGTTCTTGTGCAGAAACCTAGGTCTATGAATGATTCAACCAAACTGGTGTATGAGTCCTAGTAGGAAAAAATTCAATCTTTTTTAGCGTTTTAGAGCTCATTCAAGTCCGCTTTAGGTTTCCAAGTGTACATATTTCATCGTATAGATTTATATATATATTTTTGTATTTCTAGGTCATTTAGTGAGAGATTGCATTGAATTAGGGTTAAGATTTTATTTTTTCATTACATTTGTCTTTTTAAACCCTAGCTTGGTGGTGAACCCCTCATTAGATTACAATCAACCCCTAGGACAACCTTATTGCAAGATTTATTTCTCCTTTGCATTGAGATCTCTAGGGCTTGTTCTTGAATGAGAGAGCATATAAGATTGGTGTCCTATTTCCTAAACCATAAGAAACAACAATTTATCACCTTTTATTTTTTTGAACCCTATGTAAACATTAAACAAACACAATAAGGATTGGTACACATAGTTGACATATGCATTATGGGCTTACCATACTAGTATGAGAAAATCCACTAGGACACCTCCTTATAACCTTCTATTTGGTATTGAGTTAATTATACTATTGGTGTTAGAAATCCCTATGTTAAGGATTAATCTTCAAGGACTTATTGATGACAACACTTATAAAGAGAAATTATTGCATCAACTTGAGATGCTTGATGAACAACATATTAACACTCTTGAAAATATCCAAGATTATGCTAAAACATTCCAATGTAGTTATAGCAATCATGTCATCCCTCGGGTATTCAAGAAAAGTGATTTGGTTATTTCAAAAATCAACTTAACGTTAATGTCAACCTAACTAAAAAATGAAAATTTAATCTTAATTGGTTAGAACCTTATATAATTAACAAAATTTATGTGTCTGAAGAATATACATTAAAAAAATGGATGGTACACCACTTAAGGATCTTATAAATGTCGTGCATGTATGTCGGTACTATGTCTAACCTTCTTGAATAGTGTGAATGAACAATAAGTGCTTTTAGAGTTAGGAGATAATGTTATGTGTGCTCTCGTATTACTTTGTTCTTGATAAAAAATTATTTGTATGTCTTGAATACTAGAGTAATTATTTAAATGAACTCTTAGATGGTTACTTTAGAAACTTGAGAAGTTACCTAAACTAGGACTCATACACCAGTACTGGTGTATCAGTCCAAATAGGGTTTTCTAAGACTTCAAAGCCTGAATCTAGTCTTCAAGGTCTGCTTTGTGCTTCCCAACTAATTTTTGGATTTAAAACCTTGATTTGCAGCCTGTAGAATTCTTCCAAGTATCTCCAATGCAAGGTGACAACTTTGAAAACTTTGAACACTTTGACAACCTTCTCCAAACTTACTATTCAATGTTTCTTCAACCTAAACTTGCAAATCACACACTAAAGAGAGGGAAAAATGTTGTTTATCAGTGGAAAGGGGTTTTTCTTGGTCAAACCTTATTTTGGTAAGAAAAAATTAAAATGAAATGAAATAGAAATTGAGAATGATGAATGAACAAAATAAGATGTTGTAACTCACCAAACACTAATAATAAAGGGCTGCAAAAATTTATGAGGTGGATCCAATGGATGTAGATCTTGACTCTTGCTTGAATAATAGAGATATTGAATGAAATGCTAGCTCTAATCATGAAACCCTACATCACAATTGTTAGCTCAAGAAAAAACATGATGCATGATGCTTGAATAATGCTCTAAAATGCTTGATAATCTACCCTTGCATGCTCCTAAATGCTCTTGTACACACTTGAATGCTCTTGTGAACTCAAATTTTCTATAAGAATGCTCATTCAACTTGCTAAGTCACTTGATTTCCTGTTAGGAGAAAATGAGTGGAAGGAACTTGTATTTATACTTAATTATGCAATAATTCCCAAAATTACAACACTACAAGGCAGTACCAGATCTAGGAAGATAAAATCCCACCAAGAATTTGAATTAATTTTGATTTTTGGCCACACAGGACTCATACACCCAAGGTGGCGTATGATTCCCATTAGGCATAATTTATGGGACCAACTTAAAAAATGCTTAGAAAGGTGTGAAACCAAGATCAAGACCCAAAACCTCAGGTGAGACCCATATGCCCAAGGTGTCGTATGAGTCCAAGACCACCAAATCTGGGCCACACAACCTGAAAACACTTGAATTATGATTGGATGTTGATTTATGTCAGGATCATCCTGAAAAAGATGTGTTAAATGAGGCTTGTGGATTCAAAATAAGCCAAATTAAAGCATAAATAAGTCCAATTATTAATCAAAACATTAGAAATGTGTGAAAGTGTGTTACAAAAAATTTCAACACCTAAAATAGGGTAGGATTAGGTTTGTTAAGGTCACACGGGCCCAAGACCTAATGTGAATTTGTTAAACACATTACAACACTAAATCAAGGCAACATTAAACTCAGTTAACAAGGGGAGCACAAACCAACAAGGAAAATAAAAGGGGTAGTTTTTCCATTGCCATAGTTGGTACATCTCAATTCTTCTTGGGTCTTTCTACAATGCTAGTTTACAATTTTTGGGAGATACTATTTTTTGTTGAAATCATATATTTTTAGAAAATATAATGGTTTAAGCCTTATAAAGTTCCATTTTAAGGATTCCAATTGAAGAGGGTTTGATTAAACAACCTTATATCAAAGCCCCTTGGATAAAACCCCCTAGTTTTAAACCATACCTATAACGAAGTCTCCTTTACACCTGTCAAAATGCTGATAAAAAACCACTTTTGATTTATCTTTTGGGGGATCAAATGAATTAACTTAAAATTTATTTTTTGTAAGTATGTATTCCTTATTATAAGCTTCCCAAAAAATATAATTTTAAATAAAATTAATTTAATTATTATATTTATTTTTTATTTCGTGTGAATGTAGGTTTTTCACCGAAAATCAAGCTCTATGTTTTGCACATGTGGAAAAATAGAAGATTATCAAAAAATAATTTTGAAATATATTAGTGCAATAGATATTGAAATCCTTGATCTAACCAAAACAAAAATTGAATTTCGATACATACAAAAAAAGTTATGTTGTATATAGTCCACCTATATTTGAATTGTAATTGGTTTGACGTCGAAACTTGATAAAGGAAAAAATATTCAATAAAACACTATGAAACCAAATGAAAGCACTAGATATCATAGTTATAAATCTAAAATTGAAAAAAATAGAATTTTATCCTTCATGGAAAAAAAAATTATGTTTTATACGATGAGCATCACTCCTTAAAAATGGTGTTTACTGAAAAAAAACTAGTTTTCAAAGGAGATGGAAATAGAATTGCAATTTGATTCCAAACAATTTGATTTTTGTTTTTTTTATATTTATAGACAAAATTTCACAAATCACTAGTTCTCATCATCTTCAAACTCCTCGTGGTTTAGTTGCTATAGGTTCCCGAAAGATGAGATTTAGTTAGGAAAAATCAGTTCAGTGTCCAGTTTGGCCAAAAAATGTAAATCAGTATTGTGGGATCACCCTCCTAAAGAAGACACTTTTCTTGGTTAGCTCTTTATAACTAGGTTCTAACAATGTGTATGCTTTCCAGACTGGGCCTAGTCCAGCCATTTAACTATATTCTATGTAGTGTCCACTAGGAATCAGTGGACCAACTTTTTCTCCACTATAATTTTTCTTAAACATTATTGAATTGGATCCAAAATACATTTCACTAGCTTCCCCCTGCCAAACACCATTTTCGAGTTATTTTGAAGTTGGTTGATACTCTATAAATGTTCTCTCTTTGAATAATTATAAGTGGTCATCCGAGCCTAACTACTATGGAATATATGGCTTGAACAAAACATAAGGATTTTTAGAAATATTTTTTTAGTTCTAAAACTTTTCCTCGATAAATTAGAAAGGAATAAATTGGAAGTTATAATTGTGTATGTACTGAAAAAATCATACCCATGTAACTCATTCTCAAGCTGGGATAATGAAATGTTAAAACGTTGGTCTCTCTTAAAGGTTCCAAACTAGGGCACACATTCTAATGCCCAAAATGTTGACAAAAGTAGAATCAAATAGTGTGCCCCACACCAAAATATCATGAAACAAAATTTTGATGGTGCATCTAAAGGTAACCTAGGATTGGATTAGTGGTAATGAGAATTCATAAAAATAGAGATAGAAAAATTGACATAAAATTTTTAATAGCTTATTAACATAATTTCTAAAATATTTAAGAACACATGTTATAGAAAATTGAATTCAATTTCAAAGATACTAATCATTTTTTAGAAAAGAGTAAATTGATTTGGTGAAAATTTGAAATTTCAATATAGTAGTACTAATTTTTAAAGCAAGTTTATGTCTGACCAATCTAAGTAAAATAAAAAATTATATATTTTTTTGAAACTTTTAATATAAGTAGAGGAAACATGCTTGAATGTGTCACATTATTTTCTATAATTTTTTTCCAAGTAAATATTTAGTTATGATTTTTTTATTAGAATTTTTTAAAAATAGTAAAACTTATTTTTCTAAATGATGCCATAACTTGGTAAAAAAATTATGAGAGTCATTTTTTTATTTCTTTATCCTATAGTATAGGAAGCATAGAATGTGTCACATCTTTCGGATTCAAAAAATTTGAAATAGTTTGAGAATTATATAATTGTTTTTCAGTCAACCTATAAATTAGGACTTAAGTCATAATGCATGTAGAAAATCAATAATAATTATCTATTAAATTCAAAAGAAGGCATATCTTATACTATTGGAAAGCTAAAAAAATTCTCAATAAACCCTTTTCTTTCACCAAATTTGGATAATAAAAAACTCATTAGCCACTTTTTGGACCCCCATGATCCTGTACTCACTTGATTATTTGGGTTAGGTTGTGTAATCCATAATGACAAGTAAGAGTTACTAAAAGGTTTGTCTTTGAAGATACCTTTGGGAACTAACAATTTGTAGCAGAAGCACATGGCCTCTTAGCAAGTGTAAATATGGTACACAACATGAAGCTCAAGAATATTCACATTGAAGGAGATTCTTTCAACATTATTAATGCTTGGAAGAATTGATAAGAAAACAACTAGGTCATTTCTTACATCTTGAAACAAGTTTGGGAACTCCTTGAGAGTTTTAATTCAATAAGAATTACTCATTTCTATAGGGAAGCTAATTCTACCACAAATTCCTTTGTAAATCACACTTGTAAAATAAAGACAAAAAATCCTCCAAGTTCATCCATCTGATTTTCTAAACTTGGAGGATTTTGTGCAAATTATTCACAAAGAAGGTCAAGGGAGAGTTGCTTCTAGGGTCTCAAGTTAGCTGCATGGTTAATGAAAGATCATCCATGTTTCCAACCTCTTTGGTGTTGTAACTACTAGGTTGGGTCTTGGATTAGTACCGAAGAAGTCTATAAGTCTATGTGAGATGTTACATGCTCTGCGTGTATTTTTTACAAAGGTTGATGAAAAATTCTAATCTTAAGCCTCACATCCACTAGTTCCTTCCAAATTTTATTTCATCTAGTCCACGTGAAGGCTATCTTGACCTCCTCAAGTACCAAAATAATATCCTACCCTAAGGAAGGACCCAAAGTACATATACTTTGATCCCATTGCATGCTAGTGTGTAAGTTTTGAATGTTTAGTGTTTGAAAGTTGTAGAAAAGTGTGATATTGGTCTATTTTGTGGAAGCTAGCTCTCTAATTTTTGAGATAGTAATATATAGATGTTTATAATGCTTGGGTGAAAAATTTCATGTGCTCTTTGGGAAAATCCTCTCTAACGGAGGTCCTAAAAGCGTAACCTTAAATTTGGCATCTAGGAGTGCCAAGAAAAAATCACCTTGTTTGTATCTTAAATTAGGTGTACTAAGGCCCTCTATCAGCTTGAGTTAGCTACATATGTTGTGCTATTCTCCTCCAAGGGAGGAACCAAAAGGAAAACATATCAATTTGAGTTTGACACCTGACAACAACACATGTCATATGGGTGCAAGCACATGAAGATTTTGATCTTGAAGACTTTGGAGAGGTACACGATTTTTTGTTTAAATGCTTGTGTTTGTATTGTCACATCTATTGTTGTTGTGTGACCCTAAGAGCAGTTTTAGTGCTTATTCTAACTTAAATTCACTATAATAGTTGTATTGTATTCCCCTAAGGGAAGTAAGATTCTTAAAGAAAACGTTACATGTTGAGCTAGTTCAACACTTTGAATGGGTCAACAATCTCATATTTTATATACAAGAAATTGGAATGTATAGTCCATTTAGCCTACAAGATCTACACTATATTATTTTTATCCATATACATACAATGTTTTTCCATAGATGGTAATTTTATTTTATAGCTAGATTTTGAAGATATGTTTGGGTAGTTGGGAGTTTGGGTGGATGTTTGAGCATAACACATTTTAATTAGTTTCTTCAGACTGCATGTTGGGAGGAAGGTGGAAATTTTATTGATGTTTATCTTTTTTCCTTCAATGGATCATGGTTGAAACTAGTTTTTTTTAATTTCAAGTTAAAATTTTAGTCTAGTGGGATAAACATTCTCTCCTAGCATAGATGCTTTGATCTATTAGTGTGAATGGGGTTATTTTCTAGCTATTTATTAGTGAGGACCTATTCACATTATTAATAAGATTACTTAGGATTTAGTTTCCTAGTTGGAATTATAGAAACTAGTATTTAATGGGACCATATCTCATTCATAGGCATGTAGTTATCTAGGAGTTTAATATTTCTCTCATGCATTTATAATTATGCATTAGGAATTTAATGTTTGCAACTAAGGTGGTTATTCAACTACCTCTCTCCTTTCCTATATAAGAAAGGATCTTGTACATTTCTAAATCATCTTAGAGATTCTAGATCAATTCATCATAGATCATCATTTGATCAACTTGTCTTCTTCCTCTTCTTGCAACACTTCTTAATTCATGTGGATGGTTTTCTTGTTGGTGATCCATTGAAGAGTTGTAGCTTCATTTGGGTTATTGATCATATTTCCAACATGGCATTAGAGTATAGACCTTAGGAGATCCATCTCATATCAGGAATTTTAGCTAAGGATACTATCATAGGCTAAAGTTTTTCATGAAGGGCTAGTTCTTCTCATCCAGGAGACAACTAATTTTTTGAGGCATTTTGGGCCAGATTTGACCCCACCATTATGTTCAGAAGGTCCAAAAAACCTAAGGAATTCCTACCCATTCATCAAAATTTGACTTCATCATCTGGAGGCCATTAGAGGTTTTTGCAGCAATATTGGAAGGGCATCGTATGGATCGTACAAGTTGTAGGAAAAATCCCCCCTACCCCCCCCGCCCCCCGCTGTTGTAGAAAAAAACCCACTCTCTAGTCAACATCATATAAAATACATCATATTCTGAGGTAAATTTATTTTTTGATGATATTTCAAAATAATTGGATAACTATCTTAAATTTGATAGCCAAATGACTATTATGGAAGGCCCATCATGTCTTAATTAGGTAGTTTTCTTAAAATAGCCATAACTTTTAACTCGTCTATCATATTTTTGTAAATGATAAATCAATGGAAAGTTGGTTCTAAGAACTACCTAGTGGTGTGGGAAGTGTGAATTCTTAAGGCCTTCAACCTATTCAAACACGGAAAAAAAAAAAAAAATTTAGTCCTCAAATAGATTTAAAGCAAAGCATTCCCTATGAAATTCATCCAAGCACAAGAATAAGAAAACAAACATAAAATATCAAATTAAATCTAATGAAATCTTATTCTAATGCTCAAACTAGCATCCCATAGGGGGGTTGGTGCTCCTTTGATGTGGAAAGAATCCCTTTCCCAATCCCTTTATAAGCTTGATGATTATTGATTTATCTTTGATCAAATTTGCCAATAACCTAGCTAAATTTATTGCAAAATATGAAATGCTATGAACTCAAATGCTAAATGCCTATAGTGATTACAAGTTCTCTTAGTTGATGGATCCTAGATTCAAATAAGAGCCTCCTATAAATAGAAGAGAATGATGGAGAAAGAGGCAAAATGGATGAATGTGGGACAAAAGACCAACCAATGAGAGAAGGTGACTTGTCCACATGTGATTGGAGGAGGAATGAGCACATTTTGATGAATGTGCACATAAATGCATGTAGGTGAAATTTGAAATTCAAAAGATGGCTTATCGAGGGAGAGTTGAAAGATGAGTTAATGCCATTTGGCTCAAGAAAAAGGACCATGTAAGAGGCATAAATTCCATATTGGAGGACAAAAGTTCTTTAGGAGGGAGAATTCAAATAAGTGGAATATTCCAAGAATATGCCATATTTGAATGAAAATAGGAGGAATTAATAAATCAAATAAATTGATTTACATGTGCAACTTGCAAAAGCTAGAGGATTTGATGGATTAGAGTTAGAGTTAATTAGGATTTAATTAACTTAGATGGAGATTAATTGATTTGACATTTGATTTAGATATTTAGATTTATTTAAATCAAAATGAGAGGAATTTTAGATATTGGATTTAATTAAATAAAGTTTGATTTGTTTAATTAAAAGGGATGATGTTAGATTTAATCAAATAAGGGTGATTTATTTAATCAAAAGAAGAAATATGATTTAATTTAATAACATGAACTATTTAATTTAAAAGAGGAACATTAGGATTAAATAAATTTTATTTATTTAATCAAAGAGGACATATTAGAGTTAATTAAATAAAAAGATTTATTTAATTAAAAGAGGAATTATGACGAATTTTTTAAATAAGGATTATTTAATTAACTACTAAGTAAGAAGTGATTCAGGAAGAAATGGTGTTAGTAAATCAGGATTAGGTGCATGATATCAATTAGGATATTTTCAGTGACTACAAGAAGTTTTATCATATTTTATTCTTGTAATATTTTATCACAGTGTGAAGTCAGTGCTTCCTTTTGGACAATCAATATCGTATCTTTCACCAGTTTTTCAGATTTTGGAGATTCTAGCAACATTGCAAACATGATTTAGAGATCTATCATTTTTTCTATATAATTTGAATCTCATATTCAACCATAGGTACATTCTATTGATTTTTGAAATTTGAGGCATTTACTTGATAACCTGGATATAATGCAATTTGGAGAAAGTCTATTTGCATTGGGAGGCTTCATTTTCAGTTGTGCATCATATTTGGGAGTTTCTATTTGATATTTACTCTCAATGTTTTTGTAATATTGGAGATCAATCATAGTTTGTAATGGGGTTTTCATTTCATCCTTTATTAATAATGTTGGGAAGGGGAAGCTATGAAAAATGAATGCATTGCATCATAAACCATCTTCAATTACTTCAGTTGTTGCCACATTTGTATGGTCTTGTTCCCCCTCCTAATAAAGGTATCCAAAAATTTTCTTGGAGTTGCCAAAGGTGTGATGTCTTAGAGGTTATTGCAATGCATGTTGATGATGATGTTTTGAAAGCTATTGATCATTGTGATTGTCCTTATATTCTTTGGGCAAAGATTTAGGAGATATATGGAGATCTTGATACTCAATCATTCCCTGATGATCATGATTCATAATGTCATGTACCTATTTATTCTTCAGACAAGATACCCTATACTGATATTCATATTCAAGAGCTTATAGATTTTGAATGTTTTAAATATTTAGATGAGGATGTCAAGGGTTCTTCATATGATTCTTCTCCATCACTGATAGTTGATATACCTTCTCCTTTAGTGATTCATCATCTAAACTCATAGATTCAAGCTTCCATCATTCCTATTCAATAGGTAATAGTTAGTTTTCTAAAATTGGGATCATAGGATGCCTTTGTTTTAGGTATTGTAGACTTTTTTACTTCTATAGGTTTGAAGGAAATTATTGAGGGGATATCTCTCCTCTATGAAGACTCTACTTTGGAGGGTTTTCTTGAGTCTCTGAATTTCAGTATTTTGACCTTGATTAGGGATCCTGATCTTGGTAAGACTACCTTGGAGGCAATCGATTTCTATTTAGATATTTCATATATGATCCTTATTCCCTTTCATTCCTTCATGGAGTTGGAGTTTCTTTAGTATCTACAATTGGTTTTTCTTCTTCCTAGTGGGAGACATGTGGTTTTCTGTCATTGAACACTCTTTAGGGTTCATACTTCTTTTAGTGCTTTTTCATTCTGGGGGGAATCTATACTCCATCCATTCCTTGAATGAAGTGATCATTGTATTATCTTTGGATCTTGTTCAAAATTAGTATCCACATAGTCTTGGTTTTTCACCTTCTTCATTGATTGTGCATGTACCTGATTTGATTGTTGCATCTTCATCTTTCTTGGACAAGGAAACACATGAGTATTTTTCAGAGACATCGTCATCATACACATTAATCCTTCCTTCCTTCAATTCCTTTTGGGAATGGGAAGCATCCCTACATTTCTACTTGGTTTTGTTTCTTTCAAAAGTGAGACAAGTTGTTTGTGGACATTCAATCATGTTTTGTCTCCAGGCACTTACCATTTTTGCATGTGATTACATATTGTGCGGGGCTACATAGTCTCTCTATTTGCCTCTTATGGGGGGGATATTGATTATTGTATTCTTGTGATAGATGTAGCTCTTTGTGGGTATTGATGTTGAGACATCCTTACATCACTTCCATTAGTTTTACATGATTAACATTAGATAAATTGCATTATATCTCTTTTTTGGGGAAGAGTTTTGTCCCATTGGGTTTTATCCTTTTCTCTATTTCTAAGAGATTATATTTTCATTTGTACATGGGTACCTAACACAACCTAGTAGCTGAGACCCATCATATTGCATAATTTGTATCATAACTACACTCCCAAGTTGCACTTATGGGGTGTGTTAGTGTGAATGGGGTTATTTCCTAACTAGTTATTAGTGAGGACCTATTCACATAACTAATAAGTTTACTTAGGAGTTAGTTTCCTAGGTGGCATTCTAGAAACTAGTATTTAGTGGGATCATATATCATTAATAGGTATGTAGTTATCTAGGAATCCAATATTTCTTTCATGAATTTATAAGTATATATTAGAAACTAAGGTGATTATCCAACTACCTCTCTCCTTTCCTATATAAGAAAGAATCTTGTATATTCATAAATCATCTGAGAGATTCTAGATCAATTCATCATAGATCATCATTTGATCAAGTTGTGTTTTTGCTCTTGTTGTAACACTATTTTTTTTCATGTGGATGGTTTTTTTCTTGCTGATTCTTTGGAAAAGTACACATTTGGGTTATTATTCATATTTCCAACATGATCATGTAATAATTTATTTCAACTTTAAGATTAATCTAAACTATTTAGGGTTTTTTCCTCTTATAAAACAATAAAATTATTTAACAACACCTAAATCCCCAAAATAGGTTTGGACTAGAGCACTAGTGCCCTTGTCTAGCCTATTTTTGACCCAATTTGAATATTTTATTGTTGGAATTTTAACACTTAGAAATTTTAATTCACTTGCCAACTATTGGTAATTAATTTGTAGAAAATTCAAGAAATGCAAATAAATACAAGTCATTTTCACCATTTAAAAATATAACCAATCCTAAGGTAATTGAGATAATAATTGAGCATCCTAGAAACTATTCAAGAGAAGAATTAGCCAAATGTTTCTAGCATTATTATTAGTTAAGATTCATGATAGCAATGTATCATTTTTCATGTTACTTTATTTATGTTTCATGTCTATTTGTTTTGTGAACATTGACACCTGGATGTCATCAAATCAAGCATCCAATTCTACTTGAAGGTGTTGAGTACAATGACTTTAGCCCATCAAGGAATGTATATCCAAGAGGTATGTTGCAACACTTCTCAATTTATCTTTTTTTTATCTATTTTCCTCTATTGGAGCTAGGGTAAGCACTCTTTTGCATCATCATAGCCATTCTAGAGGTATAAATACAAAAATGGAGTTTGACTTAGGGAAGCCCCTATATAGAGAAACCCTTTACCCCCTTCCTTGTGTGTGGGTGATGTATATGAAGTTGATTTGGAAGAGGCTCAAAGATATAATTTCCCATTCAAGAATTCAAGCCTCACATGGCAAGAAATTAGGAAACTGGAATTTATGAAATTTCAACATTTAGCCCAAAACGGAATTACTTATATAGACAATGGCCATATCAGATTTGAATTTTAATCTCAAAGTTTTATATTTTTAGGTCTAGGGAACCAATTCCCATGTCTAGCTAATTCAAGATTAAATTTAAATGCTAGGTATGTCTATGTCTACACTCTATTGTTCTGTAATTTTTTTCTATGTTTTTATTTTCTAATTTTTACATATCATAATATGCTTTTGTACTCACATATTTAACCTAGGTATACATTTATATGATAAAATTCAGTCAGTTATTAATCAATCAATCAACCTCCCCAAGGAAAATCCAAAACCTTGATCCACCATGTTTTCTTTTCCATTTGTTAGGATTAGGTGCCACCCACCTTCCAAATCCTATGTTATGGTTCCAAAATCCTTGGAAAGTAGCTCTAGGCACTTACAGTCTGTTGGAAAAAAAATTGGAATATTAATTCTCACCATTTTTTGTAATATATTCATAAGGGTTGATGGCTCCACTAGTAGTTGTAAAGGTAAATTTTGGAAATAAATATTTACTGTTGTATTCCCCATATATGGACACCTAAAATGGGATAATAAAAGATAAGAAAAAGGACAAATGAATGAATATTGTAATTCTCCAAGTGGGAACTTGGAATGAGGCAATAGATGTCTCTTGGTATTCCATCATTTATTGCATTTAATGTAATATCTATCTCTCATGTTTGGGTGACCAAGATGGAGGAAAAGTATTGGAGACAAAATTGGCATCCTTTCATATTTTGAGGAGGTATTCCAAGGGTTTGGGATGTTTTTAATGAAGGACAATATTTGGGAGCCTTGTTAGGGTCTCAAGATGTCTTCAGAAGTCTAAATTTAGCCTCTTGGATGTAAAAAATATGGGCTATATAATTACATGTAGATTTCCATTATAGGTACAAGGATAGGTTGAGACATAAGGAGGTTTTTCAAAAGTGCATCATTGTTTCCATGGCAGAGGAAAATAGGAGAATGAAAGTGATTATTTTGCAATCTCATTTATTTGAAGATAATACATACTTGGACTCTCTTCTTGGTGGATTTTTTCCCACAAGAGTTTCTCCACACAAATCTTGTGTTTTATGATGCTCTTGTGTTGTTGGTTTATGTCTCATTTTTTCTATCTTATGGTAATGTTATTCTTTATATATTATTGTTATAAGATAAGATAGAGTGGTGTAATCAAACATGATATGATTGTTGGCTTTTTAGCATCATTAAGAAGATGTATATAATCATGGTAAATCCAATTTAAGGTTACTTAATTTTTAGATTTGCATATAAGTTTCAAATTTTTTTCTTGTAATCTAAGACTTGTATCACATCTATTGAAATCAGTTTTGGATAGAGATTTAATTTCTCAACAATTGTTAATAGACCCTATTTATTTATCATCACTATTGAGGTTAGTAGCCAAGTGGGTGTTTGTGATATTTTTTGGTTCCTTCCATTGTGATGTAGGAGAAGGTGTGATTTAGACCTTAGATATTTTTTTCCCACGTTACACATTGTCATATTACGCATGGGAACTTTAATATAGAATGATTCATGGATAGGAGTTCATTTAGCATTCTAATTCCAAATGAAGCAGAACTACTACCACCAAATGAACATATTAAGCTTATTAGGGCATACAATGAGTTGCCTCATTGATCATCTCGACACACATGAATATAAAACATGATTTTATTAATTGGTCTAAGGGACCAAAAATTTCTAAATAATGACAACTACATACCATTACATTTGATTGTATTCTTATCAACTACAAAATATTGATAAAATTCTCATACGTCCAAATGATTTCCACCACACATTCCCTAACCAGTCATAGTGATGATTTAGATTCTTTGTAGCCAACTATGTAATTTCTTATTTCCATACATCAATAGGGATCATAGGAGGTATACAATTTTTTGAATTAATATTGGTCCCTATTCCAAGATCAAATGAACACTAAAAAACCACAAGATTATAAAATTACACCACATAATAATTTTCTAACTGTATTATATATTGATCACCTATTACCACATATATAAACCTCCACATACATAGAACAATTTACCCAACATAATTATAAGTTGTAGATAGTAGAAAGGAAAAAAGGGTCCATTCTAGGTTATGTGAATAAGAAAAAACTAATACCTCAAGTAAACCATAATCATAAACCACCTCATTTTTTGATATATGATGGCCAATGCAACCTAGAAGAGATAAGAAGCTCTAACAACATATTTGGGATGTGCTAACCACATGATCTTTGAACTTAGCATAAGATCTGGCGGTTTTGTAGCTTCTAGTGATACTATAATTATGCACATAGTTCATGAGGCCTACAAGAATGATCCAGGCTAATGGCATAGAATAGAAGAAGAATGAATTTTGACAAATTTTGAGATTGTGTTAACCATATCATCTACCACATCATTATCGAGATCAATGGTCCATGGTTGATTAAAAAATTCCCAAGTAGATCAAGAGAAGGGTACCACCATTGAGTGACATCGATAGTATCTAGCCAATGGTGTAATAGATTTTAATTGTTAGACTATGAACATCAACATGATGCATGGGCCCTTTAATATAAATTGATTAATGACCCTAAAATCATATAACATTTTAACTCTACATAAAGAAACAAGAAAATCCATCACTATAATGAGTTTTTCCCATAACCACTAAGCAGAGACACAAAAACACACCAAAAGAACACAATTTTGTATTCAATTTCAAAGACATGTTACACAATACATCAAAGTGCAATCCTAGGCACTTAATATCATCATTAAATCATCAATATAGGGCTTGCTAAAATCATTGGTCGAGTCTTGGTCGTCCATAATTGTAGCATAGAAGCTTACCAACCACAAGATCAGATATGAATTACAAAATTATCTTAGGTTAAACCAGATAGCATGGAAATTACAGATCCGGTAGCATATGCCTACACTCCCAATCCATCCAATACATCATTGCTTCTTAAATTCCATCGCACCAATCGCGCCAAATGAAAATACCGAGAAAACTGGTGACACCGTCGCCAATACCAATGATGTGTTTGACTCTTATGAACACTACTTGACAATGTTTTATGCAGCTTATGTATATATTTGTACTTGTAAGACAATTGCTTTTAGATATAACCGTCCTCTCTATCTCAAATTTGTTTCTTTGGTTGACCGTATGATTGCAATTTTAGAGTTCGTCGTTATTTTTGATGAAATGTCCAAGCGAAGCCAAAAAAGCTCACCTCTGGAGAACGTTATTTAGAGGAAGGGACTCGAGTACGAAGTGATAAAACACTTCACACTCTTCTCCTGTGTTCTTGCAGCAGCATAAATAATGCCTTTACCAATTGAAGCCACTTTATCTGATGTTGATCTCCCTATTGTCGACATTTCGAAATTTCCAAGAGATTTCAATGCTCAAGAACTGAACAACCTCCGATATCATCCGGAGCTCGCCAAACTCAAAGAGGCCTGCAAAGAATGGGGATTTTTCCAGCTTGTCAATCATGGAATGCCAGTAGATCTTGTGGAAATGGCTGAGAATGTTAGCCGAAATTTATTATCCATGCCTACGGAGGTCAAAGACAGAGCCTCCACTGGTAAGCCATTCGATCATTACTACCGAAGAAAAAACTATCAGTCTTTTCACATTCCGGACTCGACCAGTCCAGGTTCGTTTGAGCAAATGTGTGCAAAGATATCCCCTGAAAAGAACCCGAATTTTTGGTATGTTATTCATCTTTCATTTCCCTTCATCAAAAGCTAGTTGATTCGGCTCTGTCTAATGATTTTAATTCTTGCATTATCCTTTGTCAGCGAAACGATGGCAACGTACACTTCTTGCGTCTCAGATCTTGCACAAAAAATCACAAAATTAATTCTTGCAAGCCTGGGATTGGATGCCCAGGTTTTCTCCCACCACCACTTCGATAAATGCGCAAGAGTATTGCGTATAAATGGTTATTCATCGGAAAACATGTCCATCGGGGAGGAGGCGCTCGTTTCCCATACAGATGCTGGGTGCCTCACAATTCTTTACCAGGATGGTGTGGGAGGCCTTCAGATACGATCCCGGGAGGGTGAATGGTTCAACGTCAAACCTCTCTCTGATTCATTTGTGGTCAATGTGGGGGATTCCCTTAAGGTATGAAATTTTTCTCTCCACCGACAATTATAATTATCTCTTAAATATTACGGTCTGATAGGATTTAGCAATAAATAAAGGATATGTTTGCAGGCGTGGACTAACGGCCGATACCGCAGCGCAGACCATCGCGTTGTCTATAAAAGTTGTAGAGACCGTATGTCAATCGCCTTTTTCACCGCTTTTCCTGAGGAAACGGAAATCTGGGCGCCTGAGGAGCTTGTGGACGACAACAATCCAAGGCGTTACAAGCCTTTCGTATACTCACATTTCATGCGTGAAATTATGAGTAAGAAAGAACATAAAGTAAGAGCAACAGTTCTTGAACAATTTGCGGGTATGTAACGAGTTGTGTGCTCGTCCACTGTCACTGGATGCACATTGTGTAGTTGTTTTTAGCAACGAAATTTAAAATTGAGTCTTTTTCAATAATGGATTTCCCGAGTGTCTCTATGTAACAAGGAAGCCAACTGTGCACGTGAATAAAATTAGATAAATTTGCTTAATTACGGTTTTCTATACGTAAATAAGTAGTGTAAGGCAGTTTTGTCCCTACCTAAAGTTGAGTGGCTGATTTATTCGAATTAAATGTTCGTTTATAATATTAAACACGGACTGACTAAAAAGTTGTATACAAAATGTTGCGCGCATAAAAGAGTGCTTTGGGACTAGTATTTTGGTTGAGACAAAGATACCTCTAGGTCAATAAGGACTTCTACTTTTGGCAATTTTAAGTTGAGAGAAAATTCATCTTTTAATCGGCAAATCTTTTGTTTTATCAAGTCAAAGTTTAATTTTTTAACTATAATATATTTTTTAAATGAAAATTAGAGTAATGCTAAAAAAATGTAACTCGATTTATCATCTAGATTGATGGGTTATCAATATAAAATAGCATATTAAATTATGGGTTCAAATGAGTCATTTCTAAGGGACCTCTTTAATGTAGAGTTTTAAATGTGTGGCCTATTAATTTGAAATTCACAAATAACAATACTGAAATGTATTTTAGGACTTAATGTCAACAAGAAAATAATGTATCTAGAATTAGGTTATTGAGTACAATTAACATATTGGAATGGACATAGGAAGAGGTGGTAGCCTATGTTATAGGATGGAAAAATTGCAAGGGAGATCAAGAAAGAAAATTAAAATAAATTATCACGAGTGTCCATATAGGTTCCACAAAATGGTAGAACAATAAACAATACTAGTTAATATGAGGATAAAGACAACTTCAATATAATAATGAATGATATGACACTATATCGTCAAACACTAGGTAGGAAAGGTAAAGGAAATGATGATTAGGAACAATAAAAAAAGTTTAAAACAAAAAATATTCATGATTAATAAATTCAATAATCACGTAATAGGTGAAATGTCATGTCCCATGTCTATTCAATTTAAGTTTGTACATATTAGGTATGTACTTGTATCTTCCCTATTTTAATCTACTGTGTGTTTTCCCTTCTTGAGTATGCTTGTGCATCCAACCCACTCATCCCTTCTTCTTGTCAGGTATTTTGGCTTTCCCTTATTGGCATTCTCATTTCTTGAAACCTAACACCCCATCTTATAGTTTGATTCTTGTGATATGGTTGACCTCTTATCCTTATCATTTTCCCTTTTTTTCTATTCCCCTCCTAACTTTACAATACACGTATTGTTTCCAAAAGTTTATTTTTGGCACCATTAATTTCAAAGTAGCATTTGTATTCCCTATGATCACTATTCAAATTGAAAGTTCTACATATACATGGTCACTAACTTGTTCTTTTTATAGAGAAAATAAATGAACGAATATTTTCATTTTTGATAATCATCTACACTTGGCTAAATTCCTTTCAATTCTATTTAGAGAACTTGTCTTCAAGCATGAAAATCATTGGACAAAATCCCTAGCAATTTTTGAAGCTGATCTCATGAAGAGTTCATATTTGAGCTTCATTACATATGGACTCCTACTAAATTATATCGATCCAATCTGCAATTATTGTTAGCATTATTTTCTTCTTGTAGAATAATATGAATATAATATAGTTATTATTTCAATAAGAAAGGGAGTGGGAGTCACATCTATATTTTTCTTCATTATAATAAGAAGATAAAGTGTTATGTTACCATTATTGATCAAATGGAATAAAAATATTGATTTAAAACAATAATTTAAAGATGAGTTTCCTAAGATCTAATTAAATATTACTAATTGATAGTTTCATTGAACTAGAAAATATATTTTTAAGCTTAAAAGATCATATTTTATTATTAATTTTTAGAGCATATTAAAGTGGTACTAGAGCTTATAAAATTGCTAGCAAATTTATCTAGAGATCAATTTTTCATGCCTTAGATTTATGTACCATAGTGATATATTAACCCAACATAACTTAATGGAGATAAATAATTAAGTGTTCTATAGAGAGTGTAATTACTAAATCATTTCCTATAAAGTTTATTATAGAGAATAATTATATGGAAGAAAGAGAGATGAGAATGAATGTAGATGATAACTCTAAGGGTTAGAAAAAAAGGAAGATTGATCTAGCGATGACTATGATGATAGTATTGCTTCAAAATATGGAGAGTATTATAAGCATTCCTAAACATTTGATGGGTGAAGAAAGTTCTTTTGAGGATAACGTAGCATAGTAAATTGTCAACATTGATAATTTCACACTAGGTTTAGCTCCCCCTTATGTGATTAGAGATAATTATTCTTATAAATTTCCCATTTTACTATTGTTTTTAGAAAATCAAAATAGAATTGTAACCTAATATTATTTATTTCTTTAACCACATTGAAAGCCCCATAATAGGTCTTTTTTAAGGCACCACAACTCTTGACCAACCTATTTTGGCCCGCTTTTGAATATGTTATTTTAATAACTTTTACATTTGTGAATTCAATTTTATTTGTCAAATTTTCATAGGTATTTTTGTGGAAAAATAAGTAAATGTGTATAAATAAAAGTATTTTTCACAATTTAAACAACTAATAATTTTTTGAGCATTTGAAAATCTTAAATAAGAAATCAAGAGCAGTGAAGAGAAAAATAAGAATAATTTTACAACACTTGTTACTAGCGAAGATCTTTTTTAGCAAAGAATCGAGTTCATGGGCAATACTTTTATTTTTTATGTACATTTTCAAATCAAGAACCTAACTCTCCTTGCAGGTGATCTGTATCATGACTTCAGTCAATCAAGGGGAACATATTTGAGTGGTAAGTTTTAGTAGTTATCATTTATCACTTGTTTAGATTCATTTTTCTCTTCTTAATCGAGGGTAATTGCTATTCACATCATCATAACCATTGTGGAGGTGAAAAACTAAAATGGGGTTTGACTTCAGCAATCACCTATATGGAACAACCTTTCTTCCTCTTTGTTACTTGTAGGTGGCATATCAAGAGTTGATTTAGGAGAGGACTGAAGACCTTATAAAAAGATAAAGCCTTCAAGCCTCCTATTTCAACAAATTAGGGTAAGAAAAGTATCCATCAATAAACAAAGCCTCTAAGTTGAGACCTTGAGGAAAGAATCTATAGATTCTAACCTACTCAAACCTATTTATAGATTGTGGAATGAACCATTCTCTATTCTAGCATGCCATCAACCCTAACCAGTTGATTTTAGCTCTAATTTCCATACCAAGGTCCTCTATCTTTGTACTCTGTTACTTTTTCTTTAATTTTTTTATTGCAATTTTTCACTTCTCTAAAATTACATCAATATGCTCAAGATTCATCATTAAGCTAGTTCTAAATGTACATAATCAAATCAATCGAAGTCCTAATCAATCTAATCAACACACAAAAAAAGCTAAAAGTAGACAAAAACTCTCAACAACCATTCTAGCTTTTACATTAAGGATAGTAAGTGTGGATGCTAAATCTGCAAAATGCTAGTATATTGACGAATATATTCATGGAAGTTAAAAAAAAATAACAAATCAAGCACCCCTATGGAATATTATCTCATGTTAGATATGCTAAATGAACTAAACGAAAGCATAAACAACATGGTGCATACCTATTCCATATTGGATTGGTGCACCCTTGATATGTAAAGGAGCCCTTTCCCAATCCTAAATAAGCTTGAATGAAGATAGACAAAGATATAAGATTAACTGAAGTTGCCTATAGTAAGAATGCTCCAATTGTAGATGCAAATTATAAAGGAAAGCCTTGGATTTATAGGTGAGATTGAGGAAAGAAGAGGCAAAGTTGAGGAATGCAGAACTAATCCTCAACCAATAGGAAGAAGCCACTTGTCACCATTTGAATGGGCCAAGGTTGTGCAAGTTGTGGTGAATGTTCCAATAAATGACATTAGTTGCCCTTTTCAAATTTGAAATTTGACTTGTTGGAGGGAGAAGAAGGGGTCTTAAATGCCAAGTGGGGAACATGTAAGAGGGGAGTTAATGCTATGTTGGAAGGGACAAGTCATTTGAGAGGGAAATTCAAATTGGAGGAATATTCTCTAAAGATGCCATATGAGGGAAATTAGAAGATTTAATAAATCAATTAAATGATTTATTTGTGCAAGTGCTAAAAGCTAGAGGATGTGACTTGCATTAAGATTAACATTAATCATGATTTAGTTAACTTAAGGGAGGATTACATGATTTGACCTATTTGATTTATATTTATGGGTTAAAATAAATCAAAAGGAGATAGAAAATGATTTTAGATCTAGTTAAATAAATATTTTGATTTATTTACCTAAAGGGGATGATGTTAGCGTTAATGATGAATTTATTTAATTTAAATGGAGGACTTTAGGAGATTAATTAAATAAACCTGATTTATTTAATTAAGGAGAATATGATTAAATATGATGTTAATTTTGCATGTCTACATTTTCCCCCTCTTTGAAGCAATACTTGTTGCATTGGTTCAAAGAATGATGCCACCGACATCAATTTTTTTAATTTTTTAATTTTTGGATGCCCTAGCGGAAATAAGCACATTTAAAGTGCATTGCCCCCTCAAGAGATCGAGCAAAAAGATTCAATTTGAGGTTGATCTTGAGACAAAGAGGTTCAAAATGGATGTAATAATGGTTACACTATAGATCTATATGATAATGATGATGTAAATGAGATGTTTTTAAGATGCTTAGAATAAAAAATCTATATTACTTTAAACAACTTAAATGATGATGCAATGCATGTGAACTGGATGAGATGGATGATGTTGTCCTATGATGATATGATGATTGTAGATGATTTGTGTATGCAGGATGGATGAATTGTTAGTGTGAAAGAGGATAGAAGAAAGAGAGGGATCAACCTTTAAATCCAAGAAGATGAAGAAGTTCAACAAGCCAACTTTATTAGAAATGATGATGAATGATTAAAATGTATTGCTTATCCAAGGATGGGAGAGATAAAGAGCATAACTTTCCTTATGTTTGATAACACACATAGGTACAATGCATCAAGGTATAAAGAACCAAGATGGTGTTGCACCTAGTGTGATGGACTTTTGAACCTACTAGACTTTCTTTTGATTGCCTCACTAGAGGATGAAGGTGATGATTGATTTATTATGAGTGATGATTATTGCAAGTGAAAGCGAGATGAGACAGATGCACCATTTTGGGTTTTTTCAAGTATTTGGACATTTTTGGTCTTTTCAAATGTTTGAGGTTTTTCTTGGTATTTTGAGATGTTTTACAAATGTGTTTGGGTTTTTTTAAATTTTTCAATGTTTTTGGTATTTTCTAGATTTTGACCAAGAGACTTACTTAAAGACCTATCCTAGGGGTCTGAGGAGTTGATCAATAGATTAGCCTTGCCTACGTTTTACAAACAGATACCATGTAGTTCAACTGATGAGAGAATTGACTACTGATGAGATAGATGGGCAAATGGATTGCCATTTCTATTGCAACAGACGCCTAAAAGATTGACCTCAAATGTGAAATAGATGGGAAAACGGATTTCCATTGCGACAAACGTATAAAAGACTGACCTAAAAATGTCTCAAGGGATGATCATAGATCAACCTTGCCTACATTCAAGCTCAGATGACATAGTTTGGCTGACGACAGACTATTTTTTATGTTTTAGATTTTTGACATGTTTTTGGAGTTTTGATGGATTTTTTGATGTTTTCGAATTTTGAATTTTTTGAATGTTTTTGATTTTTTGAATTTATGATATTTTTGAATTTTTGATTGATTTTCTGATTTTTTTTGGATTTTTGAATTTCTGATGTTTTTGAATTTTTGATTGATCTTCTAAATTTTTTTGGATTTTTGGATTTTTGTTATGATTTGGATTTTTTGAATGTTTTTGGATTTTTTATGTTTAGGAAGATCATTAGAATATACACGAATCCAATCTGATGTAGGTATAGGAACATGCCCCTAGTGTGATGTGATAGATTACTTCGATACAGGCTGGACAAACTGACCTTACGAATATGCCAAGTAGTACAAATGTGAACGGATGATGGAAGGATAGATGGAATGTAATGGATAAGTGAGTGTGTGGAAAAAACCTTGAAGATCCTGGTGGATGGAGAGAGCTTTATTTACGCTTGGTGGCTATTTGCTAGGTTTTCACCAAGGTACTTGTCCAAAGCGCCACCGAAGTGGTTTTCACTAGAGGACGATTTTTTTCTTTACTCTTTTTAATCTTTTTTTTGAGTTTTTTGGAGTTTTGTACATTTGATTTTTTTTGTTGTCACCAAGATGCTTGTTTACTAGGTATTCATCAAGGTGCCCTTTTTTAGTAGGAAAATTTTCTAATTTTTTTATATTTTTTGGTTTTATACCTTGCAAGATTTTAGGCATAAAACTTTTTGAGATGGGAGTTGTTCAGGGGCTCCTGCAGAGGCTCGCCTTCTAGTGTTGACAACTAATATGCCCCTGATTTATAGCTTGTTGTGATGAAAAAAGGTACCAACCAATTGGGCTCAAATTTTCCTTTTCTTTATGGGTTTGGCACGTTCTTTTGGTTCTCCTTTAGCACAAGTTTTTTGACTTGGAAGGTGTGTCTCCTAATCTTCTTGTTGTAGTTGTTCTTTAGTCGGTTTTGATACACCTACATATGGTTTAGGGAATCCATGCATTGTTCATCTATTAACTCCATCTCATTTAACCTTGAAACTTGATATTTCATTTATAATGAGGTTTTGCAGTGATATCCTTCATGATGGGAGCTCGATCTCGATTGGGAGGATGGCTTCTTATTTGTAGACCAGGAAGAATGGGGTGGCATTTGGTTGTGTGCAGATGCTAGTGCGGTAGGCCCATAAGGCAGGATTTAGTTGCAGATTCCAATCATGACCAAAGTTATTAACTATTTTTTAAGGATTTTCAAGATAGTTTTACTAGTGGCTTCTACTTGGCCGTTTCCTTGTGGGTAGTATGGAGTGAAAAAATGATGTTGGATATTGAATTTGTGGAAAAGGTCACACACTTCCTGATTCTTGAAAGGTGTCCCATTATTAGAGATAATAGCTTGGGGGACACTGTATTGGAAAATGAGATAGTTCAGGATGAACTTTGATGTCTGTTATCTAGTTATTTAGGTCATTCAGATGGCTTCAACCCACTTTGTAAAGTACATTGTGGCAGTGATGATGAATTTGTGGTCGTTGGATGAGGTGGGTGTGATTTTTTTGATGAGATCGAACCCCCATTGTGAAAAAGGTCAAGGTATAACAATAGGATGAAGCTCTTGAGCTAGTGCATGAACAATGTCTCCATGTTGCTGGCACTATAAACACTTTCTAACAAAGTCATGTGCCTCTCTTTCCATTGTTGCCCAGTAGTACCTAGTCCTCAACAATTTCTTAGCCAAAGTTATACCACTTAAGTGTGAACCACAAATGCCATTGTGGACCTCAGTCAGAGTAGTCAGGGCTTCCTCAGGATTCAAGTAATGTAACAGGGTTCTTCAATGCTCCTACAATAAAGGGTTTCTCTTATGATGACAAAACGTAAGGAATTTTTAACAAAGGCTTGTTTAAGGTTTGGGATTATGTCAGCTAGGAGGACTCCTATTCTCAAGTAGGTGTAGATTTCATGATAACAGGGATCACTGGGAACAACGATTTCACACACGAATTTAGACTCTTGTACCTTGAATGTATATACATGAGAAACTTCTCTACTAGAAACTCTTATTTTGGAACATTTTTTGGGATTTCAAGAGTGATCCAATTGTTGCCATAGCATCTGTTGCTTAGTTGTTTTCTCTAGGTAGTTGTTCAAAGGTGACATCAATGAAGAATTCTTTGAGGCTCTCCACTAATTTAGTGTATTGATTTAGCTTGTCGTCCTTTGTTTGGAACTCACCATTAACTTGGTTGATGATGATTTTTGAATCTCCATAGACTTTGAGAGCCATAATCTACCATTGTATTGCAATCCTTAAGCCTATGATGAGAGCTTCATACTCTACTATGTTATTTGTGCATGGAAAAGATAGTTTGTAGGATTTGGGTATGTAGTCTCCCTGGGGAGTGATGAAAAATATTCTAGCACATGACCCATGTTGTATTTCTGAACCATCGAAATACATCTTCCAATGATTTTCTATCCATATGTTGAAAATTGACTCATCCGAAAATTCTGAGATAAGTGGGTTGTCAACATAAATTGGAGCTTTTTCTAGTTGGGACCTACAATCGCTTGTCCTTTGATGGCCTTGCACTCTACATATTCAATATCATGACCCACTTGGTTGTTAGTCTTGTGAGAGTGGCCTTAGAGAGAAAATATTTTAGTGGATCTATCTTTGCAATCGGTTTGATCTAATGAGCCAGCATGTAGTGTCTGAACTTTTGGGCTACAAACATAACTGCTAGTTAAGATTTTTCTATTGGTGTGTAGTTGATCTCATGCCCTACCATTGTCTTGCTAATGTAGTATATTGCTATTTCTCTTCCATTTTCATCTTGTTGAGCTAGGAGTGCACCAAGAGTTGTCGTTGTGGCTGATATGTAAAGAATCAATGGTTTTCCTGGAATTGGTGGCATTAACACTAGTGGCGTAAGTAGATATTCTTTGATTTTACTAAACAATTAGATACACTTATCATACAAATTGTTTGCTACTCCCTTATGGAGTAGATGAGAATATGCAATCTATTTATCCACCAGTTGTGCTATGAATATGCAAATGGATTGGAGCCTTCCCTATAGGCCTTTGAGTTTTTTTAGTGTCCTGGGTGCTTCCATGTCAAGGATCACCTTGAATTTGGTGGAATCCACTTGTATTCCTCTCATTGATACTATATATCCCAGGATTTTGCCTGATTGTACCCCAAAGATGAATTTCTTTGGATTAAGGAAAACCTTATATTTTTCCACTCTATCAAAAATGGCACTCAGAGCTCCTATGTGGTCCTACCTTTTCCTTTAATTCGCCAATATATCATCCACATAATCTTCCACAGTCTTTTGAATCATGTCGTGAAAAATGTGTCATGTCACTTTGATATGTTGCTCCCGCATTTTTTTATTCCAAATGGCATCTTCTTTTGCTATCATAATTTGGTTGTACCCTGAGAAGCCATCCATCAGTGATAGAATCTTGTGTTTAGCCATCATATCCACTACCATATCAATTTTGGGTAGTGGAAAGTCATCCTTAGGACATGCTTTGTTTAGGTCTCTAAAATCGGTGTAGATATGGATGCCCCATTCGATTTTCAAACTAGTACAAGATTTGATACCCATTCTAGATAATCAATTGGGTGTATAAAAATGACATCCAAGAGTTTTAGTAATTCCACCTTGACTAGCAAGGCTATCTGAGGGTGCATCTTTCTCAATTTTTATCTCACTGGCTATTCCCCTAGATAGACAGCTAAGTGATGAACCACGACTTTCAGATCAAGACCCGACATGTCAGCATAGGTCCATGTAAAGTTCACCTTTATTTCTTTTAGGAATTCCACTCAAATTTTTTGTTCTTCTATGAGAAGTGATTCAACATAGAAGGTGATGTGTTTCATTTCTTTTGCTCCTAGATTGATGGGGTTGCACCATTCTTCTAGGACTAATTTTTTCTGATGAAGTGCAGTAGGGGGGAGATTGAATCCTTCATCCTCTTGTGCCTTAGAGAGGTTTTCACTATTGGATGCATCCTTTATTTTTACTATTCTATAGTTAGAGAGTGCCACGGTGTGGTTTTCACTCAATGACCCTGAGCTTATTCTCATTCTTTTTCTTTTGTGACTGAAGAACTCAATTATCTCCCCGTAATAGGATTTTTTGTCCAGTGTGATGTTGAATCCAGCTTTATGATCTCCGCATGGTACTATATCCCTTAGTCCCATAAATTCAAAGAGTGCCTCATCATTTTCAAATGTGTCTAGAATTGGTGGTCCTCGTTGGTCATAATCGATGAGTTGGGGATAAACTAGGTTTATTTGGTGAGTTTGGCAGTTTGACTCAATTGATGAGGTACTAATCATGAGTAAGGAGGAGTATTCAAAAAGTGTGGGTAATCCGGTTATGGTATCCTCGTCATCACTACTACTATAGATGCCAATTATTTCAAAGGTGAAATTATCTAGGGGTAGACCTACAAATACGGGTAATTAAAGAGCGACTACTAATAACTAAGGGGGAGACTTGACTACTCTACTAGGGGTACCTCTGCCACGTATGGTTATACTCAAAGGGGTACATCCAAGGCCAATATTTTTCACTCCTCCCTCCATAATGATGGGTTCCAGTCGGTCATTGTTGTTCCTTTCAAGGCTTTCATTTATATTGTAGCCCATACCAAGCATCATTTGCAGTCCTCTACTAGCTTCATCCATGGGTAGGGTGGGTGCAAGCATTTAATCCTAGTATAATGAGCTTGAAATGTCTCTTTCATCCACATTTTACCAAGTTAGATCCCCCTAACAGTGGAATCTAGAAGGGTCTTCCCTAAAAGTGTGGGCAGGTGTTTGAATTGATTGAGGACACCCATGTGACCTAGGAGATTGAGGTAACTCTCCTACAACAAAAGCATTCTTCTTCATTCTGTAATCTCCAAACCCATTGTCTTAGACCATGAGCTTGAGGTCAGATATGTCCGGGATGGAGGGTGTCTCTTTTGTAGAAGTGGAGGTGAGGTTAGATGGATCTATATAGGGAATGGAGGGGCCTTCATAATTTTTTGGCACTTGGGGAACTTTATAGAACTTGGCTTCCATTTTTTTGTAATAGGCGAATGACTCAAGATCACCATGTATTGTGACCTCCTCATTTTGGGATAAAATTTTTACACATTGGTGAAATGTTGAGGTGAACATCTTCATCCCATGGATCCATGGGCATCCAGCAAGGATATTGTAGGGTAAATTGAGGTCGAGGACCTGACATGTGGTTTCCATAGTAGTTGGCCCTACTTGGATTGGGATCTTGATAGTGCCTTGAGACACTCTTTCTTGGTCATCATATGTTCCGATAGTAATGCCTTTGTTTTTTTTGATGGAGTCTTCTAAGATTCCCAAGTTCTTTATAAGTTTAAGAGAACAAATATTGAGGCATGTGCCTCCATCCACCAAAACCCTTTTGACCCTTTTCATGTAAACTAGTACTTGAAGGTGAAGAGCACAATTGTGAGATGGCTAGGAGGGGAAGTCTTGATTGAAAAGGGTGAGGAGATTTGGAGTGATGATGTTACTGACCATAGCCTAGAATTTTTCTATATCAAGGTTAATAGAGATGGTGGATGTAGCTAATGCTTCATCAAGTATTTTCCTGTGGGTGAAAAAAAAATTCAGTAACTCCACGATAGAGATCTGAGTGGGGGTTCTTTTTAGCTGGTCAATGACGTTATAATCATAGGGAACATATTTCAGACTTGATATGGGAATCTTAGATGGCTATGATGCCCATGTAATAGTAACCTTACTGCCATGTGTGGTGACTCCACAATCAGCATTCGTTCCTTTGACGCTAATGACACTAACCATTTCATCTATGCATGCGACTATGTTTTCATATATAAGGTTTGCACTCGTATAATTTTGTTTCCCTTTATTGTCCCCTTGGTTATTTCCTTAATTTTATCCTTGATTATTTCCCTGATTGTGATTAGGCATCGGGTTCGTGTATATTTTGAGATCTTGATTTCCAACGGGTTGCTCAACATTTATGATTTTATCCTCAACGAGATCTTGGATGATGCTCTTCAATTTCATACAGTTGGTGGTTGTGTGTCCCTTGAGATTATGATAATCACAAAGGATATTTTCATTATATCAGGGTGGCTTCACCTAGGGTTCATTGTAATTATCATGGGTGGGGACTTTCATGATGCCCTCATTGACCAAATTTTTCATGATGGATTCAATTGACTCCCCAATGGTTATGAATTTTTTCTTTGGGGGATACTTGTTTCGTGGAGGCGGTCCTCCTTGATTATTGAGATTATTGATCTGATTTTGGGGTGGTTTATGGTTCACCACATTTTTTTGCGTGTTATTTTGGTTGATGATGATGTGTTTGATTTTTTTCTTAGGAGCATTGATGACAACCTTGCCATCCACTACTCCATCGTTAGTGACATTTTAGTTCTTCACCCATGTGTGAGGCTTATCATTGTAGCTAATGGATGGGAAACTGTCTTGATGTTCAAGATAAGTGGGCTGCCCCCCTTGTGTAACAAGAGCTCACTCAATATTGAGTGCCTTAGGGATCATTTTATCATACGTACTGATGCATTGCATCTTCAGAGAGAATTCCAAGGTTTAATGTATATTGGCAATGATGGTATAGACTTTTTGTTCTTTGGCATGGCCCACTTGCTTCGATTGGCCTTGTCTCACCATCTTTGGAGAAAGGTGGTGAACGATTCTGCCTTCCCCTATTTTAGCACTAAGAGTTCTTCCAAACTAGCATCCACGAAAATGTTGAATTCATAATTTTTGAGGAAAGCATCTTTGGTCTCCTAAAATATTTCGATTCCCATAGGAAGATGAGAAAACCATTCTATAGCATCACCAACCAAGCTTCGAGGGAATAGCCACATTAGATATGTTTCATTATATGCGACTTCCATGCAATGTACCTGAAACTCCCTGATGTGATCTTTAGGGTTTCCTATCCTATGATATTTATCAAATTTGGGGATTTTGAATCCCTTTGGGAATGGTACCATTGCTAAGCTTCTATCAAATGGATAGGGGCACAAGGTGCTAGGTGTCCTGATTGTCTTTCTAGATTGAAAATCTAGCACTTGCTGGGAGAGTAATTTGATTTGTGCCATCACATCACCTTGTGGATCAGGAGGTGAAGTGAATACATTTTGGGGTGTGGGATTGACAGATGGCACATTGGTGTGGTTTTTTTGTAAGCTTTCCTAAGCAAGCAATGCCTACATTTTTTGTTGAGCCAAAAATACTTGTTATTAGTAATTCTTCTATTGTTCCAACAATGCTTGTTGTTGTTGATGTTGTTGCACCAACAATGCTTGTTGTTGGTCATATTGTTGTTGCACCAACAATGCTTGTTGTTGGTTGTATTTTTTTGTAATTGATAGTCTTGCAAGGCTTACTAATAAACTTATGTCCATTCTTGCAATTGTGCTTGGAACTGTTCTTGTGCTTGCGCTTGCTGAGCTTGGAATTGGGTTGATGCCTAAGCGTGCACTTGTTAGATTTTCTGTGCAATCTGAGTAGCATGTGTTACTTGTGCAGTTTTGATAGCTTGAGTGGCTTGAGCTACCTACGTAGCTTGGGCAGCTTGTGTGTCCTGTTGTTGTTGTAACAAGGCTTGGGCTTGTGCAACCTATAATGCCTATTGTGCTGCTAATTGTGCTTGTGCTTGCTAAGTGGCTAGTTGTGTGGCTTGCTGATTTTGGAGAACTTTTTGTTGGGTAGCTTGTCGAGCAACTTGCAATGTCATGGTGAATGAATTGTTCACATTGTGCCTTGGTGGTAATGGTGGTGGATTCAGAAGAATGCCAACTGTTGTGATGAGTGGAACAGTCTTGCTAATGATTAGGGTTTGAGCTATAGATGGTGTGATTAAGGTGCTTGGTCCCTAAGAAACCATTCTTTGAGTAATGGTGGATGTGTTGATTATTGTAGTTGCTTGGATGGTTGCCATATGTTGTTGCGATACAGATGGCACATCGGGAAGAGGAGAAAGACCTAACCCGAGGGATGATGTAGATGTGAGTGGTAGGGGTGGAAGTAGTGAAAAGATAGGTGGTACAATCCTTGGAAGTGATGATGATGGATCCAAGATTCCCCCTACTCCAAACAAGTCACCTTCTCCTTATGAGATAGGGAGAGAGGTTTGCAAATCCAAAGGATAATCTGGTGTCGCATCAAATAATGATGAATTGGTATGATTATAAAAAGTGAGTGGGAAGTAAGGGTGTAACTGATTTATCGAGATAGATTGATCTGATGTGGTGCTTGCATTCAACCCTCGATTGTTCACAAGGTGATTTTTTTTGAGTTCACGCAACATGGCACTTCCCTTGTTAATAATCGGTGGGGTTGAAGTGATAGATGATATGATTTGGGGGATGTCTTGAGTGACGTTTTGAAGTGGAAGTGTGGATGCGAGTGAGGGCATGATACCAAGAGACCTCTCCATAGTAGTTCTTATGTCAAAGTCATAAGGTAATTTAGCCCCTTCTCTTGCTAACTCTAACATGTATTGGGATGGGTACAACCTTGGCATGGCACGGACAATTTGGTGGTTCTTAAGGTTTTGCACAATTTCTAGAAGTTCTTCTTGTGTCATCCCATTGTCAAAGATGTCCTCTATATGACCTTCCTCTTGAGAATATTGATGTATTTGAGTAAGATTGATTGGCAGGTCAATGGTTATTGTCGGGTCAAATTTTGTTTCAGTTTGAATTAGATAGCTTGAAATGGATGTTTCTTTATTTTCTCCATATTCTTGTTGTGTTGAGATTGAGTTTGAACCATAAAATAGATATCAATGTTTAGGAATGTAAGAGATGAACCTCTAACCCCTTAGATTGATCTAAACCTTAGGTTCGAAGAAGAGAAGAAAAAAGATAAATTAAGGATCAAAGGGATGATGGGGATGAGATAAATGAAATATGGGTGATACAAATGATGAAACTCTTGAGGAACCTTGAGGTAAATGTTAAATGTTTAGGGCTTGATTTGATTAATTGTGATGGATTTATAGTTTGACTAAGTGTGTTAAGTCAAACAAAAGTGATAATGCACTTGTAAACTCTAGGAAGTTGTGTTATCCTAGAGTAAAATTGTACATGAGTGGATGGTTTGACTAAGTATGTTAAGTCAAACGAGGTGATTATGGATTGGATAGTTTGACTAAGTGTGTTAAGTCAAACAATATGATAATGAACTTGTAAACCCTAGGAAGTTGTGTTATCCTAGAGTAAATTCATGCACAAGATGATAGTCTGACCAAGTGTGTTAAGTCAAACAAATTGATTTGATTTTTCCTAGAATTTTAGCATAAATGATGTTTTCAAAGTTTCTAAGAGTTGTTGGTGGGATGATCTTTGAATGATTTTGATGGTTGAGAGGTGAATGAAAGTGATTGATTTTTATCCAAGACTTGACCTAGATAAAACTCCTTCTTACAATATCTTGGTTTTGAAGAACATGCTTGACACTTCCTATGTGAGAAATGCAAACCTTTGAAAAAGCTCAGGATTTTGTTGATAATAGAACTCATACAAGCTAGGGTTGTTTCTTGAAGCTTTCTTGTAAAAGTTGTAAACCAATATTTCTCTAACTTCAAGAATCATTTAAAGATGCTCGTCATGATCTTCTGGGCTAATCCTTTTGAACCTGGGTTTCTATATTTTGATCTTGTAGGAAATCATTTGAGAGAACACATGTGTGGGATCAATTGTCTTTTACTTTGCTTAATGAATCCTTTTAACCAAATTTTTTTTTTTGATTAAAGTTTCAAAATAAATGTCTATGTCTCAATTCCTTTTCATTCCACAAGGTCCATTATGTGAAAATCAAGGTTTCAATAGCATAGTTCCCTCAGTTGACTTTAGTGAAAAAAAATGATGATTAAACCCAAGTACTTAGAAACCTCTAAGGATATAATCCCTAGGGCAAGCAAGAGCACTTAGATTTGTCAAAGGATATTTATTTCTTCCAACGGGTTTGAAATTTTTAAGTTATTTGTGAATGTTTGTTTACCAATTTTTTAGATCCAGGAAAATTGTTTTGATTCCAGGAACATGTACAACCCTAGGCTGAAAAAATAATATTTGATGGGTTCCCACTTGGATAAATCTAGTTTCTCATATTCAATGTAGATCATTAGATACTTGACCACACTAGCTCCCCTCCATGGCACACACTTCTCGGGTTAGCCAAGCATTAGTACCCATGAATCTCCCATGGCATGCTTTTCATCTCTACAAAAAAATCACATGTGTATGTGGGGCGGCTTCAAAGGACACGACCTTTTGCACCAACAAATAGATAGGATTTTGGCCTTTGCTAAACAAGAGGTTTTAATTTAGACTTTTCATTTATGGAGATTGACCCATGCAGCAAGACACCATTGTTTCCCTTCTCATTGGGACCAACCATGTGATACTGGCCTTTGTTCCAGTACCCACTTTTATATCCCAGCTAGAAATACACTTGGATTTAGTGTGTTACCGTTTGGTTTGTTCCCATGGGTGACTACTTTTCCCCACAAGCCAGACTGTCTAAGATAAACAGAAGTGAGAAAACATATTCATAGTTTGATCAACCTTTATTTAGCAAAAAAGGGAGAACACATGCAGTAGGCTTACTCACACTCGCAAGATGTTCTGTCCAATTTTAAGGTACCCAAATTGAGATGTGGAGGTAATATTTTATACAACTTAATGTCACCAAAAAGACTTTTGATTCTCAAGATCGTCGTGAAGTGCGAGAGAAGTGCATGCACCTTTATAAATGAAATTAATTTGCAAAAAATATTACAAGACACAAAAGGAAATGGTCATTTTAATCTTCAAAGAAGAAAATGAGTTCCTTTTAAAGCCCCAAAATAAAAATGTGAAAGTTGTTTGTTCAATTTTTAGAACTGAGATTGAAATTTAATAAGTTTCTAATGTTATGTTTTAATCCAACTTTGAAAAGATCAAATTAGTGATTGATTTTAAACCCAAATTGAAAAGTGATTTGGTTTAAAATAGAAAATGAAAGCAAGAATTGGAGCCTCAGATTATAACCACAAGCATTAAAAAATACCTTTTCAAGTCTTAATTTTGATTTTTTCTACCTCCAATTTGTTCGCCTTTGTTCAACTTCGATGTCGAGCTGCAACGCTAACCTATAAAATAGTTCAAAGTAATGAGAAATAAGAAGTATGATATTTTAATGATATAATGAATACAATTCCAACATAATGAATGCATTCACAAGAAACCCATAATCAAATAAACATAAAGCTATTCTTTGGAGATCCTTGGTACGGATGATGATGTTAAATTTAGTCCAAGAAGGTTTTTTTGGATCTCACACCTCATCAATTCATAAATTCATAGAAATTATGCCCCCAACAACACAACCAACAGATATTAAAATTTACTAAGTACATAGACACTTAAATGTGCACTCCAATCACATCAATATGTCAGATATCAAACAAATGTTTCAATGATCTAATGAATTATCCACCCAAATTAGTGCTAACAAACAGAGATTTCGATAAAAAGCGTAGCACACAAAAAAAATATTGTCACAAGTATAGCGCCATAAATGTACTTCTCCAACATAGCATTTATTTCCTTATGACAACATCGTTATTCAATGTCTAAAATGTTTTCTATGATTTCTGCAATGAGTCAGTTGTCCCCACATGATTGCCCATCCACTAACTTGATCTTCTCTTGCATTTTGTTAGGCACTAGATCTACTAGAAAAATAAGATAAAAAAATTAATTTATGTTGGGTCTCAACTGCTAACTGCATTAATCAACATACATGGGTAAAAGTGCATTTATATAATTAAACAACCTTACCAAAGACGTCGAATATCTTTCCATTCCACTAGTTAAGTGCTTTCAGATCTATGAAATCGTTCTTTTGAAAAAAGAAAGAGCCAATGTAGTCAATGCTCATTGTTGGCAGTTAAATAAGTAGCCACTATAACCTATTATAGCTAGTAGTGTGTGCATTATTCTTTTGAGAAGATATTCTAAGATCTTACAAGAATATCATTGTTATGTTAGTGGCATGGGGCCCTAAAAGTTCCTATATTTCATCAAGTTGGTGCACCTCAATTGTATTTCTAGTTCCTTTTTAATTGCCTTCCTCACTGTGTTTGACAATAGCAAATGGAGATATTGACGAATGGTGATAAGGGAAATACACCATCAACGTTGACGTGATAATTCTGTTTCATTTTCCTATTTACAGAAATGGTATCTATCCTTGAGAAGATTCATTTTGCTTTCATTTATTGTTTACAACATACTCTCAATCAATCTCTTTTGAATCTCTTTATCTTTTGACCATTGGTCTACTAGCCACGCTAAAGACACAAGTTTGATTCCCATCTACTGTAAAATTTGTTGTTCAAAAATATACGCTACTATTTAAAATTTAATTAGAGAAACATCTAGTACCAGATAAAATTAGATAACCAATCCTCATGCCACCCTTCTCTAAAGTGGGCTCAATTTTGAAGATATGTTGTGCACAGCTCAAAGTGCATTCCATAGAGTTTGGACTACAATAATTTTTTAGACCCAAAGCTTATATTAATATGTATCTTCTATGACTACCACTTCCATAGTTTCTCCATAGCAGGATCTTGCAAGATGACATTAGACTGCATAATATTTGTAGGTAAGAAAAATATGTAATATCATAGAGTGTTCAACCCACTACAACTCACTTTATTCAAATGAAATTATAGATGGTCAAAATTAAAATGTTGAGAGGCTTTTATGATTATAGACGGACAACATTAAGGCTTATGAACATTATTCCAGAAAACACAAAGGCTATCAATTAAAAGAAAGATGAACTTGTGAAATTCCGGAGCTCTATTCAAGAGATAGACCAAAGGATCACAACAATTATCAGTGACCAACATAAAATGGATGCTGAAGGAGGTCATCATAAATCTAAGTTAGAGCAGCTTAAGCATGATATTGCTAATGTCACAAAGCAGTGCACGTCTATTTCTAAGTCTCTTGAAAAAAAGAAAAAGCTTCTTGCAACTGCTCGTAATCAAATTGACCATCTTAAAGAAGGCATGGCCATGGAACGAGCCAAAATGGGTACAAACCTTATTGATCAGTTGACCTCAAAAGAGAAGGCTCTTCTTTCTCGTCTAAACCCTGAAATTACATAGCTCAAAGAGAAGCATCTTATGTGCAAGAGAACTCGAGTTGAGATAGAAACAAGGAGTGAGCTTGAAACAAATCTATCAAAAAATATTGTTAGGCGACAACAAGAGTTTTGGCATATTTATTTTTCTTTTTAAGTATGTCAACATATGTTGAATTCAACGCATCTTTAACTTTCAAAGAAACGTAGTTAGTGGCAATGTTTATTGAGCCCTATGATGCTCACATACATGCATCCCTCATGATATTTATAACTAGTTCATGAGTAAAATCGTAGTAAATATCACAACCTATAAAATTACTAAAAACTGACATGAGGATTAAACATTATAAAGACAACCTATTTTACTCCATTTTCTTTTGTAAGCAGGAAAAGAAGATCAGAAGTATTCCATTTTGAGGAAGAAAATAAAATTATTACAAAGAGCATAATATGTACTGAACTTGAACAAGAAAAAATGAAGATTTCTTGACCCATTATAGGTTACTCTTCGAATAGTTTTTTGAATAAAAAGAAAAAAATAAGTAACATTTCAAAAATAGTGGGATTTTTTTTATTATCAATTTAATATGTATCTAGGTATATAGTGGAATCCAAATCTGCAAAATATACAACAAAGTTAAGTTTTTTAGATATCAAATTCAATGTTGATCTTGAAAAGATAAATAAAGCGCTCAAAGATGGATGATTCCTTTTGCAGTGTGCAAATATATCAACTATATAATGTAGTGATTTAATCATAAATTATTTTCAATGATTATATCAGCTAGCACATGCATTTATTCCAAGCACAGTCAAGTCATAGAAATAGTGAATAACCAGATTTACATACTATAGACAAGTAGATTTATTTGAAACTTTAGAAAACTAAGAATTTAAGAGTACAAATTTTCCAAATCCCCTCCCTCTAGCACCATTTTGTGGATGCTAAATCTTAAAAATGTTAGTGTATTGACAAATATTTTCATGGAAGTCAAAAAAACATAAAAAATCAAGCATCCTTGTGGAATATTATCCCAAGTTAGATATGCTTCAATAAGACATTAAAACAACAAGAAATGCTAAATGAACTAATTGAAAGCATAAAAAACATGGTGCATACCTATTCCATATTGGATTGGTGCACCCTTGATATGTAAAGGAGCCCTTTCCCAATCCTAGATAAAATTGAAAGAAGATAGACAAAGATATATGATTAAATCAAGTTCCATATAGTAAGAATGCTCCAATTGTAGATGCAAATTATGAAGAAAAGCCTTGGATTTATAGGTGAGATTGAGGAAAGAAGAGGAAAAGTTGAAGAATGTGGGACTAATCCTCAACCAATAGGAAGAAGCCACTTGTCACCATGTGAATGGGCCAAGGTTGTGCAAGTTTTGGTGAATGTGTCAATAAATGACATTAGGTGGCCTTTTCAAATTTGAAATTTGACTTGTTGGAGGGAGAAGAAGGGGTCTTAAATGCCAAGTGGGGGACATGTAAGAGGGGATTTTATGCTATGTTGGAAGGGACAAGTCATTTGAGAGGGAAATTCAAATTGGAGGAATATCCCTTAAAGATGCTATGTGAGGGAAATTAGAAGATTTAATAAATAAATTAAATGATTTGCTTGTGCAAGTGGGAAAGGCTAGAGGATGTGACTTGCATTAAGATTGACATTAATCATAATTTAGTTAACTTAAGAGAGGATTACATGATTTGACCTATTTGATTTATATTTATGGGTTAAAATAAATCAAAAGGAGATAAAAAATGATTTTAGATTTAGTTAAATAAATATTTTGATTTATTTAGCGAAAGAGGATGATGTTAGTGTTAATGATGAATTTATTTAATTTAAATGAATGACTTTAGGAGATTAATTAAATAAACCTGATTTATTCAATTAAGGAGAATATGATTAAATATGATGTTAATTTTGCATGTCTATAGTAGGCAAGTGTTCTTATGTGATAAATATTAATTGCTCTATAATGTAATATCAGCAAAAAATTTATTTAGACCCTAGATCCCTTTTAACACATCATATTTTAGTGAACCTGAAATTTTTTACATTTTCTAAAACTTATAAATTCATAAGTTTATCATTGTGAAATTTGAGTGAATTATTAGGTTTTCTCATATGTCAAGGTGCATGCACGTTGTAGTCAAAATCATTAAAAAAAATAAAAAATTGTATTATCTTTTTCATTCTAAAAGATCAAAAAGTATTATTTTTCATCATTTTCGGGATCCATTCACTTTGTCATAACATTATAAATTCTAGAAAATATCATTTGAATATATTGCATTGTTCTCCAACTTATTATTTTATGCATATATGTGATTCACATACATAAATTAGGTTTTCGCGCATTTCAAGCAATTAGTTTACTTTTAGACTTGGACGTATGTAGCCTTAGATTTTTAAATTATTAATATTTTTCACCTTTGGTCTAGGATGCCACCACCCTTTTCTAGCTAAATTTTATCCCAATTTTAGTCACATGTCTTTATTTGTGACTGCGGTGATAGAAAAAGTATCCCTTCTGCTTTTCCCTTGCTAGTTTGGGCCCTCCTTGTGAACTAAGCTTAATGGTGCCTTGATTTAGTGTTGTAATGTGTTTGACACATTCACATTAGGTCTTGGGCCCTTGTTAACTATTAAACATGAATGGTACCTTGCTAAAGTGTTGTAGAATTTTGTAACACATTTTCATACTTTTATAAGGTTTTATTAATTAACTACAACTGAAAAAATTTAATCATGCCTTATCTAAAGTGTTGTAAAGTGTTTTATCACATTTTCACACTTTTCTAGGATTTTCATTAATAATTGGCCTTAAATTGCATCCACAATGTATCTTTTCAAGGATAATCCTAACAACAATCATCACCCAATCATAATTCAGGTGTTTCATGCTTGAATGACCTATATTTAGTGATTTGGGACTCATTCGCCACCTTTGGTGACTGAGTCCCACCAAGATTTTTAAGTCTTGAACCAAATTTCACACCTTTCTATGTATTTTTAAAAATGCTCCCAAAACATATGCCTAATCAGACTCATTCACCAACTTGGATGAATGAGTCCTATGTGGCACAAAATAGAAATTAATTTAAATTCTTGGGGTTATTTTATCCACTAGATCTGATGTTGGCTTGTAGTGTTTTAATTTCAAGAATTCTTGCATAATCAAGTATAAATACTATTGGCTTCCTATAATTATTTAACAACTAAGCCCTTATAGCTATGATTCAAAGATTGGACATCTAACCTGAATATCTATTTCAATCATCATGAAGGTGCATTTAACTTGTCAACCCAAGGATGTAAACTTAAAATGGGCCAACACATTATGTGCACTAGGAATCCAAAGTAGCCATATTCATCCTAAACTAAGAAATACTCAATGCCAAAAGTAAATTGCTCAAAAGGAAATAACATAAGTGTTGAGCATTAACAAATAAGTAAACTAGGCTGAAAGGCATGACAAAAATGAAAATCTGAGTGAAAAATAGGAAACTATTCTTTGTACTTTGGCTACAAGAACAAACAGTGTAAGATTCTTAACTAATTACTGAACAAAAAATAACTAACTAACCTAAGGGATGAAATACTCACCAAGTGGGCCCCCTTGGATGCGTATCCCCTAAAATAAATATAAACTCAGATGCATGAACTTATAACTTCATTTCATTCATTGGAAAACATGAGTACAATTGAACGACATGATTATATTACTAAAAAACTAAGAGTGTGAGTACATTATCAGATTAAGAAACCCCTTGAGAAGGAGCATCTAAGTCTTATTTATAGAAGCTACTAACTAAGCACCTAGTGTGGTGGTCAACTCCATTAGAATAGGAGGACACCACATTAGGGAAAGCATAAAAAGTGGAGAGGCATTTATGCATGCAAAAAATCTGGTCAGGCATGTTTTCCTCAATAAAGACCTAGCACAATAGTAACACCTATATTCGCTAAATAGATAATTAAGGTAATTTATACAGAAGTTACAACTTTGATTTGAATGAGGAATCTTTTCTTCATCAAGAGTGTTCCCTCATTGAATGACCACCTTATTGACTTGTATGGCAGATGACAAACTGGTAGAATATCCCTTTATTACAGCCCTCTAATTATATCTACATGACAATATTAGTACACACAACCACAACATATCTATAACTGTCTCAAAGTGATATTCATTAATCACATGTAAAATTAACACAAAAAGTTCATATCACATGTCAATGTCATTTAAAAGTTATGAAAATAAGTCCATGCCCAAAGTCTATGGTTTTAAGGAAATCTCATATAAAGGTCAACATCCAAGCATCAAAGTCTCTGAAAACTGCAACAAATGGACAAAAAATCCTATCAATAATTGAACCATAAACTAGAATCATAACTCCCCCCAACCTAAGGTCTTGTTGTTCCTCCAATAGAGGATGAGTTGTTCTTTTGCTTAGTCAATGCCCTAAAATTTGCAATCACCAGCTATCCTACATCAATTTCTATTGTGTCCAAATTAGGATCTAAATAGAACCCCTATTGTTTGTATATAACTTTATCCATCTCTGTATCTTTGTAGCTATTTCATATTGGTAGTACTTAAATTTTTGCATAGGCCATAGTAGAATAGGTGGTTGAAAAGTCAGTGGAAGCAAAAATTGTCCCTTTATTCTTCCAATCTATATATATATCTATCAACTCTCTTAAGTGTTGCAACATAGTTCTACATAGAATGAGGATCAACCTATTTCAAATCATCAATTAGGTTGTTCCACCTTTGTGAAAAGTATCCCATTATAGATCCCCTTGCGGTTCTTGTTGCAGGGGTGTTGACTGTTCTCCTAGTTCTAGCTGAAGGGCCTCTAGTTCTTACTTCTACTCTTGGTGCAGGAGCTCATGCTTATGCTCTTGCTATAGGAGCTCTTGATTTTCCTTATGCACTTGGCTTTCAACTTGTTCTACAATGTCAGGAAGATCTACCAGTGTTATGTTTTATGCTTCCTCAAATGTGCCCTTTTCCTTGACATTCACCTACCCCATTGGAGCTTCTCTATCCTCTCGTGATGTTTCTCTAGGTTTAGGGCTTCCCTCAAGAGATACACACATGGTTGGCATAGTTGGTTTTGATTTCTAAGAGGATTTATATGCTTTTATTTTTCTACAGGAAGAGTAATGTTAGCCTTTCATTTCTTAGATATTGGCACTTCTTTTTCTAACATTTTATTTTTATCTTTTCCTTTTATTATTTTTTCCTTCTTCTTTTGTGCCCTAGTTATCATTAGGATTCCAAGAGGGACATCATAATAAAAATATAGAGAGGAACTTTCATTGTCTGAATGTTCAGCCTGAGAAGAACTAATATCTATGGTTTGCTTGGCTACAGGAGGGTTTACACTAGGGCTCACCTCAAAAGTTGAGGCACTAGGAGTGGCTCCAACATTGTGCACTCTCCTACTAACCCTATGAGGTTGAGGAAAAATCGTAGGTCACAAATTATCTAGTCTAATTTGATCAATATTCAAGAATTATTCCCAATTTATATCAGACACATCATGTAGAGACTTCTCAACTAATAATTTTATTAGATAATGGTGGGAAACAAAATTGGACCTACCTTTTTGGGTCTCGGCTACCATGATTGAAAGAAGGTGGTAAAGAATTTTTGGCACATTCATTCTTCTCCCATGCCTCATGTGGTTCAGGAGTTTGAAAATCACAAAATTTAGATTTGACTAATGAACTTCGCATGTAATATACTTCACAACATAGATGACTACCTACTTCCATGGCTTAGACAGATAAATTCTCTTCACACCTTTTTTGTCCATTATCAATGGAGGGTCACCAGGTTATATAAATTCAGTCCTAGCTAACCTAGCATCTCAGGTAGTAGGGTAATGTTCACCATCAGTAGGCAACCTTGTAACTTCTACAATCCTCTCCTCAATGGATATGACCTTCAACCCCTTTACCCCAGCCTTTCCTTCAAATAATGCCTGCATAAATTCCAATGCAATGTATTCATCAAAACCATTTAGCTTCAAGAAATAATATATCCATCCATAATTTCTAAACTCGGCTAGGCAAGGTGCATCCTGTACTAATACATCATGAAGCATGTGTTCATTTCAAATTAACCCACCTCCCATTGTCTGCAATCAAAGAATTGCTTTGCAAAGATTTCCTTCCTGCAATCTTTGTCTAAAAGATAAACTTCTCCATTCTGCAATCCTGCCAAATTTCCAATGCTAGTATTGTATGAATTTTACCTTTTGGCTTAACATTATGATAGGAGAAATAAAGGAAATAAAGGCATAATAAATGAAGGCTATGATTAAGAAGAATGGTGGTAGTTGATGTTTTTTCACACATGTAAGCCATCATCTCCATTAGAATTCAAATCGGCTCAATAACTTAAAGTTTGCTGACATGACCTAATACGAATAGACACGCGGACATGGCATTCACACTTTCCACCCCCCAACCTAAATTTTCACATGTGTCCTCACATGTGAGGTGGAATGATGATTTGATAGGGGTAGGGAATAATCACATGTTATGGTGAACCTCCATATTATTTTACAACAATTAAATGAATATACTAAAAGACAACTAGGATATAACAATTGATGCACATGTACCTAAATTCATGGAAGATTTATTGAAAATATTATGGAGAAAGTATCGGTTACTATTAGAGAAATTAGTTGAGAAATTAATGAAAGTGGAGTGAAATGAAGTGGAATGGAATGAATTGAAATTATGATAGCATGATGGAAGAGAGAGAAAGGTGGAATGGATGGGTGTATGGGTGAAGAAATGGAACCCCGCAAAAGTGGAAGTATTTATTATGAAAATTTGCATACCTTAGTTAGCCAGAAGGAGGGACACTAGGTTTGCTTCCTTTGGCTGCAGGAAGTTTGGGTTTTGCATGTTGATTGAATTGCTGAAAGAACTCCTCCTTGGAAGTTGTCTTATGATACAACCTGAGGAAATGACCATTGACAAGAAAATTAAATCTGATAGGGTCAATGGTAGTGAGTTGAACAGTTCCATTGGAAAAATCTTTAGCAACCTCATACGATCCTAGCCACCTTGTCTACAATTTTCTTGCATTGTCTTGATATCTTGAGTCATAGAGTAGTGCCCAATTTCCTGCCTGGAATTTCTTATCCTTGATGAATTTGTAATTCCACCTTATTCTTTGATTCTGCACTACCTTTGTGTGATTCAAGGTTGCCTTCCTCATTTCATCCAAATCATTCAACTACATGATTTCGTCCCTTTGTGCCTCTGAAATATCCATCCCGAAGTCTACTATACTCCTAAGAGTCTTGTGCTCAAATTCAATGGGCATCATAGCTATCTTTTCATATAGCAGCTCAAATGGAGTGAATCCTGTAGTTTTTTTCTAGGTATTTTTGTAAGCCCAAACAACTTCTTGTAATTTTATTTCCCAATCCGTTCTATGGATAGCCACTATTTTGGTCATAATGGCTTCAATTTATTTGTTGGTCACCTCAACTTGGCCATTGGCCTGAGGGTGATAAGGAGTAGACTTCATGTGCCTGATGTTGTAACAAGTGTTGAAGTAAATTGAGTCCCTTGATCAGTCATATCTCTCTTGGAACTCCATATCATGTGAAAAATTCCTCATAAATAAATTATACAACCTTATTGTTGTGTGCATTCTTCATGGACTTAACTTCTACCCACTTGGTTACATAATCAGTGCATACTAATATATAACATTTTCCATTTTATGGAGGATCAATGGGTCCTAAAAAGTCCAATTCCCACTTATAAAATGGAGTGATTACTACTTGGGGGTAAAGTGGAATCTCATCATATTTGGTTGGCCAACCCATCCTCTGGCATCTGTCACACTTCCTTGTATATCTCCCTACATCCCTGTGGAGTGTGAGCCAGTAATATCCTATGTTAAAAATATTCATTTTTGTCCTCCTAGCTACGAAATTCCCTCCATAGGGTTCATTGTGACATACACACAAAATTTCATATGTCTCATATTCCCTCACACATTTCCTCATGACATGGTTTGGTCTAGTGTAGAAAAAATATCCATAAATCCATGAGAAAGGAAAATATTTTTCAATGAGCACCCTCCTCTCTTTTGGAGAGAAGTGAGGAGGAACTCTCCCTGTGACTAGAGAATTAGCTATGTCAACATACTAGGGTGTCTGCACATTGATGTAAAATAGATGCTCATCATTGAAAGAGTCATCTACTACTTGATTATCCTCTAATGTAGTCAACCTTGAAAGAAAGTCCACAAAACCATTAGCCATCTATAGTTTATCCATAATGGTTATGTCAAACTCCTACATCAGTAATAACCATCTTGTCAACCTACCTAAGATCAGGTTTTTATTCATGAGGTATCTAATGGATGCATGATCAGTGTGTGCAAATATCTAGTAACCTGTTATGTAGTGACTGAATTTTTTTACGGCATAGATCACTGCCAATATTTCTTTTTTTGTCACTGTATAGTTGAATTTAGCTCCTTGCAGATTTTTGTTGACAAAATAAATAGCATTTTAAGTAGCTCCTTCTTTCTATCCTAAGAATTCTCCTATAGCATAGTCTAATTCATCTGTACGGATGTGAAAAGGAAGCTCCCAATTAGGACCCTTGAGTACATAGGAGTATGAGTTAAAGTTGCTTTCAAGTAAGAAAATACCTTGTCATAGTCTTCTGTCCATTGGAATTTAGCATCTTTAGTTAAGAGATTATATAATGGTGCTTCCATTTTTTTGAAGTCTTTGATGAACCTCCTATAATAATCTACATGTCCTAATAAACTCCTAACATACATTTTTTTGCAGGGATGGGCAGATTGGTGATCACCTCAATCTTTGTTGGATCTACTTGAATTTCGTTGTGAGAGATGTAGTGGCCAAGAACTACACTTTCTTGCATCCTCATGAATCACTTTTTTCTATTTAAAGATAGATTTTGGTCTTCACATCTCTATAGGATGCTCCTGATATTTTTCAATTCTTCGTTGAAATCAACACCATAAGTGATGAAGTCATCCATATAGATTTCTATGCAATCAAAAGAGATATTTGAATATATGCTAATGACTACCCTCTGAAAAGTTACAAGTGCATTGCATAAGCCAAATGGAAATATTCAGTAGGCATAGGTCCCCCATGGATAAGTAAAGGTGGTCTTCTCCTAGTCCTCTAGTGAAATTTGGATTTTGTTATAGCCATTGAATCAATCTAGGAAAGAAAAGTATTTCTTTCCTGCAAGTGAGTCCAAAACTTGATCCATGAAGGGTAAGGGAAAATGGTCCTTTTTGGTGGTAGTATTACGTTCCCTATAATCAACACAAACTCGCCACTTCCCTCCTTTTTTGGGAAAAATCACCAATTGGAACACCCATTGGCTATCTAAAATTGGGTAGATGAATCTTACATCTAGTAACTTTTGTAGTTCCCCTTTTACTATTTCTCTCAATGCAAGGTTAATTCTTCTTTGTGGCTACCTCGCTAGTGTATAATCATTTCTTATGTATATCCTATGAGTGCAAAGCTTAGGTTCTAATCCATTCATATCATGATAATCCTACATAAATTTTATGCACATGGGTGGGACCTCAGTAAGTTTACCAATGGCAACTATTGTTCTTCACTCAATTTTTGGTTAATATTTAGACATTTTCCTTATCAAACCTATACTTATGTAGTTAACTCTACCATAGTTGATTCACTAATGCTTGGTACCTTGAGTTCATGCGGTAGAAATGTATGAGACATACCTATTTCTATAGGAAATTCAGCTACAAGAAGAGTGGTTGCGAGAAGAGTAGGCAAAAGTGTCTTCAATGTATCCGTAGAATCAGATGCATGAGAATATGATGCTTCCTCTCCCTCATAATGGTTCTGAATTATGTTACAAAATACTTCATCTTCATCTTGAAGCTGCATGAAAGGACTTCTGCTTAACATCATACGTTGTGCCACAAAATTAGCTTCCCCGACCTCTTCACCAACATGTGGCCATACATGATCATTCTGATCATGGGAGGGTTGAGCAGGAGGATATAGAACAAGATTTTTGGTGCTCTTTCCATCATAAATGGTCATGTCTCATGTCCAACATCCAATATAGGTGTATTTTGTTTCTAACCATGGCCTTCCAAGAATAATGAACTACTTGCCTACTCTGGCCTTAGGAGAAAGAATCATAAAATTGTTGGGTACTCCCAAGAGTCTACAGTTACCACAACATCCTCTACTATCCCATCAAACTTAATAGTATAACTATCAGCAAGTTGCAGGATAGTAGGAGTAGGTCCCATTCTTGCAACATTTAGTTTTTGTAGGATGTCCTTATTCATCACATTTTTTTCTCTCCCAAATCAATCAAAGAATTCTTTATCTAGATCCCATTTATAAAAAATCCTACCACACGACTCCCTAGATCATTATATTTAGGAATAGTCATTTTTCCAAGCATGATGTCAACCAACTATCCCACCACATGAATTATAGTGGGGTCTTTCTCCTTCCTTCCTGGCTTCTTAAGGCATGCTTCCTTGATTGCTTTGTCATATATGGGAACATCTTTTATGGCCTGAAATAGAGGTATTTGGACACATATATGATTCTGTAGACATTGAAAATATACCGGCACACTTGATCTTGATTACTAACGACGTTTCATCTAGAATCATCTTATTAGCCTATCATCACCTTTCATCCCTTAATTGAATAAATCATTATTTATCAGATTAAGTCATTCTCTCCTGTTAATTAAATTAATCGATCTGATTTAATTAACCCTTAACCCTATGTCGCTATTTAATTAAATCTCTAAATTCATCCTATTAAATTGAATATATTAAACCTTATTTAATTTAATCTAACATCATCACCTTTTAGTTAAATAAATCAAAATCGTTATTTAATTAAAGTCTAAGTCATATTCCTCTTAGCTTTGATTTAAATCAACCCAAAAATATAAATCAAATTGTCACATCATCTAATCTCATATTAAATTGATCAAATCCTGATTAATTTAATCTTAATCACCTAATTTCTCTAGATTTTTCCACTTGCACATGAAAATACATTTAATTGATTTATTAAATCTATATTTTCTCTCAACATGGCATCTTTAGGGGAATATTCCTCCAAGTTTGAAAATCCCTCCAAGTGGATTTATCCTTACAACAAAGAATTTATCTCCTCTTACATGTCCTTGTGCATTGAGCCAAGTAGAATTTAAGTCATTTTCTTTCCCTCTCCAGCAATTCATTTCATGAATTTAAAAATCCACCTAACATCATTTATTGGCTCATTCATCAAAATGTGCTCAAGCTTCCTCCATTCACATCTTGACAAGTGGCACTTGGCCATTGGATGTTGAATGATCCCACATTGCTTCATTTTTCCCATTCCTCCATCTTGTATTTCTATAAATAGAAAGCTCTTCTTCTCATTTGGCATCCACAACTTAGAGAAAAGTTACTATCTTCACATTTAAATAAATTTCATCCATTTCCATAAGCATTTTCCATTATCATAGCTACGTTATTGCAGATTTTATTAAGGAATCACATTGTTCTTCCTCACCAAGTAGATAAATATTCATCCAAATCATCAAGCTTGCAAAGGAGTTGGGAAAGGGCCAATTTCCACATCAATTTGACACTGACTCCCCCATGGGATTGATATTTTTCATGTTTAAATAGGATTTCATTTCTTTTCATATTTTGTTCTTCATTTTTTTTTCTATTTTGAACATTGTAGATGAATTTCATGGGGATTATTAGTTCTAACTTGCATATGGATCTAATAATATGTTTGTTTACTATGTTTTGTGCAGGTCTAGGATTGGGTTTCACATTTTGGTGCCCACCATGGGGCCCCTCGTAGCCTCCCTTTGTATCCATTTCATTTTATTAATCTTATTTTGATTTCTAATGAATATATAATCTTTCTTTCTATTTAAATATTTGATAGATGCAGCAGGAAGGGACGGAAAAATGTTTACTATTATCTTGACTATTATTCTTGAAAATATTTGTAGGCATAGCTGTATAATTTTTTTTTCTTAAAGAAAAGATTCACATGGAATATCTATTCACATGACACAAGTCTATATAATAAAAACTAGGACATTTCTTCACTTCAAATAACTTTTAGTCTTCTATTTTTCGTAGGGACTGGTATAACTTAAATATGGGATAGAAAACCTTTCAAATACAATGATATTTTTTTCCTTTTGCAACATTTTGGAATTAAGCCCTTTTGGACTCACTTTCAAAATTTATTGTGATATCTCTTCAAGTAGAACAAAGTAGCTTTATTGACGTGCCCTCACACAATGGCAAGTTTCTGTGACATTTTCCTTTGATTATGCTCTTTACTTCTTTACGTATTGAGAAACATCTGTGCAAAAATAAAGGTATAAATAAGATTACGTTATTCATATAGTTAGAGGGTGCCAAATGAATAGTTGATTTTGTCTCAGTGACATTTTATCATTATTGCAGTAACTGCCATACTTTCCTATGTGACTTCGTACCACTTTGTATTATATGGATGTTTTGATGGATATCATGTGAAGAGTAGAAGGGCTTGTATCAACTTTTTGATAAGTTCAATTCAGTAGCTTTGGCTAAATATCAACTGAATCTAGGCTGATAGATATAATAAAATGTGAACACAAAACACAAATAAATTAATTTGGATAGACTAAACAATGCTTGTGGTTAGAGATATTAGGAAAATTAAATGTTAAATATCTTCAAGATTTGTCTTAAACCTTCCAATGGCGTCAACTTATAAATTTTCTAAGTGCCTTTATTTTCTATTTTTTTAATGGCACAGTGTATTTCGGTTTTACACCTACTAATGGCATTTTCTTGAAAATTCCTTACACTTTTAATGCATAGGTCCTACAATCCTTTTTTTCCATGAGATAAAATCCCTTTGAGGTGTCATGTGAAATAGTAAAGGACACATTATTCACTCAATTTGAATAATTCAAACATTCCTTGTCAGCCATTCCATAGGAAGCAAAATGAGCGTTTCCTAATCATAGGTTTGCACTCTAGCAAAGGCTGTGGAGATCGTTGGCCTTTTACGCCTGCTAAAATCCTTTTCTTATTTCTTACGCCTTTCTTTGTGCAGATCCTACAATCAATGCATTTCATGAATGACATCTCTTTGAGGCTCAAAGATGGAAAAAGTTGTTAAATTTGACTTTACACCTACCAATTGCATTAACTTGAAAGTCTCTAAAATAATTTTTGTATCATTTTTACACCTACCAATTCATATTTACTTTACAAGAATTTCTAACATCCTTTTTGCAAATCTTTTTTTCTTTGCATATCATGCAAATTCTTCCATTACTAGAGAGCACATTTCTTAGAGGATTTTGGTCAAACAGATTATGTGCTTTTTCTATTATTAATATCATTGTTTTCATTTCATTAATGTTGTTTTAATCATATATCAAATTCCAGATAATAGGATCTTGAGTATTCTAACAGTGGCCAATTTCCTAAAAATTTCTAGACAGTAGCAAATAAAATTAGTAGGTGTGAAAGCCCTCAAGTTTATTCTTCTATTTGTTGGCTGTCGAGTGTATGGTGAGCCAAGGTGTTTTCCAAGCCTAAGCCTTCTCAAAGACCACAAAACCCGAGAGAATAGCATAACAAAGTCATTCAATGAAGCTCAAGTACCAGCAATAGTGACCTCTACAATATCACTTTCATAGCCATTGTAAAAGAGGAGGTTGAGCAACAAACAATTGTCTTTCACTAAGTGAGGTTTATAGGTGGTGACATGTATTTATTTTCCCAAATCTTAGCTACTTACACCAAATCATCTCTTGCAGAAGCAGATCTGATCTAGTAGAGCGTATCTTTTTATGAAATCAATCTCTAATATTTTAGAGTTGTATCCTTTATTTTAATTGATATGTGCGATTAGATATGTCTATCATTTATTTTCATTTATCATCACTCATGATGATGTTGACCTCCATAAGAAGAAATGAAAAATTTGTCAATTAATTGCTGATGTTAAAGATTAATGGTCCTTTGGACAATAGCTTGGGATATATGTTTGAGGCGTTTTTCATTTATTGTCATTTATTATCAATTAATTAAAAATGCTTTTTGTACAAAAATAATATTATCAACTAGATTATGTTTGATTACATTACATTTGGTGTAGAGATTTTGAACTAACATCATTTATTTCTTATCTATAGGGCCACTATACAAGATTCAAATTTGTTGTGGATTGCTACTTTGCATCAAGGCAGATAAATCAAAGCAGATTTGAGTTGGAAAATTAAACATTCAAACTAAACGTGAACTTGAAAAAAGAAAAAAAAAGCATTTTTAAATGCTTGTTGTAATAACTTAAAGCATCCATTCATGCTCTAGTTTTCTATTTGAGGCCAACTCACTTTTTTTTTTTGGTGGGGGGTTTAAAATTAACCATTACTTTGATGTTTTCAAGATTGAACCTTACAAACATACTAGATTTCAATTTGGTCTAAAATTGAACAAACAACTCCAAACATTTCATCTTGGTGCTCTAAAATGAACTCATCATTTCTTTGAGGCTTAAAATGAACATGTGTTTGTTGTTTTTTGTAATATCTTTTACAAATTAATATCACTCAAAAGGCATATAAACTTCTCTCACATTTCATGATGATCTTGGGAATCAAAAGGCTTTTGTGATATTAGGTTGTATAAGTGATTACCTCCACACTTCAATTTGGATTCTTAAAATTGACAAACCTTGAAAGTGTGAAAAAAAGGTATTGTGTGTGTTCCTCCCTAAATGCGTTAGGTGGTCAAACTATCAATACACTTCTTCAATATTTTCACCTTTAGAGAGCCTACCTTGGTGGGAAAAAGTACTCACCCCAAGGGAATGACTCAAACTAGTAATGAGCTAAACGCCAAGCTTCTCCAAACCGGTATACAAATTTGTATGTTGAGGAAAGCTCATCATTATAGGAACTCCTATGGAGAAGCAGGTGATACTCTTTGCATCTGCTGATCTTGCCTCTTGTGTGGCTTTTTGAATAGGTGCCTTGATTAAAAGCCAATTTTGTGTAAAATCCAAAATCATTATGTGTTTTTTGGTGCAAGAATGATCATTCTGAAGCCACCCCACATTCTTATGACTCCTAGTAGAGATGAGAAGTATGCCATGGGATATTCATGGGTAGTGATGCTTGGTTGACCCAAGAAGTGAGTGCACTATAAGGGGGAGCCTATGTGGTCAATCATCTAATCATCCAATAAGAGTAAGTGTAGTTGGATTGATCCAAGTGGGAACTCAACAAATATTGCCTTCATTATCCATAGAGTTGTGCATATTGTTGGAATCAAAAACACTTTGCTTGTATCCTAAAAATTGGAAAAATAAAAATTAAACATGATCATCAAATTTCAAACCCTTTAGGGGAATCAAATACCTTTGACGAATTCAAGTGCACATGCTTTCCCTAGGGATTTCATCCTTAGAGGCTTCTAAGAATGTGGACTTAATCACAATTTTCTCTCTCTAAAGTCAACCTAGGAAACTATGCCCTTGAATCCTTGATTTCCACATAATAGACTTTGTGGGATGAGAATGAATTGAGACATAGACATTTAGTTTGAAAAACTAAGAAAGAAGTGGATGTGGTAAAATAAATTCATTAATCAAGATTAACTCTAATTGAACCCCACATAGTGTTTGGTATCCTTTGGTCATATGGTTTTCCATGCAAACATTGGTCTTTTAGTTTAAACTACTCTTAGAGAAAAGTTTGTTCTTCATTACCTTGGTCTTGTAAACAAGTCCTTCTTAGGTTCATTTAGGATCAAAATAAAACACATCACCCATCCAAACATTTATCATCCCATCCCACCAAACAAATTTAGAGGTTTGGAAAGATCATTATCTAGACTTGGGTACATCATTAAACAAAATCAAAATCACTTTGTCTAGTTAGGAGTGTAAGAATGAATCCTTTCTCATACCTCTAGTTAAATTAGCACCTATTGGACAAGCTCATCTTAAGATAACATCCAACATCTTAGGGTTTACAATTTCATCATCAAAATCAGATAAAATCAAAATCAAAACCTAAGTCTAGCATTGATCCAAAGTTCCTAAATTTTCAAACACCTGTATCACTCACCCTTTCATCTTTCATCTCATCATTGGTCCTAAACACCTTAGAGGTTCACTTTTGTAACAAGGTTAAAAAAAAAGAGGAACATGGAGTATAAACTTTATTCATAAATCATGAGTGATCCAATTCAACAAAACTATCAAGGCCTTATGATACCAATTTATTGTTGAAACTCGCATTTATACAATCCACACATGGGATCATTATCTCCTACAAATCTCAATGATACAACAAATGTGAGTTTTCTTAATCTAAAATTTTGAAAACCTTTTCCTATGTTAGATTTAAATCAAATTCAAAACTTATAAATCTATCAACCAAACATTCAATGCATGAGTCTTCTTCCAAACAACATTATCCCACCTAATCCATACATGCCAAATGTGACTATACCAAATATTATCTTACGAAACATGAGCATTTCAAATTCACACTTGGTGAACTTTGGGATAGTTATTTTTGTGAATCAAAGTAATGTTGTTCAAAGTCCAATCAATATGTTAACAACTCCAGGTATTGATCCAATTCAAGGCAACACCATGCAAAATCAAAGTTACCTAAATCAATTCAATATGATTCCCAACCACAACAATGTTAAAAGTCAACCTATAATGCCAAATCTAAAAATCACACCAAATCAGAACATTATCTAGAATCAACCTGTTCATGATCCTAGGCAAACACCACAAGGATGCATTATAAATATTCTTGATCAACAACCAAGTCAACCATATCAATAATGTCAAGGTAAAATATTGTGAAACAAAATTTCTACACTCAAAAAACTCATTGATTCATATCACCAAGAGACATCTCCACCTGAAAATCAATACACTCTTCCATTGGTTGAACCATGTCATCAAAGCATTGATTTATCTCCACAACCACATCAAGAACGATATCTCCAATGTCAAGAAGTTGGATATCAAGATTAACAACATCAACAACAAACTCAATCACCACATCTCAAAGATCAATCACCACATCTCCAAAATCAATCACCACAAGGTCAATTTAAAGTAAAAATCCCACAAGATAAAAAATGAAAATACACACCACTTGGGGAACCAATTGAATCGGTCATGCAACAGTTGATACAATTAAATCTCATTAAAATCACTATTTATGTGAATTATAAGGAACCCATGGTGAAACCACTAGGGTATAATGAAAAGCACCTTTGTGACTTTCACAAAAAAAAGGGACACACAACATCAAATTGTATTCGACTTAAAAATATCATCCAAGACCTTATTGATAAAAAAATAACTATTGGGGACAATGACCAGGATTCAACCATTATCGATAACAGTGACAATCTCTCCTCCATAATTGTTGAAAATAGTGATCCAGATGTACCCATCAATAAGTACCTTGAAGATGTTTCCACCTCACCCAAAGATCAAATCAACATACATGAAGAGTTGGTTTTTGATCATGATAAATAACCCTCAACAATATCCAACAATGATCTATTCAAACGAGTTTTAACACTATTTGATCCTATAATTGATGATCCTTCCACCAATGATCATGTTTAAAGTGTCTCTACATAACCTAATTAGTTAGAGGACATATCTCAAGATCTTACCCCAAAGCATGATCAACATCTTTCACCAAAGTCTAGCAATGGTCCTTTCCAAGACATATTGACATCCTTTGACCTCATGGTTGTAGATATTGAAGAAATCCTCAACTCAACATTTGTTCCAAGTCCACTCAAAGATCAAGAGGATATTGAGCCACTTCCCATGCCTAATGAGGATATCTAAGAACCCTTTATAAATAATCCCTCCTTTGAAACTGACCCATGTCAAGAATGTGATCCAAAGCATGTCAAAAACAATTCTAAAATTAATCAAGATCAAGAATTTGTATCTCCAAGATACTACAATGAAGTAATGGACACTCCCCTATCTATACAAGATGTCGTAAATAAGGATCATATCCATATAACACATAGTCTACCATCTACCCATGAAATGATTTCTTTGGATGGACACATAGATTATCTCCATTCAGAACATGATTCCTTTACTCCTGAAATAATTACACAAAAGGGGTAGGTTATTGATTCCTATAGTCAACCTAAGTTGTCCACATTAGGATTATATGTATCCAAAATTCAGATTGAGGACATTGTTTATGAAGATATCCAACATTATCCACTCAAATAAATAGGTCAAACCAAACATGATATTTCAGATTCAGCAAAACAACAAATTGAAATAACATCATTTGCATTAGTCATTTATCAGAGAATGCTTGCTAAACAGGAACTCTCGAAATAGGAAAAATGAAATCATAAAGATACTACTTCCACCATAGTGGGGGAAACTTCATCTCAAGAAAATGTCAACATAAGGAGCACGAAGAATCTTTATGATGAAACTAATGCCAATACTACAACCATCCACATCATGAATCTTCATCCACCCATCACCCCATCTACAAATTGGGACCAACATCAAAAGAAAATTTTGAATCAAAGGATGAAGAATGTTATCAAGGAAAAAGAAGCAGAGAAGCATAATGGACAAATCAACTACAAGTGGATACCAAAAAGTACAAAGAATAATTATCCCTATCAAACTCCATTAGTCAAAGAAACTATGGGGAAAAATAAAAAATGGAAAATTATCCATCAAATATGTCCAAAAAGGAAAAATAAGGCTTCCAAGGAAATGTACAAAGTATATCAAGCAGTTCGTCTTGATTCCATGCACACTTTTGTATCCACTCATCATTGCTCATCTTCACAAGTATGGAAAGTCAAAGGTTCCAAGCTATCAACCAATCCATCTCCTATTCCTAAACACACAACACCATCCACTCCTCCACACATGGTATCCAATTATCACATTGACCATGTATTGGAAATGACCCTTCATCATAAGGATTCAAAAGGAACTCTATCGCATTGTGTGCACAAAGACAGAGTTAACTCCAGTATTAGCAAAGCACAACAAAATTCTAAAAAGTTGCATTCAAGTGCACTTATCTTGGAAAAGAAACTTCTTCAAGAAGGATATAAATATAAAATTATGATAGAAGAATCTAAATTTACAACACCAAGTGGTTCAACATGAGCTTAAAATATTTCAGTAGAAAATCCAAAAAAATATCAAAAAAATATTTTAAAAAAAAAATCATGAAAAAAGTAAAGAGAAAAATCGTCCTCTAGTGAAAACCACTTCGGTGGCACTTTGGAAAAGTACCATGATGAAAACCTAGAAAAAATGCATCATGTGTAGAATCGATCATTTGCATGTGCCAGTTCAGTTTGAAGCATCTCGTCCCACCCATAATAAATCTAGAATTCCATCCATCTCATCCATAATAAACCCATTCATCCATGCACCATTCATTCAACCCATTGCCATCTATCTACCTTATCTTGATCCTAATAAAATTTTGGTGCACACTTTACATTTGTTTACGGTAAACATCTTGACATGGGTAATTTTCATTGATCCTATAGTACCCAACATTATCTGAGCTTTGAAGCATTATCCAATTCAGAATCCTTTTATGTGAACACCTTATCCTACCACAAGATAATACATATCCATCCATCCATACACCTATTCAAGATTCCACCCATGACATTCCCTACATTGCAAGACATTGGGGGAAAATATTTACATCTTGCTTTGGGAATAAATCTTGATCTATATCTTCCAACTTATGTGATGATCTAAACATTGGAAAACATGAAATCAAATTGGTCAAAGCAGTTTTGAGCCGAAAATCAAAATCACTAACCCATGGCATATTTTGACAAGAATATGTTCCTTATCAAATATTTATCTCTCATCAAACATCAATCCAAACAATCAAAGTCAATAGCATCTAATTTAAACATCAATGTCACATCAAATCATCGAAACAATTTTGTTCCAAATCAAGCTTCAAAATCCTGATCAATAAAAATCCAATCAATCCATCATCATCTCACGATATCCTTCCTAATCCTTATGTTTCTTAACACTTTCCTTTCATTTTTGTGTATCCTCAACAATGTTATCATCATCAATCTTGATCAGTCAAATCCAACCAATTCATCATCATCTCGGGATATCCTTCCCAATCCTCGTGTTGATTAACACTATCCTTGCATTGTTGTGTATCCTCAACGATGTTATCATAAAAGATCCTCCAATCTAACCAATCAAACCTAGCTTGGTTTTCAACAAAATCCCAAAATAGAGCACTGATATAATCACATATCCATATCCAAGTCATCAAAATCCCAAAACAGGTCAAAAAGTTAGAAAACATAAAAAAACATGGCATTTGAACTATGTTGTCTCTGAGCTTAAACGTAGGCAAGGCCATCATTGATGAGCCTTCGAGACAAAAAAATAAAAAAACATTCATAAAATCTCATAAAACCCAAAAACATTTGAAATTTTGGAAAATCAAAACATTTGTAAAAAATCTCAAAATCCCAAAAACAGCCTAAAAACATTTCAAAACACCAAAAACATCCATATATTTGAAAAAACCCAAAAATGGTGCATCCATCTCATCTCACTTTCACCTACAATAATCATCACTCATAATAAATCAATATTCATTTTCATCCTTTGGTAATCCAGTCAGAAGTAATTCTAGTAGGTTCTAAAGTCAAAGCCCAATTGTCAAAGTCTCAAATCTAGGTTAGTAAGTCAGAAATCTAGTCAACTCACAGTATCAATAGTTTATCATCAAGTCAATCTCATCATCATCCTAATCACAACATGTCCTAGGATGGATCCTCCCTATAATGGACATCAACATCAAGAATCATTGTAGTTTAGTCTTGGCTAGTAGTATGGAGAACATTATCTTGTTGGTTTACTTTATCCGCTCTTTTGATTTATCTTATTGCACTCATTCCAATGACCTCTCGATGATGTCTAAACAGAAAGATTTAGAGAGAAAGGAATGGGGTAATGATCATTATCTTTTTATCTATTGTGCTTGTTGGATATTCTTATAAAATAAATTCATCATGTGTGCTTTATTTGGTCTGTAGGGAGGGTGTTTTAAATGTCTTGTTGACCACATAGGAAGGCTTGATTTTTCTATGTTTTGGTCCAAGATGTTTAGAATATCTAAACTACATTCTATATAAGGTTTTTTATGTCAAGTTTGAACAAGATTACTCCTATCTGATTGGCGAGTCAAAGTCCATCACACTAGGTGCAACACTATCTTGGTTCTTTATACCTTGATGCATCATACCTATGTGTATTATCAAACATGAGGTAAGTGGCCATTTTAAAACCCTGATTCCTGATAAACAAATCATCATCATCATTAATCATGTAGGCTTGGTGGATCCTCCTTTCATCATCTTATTTCTTCTTTCTTCTCTCTGCACTAACATGGTATCATGACAGTCAACCAAAAACATCACCAATGCGTCCATTTTGAACCTATTTGTCACAAGATCGACCCTCAAATCAAATTTTTCTCTCGATCTCTCGAGGGGGTAGTGTACCAGCATAATCCTTCTCACCAAAGCAATAGTGGCGCATCTAAAAAAATCAAAGAACTTTTGAATTTTGATCACAGTAGTCTATTCTTTGAACCAATGCAACAAGTGCATTGCTTCAAAGAGGGGAAAAATGTAGACATGGAAAATATATTGACACACTTGATCGTGATTACTGGTGTCATTTCCTCCTCAATCATCTTCTTAGCTTTTCATCACCTTTCATCCCTTAATTGAATAAATTATTATTTATCTTATTAAGTCATTCTCTCATGTTAATTAAATTAATCAATCTGATTTAAATAACCCCATAACTCTATTTAATTAAATAATTCATTTTATTTAATTAAATCTCTAAAGTCATCCAATTGAATTGAATAAATTAAACCTTATTTAATTTAATCTAACATCATCCCCTTTTAGTTAAATAAATCAAAATCTTTATTTAATTAAAGTCTAAGTCATATTCCTCTCAACTTTGATTTAAATCAACCCAAAAATATAAATCAAATTGTCACATCATCTAATCTCCTATTAAATTGATCAAATCCTGATTAATTTAATCCTAATCACCTAATTTCTCTAGATTTTTCCACTTGCACATGAAAATACATTTAATTGATTTATTAAATCTATATTTTCTCTCAACATGACATCTTTAGGGGAATATTCCTCCAAGTTTGAAAATCCCTCCAAGTGGAATTGCCCTTCCAACAAAGCATGTATCTCCTCTTACATGTCCTTGTGCATTGAGCCAAGTGGCATTTAATTCATTTTATTTCCCCCTCCAACAAGTCATTTCATGAAATTAAAAATCCACCTAATATCATTTATTGGATCATTGATCAAAATGTAATCAAGATTCCTCCATTCACATCTTGAGAAGTGGCACTTGGCCATTGGATGTTGAATGATCCCACATTGCTTCATTTTTCTCATTCCTCCATCTTCTCTTTCTATAAATATAAATATCTTCTTCTCATTTGGCATCTACAACTTATAGAAAAGTTACTATCTTCACATTTAGAGAAATTTCATCCATTTCCATAAGCATTTTCTATTATCATAGCTAGGTTATTGCATATTTTATTAAGGAATCACATTGTTCTTCCTCACCAAGTTGATCAATCTTCATCAAAATCATCAAGCTTGCAAAGGAGTTGGGAAAGGTCCAATTTCCACATCAAACTAGCACCAACTCACCCATGGGATTGAGAGTTTGCATGTTTAAATAGGATTTCATTGCTTTTCATGTTTTTTTCTTCCTTTTTCTTCCTATTTTGAGCATTGTAGATGAATTTCATGGGGAGTATTAGTTGTAACTTGCATATGGATCTAATACTATGGTTGTTTATTATGTTTTTGCAGGCCTAGGATTGGGGTTCATAGCTTCAACTGATCGAAAATGTCAAAAGTTGTGTCCTCCTTCTGTTCCTTTTATTTCATAGTTTCCAATCTCTAGGGAAATGGTGGTTCTGGTTCAGTCTTCTTGACTAGGACTGGTTTAGGATTTTTAGGTGCAGTTGGATAAATGGGGACATTCAAAGGCTCCTCTTCTTCCATAGGAAGCTCAGTGATAATAGGTGTGGAAGGATCTGGAAAATTAGTTACTGAATGCAAGCGTATTTTCCTTACACTCACAACATATGCAGGGAACTAATTTAGATCAAAAACATAGTATATCGACTGTTGTTGTGGTTTATGATCTGGGTTAGGTATGGGTTGGGCTTGTAGCTAAGTAGGTGGAGGTGCATTTTAACTTGAACTAGTAGCAAGAAGCATTATAGTAGGTTGTTGAGGCTGAGAAGGTGGTTTCCTAGTTTTTCCATTGTTGTTCTCCCCTCCAATGAGATATTTCTTGCTAGTTTCTTGGAGGTGGCTACCAATTTCCTTGAAAGTGCTACCAATTCCTCTAAGGTTATTACCAATGGGGTGGATATTTTTGGTGGTTGGGCCTTGAATTTGGAGGGTTATTCCAAGGTTGTGATGGATATCCTCCATAATTTGATGGATATGGGGGTTTCCATTGGTTACTAGATGAATAAGAATTGAAATATGGCCTAGGAAAAGATAGTGGATCTAGTGGCATACCTTGTCTTGGATCCCATGGCCTCCTTTTTGCAACATAGTCAACTTGATATTATTCACCCTGGATTGTCTTGAACTCAGGTTCCATCTACTTGCTATCGATATTAGCTATCATATTGCATCGGCAGTCCTTCTTTTGTTTGCAATGAGGGCAATATTCTGCCAACATTGTCTTTTCCTACTCTTGTTTCTTCTTGCCCTAAAGTGTATCTAGCTAGGTATCCATATTTTTTGTGATTGCTTGCTTGATGTCTACCAGTAATTGACTAATCTCCATCCTTTAAAATCCACTGGTAGATGATTTACGCATGGAAGATTGGTAATCGCTCCCATTCTTTGAAGCTTCCATAGAATAGTTTTGACATATCTTCTTGATGTCCTCCCAAGGAACTCAGGTAATATCTCATCCTCCCATTAGGTCTAAGGCATTTCTTCAGCTGTCATTATTTCCTCTTAGGAAATTAAAATTTTGTGATTCTTCATTGAGTGTATGGTATGGAAATGTTTGTAAGAAAAATAGAAACATTTAAATATAGTCTTCCTGACTCTCATCTTCCTTTTGCTACATCATAAAAATTTCACCTCCTCTCATGTAACTTTCGCTGCAATAATCCTCGCATTTCTCAAGCAAATTTGTCTTCATGTCTTCCCAAGTCTCCACAATATATCTATCTAGGCTCATGAACCATATCAATGCAAGTTATTTCAAGGTGGCAAGGAATAGCTTAAGCCTATGGGCATTAGTGGTATAGTCATAACTCCTAAAGACTATATCAAACTCAAACAAGAATGTATCAGGATCCTCTATGACAAGTCCATAGAACTTAGGAAGGACTAAAGTAGGGATAATTTTTAGGTTGTATACTTCATTCTAATGAGCAATGGGGAAAGAAAAAGATGGTTGGTTAGATCTATTTCTATTTCCATAACCAATGCCTACCTAATGAAGTTCCAAAGAAAGGTGGTTCTGAATTATATTCTAATCTTTAGAGGAAACTTCAAAGCTGGTCAGATCCATAAATGTATGAAAAAAGAGGTGGGTCTCTTCTTCTTCGTCGTCTCTTAGCAGGTTCTAATACTCAATTATCTGGAATAGATCAGAATTGTTAGGGAGGAATCTCCCATTATAATCTCTTCTCCTTTATCTATGAATACAATATCAACCTCATTATCAGCCAACTCACACAAATAATTGGCAAAATAATAGGGGATTCATTACTTTCCTAAATGAGGGGTATACTAAGAAAAAATTCCAGAAATACTACAACAAGAACTACTATCAATGACTCCAAATAACTCCCTAGTTTGACACCATCACTATCAATGACACAAAAAAATTTGTCCTCCTACAATGATTTAACAACTTAGCCCTTACAAATTTGATTCAGAGATTGGAGATCTAACCTAAATAGCTATTTTAATCATCATGAAGGTGCATTTAACTTGTCAACCCAGGGATGTAAAATTGAAATGGGTCAACATAGTATGTGCACTAGGAATCCAAAGTAGCCATGTTCATCCTAAAATTAAGATAGAATCAATGTTGAAAGTAAATTTCTTGGAAGGAAATAACATAAGTGCTGAGAATCAACTAATGACTAAACTAAGCCAAAATTGATAGGGTAGGGTTGGATGGAACAATCACTGTTCCATGCTCTGGATCCTTGCTAGCAAGATCTCCTTGGTGTCTTAACACCTTAACCTTTAGGACCTTCTCTTAGGTACCCCTGGTTCTCTTGGCAAACCCCACTACCATCTCAATTACAACCTACTAGGCCAACCTTGGTGCAATGCTCCTATTCTTTCCTTAGCCCTTAATCTTCCCTAAAGGCTAGCTACTCCCAAATCTCAATTTGTTTTTTGCAGGGGTGTGGAGATGATTTCTATAGGTTCAAACCATCCTAAATTATCTCTGAAAACTCCACCTTGCTTCCTTTGTCCATCGCTTTCACCAAACCCTCATCTAGGGTTTTAGCTCCCTAGTTCTAGGCTTCCCAATTAGGTCTTTTTCTCTAAGGAAATAGGATAACTCTCCTAAATTCTCCAAAAAAATATAGAATTTTTTCTTTGGTTTCTTGGTCCTTATGCCCATCCCTCAAAGATTCTAGAGGTCTTCATCTTCACCTGACCGTACACATTCATAACCCTCCATTTTGCAATTTAGGCCTCTTTTAGGCCATTTCCGAACCACATAGTGAACTATCAGCTTGTTCTCCATTCGGATGGACTGGTGAAGTCTCCTCCTTCATACCAATCCTTTGCAAGGCTCCTATATACCTTTCCACCACATGACTTGACAGGGAAAGGTCACCCCTGCAAACCAAGTGCTTTGCACTTCCTGTCTTTCCTAGCCGAGCACTGTCAAGCTCACCTAGGAGAAGACTTTCTCCATGTTTCCATGACTCCTGACCACTCCTAACTCTATTCTATATACATAAATGGAGCTTGGTCACAGTTCCCAAGGGCCTGTACACAAGGTACAGTGGGAATGTAACTAAGACTCCATTAACGACAGTCTGCCAGTCAGAACAGTAAACTAAAAGAAACAAGTTAACTACTAAAAAAATGCTTGAAAACTGATCACACAAAATAATTACCACCACACCAAGATTAGAACATGGCTACACTACAAACTACAACAAACTGCAGAGCCATGATAGCTCCTAATCACACAAATTCAAAGGAAACACAAAATTTTACATATTCTTCTCACTGTCCACACTAGTATTCATGAACCTTCAATTTTACAAAAGCTTCCAACCTTTCTCATAGGCTGAAGCACACCATAAATAGGCTCTCCAATTTAGTTAATCTCGAGCCTAACTATTCCATTGCTGCTTGTGGCTTCCCATAGGCCTTATTTCCAAAATTTTAAAGAAAACTATCACCTAGGAGGGTCTACAAGGTCCTAAGTCACCCTTATAGCCAAATCCCAAACTAACAAATGGTCAACATGACCTTCACTAACATAATGAAAGTTCTCAAATGCCTCTAAGGCACAAATTCAAGAGTTAGAAGGAATTGTCTACATTTGATCAAAAACAAATTGCTAATTCTTGACCTTCTAGTTAACTCTCCTAGATGAACTTTGGGGTGCTCCTGCACCATTCTCCCCCTCTGCATAGACTTTACAGAATGTGAGGAGAGAGTAGAGATGGGTCAATACCTTGCTTCTTGAACTAAGCTTCATCCACCCATGTAGCCTTAGATTCATGTTTGTTCTTCCACTTGACAAGATGATCCATGTACACTTTGTGCCTTGTAGACTTATGTACCCTTGAATCCAAGATCCTTTCTGCCTAAAGCTTGTCTTGAATAGGTAAGGGTAAGTTGCTTACATCCTTGAAGATCTCCCTACTAGTCTAATCCATGTCATTGACTAATCCCTTGTACCTGATCAAATCGGCTACATTAAAGACTAGTGAAATTCCCAAATCTGTAGGTAACTCCACCTTATATGCATTCTTCCCATACTTGGATAATATCTTGCATGGTACCACTCTTTTCATCTTCAATTTGGTTGATATACCCTTCTACAACATGGATTTGTTAAGGTGGACCATGACATAGTCTCCTACTGCAAATTGCAAATCCTTTCTTAACATATCTACCTTGTCTTTCAACTTTTGTGTAGCCTCAGTGACTGTCCTCTTTACCTGCTCCTAAATCTCTTTCATGGTTTGAGTGAAGTCTTCTACATTTCCACTCCTATTATCCATAGCTCCTAGATACCTAAGCTCACATATACCTCTTGGGTGCATTCCATACACAATCTCAAAAGGACTCTTCCCTATGGTCCGGTTCACACTATCATTATAAGCATACTCAGCCTCTGAGATAACCATGTCTCAAGTCTATCCATACTCTTTGGTTAGGCACCTTAGAAGGTTACCTAGCACCCTATTAACCATCTCTATTTGACCATCGGTCTGAGGATGGTAAGTTGATCCAAAAGACAGGTTGGTACCTAATATACTCCATAGAGTCTTCCAAAAGTGACTCATGAACTTAACATCCCTATCTGAAACAATGCTTAAAGGCAATCCATAGATCCTTACAATTTCTTTGAATAAAAGATGAGATATATAGCTAGCATCATGAGTGGTTTTACAAGGAATAAAGTGACTCATCTTGTTGAATCTTTCCACCACCACATACACACTATCAAATCTAGTCTTGGTCTTAGGGAGTCCTACCACAAAATCCATGCTAGCACACTCCTAGGGTCTATTAGGAATGGGTAGGGGTTGATATAGACTAGGATTACTAGCTCCTCCCTTAGCTTTCATACACACAACACATTTCTCCACATACCTCCTGACATCTCTTGACAACTTAGACCAATAGTAGAACCTTTGCACTAGTTCTAATGTCTTTTTGATGCCAAAATATCCACTAAGACTTACATTATGCTTTTCCTAAATGATTTTTTCTCTCATTGAACCTCTTGGAACACATAAGTGATTCCCTTTAAACAAAAATCCACTTTACAAAGTATAATCTGAGTATTGGCTATGAAAATGATTCTCAAAGTCAAAACATACCTTGTAGGCCTCTGAGAAATCTTCATCCTCCCCATAGAGATCCTTAAAACTCTCTATGCCAATGCTCTTGATCTGTATCTCTTACACTATTCACAATCTTCTACTTAATGCATTTGCTACCTTTTTCAATTTTCCCTTCTTGTGCTTGATGGTGAAAGTAAAAGCTTGGATGTACTCCATCCATTTCAAGTGTCTATTACTCAACTTCTCTTGGTTGTTGATATATCTAAGTGCTTGATTGTCAATAAAGACCACAAACTCCTTTGGTAGAAGGTAATGCCTCCACTTCCTAAGTGCCTAAACCAAAGCATAAAGTTCTAGGTCATAGGTAGAATACTTCTTCTTAGCTTCATTAAGCTTTTCACTAAAGAAAGCTCTGGGCCTACCTCCTTGACTAAGCACTCCTCCTACTGCAACTCCACTAGCGTCACACTCCACAGTAAATGATTTGTCAAAGCTTGGTAATAAGAGAATAGGTTGAGTTGCCACTTCTTGTTTTAGTTTCTCAAAACCTTTCTCAACTTCTTGAGTCCACACAAACTTAGTTTTCAAACCACCCTTGATTGTCTCTAGGACTGGTGCACATATGCCACTAATGTTTCTTATGAATTTCCTATTAAATTGAGCCAATCCATGGAAACTTCTTACCTTAGTCCCTATGGTTGGTGTAGGCCAGTTTAGGATAGCTTCCACCTTGCTTGGATCCATTTTCAATGATCCTTGGGACACTACAAAACCAAAATATACAAGCTCTTGTTTGAAAAAATCACACTTCTCTAGGTTGATGGCTAACTTCTCTTTTTATAATCTTCTAAGAACCAACTCCACATGCTTTCGGTGTTCTCCTATTGTCTTGCTAAAGATGAGTATATCATCAAGATATACCACCACAAATATCCCATAAATTCCTTGAGCACTTCATTCATGAGCCTCATGAATGTGCTAGGGGCATTAGAGAGGCCAAATGGCATAACTCTCCACTCATACAACCCACCTGTTGTCTTAAATATTGTCTTCCACTCATCTCCATCCTTGATTTTGATCTGATGGTATATTCTCTTGAGATCCAACTTGGTGAAGTACTAAGCTCCTCCAAGACAATCCATCAAGTCTTCAATCCTAGGAATAGGGAACCTATACCTGATTGTGATTCTATTTATTGCTCTAGAGTCAGTCCATAATCTCCACTTGCCTCCTTTCTTGGTTGCTAAGACCACTAGTACTGCACATGGGTTGATGCTCTTCCTAATCAATCCTTGATCCAATAACTACTACACTTATCTAGCTACCTCTAGATTATGATCCGGTGTAAGCTTATAAGCTACTTTGTTAGGTAATGAGGCTCCAAGTATGAAGTTAATATGATGACTAATGGCCCTTTTAGGAGGTAAAGTTGCAGGTGCACCATCACTCACTATGTCCTTATACTTCTCAAACAATTTCTAGACTACTCCGGGTATGACTGTTTTCCTAGTCTTGTCCTCTTCTTTGGACTACAACATAATCACATAACCTTCACCCCCTTGATGTAGATTGTTAAGGAAATCCTTACCACTACTTAACAGAAAACTTGGTGTCTTTGACTATCCCTCTTCTTCTTCTGACAGTGACTACAACTTAAATGTCTTCCCATCCTTTTTAAAAGAAATAGTATTCTCGTTCCCATCATACATGGCACTTTTGTCATATTGCCATGGTCTTCCCAATACTAGATGGCATGCATCCATGGGTAACACATCACAAATTGACTTATCCTTGTACCCTCCAATGGAAAACTCCACCGTTACTTGCTCATTAACAAGAGCACTCTGCCCTTTATTCAACCATGTTACTTTGTAGGGGTTAGTGTGGGGCACCTTCTCCAATTTTAACTTCCTTACTACCTCTTCTGAGATGATGTTGTCTATTGAACCTGAATCTACAATGACCTTACATACTTTTCCAAGTATCTTGCATCTCACTTTAAATAGAGCTCTTCTTTGTTTTGGTTCTTCCTTGACTAGTTGTCTAATCAAAACTCTCCTAAACATTAGATTCTCCCCCATTTCAGATTCAATGTGATTGATCTCTGGTGATTTAGTACTCATGGTGTCCTCTTGAGCATATGCCACCCTCTTCTCAAAATTTGATGAAGATGCTTTCTTTGGGTACCTATAAGTTGGATGTCCTACTTGACCACAATGGTAACATTTCATAGTAGCAAAATATGAATTGCTCCTACCTGCTCCTCTTCCTCTATTTGATCCTCCTTGAGAACCTCTACCTCTTCCATAACCTCCTCTAGAAGATGTTTCACCTCCATGCTCTATGATTTTAGACTCTCCTTGGTTTCTTTGCTCATCTCCTCTACCTTGGTAGCCACCTCTATGTCCTCTTTGATCCCTTTGATCTCTACCTTTGCCTCTACTCTTAGAATCCTGATCATTTTTCCTCTTGCTTCTTTCCTCAATCTCGATATCTAATTGATAGCATTGGTGTACTGTCTTTGGACTTAGAAGAGTCATCTCCTCTTGGATGTTCCACCTCAAACTATTTAGATACCTAGCCACCTTGACACTTTCATCTTCTAAAACATTGGACCTCATACAAAGTTTTTGAAGCTCCTCAGTGTAAGTGTTCACATCTTGGTCTCTTTGCCTCAAGCTTTTCCTCTTCTTGTGTAACTGAATCTCATAATCATCTGGTATATATGCTTCTCTCACTTTTTCCACCATACCTTTCCAAGTTGAAAAAGGCCTCTTGCCTTCCTTTTCCCTCTCTGTATGAATGAATTTCCACCATTTCAAGGCAGATCCTCTCAATCTAGACTTCGCCACCTTCACCTTCTATGTTTCTATGACACCATCACATTCAAAATGGTTCTCCATGCCTTCTATCCAATCCAAGACTAGGTCAGCCTCCAATTTGCCACTAAATAGTGGTATACCTTCAAGTGCTTTCCCACTCAAAGCTTTCAATGCCTTCAAGAAAGGCTCCTCTTGCAGAATAGGGTCAAGTTCAGGGGTCTTGTCTTCCTTTGCAACCTATTCACTCTTTGGTACCCTACCCTCCAATCTATCACTGACCTCATCAGCCTTGATTTGCACATTACTCAATGCTTCCTCAAGTTGTGCCAATCTTTCTCTCAACCTCCTATTATCTTCCTCCTAATCTTCAACATTATTTTCCAACTCAATGTTTGTCACCATGGTTTTGGAACCATTGGATTCAAGGTCTAACATACAATATTCTATCCCAAATCTTTAACTTTCTCTGATACCAATCTGATACGGTAGGGTTGGACAGAACAATCACTATTCCATGCTCTGGATCCTTGCTAGCAAGATCTCCTTGGTGTCTTAACACCTTAACCTTTAGGAAATTCTCTTAGGTACCCCTGGTTCTCCTAGCCAACCCCACTACCATCTCAATTACAACCTACCAAGCCAACCTTGGTGCAATGCTCCTATTCTTCCCTTAGCCCTTAATCTTCCCTAAAGGCTAACTACTCCCAACTCTCAATTTGTTCTTTGTAGGGGTGTGGGGATGATTTCTACAGGTTCACACCATCCTAACTTAGCTCTGAAAACTCCACCTTGCTTCCTTTGTCCATCACTTTCACCAAACCCTCATCTAGGGTTTTAGTTCCCTAGTTCTAGGCTTCCCAATTAGGTCTTTTTCTCTAAGGAAATAGGATAACTCCTAAATTCTCCAAAAAAATACAACAGTTTTTTTTTGGTTTCTTGGTCCTTATGCCCATCCCTCAAAGATTCTAGAGGTCTTCATCTTCACCTAACCGTACATAGTCATAACCCTCCATTTTGCAATTTAGGCCTCTTTTAGGCCATTTCCTGACCACATAGTGAACTATGATCTTGTTCTCCATTTGGATGGACTGATGAAGTCTCCTTCTTCATACCAAGCCTTTGAAAGTCTCCTATATTCCTTTCCACCATGTGACTTGATAGGGAAAGGTCACCCCTGCAAACCAAGTGCTTTGCACTTCCTGTCTTTCCTAGTCGGGCACTGTCAAGCTCGCCTAGGAGAAGACTTTCTCCATGTTTCCATGACTCCTGACCACTCCTAACCCTATTCTATATACAGACATAGAGCTTCGTCACAGTTCCCAAGGGCCCATACACAAGGTACAGTGGGAATATAACTAATACTCCATCAACAACAGTCTACCAGTCAGAACAGTAAACTAAAAGAAACAAGTTAACTACTAAAACAACACCTGAAAACTGATTACACGAACTAATTACCACCACACCAAGCTTAGAAAATGGCTACACTACAAACTACAACAAACTACAGAGAAATGATCACTCCTAATCACACAAATTCAAAGCAAACATAGAATTTTACATATTCTTCTCACTGTCCACACTAGCATTCATCAACCTTCAAGTTTACAAAATCTCCCAACCTTGCTCATAGTTTGAAGCACACCATAAATAGGCTCTCCAATTCAATTAAGCTCGAGCCTAACTATTCCATGGCCGCTTGTGGCTTTCCATAGGCCTTGTTTTCAAAATTTTAAAGAAAACTATCACCTAGGAGGGTCTACAAGGTCCTAAGTCACCCTTATAGCCAAATCCCAAACTAAAAAATGGTCAACATGACCTTCACTAACATAATGAAAGTTCTCAAATGCCTCTAAGGCACAAATTCAAGAGTTAGAAGGAATTTGCTATATTTGATCAAAAACAAATTGCTAATTCTTGACCTTCTAGTTAACTCTCCTAGATGAACTTTAGGGTGCTCCTGCACTAGAAATTCATGACATAAATGAAAATTTGAGCTAACAAACAGGAAACTACTCTATTCTAATTTGGTTGTAGGAACAGTCCGAAAATGGAATTCTAGTGGTTGTAGGAATACATAGTGCCAGATTCTTAACTAATTACTGAACAAAAAATAAATAACTAATCTAAGGGATGAAATACTCACTAAGTGGGTCCCCTTGGAGAGTATCCCCTAAAACAAATGTAAAATCAGATGCACAAACTTATAACTTCATTTAATTCATTGGAAAACATTAGTACAATTGAGTAGCATGACTATATTACTGAAAAACTAATAGTGTGATTACATCATCAGATTAAGAAACCCCTTGAGAAGGAGCATCTGAGTCTTATTTATAGAAGCTACTAACTAAAAACCTAGAAAGGTTGTCAACTCTGTCAGAATAGGAGGACACCACATTAGGGAAAGCGTAAAAAGTGGAGAGGTGGTTACACATGCACAGAATCGGGTTAGGCATGTTTGCCTCAACACTAATCTAGCACAACAGTAACACCTGTATTCACTAAATAGATAATTAAGGTCATTTATAAGGTGGTTACAACTTTGATTTGAATGAGGAATATTTACACCATCAAGAGTATTCCCTCATTTAATGACCACATTATTGACTGGTATGGTGGATGACTAGCTAGCGGAATCTCCCTTAATTGTAGGCCTCTAATTATATTTGCATGACAATATTAGTATGCACAACAAATGCATATTTGTAACTATCTCAAATTGATATTCATTAATCACATGTAAAATTAACATAAAAATTTCATATAGCATGTCAATGTCATTTAAAATTTATTTAAATAAGTCCATGCCCAAAGTCTATAGTTTTAAGGAAATATCATATAAAGGTCAATATCCAAGCATCAAAGTTTATGACAATTGTGCCACAACAAATGGACAAAAAACTCTATCGATAATTGAACCATAAAATAGACTCATCAAATACAATGTTCCTTCACTCATTTTCACCTAATACTTTTGTGAGAAAATTCATACTAGTATAATTGAGTTCACAAGAGAATTCAAACATTTACAAGAGCATTCAAGAGTCTTCAAGGGTAGATTATCAAGAATTATATGAGCAGTTAATTGTCTTGAATCTTTCAAATAATTTATGAGCATCATAACCTAGTTTCACATATCACACATTCTTAATACCTATGTGAGATATAGTTTAAGAATTATGGCCTCTTGTGCTACAATCACATCTAGTGTTTAGCCTGATTTTTATAACTCTTTCTATCAAGGAGTTGCATCTACACAATGTATCTTTGATTCTCTTCCTACTCCTACATTACTTATGTCTTCTTTGTCAACTAAAATTCATGTGGAATTGGAAGCTACTATTGCACATGTACTTGAAGATAAAAATAAGTAATTAGACAAATATCTAAAATGCCTTCACCAATAGTTAAGTACCAAATATTTGGATGGAGAAATGGTTTGTCTTCTTGAAAATATTAGGAAGCTAATTAATAATGTTCAAGGAATAGAACTATTGTGTAGCTTAGCTCATATAGTGGGTTTAAATATCCATATTAAAGTTTTTTATTATCAAACCTTTACAAATTCTCAACATGAATACAAAAAGAAGTTTCTTCTCCTATAATCATAAATTATAATCCTACTTTTACCCCTCTAATTGTAGCATCCACTGTGTAATATGGCAATGGTCTAAAATCTAGTGTACGGATTTTTGTGGGATTCCTTATAGCTTTTCCCCTTCACTTACAACAGCTATAATTTCATCACCTCTAAATAAATTATAACATAATAATCCTCCAATAGCCAATAATAGTCATAAACATTTCACACATTCTTAAAACATGTTATCAATGAATTCTATCATAAACAAACTATTACAAAAAACATCATCACTACAATTAAAAAAATTCAAACATGAACTAAAATCAAAGGGTATGTGCAGGATCATCATTGATAAAATAGGCCCTTAAATGGTGATGAAAATTCAAAAAATAAGGGTTAGGCAACTTGACGTAAAAAATTGAATAAGTTATCTACATTATTTCAAAAATATGTAAAAAAAGAATATGTAGCAAATTGAATGTAGTTTCTAAACTACTATGTTTATTTTAAAAAAAATATCTAGTTGGTGAAAATTTAAAATTTGAATGCATTAGTACTTAAATTTTAGGGAAAAAATAAGAAGTAGGTGTATGTCTGACCACCCTAACCACAATAAAAAGATAATATTTTTTATAAATGATAATATCACAAGTTTTAAAAAAATATAAAAACTTGTATGTTTGACCACCTTAACTTGGTCAAAACTTCATAAAATTCATTTTTTTTAAATCCTATAGTATGCAAAGCATAGAATATGATGCGTGATTTGAATTCAAAAAATATGATACCATTTGAAAGCTATAGATGTTTTTCAATCAGCCTATCAATACAGACTTTAGTCATAATTCAAATAGAAAATGAACAATAATAATTTATTAAATTCAAAATAAAGCATAATTTATATTGGTGGAAATTTGAGAATGTCCTCTAAAACCCCTTTTTGTTTTATCAATTTTGGGTAAAAAAAAGTCGTCAACCACATGGGTCATCATATCACTTACATATCACCACTCTTTGGCCCATCATGATCCTGCACATACCCCAAACTGATGTTAATCCTCCAACATACCTCATATGTAGCCAATTATCAGTTTATATCTGAAAGACACATATGCCATAAAAAATAGATATACCTAGCTTCGAGAAGTATGTTTCCAAGGGAGATCCTGACAACCATGTGTCAGTATTTACTACTAGAACCTCCTAAAAAGTTGGCACATGATATGTATTGGCACCCACCATTAAAGAGACTCCACTCAAGAATCACCCTAGATTTCTCAATGCAAAGGAGATTGAAATATTACAATAGGTTGTCCTAGAGGCTAAATGATATCTAATGAGGGGTTCACCACCAATTTTAGACTAGGAAAAGATAATGCAATGCAAGTTGTAAGACAAAACCCGAATTGAATGAAAACTAACCCTAAATAACTTAAAAAGATAAACAAAATGTTATAGAAAGTTATGAAACTAAAAGTTTGCACCTAGGATATTGATGAAGGAAAGATGCAGGTTTGGATCACTGAAAAATATATTGTTGATGTTGACTAGGACTCATTTTCCAAGATAGGTGAATCAATCTAGTTTCTGAGAAAATGTGTAGATAAAAGTTTCAGCCAAAAGGGTATCCAAATCAGTAAAAGTCTCTACCAGGAATGTACATTGGGACTCATTTTCCACCTATGGTGAATTATTCCACTTCTAACTTTTAAAATTTTTGAGACCTCATTTTGTTCCTCTCAATTTTCTCTACTCTGTTTGACTAGTTTTCAGATCTGAAACTACAAATTGCCACCTATAGGTCTTCTCCAAGCTTCTCTGATGCTTGATGAAAACTTTGACATCTTTAAGGATTGACAAATTTTCTCCAACTTTGCTTCTTGACCAATTTTACAACCTAGCCTTTCAAATCACACAAAAGAAGAGGGAAAAATATTGTGGGGTTGGAGAATAGGGGTTTGCCTTTGTCAAACTGCTTGTTGGTAATTAAACCTTGAAATGAAAGAAAATATGAATGGAGAATGATAAATGAACAAACAACAATGTTGTAATTCACCAAACCCTAGCAATAAGGTGTTGCAAACAAATGTAAGTAATGGCTCTAATGGATGTAGACTTGGAATATTGCTTGATGTTGATAAATCTTTGAATTAAACACTTGCTTGAATCACAAATACTACATCACAATTGTTAGCTCTAAAATAACATGATGCAAGAAATATTTGACATGATGATTGAAACTTGAAGAATGATCTCGAATGCTTGATAATATGCCCATGAAATTCCTTCAATGCTAGTAAAATTTACTACGTGATCTCTTGAGTCCTAGGTATGAAAATGAGAGAAAGACCTTTTATTTATGCCAGCAATTATGCAAGAATTCTAGAAATTACAAAACTACAAGATGACATCAGATCTAGAGGAAAATAGAATCCTGCCAAAAATTTGAGTTAAATTTTAATTTTGGTCACATGGGACTCATTCAACCTAGGTGGCAAATGAGTCCCATTAGACATAATGTATGGGACCAATAATGAAAAGTGTTTAGAAATGTGTGAAACTGGCATTGGGGCCAAAAATACCTAGGTGGGACTCATTTTCCCAAGGTGGTGAATGAGTCGCAAACACTAAATCTAGGCCACACAAGCCATGAACACTTGAACTATGATTGGTCAATGATTGGTGTCAATATTATTCTTGAAAAGATGCAATAAATGAGGCTTGTGGATGCAAAATAGGGCCAATTAAAGCATAATAAATCCCAATTATTAATGACAACATAGAGATATGTGAAAGTGTGTTACAAAAATTTACAACACTCTAAATAAGGAAAAATTAAAGTTGATTATGTTTATTATTCTTAGCTATTTGATAAAACCCCAGAAAATTGTCAAAATTTGTTACAACACTTTTGCAAGGCACCATTAAAATCCATTAGTTCACAAGGGACCAAGACCTAATATGAATGTGTTATCCACATTATAGCATAAAATCAAGGAAACATTAAGCCAATATCACAAAGAGAGCTCGAACAAGTCAGAAAAAGTGGAAGGGTTAATTTTTTGGTGACTCCATTTAGCCCCCACTTTAGTGAGAGGATGAACCTATTTCAAACTCACATTAAAGTAGACAAACATGCACGCCAAGAGGGGTTCCAATGTACCAATTCTAGCAATATGAGATGATAACGATCAAGAGGGGTGATCAAGCCCCTAAGATCAAGATCCCATGACAAACCAACATGAGCATAAAGGAACACACATTAGAATGATATAAAGAGAAACAACAAAGAACAAGAATACACTAGTAAAGATGAAGAAAATAAAAGGTCAAATAAAATAATCAAAACAAGCTTTGATCATTTATCCATCACGGTATGGACCAGATCTAGGCTTTTTGTCAGAAAAAAGACATACTCACTCTAGGGTGATGAAACTCCTAGCTATCGACCAAGTAAGAATTCCTAAAAGGTGAGACACATACAATCATGGATTTTATGAACTCACACACACAGAAGTGGATATAGGGAAATTCATTCCTTGGATTGGGATTCCCGATCAAACCATACCAAAGTTACACCTCCTGATAAAATTAATAAGACACAACACAAAAATGATTTTTGGGCTTCATGTAGCAAGAAAAACATTGTATCCTTGGAGCTCATAAACAAACAAGATGGAAGTATAGGCATGAAATTTGTGTTATGGAAGGTGGCCATATAACAACAAAATCTAAATAGGAAATTTTCAAAGGAGTCTTGCTTAGTTCATTGAGGTCTTCAAAATTAGGGAATATTGTGCCTAATGTCTCCAAGAGAGGACCAATCAAAGAATAGAAGATTCAAAACTTAGGGGATGTAGTGTGTCACATCAAACCACTAAGAGGAATATAATATGCTAAGAGATATCACACTCTTGAAGGAAATTATATCCAATTTCATCCACAAAGGAAAAAATGCATAGTATAAAGTAAGAAGGAAGCACCAAGAACTATGAAAAAGAATAATTCCAATGTATGCCCCCACTTTAAATAAATATCTAAACACCATACTATGAGAAATTAATTTAAAGTAGGAAATGAAAAATTCAAACAAGAAAGAAGACATGAGAGCCAACATGGAAAGCCCTATGCCAAGTCATATATTTTTTAGTAAGGCTACGCCATGTGAGAGAAAAAGGAAAGAGATGGGTTTCCCCCAAAATTAAAAAACCAAACACATAAGGGATCTATAGATTTAGGGTCAGTATGTTCTTTTCTACAACATTTTTAGAGAGATTATAACTGTCATCATCCCCCAAATACATATACAAGAAGAATGACACATAGAGAGAAAAATAAAAAGAAATCCTTTTCGGTCAACATGGAAGAGACATGAATGTCTTGATGCCTTGCATAATCACAAAAAAGAAAACACAAGACAAATGAAAATAAGAAAATGAAAAGGAAAAATAAAAGTCTTTTGGGTCAACATGGAAGAGACTTGAATGTCTCAACGCCTTGTGTCACCCCCAAAAGCAAAACATACGACAAAAGAAAGAGAGAGATAAAGATATAAAGCGAAATAGAAGAATGAAATAGAGAAGAATGAAGCTAAAAATAGAGGAATGCCACAAGGAGAGAGAAAAATTTAAACTGAACATCATGGGGGATCACATCATGCACATGCAATCACATGAAAGAAAATGAAAAATAAATAATGCAAGAGACTAGTAAGGAAAATGTGAGTCAACCTATGAGAAATTCATCCTCCTCCCAATCTCATTATATATAATCAGAAGGTGAATAACAAGCCTAAGGGACAATGACAGATGCATTACTAGGACAAGGCTATCAAATTCATGCCTCTATTGAGTGTGAGACAAGAATGAGCTGAGGTAGGAGATGGGAATGGTCATGTAATAGTGAGAATAGAATATTCTACAAATAATACATGACAAGGTGTGAAACAATATTAGATGTATGCAATCACTCGATGGTAATCATTTTCATCAAAGTAAAAAAATTGCAATATTAAGTGGAATGCATGACACTCATTGATACTATGTCCTACAGTTTGATGATATGCACAACATGGGACATTTGCATTGATAGGATATAGGAATAATCTATTCATAGGTGGTAATTTTATTAATTATTTTTTCAAAATAAATTGTAGCTTCCATTCGCTTTTAGGTGGTAGATGAGGAGGTTGTATATTTTTTAACTTGTAAGGTATTTTATGTTTGCTAGATTCACCAACTTCTAGTTGAATTTTGAGGAGGAGGGCCTAAGGATATCCTCTCATTATTATCATTGTTATGAATAATTGGCTTTTCTTTAGGAAGAAGAATATTCATATCGGGATGATGATCTAAGATAATCGTACCATTGCTAAAAAGCCTTAGATAGTCTTTAGGAACATGTTTATTGTGAGGGGGATTTTGATATCCTATTCCATTGCTATTTTTGTAAGTTGGTATTTTTTCTAGGATTTGATGGATTTCATGTTCACTTGTTTTGTCACATTCTTGTTTTCTCAAGATTGTTAAGCCTTTTCCATATGTTTCTTCTAGATTGATGGAAGTGTTTTTCACTTTTTTATCATAGGATGGTTCATTGTTCACTTGTGTAGAGGAGCTAGGTTCACCTTTTGTAGGTAGCTTAGGTTCAAGGTTCAAATTTTGTTTCAATATGAAGTAATCAAACATTTCAAGGGGTGGTATTTTAGGAAGATCTGGTTGTCTCATGGATGTATAGAAATATGCATTGGATTCAAGGTTATTAAGACAATCTTTTAGGAACTTATTCATGTAGTTGTCATCTTCTCCAATGATTTCAACATCACAAGGAGGACATGCATGAGGATTTGAGTGAGCATGATTGAATTCAATTCTCTTAGGAAAATTTCCAAAAACACAACTTGACACATCTAGTAAGGACTTTAATGACATACAAATCTTGTTAAAGCATGTATCCATGATGTAAATTTTAGATTCTAAACTATCCAACAATGTTGTGAATGCAATTTTGATTTTAAGAAATGCAAAATATGAATGAGATTAAGATAGATGCATTGAATTGAATGAAATAGAAAGTCTACAAGCTAAAAGAGAAAGGTAACAATAGAAAGCAAAAACTCACAAAAGGAACTATAAATGCTAGAGAATGTAGTGAAAAATATACAAAGGGATTGATTTGCCCAAGGTGGTGAATGAGTCCAGGTACTAATTTTTTTGAATTTTTTTAGAATTTTTGGATTTAATTTTATGCTTTTTATGTTTTTTGATTTGTATGAGATGCAAATATAGAATTTGATTGATTTTTAATGAAATTAGATGCAATAATGGAAGGTAAATGAGCATTCACTAATGCAAGTTTTGAAACCCTAGAATACAAATTAACTAATGCAAAACCTAATGCAATGTTAATGCAAGCTAAATCTAAGATGTAAATGCACTCCAAATCATAATATTGATTCCTAAATGTAGGTTCACCAAAATCGAACCTCTTAAAAATTGGGCACATGATATGTATTCACACCCACCATTAAAGAGACTCCACTCAATGATAACCCTAGAGATAACAATGCGGAGGAGATTGAAATATTGCAATAGGGTTGTCCTAAACACTGAATGATATCTAATGAGGGGTTCACCACCATTTTTAGACTTGGAAAAGACAATGCAATGCAAGTTGCAAGACAAAACCGTAATTGAATGCAAACTAACTATAAATGACTTAAAAAAATAAACAAAATGCAATAGAAAGCTATGAAATTTAAAGTTTGCACCTAGGAGAGTGAAGAAGGAAAGATGGAGGTTTGGATCATTAAAAAAACTTTTGTTGATGCTGAATGGGACTCATTTTCCAAGCTGGATGAATCAGTCCAATTTTTAAGAAAATGTGCAGATATAGGTTTCAGCCAAACGGGTATCCAAATCTATAAAATTCTTTATCTGGCCTCTATAGTGGGACTCATTCGCCACTTATGGTGAATGATTCCAATTCTAATTTTTTGGAATTTTAGGACCTTATTCTATTCCTCTCAGTCTTGTCTGCTCTTTTTGACTTGTTTCAGGATCCAAAACTACAAATTGCCACCTGCAGTTCTTGTCCAAGCTTCTCTAAGGCTTGATGATAACTTTGAAAACTTTAAGGATTTCACTACTTTTTTCCAACTTTTTTTCTTGACCAATCTGCAACCTAGCCTTGCAAATCACATATAAGAAGGCCAAAAAATGCTATGGGGTTAGAGAATAGGGGTTTTCCTTGCTCAAACCCCTTGTTGCTAATTAAACCTTGAAATGAAAGAAAACATGAATGGAGAATGATGAGTGAAAAAATAACAATATTGAAACTCACAAAACCCTAAAAATAATGTGTTGCAAACATGTAAGTAATGGCTCCAATGGATGTAGACTTGGAATCTTGCTTGATGTTGATAGATCTTTGAATGAGAAACTGCTTGAATCACAAATCCTACTTCAAAATTGTTAGCTTTTAAAAACCATGATACAAGAAATTTTTTGACATGATGATTGACACTTGAAGAATTCTCAAGAATGCTTGATAATATTCCCTTGAAATTCTTTGAATGCTAGTAAATTTTTTCAGGTGATCTCTTGAATGCTAGGTATGAAAATGAGAGAAAGAACCTTGTATTTATACTTAGGTATGCAATAATTTCTATAATTGCAACACTACAAGCCAAAACCATATCTAGGAGAATAAAATCCCACCAAAAATTTGTGTTAAATTAATATTTTGGTCACACAGGACTCATTTTCCCAAGGTGGCAAATGAGTCCCATTAGACATAATGTATGGGACAAAAAATGAAAAGTGTCTAGAAATGTGTGAACCCTGCATTGGGACCAAAACTACCTAGGTGGGACTCATTTTCCCAATGTGGTGAATGATTCCTAGACACTAAATCTAGGCCAGAGAAGCCAAGAACACCTGAATTATGATTGGTCAATGATTGGTGCCAGGATTATTCTCGAAAAGATACAATAAATGAGGCTTTGGATGCAAAATAGGGCCAATTAAAGCAGAAGAAATTCCAATTACTAATGAAAAGCCTAGAAAAATTTCTTAGTCTGTTCCAACACTCCAAATAAGGCAATATTAAATTTGATAATGTTTATTATTCTTAGCTATTTGATAAAACTCTAGAAAACTGTGAAAATGGGTTACAACACTTCACAACAGTTTTGCAAGGCACCATTAAAATCAATTAGTTCACAAGGGCCCAAGTGATAATGTGAATTTTTTATCAACATTACAACATCAAGTCAAGGAAAAATTAAGCCAAAATAATAAGGATGGCCTGAACAAATGAGAAAAAGTAGAAGGGCTACTTTTTTGATGACTCCAACTACCTTATGTAATAGTTTTATTTTTGAAGATGCTATCCTCAATAAAAAAAATTCCATGATTATTGAAAGACATTCCCTTACATTGGTTACTTTATTTCCTAATAATTTAGTTACAACACTTGAATTACTTATTAATGGATTGCTTCAACATTTTCAATAAAATAATTGTCTACAAATTACATTGATTGATTTAGTCCACTATAAACAAGGACCTAAGGAGAAGTTGATTGATTTTATACGATGATAACAATATATTTATTCAAAAATCTCATGTTCTCTCTCGTATTCCAATAATAAAATGCTTTTAATTATAAATTTGCATCCTAACATTCAATATCATTTATTATTGACTAAATAGACATCATTCACAAAATTATTTATGGCTCTTTTTAATTACCAAATATGGGTTAGTCAATATGAAGGTACACCTTCGTCAACTCGTTATGGCCAATTTAAGGTCATGCCTCAAAATAATTAAAACTAACTTAAGAATAAAATATAAAGATAAATACTACTCGATCATCTAATAACATTCAAATAGAAGTTGTTGTTGCATATACAACACCATATAAATTTAAGCCAAGATAGACAATTTCCATAATTTCCTAATTCTATCCATGCTATTGTGTTTTTTTTTCTAAATAAGACATTATTTAAATTCCTTCGATTTTATCTATTAACACTACTAACCAAAACCAATAAAATTTAATGGAAAATCCTTTTGTCAATATCACCATAAAATTGGACATGATACAAAATATGTATGCATCTTAAGAACCAAGTGCAAAACATCATTGAATCTAATATCATCAAGTTGTATTATATGAAGAATAAAGGAAATAAATATCACCAGTTAATCGAAACTTACAAAGATTTATAAATCCTTTACCAAGTCATTCAACCATTTTTTTCAACAAAGTGATAATGAAGAAGATGATCTATCTAATTGTAGAGGAGGGGATTCACTACTCTCAATTCTATAGGAGAAAAAAGATTCTACAAGGAGTGAATTATCCTCAACTACTTCAAAGGCTAAGCTCAAGTGATAAGTGATAGCTAACGAGCATTTTCTACAAAAAAATATTATGTTTTATGACTATTTTGGGGGAAAAGGACTTTAGAAGCCAAAAGAGAAAGCCTCAGAGGTCAAATTGAAAAACTACATAGCTCTCGACCAGAAAAAAACACTGTAGCTTGAAAACATCCCCACAACACACTATGATCTTGTATGGATGGAAAACATAGCAAGTATACAAAAAAACATAGCCTACTAACAACTCAAGAACTAATTTAAATAATTTTCCAAGCTAATAGAATGCTAAGAATAAATGAAATTACAAAAAGAAGAATACTAAATGTAGTGTATAAAAATGTATCCCTTTACATTTTCACACTTGTTTGGGCCCTCCCTGCTAAAATTGGGGTTCATTATGCCTTATTTGGTCCAATTTTGCATCCACAAGCCTTATTTAATGCATCTTTCTAAGGATAATATCAAAAAATATCAAGTAAACACTCATAATTTAATGATTTTTGTTTATATGGCCAAGATTTAGTGACCTAGTACTCATATGCCACCTTGGGCATATGGGTCCCACCAATGTTTTGGGGTATACAGAAAAATTTTACATTAAACTAAATATTTCTTGAAGTTTGTGTCCCAAGCTTCACCTACTAAGACTCATATTCCCCAAATAGCATATGAGTTTCACTTAGCTTTGACATAATTTTTAATTCAATTCTTGGAGTATTTTATTCTCTTAGATCTGATGTTAGCTTCTAGTGTTGTAATTTTAAAAAAATTGGCATAAAAAAGTATAAAAACAAGGTTATTTCAGATATTTTCTCCTAGAAATTTTCATGGGCAAGTGTGATCCAAGCATTAAAGAATTATATAAATTCAAGAGTGTTCAAGAGTGATTATCATTAATTTTAGAGTGTTATTCTAGAATCAAGTATCATGTCAAAGTCATCATGCATCATGTTTATTTTTGAGCTAGCATTTATGATTTGGGGTTTTATGATTTAAGAAAGCATTCAAGTCAAGATCCATATCCTTAAATAAAGAGTCAAGATACACAATTAATGTTAGCCATTACATACAATATTGAAGTATTTATTATCTTCATTGAGTTGCAACATAGCTTATTTGTTCATTCATCATTCCTTCATTCTAGTTCTATTCATTTCAAGGTTTGATTACCAAAATGGGGTTTGAACAAGGAAAACACCAATCCACTAACAAAACAAAATGTTTCCCTCTCTTTTATGTGTGATTTATAGATCTAGGTTGAATATCCATTTTAAGAGAAATATTGGAGAAAAGTTGTCAAGTTGCAAAGTTGTCATTTACCTTGCAAGATCACGAAAATTCACCTACAGATTGAAATTTAGTGTTTCAGACTCAAATATTTGATTGGAGAGAATCTACAAGAGAATATTAGAGGATACCAAAGTTTCAAATCAACCCTAATTCTCAAACTAAATCACCACTTGTGGCATATGCATCTCAATATACCAGATTTGAAGTATTTTATGTAGATCCTGGTTTAGTAGTTCTAGATTTGAGTTCCGACTTGAAACCCTAAATTGGGACTAAATTTCCCATACTAGCATATGAGTCCCACTATGCATTAAATGTCAATATTTTTGAGATTTTAGACCCTCATTCAAGCCTCTTCAGTTTCCAAGTACACTTTTGTTTATCTCCAGTTTACTATTCTAATTTAAGTTCATTTTCTAGGTCATATAACTTAATTTTTTGTATTTCATTTCATTTCTTGTCTTTCCAAGCTTTTCTTGGTGATGAACCCCATTTTAGTTTCTAATAACACCTCTAGGACAGCTTATTGCAGATATTTTTCTCTCATTTTCATCACTATATTGAGATTTGTAAGGTTTTCTTGAATGGAACTGTAAGGAAATTAGTTGTTCTATATCCCAAAACATAGAGTAACATTTTTTTACATTTCATTTTGGTGAACCTAATGTGAAGAAAACCTAATTTTTAATTTGGTGTGCATGATAGTCCAATATATAGATTTCATTAACTTTACATTAGCTCTTGCATTAGTTAATTTTCATTTAGGGCTTCTAAATATTGCATTAGTGAAAGTGCATAGAGGTTGCATTTTTTTGCATCTCGCATTATTAAATTTCATTTGAAATTTGTAATTCCACATAGTCAAAACTACATAAAAGTTAGAAACCTTAAGATTCACAAATAATTTTATGAATTTAGTGTCAAAACACTAATCTATGACTCATTCACCCCTCTGGGTGATTTATTCCCAGTATAGGTTATTTTACCTGCTTTCTAGGAATTTTATGTTATGTGTTTTTTACTGTCTGAACCTACTAAAAACACTAACTTGGACTCATTCATCCCTCTAGGTGATTTAGTCCCAGATCAAACCTAAAACTACCATTTACAACATTGAAAATTTTATTTCTATACTTCCTAGGCTTGTTGGTAATCTATAGTATCAGTCTAGAAAGTCTTAGGAACTTCTATTTTATGTATCTAGATCAAATCATACATATAATGTAGTCATTTTTAAATTATTTCAAAAATCATTTCATTATCAATTTTTTTAGATCTATAGGACATTTTTTACATTTTAGAAGAATTCCATAATTTAGATAGCTTACTTTTTCATGTTAGCATGTTTTCTTTTCAAGATTTTAGTGTTCATAGAGTATCACATTGCTTATATGATTCTATTTTCCCTACTCGTGAGCATAATCTAGGAAAAATAAATAAAATCATTTACAAGCATGTGGGATACCCTCCTAGCATCTATTAGATTTGTAATAATGTTATAACACAAGAGGATGCAAGCATATATAATCATGATAATCATAATTGTTCTTCTCTCGATACCTCTCCTATTAGTGAAAAAGGTATATTGGTGAAAGAAGATACAATCATTGAGAGTCTTTATTGTCCCTCTTCTCCTCCCTCGTGGGAAGATATTAGGAAACAAGAAGATGATATCATTGAAACATTTCTTAACACCTCCCCTACTTGTGAGAAGGCTTTAATGAAAGAGGATACAATCATGGACAATCATGAAAAAATATTTGTGAAGGGGATATGTTGCTATTAAGAGATGCAATGATTGAGATTTATAGCATTATTTATCTCCTTCTTAGTGTCTCTAACATTTGTAAAGGTCTATTTGAACAAGAGGATCAAATAATTCATAAGCATGAAAATCATAGTTGTCCTTCCCTTGATGCCTCCCTTATTTGCGATGAAGTTCCTTTACAAAATATAATCATGAAATGTGATGAACCTCTTGAAAGATCTCCTACTAGGACACAAGAGAATGAGAACTTAGAGAAAAAGAATGAAACCATGGACAACCCTAACAATCATATTTTTCCCTCTCCTAATATCTCTCCTAGTTTTGAAGAATATATTTTAATTTTAGAGGATCAAACCAATGAAATTTGTGACAATCCTATTTGTCTCTCTTCCTTTCGTGAAAAAATTATTGAACAAGAGAATTCCATCATTGATAAAAAATAAAATCCAACCATTGGTAACTCCCTTACCTATGATGAAGTAATTTTATAAGAACCAACCATTTAATTTCATGAACATATAGTGTGTTTCTCTACTAAAAACTCTTCTACTAGGGGAGATATCATGGTGGAATAAAATTATAACATTGAAACATGTATTTCAAAAAATAGTCATGTGGCCTCATTCAATGAAGATGATGAAGTGACATTAGACTCCCCTTTACTAAGAGATCACAAAAATAAAGACAAGATTTTTGATATTATGCACATTATATATCCCTTGAAGCAATATCCCAAGCATGAACTTATCATTCATCCACCCTCACAACAACGTAAATTTTAAAATAAAACCATTCTTATCCTAGAATCACCTAAAATACGATTCAATAATGATATTTTTCATAACAACCAAGTTATAATAACATTTCTCACATATATAACAAAGTGTATATGATCAGGACCGACCCTAAAAATAAAAGATGTTTTACATGTCCAGAAAGAAAAAGAGAAGCATATTGAAGAAGTCACAAAGCTATTAGAAGATGCTTGTATTTTGTTTTATTTAATACCTACATTCATGGGAGAATACAAGATCATAAGAAAATATTCTGACATGAAAAAATAGAAACTGATAATGTCAATACAAAATTCAAAAGAAAATACAATATACATGAAAAAATTTAATGAAGTTGAACAACCACCAAATCCAAAAGAAATGAAATAGATTTATGGAAGATTTTATGAACTTATGAAACAATTTGATTATATTGGAAAATTATGTCATGATAGATAACAAGGTATTTGTGTCCCTATAGATTCTCACATGCAAGAAATGACTAATGGTGTTAGCTATTGTCCTCTAAAAGAAATAAAAGAAACAAAAAAACCTTCACTCAATATCAACACTCTTACAAAGGATTCTCTTAAGACAACTTTAACTCTGGTTCATCCCAAATTGATAGATACTACATGTGGGAATATCTCATTAGATATGCATCAATAAAAATAGGTTTTGCTCCTTGCCATGTAATAGTGGTAGTATCATAGTATATTCACCATTCCATGTTTAAATTCATTGTAAAAATTTCCTTCTTGTAAGGAGTGCCATATAATCATCAACCTTGGCTCATTATTGTCTTGCACATAGTGTGGGAAATAATTTGATAGCCTTTTCCTATTTTGTCAATTGTTGTTGTCCCTTTGTCTAGTTGTCTTCCTTTCATTTATACCAACCGATATTGGGATGCAAATGACCTACTAATAGGTTGACTCGGATGTTCCTTACTAGTTTTATCTTTATTTTCATGTTCATGTTGTGTGATTGCATGTGTGTAATGTGATCCCCCATACTCTTCTATTTGATTTAATTCTCTCTTTGTGACATTCCTCTATTTCTATCTACATTATTCTCTATGTCGTAAAGCTTTTCCTTTATCTTTTCATTTGTCTTTGGTTTTTCCGTTTGGGGTTGATGCAAGGTGTCAAGACATTTAGGTCTCTTCCATGTTGAACCAAAGGGAATTATTTTTGTTTCTCTCTCTTTGTGTCATTATTCATGTTCCATGAGTATTTGGGGAATGATGAAATTTCTGAGCTATATAAAAACATTGTTGCAAAGACATACTAGTTGTGAATCCATGGATCTCTCATGTATTTTGAGTTTCATTTTGGGGGAAACCCATTTTCATGACGTAGCTTTTTTTGGAAACATATGACATTGCATAGGGTTTTCCAAATAAGCTTTGATTTCCTCTTTATTGTTATAATTTATCATTTTCTACTATAAAGTAGTTGATCACATTATGGTGTTTAGAAATTTATTTAATGTGGGGGCATACATTGGAATTATTCTTCTTCTTCTCATGTTGCATTGTGTAGTATTCTTACTTCTTCATGATATGTGTCTTTAACTTTGTGGTGACATTGGGTGTAATTTCCTTCAAGAGCATGATCTTTCTTAGCATATTATATTCCTCATAGTGGCTTGATGCCACACATTGCATCCCCTAAATTGTGAATATTGTATTCTTCAATTGGTCATATCTTGCATAAATTAGGCACAATGTTCTCTAAGTTAAGATATTACATGAACTAAGAAAAAATCCTTTGTATTTTCCTTACACTATTTTTCATTTACAATATCTGTTATATGGCCACTTTGTATAATACACGTTTCTCACCTATGGTTCTATCTTGTTTGTTCATGGGTGTCAATAATATGAAGCTTTGATTGCCTTATGAACCCTGATGTTCATGTTATGTGGCACCCTATCAAGGTTATTACAAGGTATAGCTTTGGTATGGTTGTGCATATGGGAGCGGAACTTGAGCATGACTTTCCCATAGCCACTTGCTTATCTGTGTGAGTGCATACTGGATATGTACATATGTGTCTCACTGGGGGATCACTATTGGAAGAATGGAGAAGATCAAAATTTGTGTTGTCATTGATGTCACCATGTTGATTAAGTTGTTAGGATGATCTAGTACTCTAAACCTATATGAAGAACAAGTTTACATCCTCTAGTGCTTTTGGTCCAATATTTTGGTCTGCATTTCCCATCTAGTGATCACCACTATTCGCGGCTTTGGGAAATGATTTATGGATGTTGGAAGCCTGTAAGTAAGCAATCCTATGTCCTCATATGATCGTATGGTGAGTTGGAATTGGTCTAGTGTTTCATTTTTTTATTATGTCCATCCATGGCTGACCTAATAAATAGTTGGTGGTATAATGGATTAATTAGTGTTGTGGATATATGAGTGACCTATCCTTGGTCCATGCCAACATGGTATAGCATGAAACACGCTTGAATTAATTTTTGAAAATATTTTGTATGATTTTTGAAGCCAATAGTTATCTTTTTGGTAAATAAAGATTACATTTAATTAGGTCAACCTAATTGATGCTTGTGGACAAGTCAGATATATATATTGGGTAGTTTGGAGATTGAAGTGTGTGGAATGTGTGGATTGAATGTGAATGTGAAAAAGAGTGAATATTAGTCCGTTGGTAGGAATTTTTTTGAGAATCAAAGGAACTAAATCCACACTTGTTATACGCACTCTTACAAGTTCATATTCTGGATATAATCCATTTTTTTATTGTAATATTTTGTAGGTAGTGAGCCTCCTTGATTGGACAATGAGTCCTACTTCTAAGCAGTGATCTTTTGTATCTAGAAGTGAGCCTCTTTTGTATCTAGTTTTGGAACTACTATATATAGTGATTTAATCCTCACCATGTTTTTTCTCTCATTGGATTTTCCACATAAAATTCTGGTATTTATGTGTTGTGTGGTTTCATGCTCTGTTAATGTTTTATCATCTTTATCATTACATGCAACTAAGAAATTGGATGGTTTTTGTTAAATAAGTTTAAGAAGATATTGATTCACCCCCCTCTTAGTATGTTTTATATTCAAAAATTATTATTAGAGATATGGTTCCTCTAAAGAAGCCTACCATCTTGAGGGAGATTCTGTAGATTAAAAAAATGGATAAAGAAGAGATCTGGGCTACTCTTAAAGATCTTAACAAGGAAAAAAATAAAAATAGAGATCTGAAAGCAAATATTGATGAGGAAAATGAATGCATCTAGAAATTGAAAAAGCAATTGAAGAAATTTAAAGAAAGACATAGAGAGGTGAGTGATAAATTGAAACAATTAAAGGAGGATATTACTGGATTAAAGGTGAAAGTGGAAGAAAAAAAGAGTATTGAAGAGTATCTAAATACAGTGGTGCAAAGTAAGTCTAATGTATTATCAAGGCTTGAACAAGAATTCACGAACCTGAAAGAAGATCTAGAGAAAGAAAAACTATGGGAAGATAATTTCAAGACAAGCTCCACAATGCTTGATGAATCAATAGTAGGACAAAGACCTTATAAAGACAAAGGTGGTCTTGGAAATGAAGCTAGTGAAAGCTCTAAGAATTTACAAAACTCAAATCTAGTGGATAATCAAAAGATTCAAGATAAAGGGAAGAAACAAATAAATCCAAGAAGAAGACCTCCGCTATGAAAGCCAAATTCTCGAAGGTACCCATCCTTCAGTGGTGTTTTTTGTTTCTTGTAATTTTAGTCATAAGAAAATTGAGTGCAGGACTAGGATGAATCAGTTGTTTGGTTCCTTCTCTAGACAATGTTATGCATGCAAGAAAACTGGACATAGAGCTAGTGAATGCAGAACATAGATGATGAACTAGTTTAATGAAGGTACAATGAATCAATATTTTCATGGCTACTACTATACATGTAACAAGTTTGGACACAAATAAGATCAGTGTAGATCAAGGGTTGATGGAGGTCAAAAAAACTAGAGAAATGGTGTTTTCTACAATTGCAAAAAAACTAGAACACATTGCAAGAGTATGTAGAAGTAAAAAGGGATAGTCTACTCTAATGAAGGAGAATGAACCTAAGAAGAAGATTGAAAAAGATGAGATAAGCAAGAAATGAGCAAGATATAGAAAAAGAAAGAACCAGAGACAACAAATGTGTATGTACCCTCATCCGATGAAAATAATTCCTCTAGGAATTAGACCTAGCATTGTCTTAGGGGGAGTATTAACAGAAAATTATTCAAACCCCCTCGAAATATGGTGTGTCAGATGTTGGAACAAGGATATGTTGTAAGGAATGAATGGGTAGAGGTTATACAAAATAAATTGAAAGAAAATGTGTAAGCATGTTTATTTTTTGAGCGAATGAGGGTTTCTCAATGCAGTGAAAGAAGGTTTTTATCATCTTTTTTATGCTTATTGTATTTAATATGAATTAGAGTAGCACAATGGTGTATAAAGAAAAATTCACAAGTCATTTTTGGTCACCTAATAATTTGAAGAATTTGAAGAACGACTTGCAGCATTCTTAGAGAAATCCTGAAGTGATTTGGAGTGATTTGAGGTGATCTAGAGAAATCTTTGTGAATAATCAAGAACAAGTGATGGCAATTTTCTCTCAGAGTTTCAAAAGGAACGTAAGAAAAGAAGCTTTTGTTGTGCAATAAATAATTTGAAGAATTTAAGTATGACAATGAAATCTATTAATAGGGGATCGAGTGGGAATGTTCCACTAAGGCTAAAGGGATTTGAATTGGAAGAATTTGATCACTGAAAAAATAAGGGAAATTGAACTAGGGTTAAAGACAAATAAATTGTAGAACATAAAAACCCTAGGCATGGATTTATGGGGATAATTTCCTTGGTTTAAAAATAGACAATCCATCCTGTTCCTATTAAGTAAATTAGAGGATGGCAGCATTATCTCGGAAAAACCCTACCCTATTACAAAGGAAGAAATTGAATCTATTACCAGGTTGTGCAGTGTTGGTGACCTCCCCAGAAAGAAAATAGTGAAATACAAAGAGGTGGAGGAAATAAATAGAATCAAAAAGACCCCCAAGCCTCGCTAATAAATATTGGTGTCAATCATGTCATAAGGTATGTTGCATATGGTACTTCTTATAAAATCTATTTCATAAATCATGAAGGTTCCACTTTGGCTATTGTTGTATATTTGGTGCACAAAATAGTGAAAGAAAACAAGAAATTTGATATGTGCAACTTAATTTTTGAAAACCCAACTTAAAATGTACGAATGTCCTTGGTTAAGGGTTATCCCTTCCATTTCGGGTCCTTTCTTATATGCTTGGTATTTTAATTTATGATTTCACTACTGGGAAAAGAAAATGTTAAGTGGGAATCTAGGGTCCCTATGGAAAGCAAGTATACAGGTATTTGGAAGGTATGGAGGACAATACAAGTGCCTGCAAAGTCTTTTTCTTATCCTTGGAGAAGGATATGTGCTTTGGTATGACTGTATCTAGTCAGTTTGAGGAGGTTTCATCCTCTAGTATAAAGGAATTCGAAGTTGTTATTGGTGATTCCCCTCCAAAATATAAAAGGAGGAAAGTGATCATAGAAGACATCATCACTATTTTGGAGGAAAAGGAAAATGAAGAAGACTCCTGCTTGGATCTAAATCTTGTGATCTAGATGATATTTAGACATTGTTAGATAAAGGTGAGGTGAAGTAGATTGGTGAATTGTGTAGTGCATTCTCTCCAATGGATAGACTTAAAATCAATGATGCTCTGGTTGGGAATCTACTCAAGAAATCTATTGATATTTCAAGTGTTTTTGACTCATTACTAGACAATCTAGTTTAAGTGGTTGAAGAGAGAATGTTGTTGGAAGGTCCAGAAGAACACAAGTTCAAAGATATGGTTGATAAAATATATATTAAAGCTAAGAAGAAGTTATTTGAGCACATTAATGAGAAAATGAAATGCATTAAAGAGATGTCAGACATCTACAAGTATTGTCTCTGGTGGCTTGCTATAGTTGACAATTTTATAAGCAAAATTAAAGAAATTGAATCTAAAATGAATAGTATTGGAAAGAATTTTGATTTCTTTAAAGACAAAGAAGGAAAAAAAATAATAAGAGTTAGAGAATTGAAAGAAGGGTTGCTGACTATTCAAAGACAAATGGAAGAAGTGGTGAGAACTTTTTGTCTTGTTAAATAAATTATTGAGGTCTGGTTAGATCATCTCTCTTGAATACTCCATGATGCAAAAGATTTTGAACGATAGTGCTCATCTATAGATTGTTCATCATCATTCATGTTGTTGGTTTTGTTGTACATCATGTGTACCAAAATGGATTTTTTTGTGTTAGCTTTGAAGCAAATTCTTCCAACTATTAGAGAGAGATACAAGAAAGTGTTTCAGGTGAAAAGTGTTATCTTTACTTGAGTTTTTGAATGTTCATTTTTTTTTGGAAAAAAGGAGAAAAAGAAAAGAAAAGGGAGAAAAATGAACAAAAATAAGAAGAGAAAAAATTAATTGCTAAACAAAGGGGGAGCTTTGGAATTTTTTGAGTTTTGAAAGTTTTGGAGCTAGAATTCCTTTGTTTATGCAATGTCACCACATACATACATTTACATCCTATTTTTTTGGTTTCCCTTTGCCATTGATGTCAAAGGGGGAGAGATTTGGATATTTTCAGAAAGATTGTCATATAGATGAACTGAAATGAATGAAGAACTATGTGAAGACTTATACATTCTTTTAGCACAAGTTTCCATTAATGACAAAGGAGGAGATTGTTGGAAGAATGAAGAATATTAGACTTTGTGTTGTCATTGATTTCACCATGTTGATTAAGGTGTTAGGATGATTTGGTACTCTGAACCAGTATGAAGAACAAGTTTACTTCCTCTGGTGCTTTTAGTCTAGTATTTTGGTCTGCACTTCCCCTCCAGTGATCATCATTGTTCACAGTTTTGGGAAATGATTTATGGATGTAGGAAGCCTCTAAGTATACAATCATATGTGCTAATATGATATAATGGCAAGTTGGCATTGGTTTGGAGTTGCATTTTTTTATTAGGTCCATCCATGGCCAACCTAATAAATAGTTGGTGGTATAATGGATTAATTGGTGTTTCAAATATATAAGTGACCTATCCTTGGTCCATGCCAACATGATATAGCATGCCACACTTAAAAATTACTTTTTGAGAATATTTTGTATAATGCCTGAAGTCGACAGTTATCTTTTGGGTAAATAACGATTGCACCTAATTAGGTCAACCTAATTGATACTTGCAAACAAGTCAGATATATATTGGGTAGTTTGTAGATTGAAGTGTGTGGAATGTGTGGATTGAATGTGAATATGAATAAGAGTGAATATTGGTTTTCTAGTAGGAAAATTCTCTGAGCATCAAAGAAACTGAATCAACACTTGTTAGGTGCACTCTTACGAGTTCATATTTTGGCTATACGCCATTTTGTTACTTTGATATTTTGTAGGTAGTGAGCCTCCTTGTTTGGATAGTAATTTCTACTTGTAAGTGGTGAGATTTTTTATTTTGGAGTGAGCCTCTATTATCTCGTAGTGATCTTCTTTTGTATCCCAATTTGCAACTATTATATATAGTGAGTTAATCCTCACCATGGTTTTTCCCTCATTTTTTCTTCCACGCAAAAATTCTAGTTTATTTGTTGTGTGGTTTCATGCTCTGTTAATTTTTTTCTCATCTTTACTATTATACACAACTGAGAAATTGGATGGTGTTTGTTCAATAATTTTAAGAAGATACTCATTCAACCCCCCTTCTTAGTATCTTGGATATTCAACAATCATGTAGTGGATGGTATGAGGTTCCACTAGCCCTTATGAATGTGTGTTTATTTTCATAGTGGACATCATGTTCCACTTGTAAAAATTTTTGGAAAAACAACCTAGATCTTATCCACAACATGCAGGACAAATGGTGGAAGCTTGATCCAACCCCCCCTTTTTTTGTGTTCTTTTTCTTTGTCTTTGGCAGTGTATGCTTGTATCTTGTTGTTGCTTCATATATTATTTTCATGTGTGTTCTATTTTTCCTATGTTGGTTTTCCATAGGATCTAGATCTTGGGGTCTTAATCATCCCTCTTGATCATTGTCATTCTATCTTACTGGAATTGGTACACTTGGACCCCTCCTAATGTGAGTTTTTCTACTTTAGTATGAGTTTGAAGCAAGTTCTTCCTCTCACTAAAGTGAGGGAAAAATTTACTATAGAAAAATGTATCCCTTTACATTTCCACACTTATTTGGGACCTCCATGTTAAAATTGGGATTCTTTATGCCTTATTTGGTCCTGTTTTGCATCCACAAGCCTTATTTAATGCATCTTTGCAAGGATAATCCAAACACATATCAAATGACCACTCATAATTTAATGATTTTTTTGTATGGACTAAATTTAGTAATTTGGGACTGATACACCACCTTGGGAATATGGGTCCCACCTAAGTTTTGGGGCCTAAACTTGAGTTTAACAAAAACCTTAACATTTCTTGAAATTTGTGTCCTGACCTTGGCCTATTGGGACTCATATGCGACCAATTGGAATATGATTCCTACTTATCTTGGACCTAATTTTGAATTCAATTCTTTGTGGGGTTTTATTCTCCTAGATTTGATGCCGACTTGTAGTGTTGTAATTTTGATAAATTTGGTACAAACAAGTATAAATAGAAGGATATTTCACATATTTTATCCTAGCAATTTTCATGAGCAAGTTTGATCTAAGAATTCAAGAATTATATCAATTCAAGAGTGTGCAAGAGTGATTATCAATAATTTTGGATCATTATTCTAGAATGAATCATCATGTATTGTGTTTGTTTTTGAGCTAACATTTGTGATGTAGGGTTTCACGATTCAAGAAAGAATTCAAATCAAGATCCATTTCCTTCAAGCAAGACTCAATATCCACATTCATGTGAGCCATTACATACAAGATTGCGACATTTATTCCAAAGTTTCGGTGAGTTGCAATATAGCTTATTTGTTCATTCACCATTCCTTCATTTTATTTCTATTCATTTCAAGGTTTCATTACCAAAATAAGGTTTGAACAAGGAAAGCACCTATCCACTAACAAAACAACATGTTTTTGTCTCTTGATGTGTGATTTACAGATCTAGGTTGAAGATCCATTGAAGAGAAATATTGGATAATATTTTTCAAGTTGAAAAGTTGTCATCTACCTTGCAAGAGCATAGAAAGTCACCTATAGGTTTTAATTTAGTGTTCGAGACTCAAATATTTGACAAGAGAGAATCTATAGGAGAACATTAGAGGATACCAAAATTTTCAATCAACCTTGATACTATGACTAAATAAAAACTTGTTGTGTATGAGTCCTAGTATACTATATTTGTTAGAGTAAAGGTCTTAACTTAATTATGTTGATTAAGTTACCTTTATTCCCTTCTTAAGATTTCACGTTAGTTTGCATAAAGTGACATTTAATGATTATATTAATTATTAAATGTTATCCTATTAGGGCTTTTATTAGGGTTTTTCCTATTAGGGTTTTATTAGGGTTTGCATGATCTCCTTTTTATAAGGATTTTTCCCATTGTATTTCATATCAATTCATTCTCTCATTCTCTCTGATATATACATTTTCAGTTTTCAGAGAACCCTTGCTTGTTTGTCTCCATCTTTTCTTTTGTGACAAGTTATTTGCATGTAGATGATCTTCAAGGTTTGTGGTGTTGTATTTTCTCAACTCCTACATGGTATCAGAGCTCCACACTTGCTGCTTCCTATTCTTGTTTTGAAGACTTTTGGAGCTTCAAGGGTTTGGGGTTTCTTTTCTTGATCTAGGGCATACCTGCAATTTTGAAGCATTTTCAGCTCAAATGGACATCGCCATTGTGTCCGCAGCAGTCCAAAACCCCTAAATTGATTGTTCATTCATCCATTTTGGACAAAGTCGAAATTTGAGGCAAAATGTTTTTACAACTACAACCGTACGGCTGTCTTCTGCACACGGATCCATAAAAAGTTACTAGTAAAAAAAATTATTTTTTTCGGACTTTATTTTCCGCCTATTTTCGGAAATTTTCGTTAAAAATTCATTTATGCAGAAAAATTTATTGTAAATTTTTTTATTGTTCAAAAAAAAAAAATTAAAAAAAGGTCGAAATTTTTTAAGCCTTTTAAAGGCTTGCTTAGGCCTGTGGGCTCCCTATGTAGGCAGGGACGGTACCCAAGGGTACCGCCGCCTGTCCTTATGGCAGGCGATGGCCCCTTGGGTGCTGCCCCCACCTTGTAGCGGCCGGTACCACATGGGTACCACCCTACCACATTGGCAGGTGGCGGCCCATGTGGGACCCCCCTTTTTTTTTATTTTAATTTTTTTTACAAAAAAAATTTGTATGTTTTTAATGATTTTTTAAAAAATCAAAATCTTTTTAATTATTTTTTAGATTAAAAACATTTTTTTTTTAAAACTAGCCCAATCGCACTTTTATGGTGATGGTTGTTTGGCCATCAAATTTAACCTAGTCTTTTTTCTGTGACGGTCATATGACCGTCAAATTTAACCCAGCACTGGTTTTTTTCCCTCTTTGGAGCTAATTTATTTTGGAGGCCGTAACTTGGGCATACGATATCATTTTTTGGCAAACAAGATATCGTCGGAAAGCTGGTTTTCTTATCTTTCCAATGGTGTGGGTCTCATCACTTCTTTTTTTTTCTGTTGGTGCATTCTATAGCTAGTTGAAGATAAAGGGGCTATTTTCAGTCTCAAGCTCATAACTTTTGATCAGTTTCTCCCTTTTTCGTAATCTCAACGGCGTTGGAACCGTATTTCAGAGCTCTTTAGTTTCATCCATGCCATTTTCCCAGATTTCACTCCACATATATTTTATTCAATTATTTGTGTTTTCACACTCTAGTGGATTACCTAGACATATTTGCTCTTGGAAACTTTTTGTTTGCATGGGATGCTTTGTTTTTGGCTGTTCTTCATGTATTTCTAGCATTTTGTCCTTTGAGGACATTTTGAGCATCATTTGTAAGCTATCTTTTATGTAAACGCACTGAGATAAAGTGCCACACTATTGTACATGCATTTTTTGGGGATTTTGCACATAACGTTGTGCCATATTTTGTACTTGCATTGTTATTATAAGGTGCCATGAGGGGTTGTGTAGTTTTCCTTTATTTTTCCATCACATCTTTGTCCAGTGAGTATCCCTCCATGATGACATTGAATCCATACCATGGGGGGTTGTGTAGTTTGCCTTTTTTTGCCATCACACCTTTGTCCGATGAGTGTCCCTCCATGATGACCATGGATCCATATGATTCCAACCTCATGCACATGTGCTTTGTTTTGCACACCACTTTTTCAGTTGCAGGTGCTATCTTGTGCACTTTTAGTTGTTTCTTCTCCTTCATGCACTACAAGGTGTTTCACATCATTTCAGTGGATCTATCAGGCTGTCCCAGTTTAGCATTATGGGGGGGTTATTATATTGTTCGTGCTAATTCTTCCTTGGTTTCCTCTTGGAAGGAATCTTCCATTCTCAGTTGATCAGTATTTCAGACTATTGGTTCTTGTGCCATCTGTATCCTTGTTCCAGGTGTTTGCCTTTATTTTCCCTCTGGTTTGAGTAGTGTCGTATGGGCACTTATGCAGATTATTGTCTTCTTGTTCTTGATCATCCTATCTTCAGCAGAGGTTATTCAACACCATAGCAGTCATCTTTCGACAGTTGTTTGCAGCTTCTTCTGCTTCAGTGATGTCTCTTCTTGACTTTCTTCTTCTCTTTTTGGAGTAGAGCTTTTTCCCATGAGGTTTTCTCTATTTCTCCATTTTATAGAGATTTGGTTGTATTTGGGTACCTAATCTGGCCTAGTTGTCGAGACCCATGTTTGCCTTCTTGCATTGTAGCTACCTTTGCTTTTCTGCATTTGTTTGTAGCTGCATTGTTACTCATCTTAAGGGGGGTGTTAGAGTAAAGGTCTTAACTTAATTATGTTGATTAAGTTACCTTTATTCCCTTCTTAAGATTTCACGTTAGTTTGCATAAAGTGACATTTAATAATTATATTAATTATTAAATGTTATCCTATTAGGGTTTTATTAGGGTTTGCATGATCTCCTTTTTATAAGGATTGATCCCATTGTATTTCATATCAATTCATTCTCTCTGATATATACATTTTCAGTTTTCAGAGAACCCTTGCTTGTTTGTCTCCATCTCTTCTTTTGTGACAGGTTATTTGCATGCAGGTGATCTTCAGGGTTTGTGGTGTTGTATTTTCTCAACTCCTACATATTTCAATTATTTTCTATAGATCTTGGTTTAGTAGTTCAAGATTCAAGTTCTGGCCCAAAACCCTAAATTGGGACTAAATCAGCCCTATTGGTGTATGAGTCCCAATGTACATTAAAATATAATAATTCTAGGATTTAATATCCTCATTCAAGTTTCTTCAATTTCTAGGTGCACTTATATTTATTTTTAATTTACTATTTTGATTTAAGTTCATTTTCTATGTCATATAACTTAAATTATGCATATCATTGCATTTCTTGTCTTTCCAAGCCTTGCTTGGTGGTGAACCACATTTTAGTCTCTAATCACACCACTATGACACCTTATTGTTGATATTTTCCCCTCATTTTTATCTCTATATTGAGATCTCTAAGGTTTCCTTGAATGAAACTTGAAAGAAATTGGTTGTTCTATCTCCGAAAACATAGAGTGACAATTTTTGACATTTCACTAAATGAGTAAGAAAAAAATAATGAGATAAAATGATGAGAGATAACAGAAATAAATGGACTCATGGAAGCTCTAGTGCTATGGATACTTCTAAAAATCTACATACAAAATACTACACACATAGAAAAAGTGAAAAAAATTGGGGTTGTTTTGGGGCTTACCTTAGTCAAACCCTTGTTTTGGTGTTTCCACCTCCACAGATAGGTAATAAGCCAAAAATTTTAAAAAATAAATTATATATAATGTAGAATGATAAGATAAAAAGGACTACACTTTAGATATCAATATGGTACTTAAAAAATATGGTAATTCCAATAAAAGAGTGTTTACCCTCCCTTAAATGATCTTGGGAAGCCAGGAGAAAGCACAACACTTGTGAGAGCCAAACTAAAGATGTAAAAGCCATGAATGTCCAAGAGGCTTGAGATAAATGGTGTAGAAGAGATTGAGAGAGTGAGAATGAAAGTAGGATAATAGGAGAATGAATTTTTAAGATATTATATTACAAGAATGAGTAAATGAATAAATTAGAGGGAAGAATAAAGGATTGAATAAATAAAAGCATGCAAGAGGAATATTTTTGGGTTTTCTTGCAATAATAGAGGTGTTAAACTTCATGGGAAATGAGAAGTATAATTTCCCAAAAACCACATAATCAATAAGTTTTTTGGGACAATCATGTGATGCATAAACATATGGGCTTTGTGGAAGCATCCCTAAGAAAAATTCCTTCAATGACCAAAAGTGAAGGGGTCAAGGAAAAAAATTAAGGTGAGGAAAAAGGTGATTTACATTATCATATTTATTAGGATAAAGTTAGGGTTATGTAATTTTATATTACATCTAGGGTGCAATTTTATGACATTAAATTTTTCACCCACTTTAATAAGATCATGTATTATAAACATGTGAGAGCTAAAGTAGAATGAGGTTAAAAAGAATATACGCATGATAAAGAGGACACAAGTCTTCAATCAACTATATGTGATGTAGAGAAGTTGATCCAAGACATGATGAGGACATGGGTCTTCCATCCTACAAAGCTAACCACAATCTCACCATAAATGTATGTTAGCTAGAAAAAAAATATTAGGTGAAAAAGCTAAAATAGACAATGACATAATATGATCAAATAAAATATGGTGTTGATAGGTATGGCTATCGAGGAAAGAGACCATATGGTAAATAGATAGGCTTGTGGCTACTCCAAAATATATTGTAGGACAATGACAAAAAGGATAAGACAAGTCTTGTAAATTTTTCCACAAGCTAGATGATGAGACATAAGACATTAAGAAATATATCTTTAAATATTTTTGAAACATTTTGAAAATTAAGAAGATATGATAGCCCCCTTAGAATGATGTGTGCTACACAAGGGAGTACATGTCTATGGAAACGGAAAAATTATCCCATTTCCTCACTTGATTTAGAAATGGTTAACATTAAAATGGACCTAATGTCAGCTTGATCTAGTGTTGTAATGTGTTTTACTCATTCACATTAGATTTAGGGCCCTTTAAGCTAAATAAACCTAATTTTTCCTTAATTTTAATATTGTAAGGTGTATTTATTTATACTTTCATATTAATTTTGGGGCCCTATTGCATTTCTAACCTTCATATCATCACTAATAGGCCTCTAGACCCTATATTATGCATCTCGAGGATTATTTCAACCAATATATTGATAAGATAGATAAATATACTTAATTTCTCAACTCCCCAACATTTCCTCCACCTAAAATGGCGTAGTGGGACCCATACACCACCTTGGGCATATCAGTCCCATTTAGATGGGACCTATACACGACAAGTAGTGTATGAGTCCCATTTGGCCCCTTTTTAGGGTTTTAAGTTCAAATTTCATGAACTTTCACTTCTTAGATCTAATAGATGGTAAATTGGATAGATTGCCTATATAGAAAAGGTCTCAAATAATTATTTTACCTAATCCTTCATTATTTCAGCATAAGCAATCAAGACTTAAGCATTCCAAGACTTCACAAGAGTCTCAAGATAGTTTAAAAGAGCATTCCTAAGGAATTCAAGGGAATAATTCTTCATCATCTATTGTAATAATTCACTATCCATCATCGTGTCAAGATCATAATGCATCAAACATGTTGTTGAGCTAGTATTGTGATGTAGCATTAAAGATCCATTTGTGCGCATTATTGCATACCCCATTCAAGATCAAGATCTACATTCTACATGGCCACTTCATGTTATATTGTTGATTTACATCTCAAGACATCATCAAAAGTATCATTGATCATGTTGCATATTTCATGTTTCATGTTCATATTTCATGATTTCATCACAAGGTTTAATTACCTAAACGGGGTTTGACCAAGGCAAACCCCTATTTCCTAACAATCAACAAGTTTTTTCTCTCGCTACATGTTTGATTACATATCTAGGTGTCTTGGAGCTTGAATATACTTTAAAGACAACGTTTCAAGCTTGAGAGAAGTTTTCAAGTTGTCGCAAGGTTGTCATCTTCATGGAAAGTCACTTGCAAGTCTGAATTCAGAGTTTTAGATCCAAAAACAAAGTGTGGAAGGGAGAGTAGAGATAGGAGAGAAAATTTGGGTCTTAACCCTCTAAAAAAGTAGAGTGGAATTGATACGCCACTTGTGGAATATGAGTCCCATTATCATATTTTCATGATAACCCAAATTGACAGTGCTGGTTAATTCAAATTCATTTTAAGGTGAAGAGTTTTAGTTTATCTTTGTAGTTTCATAAACATTGATTTCTTTGGTGTTTAAAAGAGTTTTTTTTTTCAGTTTAAGGTGCAATTCATTTAATTTCCATTCATGATTTGCAATATTAAATACTTCATGAAATTTAAAAGTAGGTTCTTTCATTCTATTATTCATTCACAATGTTCCATACATTTTTTGCAAGAAGAGAAAATTAGAGAATTGAACAAGTATTTCATAAACATAGTCTTTGTATTCATTGGATAAAAATAAGAATCAAGTGTCCCACACAAACCATGGGAATAACTAAGAAAATGAATCATAAGGAGTACACTACACTACTGAAGATAGAAGGAAGAAAAGAGCGTGTAAGAAAGAACACAATTGTCATTGCCTGATTGTGCCTTCAATTTGCTTTAGAGTTGTGCATCCTTCCTTGCTTCCATGCTCCAAGTGAACCTGCAAGTGATTATGAATTTTTGTTAGAGCTCAAACTATGAACCTTCCTACATGATCCATCAACAATAATTTAGAATACTGCTTATGATGCATTGAAACAACTAAGCAAAAGCAAGAAGTATGCCAAAGGATCCAAAGGAGAAAACATCATTGAAATCATTCTTTTAATCTAACATTGTTTGTTTCCAATGTAGGTATAGGACAATTCATGCTACTGATTCAATTTGAAGACTTTAAAGCATGTGGTAAAAAATGGATTCAAGATGGGTTGAGAAATGAAATAATTCAAAATTTCTCAAAAGAGATATCCATCTAAAGGAGTACATCAAGTGTCATAAGAACTCAAGCAATTGACCGTTCAAGACAATCAATTCTGAAAGTGCAATGAATTGAAGATCATAAATGATCAATTGCTCAAGTGTATCATCACAAGTAGTGCATCATCATGAAATGTGATAGTGAACATGCATACATAATGCCTTGTTTACAAATCAACAATAATAGCTTAAGCAAATGGAGAAGCTTCAAAACATTATTATCGGCTGTTTCTATTTCAAAATATTCCATGCAAGGAATAGATTCGTTAATTTTTTTCTACCTAAGAGAAAATAAGTGCATGAATTGTACAAAATGAGGCCTCTCCCATCAATAAACATAATTATAAGTGGTTTCAAGTGAGCCACTAAAAGCAGAGGATTAATGGAAAGGAATCACTATTCAATTGAAAATACAATAAAATAAGTGTTTGAGTTGAATGCAACATGAAGAATAATCATTAATGAAGGTAATTTGTAAGGAAATCAAGGCTATTTTCAATATGATCGATTCTACAGATATCAAGACTATCTCATTGCATCGTCACATGAAACTGTGAAACTAGATGTGCATTTTATAAAGCATTCAATTGCATAGAATGGATTATAATAAACAAGAAAAGAGACCTACACAAAATAACATGATGGTTGAGTGAAAACATTGCATAAAATGATTGAATATATTACCATACACTATATTGAATGTAAGTATTAAATCTACTATGTGTGCTTCATTTCTAGTAAAAGAATATAAGAAAGGTTTGTAATTAATTGTGGAAAGCTCCAAAGTATTTGAAGGATTTTGAACAATGTCAAAATGACATATGAAGGTGAAGTAATAAATGGATAGTGTGTGCAAATATTTGTGGTAGACATGATAAGAGAAAAATGAGAGAATACCAAAACAAATGCATCTATGTTGTTCTTTCAAGAATGAAAAATAAAAGATAGTTTTGTATTTTTAGAAGATTCATGAGAAGAATTGAACACATCAAAACCCTAGTTGTTGTTCTCGTGGTTGTGGCCTGGGAGAGTGTTTTCTTTCACAAATGGTGATAGCCACTTGAGGTTTTGTGTTCAAAATACAAATACAGAGAAATTTAACAAGAGTTTGAGATGTTACCAACAATATATTTTTCAGAAAATTAAGTTAATGGAGCTAATGGTCCTGGCCATGAAGGGTTTTCAAATCCCAAGAAATGACAAATAAATGCAAGAGAGTCCTTCCATTCAACATTGAAACTTTTTTTACATCATGGGTCAAACTCAAAAGGATTTAATTTTTGCAGAAGTAAATGAACATACACAGCATGGTTGAGGCCCATACAATGGCCAAAATCATAATTTATCCACAATTCCTCATTATTTTTGTGAAGAAAAGCTTGAATAAATATTTTATTTAAGAGGGAAATTATTTTAAAATTTAGAAATAGACCTTACCATGGTTATTACTGTGGAAAAAAATTCATCAAATCCATGGACAAATCCTTCAAAAATCTCAAACAAATTTCAGAGGTGAATTGACAAGAGTGGCATCAAAAATTGGTGAAGAATTAAGCTTAAGGCTCCAAACCCTAATTGCCATGGTTGCACCCAACAGATCACTTATTTCTTCAACATGGCCGATGAAAAATGATAGCCAAAAAATGTGTCTAGAGGCGGTTTTTGTAGCTAGGGTTTTCCCATGCCCTAAATCAAATGTGAATTTTGTCATATTATTTTGTTTTTTCAAAAAACTTTATTAATGCCTTGTTGCCTAGGTCAAACAAATGCCTTAGGGATTTTATTTTAGTGATTTTTAAAGAAAATAAAATTTAAAACAATACACAATGCCCCTCTCACCAGGTCAAGCCATCCAAGCCTTAGATTTCTTTTGGGTCTAGGGCTCATAATCTATTTTATGATTTTTTATAAGAAAACTCAAAGGTATAGGAGCTTTCATATAGTGTTTTGATTTTTTGCAAATGTTAATGATTACTAAAATTGCAAAAAAAATAAAAATATTTGAATTCAAGTTACAAAAAAGAAAAATCAGAGTATTTGGAGATAAATTTTAAAAATCAAATGCAATCGGGATTTCTATTATTGTAATTCAGAAACTACAAAGTTATAAAACACTAATTAAGTGATGTTTCTATAAATTTCCTAATTAGTTGTTATTTAAATGCAGTTAAAACAAGTGCACTTGATTCCTCATTAAACCTTCTATTTCTGAGTTGAGTTCTTGGGTGGATTTGAAGAAGAAGAAGCAAACTGAAGTTTATATTTTCAATTTCTAGCTATTTGCACTTGTTTTTGACAGCTTTTTGGGTCAACCCTTGGAAGATGGAAAGTGTCTATTCTTTTGGTGCTTTTTGAAATTTTGATATCTTACTCCTTCAATTTGAATACAAGTAGCAGATTTTTCCATTTTCTCCTTTTCTTGCCATGTACTGACAGTGATAATATGATGATGTTTGTGATTCGAAGTGGTGGATCCTTCTATTGTATTATTATTGTGGGTTGTGGGTAGATAGTTCAGGTTGCATATTGTATTCGATGATTCATGAATATTTATGGAAAAAATTATTGAGCTAAATTTTCTAAGGTGGATTGTGAGAGCTAATGATTTAAAAGAGGTTGTTGTGGGTTAAGTTTTGTCAAAATATTTGAATATCTAGTTGATCATCTTAAGTTGTAGATTTCATTTTTTTAGCTTTCTTCCTCCCCTTCCCCCTAAAAGTTCATAGGCTAGGTGATTAGCTAGAGGGAACCAACCCACTCTAGAGAATCACTCTCACATATTGATTTACCCACAAATCAGAGAGTATTTCCATGTTGGGATAGGATAGACAAGTGCAGCTTGCCTAAGGGTGCAATCTCGATTGTTGATAGCTTTTTCCATGCCCAGTGGGACCCTAGAATCTTGCCTTTAGGGTTATTTCCAAATTGCAATCTGATGTCTAGTATATGCAACAACATTTTCTACCTATATAGGTTTTTAAAAAAATATACTCGGCAACTCCTGGTTTTGGTTACATTATAGATTTAGTGTTGATAGCTGATGAGAAGGATCCAAACTAGATCTAGTCTAGTTCCATTTGAATATCTACAACTCTCCTCGCTAAGAAGGAGAGGAAAAACACCAAGGGGGCCTTTGATTCAACAAGAAGAGTGAATTCCACACCTTCACAAATTAGTCCCATTATTTGTATGAGGATGAACTTGACTCCAATATCCCAAGGACCACCTATGGTGAGAAAATTTCCCTTCACACCAATTAATGGGGGAAACCTATTTTTGTTAGCAAGACATGATGACATCCCAATTTTTGCTCTGAGGGGACTACCTTACATCACTAGTAAAGACCAAACTACTCCAATCAAGCATATCTATGATGTGGATACTCTATGTTTGGTACATAATGTAACAGAGGAGAATGTGGATTTAAGATTGTTGGTTGCCTCCTTAAAATGAAAATCCCTTCAGTGGTTCAAAGGACTTGTAGCTAATTCCATAGCTTCTTGGGACCATCTTGGCAATGGTCTACATAGGTAGTTCATAGATAAGTCACAATGCCTTTCATTACTAGTGCAGTTGGGCACAATTAAGCAAGATCCAAATGAACATATGAATGATTCTAACTATCGTTTCAATCAAACCTGGGATAGGATCCCTCTAATAGTCAAGCCCTCACCTGAAAATGCTTTCCTTTTTTCCCTAAAAGCCTTGAATACTAAAATCTTAGTTATGATACAATCCATGGGGGGTTTCACCTTGCCAAATTCTTATGATATAGAAATAAGGGTAGAGAAATATCTCATGCAAGCCAAGAAAATTTCCCTAAGACCACTCATGCCCATCTTTCCCAAGATCCAACCACCAATGAATTTTCCTCCTATAGCTTCCATACTACCAGTACCGGCAATAGGTTACTAGTTTTCCACTCAAGAAATTTTGATCCCTGATTAGAATAGAGAAATTCAATAAATAAAGAACATGCTGCAATATTTAGGTAATACCTTTAGAAATGAGTTTGTGAGCCTCAAGAAACAAGTTAGCTAGGAACAAAGACCTTACCAAGCCCTACACCAAAAAAATCAGCAAAACAAACAACCATTTCATAATGACTTCCAAGGCCAAAGAAGGAACTTTAATGCTAAAACCTTCCAACCATACAACCACAATGATGTTGGTCCATCAATGGAGCTCATACGATATAATATTTTTTCTCAAGAGTAGGATTGATGCTATCCATGCAATCAACCACACAGTGAGTCTATGTGCATGAGTAGGATGGAGAACTAGGCTCTCGTAGTACAAAATAGTTATGTTGGCCAAGGAAGTTTTCCAAGTGAAAATGTGGAGCAGCAAGGAAATTTTGAAATTGCCTTAGTAAATTGGAAAAGTGTTGAGTATTTTGTAGTTAACTATTTCTAAAGCTAAAACCAACAATATTCACTCATTGCAGCAAACAAAAGGTCAAAGAGAAGGGTAGTTGAAGTAGAACAACAAGCTATAAATTCACAACAGCAAGATACAAGAGACCAAATTCATTCCACTTCATATAAAACTCTCCCAATAGATGTTAATATGCATATTCTATAGAGAGAACAACAAGCTGCAAATTTACAACAACAAGCTCAACCAAAGATGCATATTCTACAGAGCGAACAAAAAAAAGTAAGTGACGATCTCACATCCTTAGGACAACATAAGGTAAATCATGTATCTTTAATGTAGTTGAACACTTAAAGAAATCTACAATCAACTTATTTATTATGGATGGACTACATATCTTAGGACAAAAATATTTATTGCAAAAAAAATTATCTGAATTTCCATCTCCAGTTGTTGTTAACACATAAAAGAGAAAAATTGTACTTGCTAGCAACTTAGATGTAAAGGGTGGAAAACATAATCAAGAAGTAAAACCTCCACCATTCTACTTAAGCCTCATAATTATGGATATAATTGTCCATGAGTATGATAGACTCAGGAGCGACTAGCTCTATAATGCCTAAAATCATAGAAAAAAATTAGGTTTGGTTTATGAACCCATGACAAAAGGAGGTACAATTGGATGGTTTTTTTTATCAAACAACATGAATCATTAAGAATTTGGCTCCTAAATTACATGCTTTCCCCAAATTTTCTATCTCCCAAGATGTTCATGTGATTGACTTGCCTCCCCATTTTGCAATCTGCCTTTCAAGAGACTTTACTGCCAAACTAGGAGTTTTCCTATCAGCTGATTGGTCCCACTTATTTTTCAAAACCCGATATGGTACTAGAGTGACTATCAATTCCGAATCTCTAGGAAAATATCACATTCAACCTTATGTTCCCAGCCTAATAAATTCTAGTCTATACACCACAAATAAGATGGAGAACCAACTCATGATCTCAGGTCCTAGTGCACCCAACAAAGAAAAAAACTTGGATGAGTGGGCTACCCAAGATCATAACCTTGATCCTTTTAGCCAAAATGAGGAAATATTGGGCTTTTACATAATTCATGAGCTTGATACAACAATCCCTAACCTGGTTAGAGGCTTAGATCAACCTTCAGATAGTGACACAAAGTTCTTGAAAGATGAAGAGGTTATTAAAGAATGGAAGGAGCTACTCTTTGATGGTCAAGTTTTAGACCAAGAGGAATACCATGGGGAAGAAGAATTTTTTTTAAAGAATGGATAAGTTTACTTTTTGAAAGTTAAGTTTCAGATCAAGAAGAAGAGGGTCTCAAAGAATAAGGAGAGGTGGATCAAGAATGGATAGAAGTGTAGTATGATAATCAAACCTTGAATTAAGGGGAGGTTTTTAAAGGATAATTTCTTGATGAGGTAAGTAGGGCCATTTAAAACTACTTCGAGAGGGAAAATTGTAGAGATATAGAGAATCCATTTTTGGAGGACTTTAAGTTCCCTGTTGAAAATTGTGAAGATATAATCATGGATAAATTAATTCTCCCATCATATTAGTCAGATGAGCTCCCCAATTTTGATGATGAGTTCCAAGGAAGTTTGGCCATGATTGGATCAATGCCAATTGGTGAGCAAACATCCTATGAAAAGAGATTTCATGAGATCATATTCCAAAAAGCTAATGTTCAGTTATATGAAGAGTTGAACAATAGTATGATAAAGGAATTTTGTGGGAAAAAACCCAAATAATTTGTTGTTTTAGACTAAGTTCTCAAATTTGGATGAACACAAGAGTAAACCAGGGAAGCATTCTAAATTTGATGCTTTCTAGGATGGCCCATTTATGATAACGAAATTCAAAGAGAAAAATTCATTTCAACTCTCAAAGCTAAATGGAGAAGTGATTCCAATCCCAAGCAATGGGATTTATTTAAAGGATTATTTATGAGGTTTGAAGTTCTACCCTGTATCATAGTAGGAGTAGTTGTTGCTAATAAGTTCTCTTGAGGCACATTTTTTTTTCAGTTTTTCTTTCATAAGTGTTGTTGCACATGGTTTTTTGGATATTACGGCTTGTTGGTTGTTGTTGTTTCAAGGAGTGCAATTTTTGTTTCATGAGGATTTCTGAGTTTTTGGAGGGGAAAATATTGACTCCATGCATAATGGACTTGATAAGGAAATTGGCCTAATGCTTAGCAGGCAAGCATCTAATAGATGTTGCAAAAAGTGTTATCAAATTTTCACAGCTCAAATTGACAAAGATGGTTAATTCAAATTCATTTTAAGGTGAAGAGTTCTAGTTTCTCTACAAATGCATAAAAATTGCATGCTTTGGTGTTTAAAAGATTTTTTTTTAGTTTAAGGTGTGATGTTTTCAGTTGCAATTCATGATTTACAACATTAAATAGTGCATGAAATTTAAAAGGAGGTGCTTTCATTTTGTTATTCATTCACAATATTCCATACATTGTTTGCAAGAAGAGAAAAGTACATAATTGAACAAGTATTTCATAAATGTTGTCTTTGTAGTTATTAGATAAAAAGAAGAATCAAGTGTCCCACATAAGCCGTGGGAATAGCTAAGACAATGAATCATAAGGAGTACACTACACTACTAAAGATATAAGGAAGAAAAGAGCATGTAAGAGATAAAATAATCATCATTGCCTAATTGAGCCTTCAAGTTGCTTCAGAGTTGTGCATCCTTCCTTTCTTTTGTGCTCCAAGTGAACCTGGAAGTTATTATAAAGTTTTATTAGATTTTGGACTATGAAACTTCCTACATGATCCATCAATAATAATGTAGAATACTACTTATGATGCATTGAAACAACTGAGTAAAAGCAAGAAGTATTCTAGAGGATCGAAAGGAGGAAACATCATTGAAATCATTGTTTTAATCTAACTTTTTTGTTTCCTATGTAGGTATAGGACAAGTCATGTTGCTGATTCAATTTGAAGACTTTAAATCATGTGGTGAAAAATGGGCTCCCACAATGGTTCAAACTTGGCATGTTGCCCCTCAAGAATTCAAGAGGGGTTGAGAAAGGAAGTAGTTCATAATTTCTCAAAAAAGATATGCATATGAAGGAGTACATCAAGTGTCATAAGAACTCAAGCAATTGACCATTTAGGACAATCAAGTATTAAAGTGAAATGAATTGAAGATCATAAATGATAAATTTCTCAAGTGGATCATCACAAGGAGTGCATCATCATGAAATGTGGTAGTGAATAGGCATACATTATGCCTTGTTTACAATTCAACAATAGGAGCTAAAGAAAATGGAGAAGCTTCAAAAAATTATTATTAGGTGTTTCTATTTTGAAACCTTCCATGAAAGGAATAGATTCATCAACTTTTTCCTCCTAAGATAAAAAATGTGCATGAAGAGTACAAAAGGAGTCCTCTCCAATCAAGAAATAGAATTATAAGTGGTTGCAAGTGAGCTAGTGAAAGCAGAGGATGAATGGAAATGAAGCACTATTGAGCTCAAAATATAATACACTAAGTGTTTGAGTTCAATTTAACATGAAGCAACATCAGTAATGAAGGTAATTTGCAAGAGACTCAATCCTAGTTTCAATATTCTTGATTCTATAGATATACATACTATCTCATTTCATTGTCAAATGAAACTGTCAAACTAGATGTTCATTTTTTGAAGCATTCAAGTGCATAGAATGGGTGATAATAAACAAGCAAAGTGACCTACAGGAAATACCATGATGACTAAATGCAATTATTGCATAAAATGAGTGAATATATTACCATGCAATGCATTGAATGTAAGTATTGAATCTACTATGTGTGCTTAATTTCTAATAGAATAATACAAATAAGGGTTGTAATTGACAAAGGAAATCTCCAAGGTGTTTGAAGGATTTCAAATAGTGTGAAAAAGACATATGAAGGTGAAGTAATAAATGGAAAGTGTGTGCAAATATCACTGGTAGACATGATAAGAGAAAAATGAGAGAATACCAGAAAAATTGCATCCATGTTGTTCTTTTAGGAATAAAAAATAAAAGACAATGTTGTATTTTCAGAAGATACACAAGAAGAATTGAATACATTGAAACCCTAGTTGTTGTTCTCATGGCCACGACCTGGGAGAGTGTTTTCTTTCACAAATGGTGATACCCACTTGGGGTATTATGTTCAAAATACAAATACAAAGAAAATTAACAAGGGTTCAAGCTCTTACCAGAATTATATTTTTTAGAAAATGAAGTTAATGGAGCTAATGGCATCATGGCCATGAATGGTTTTCAAAGCCCAAGAAATGAAAAATAAATGCAAGTGATTCCTTCCACTCAACATTGAACTTATTTTTACATCACGGGTCAAGCCCAGAAGGAGTTAATTTTTCCAGAAGTAAACAAACATACAAAGCATGGATACGACCCATAAAATTGCCAAACTTAGATTTTATCCATAGTTCTTCATTATTATTTTGAAGAAAATCTTGAATAGAGGTTTTATTTAAGAGCGAAATGCTTTTAAAATTGAGAAATAGAGCTTATCGTGGCTATGAGTATGGAGAATCAGCCATCAAACCTGTAGCTAGAGCCTTTGAAAGTCTTGAATAGACCCTTTAATGGTGACCAAAAAGAGTTGGGAGGAAATGCCCACAAAGAAAACACCAAAATGCATCAAAAAACCAGTCATGGTTATGGCCTAAAGGACTGGTTTCCTTAAAAATGGAGTAAAAAATGCATCACAATGGTGACAAATAACTTACCATCAAATTGTAGAGGTGAATCAACAAGAGTGGCATCAAAAATTGGTGAAGAATCGAGCTCAAGGATCCAAACCCTAATTCCAATGGCGGTGCCCAGCAGATCACTCCTTTCTTCAACATGGTTGACGAAAATTGATAGCCAAAAAATATTTTGGAGGAAATTTTTGTGGCTAGGTTTTTCCCATGCCCTAAATCGGATGTGAATTTTGTCACATTCTTTTGTTTTTTTAAAACAATTTATTAATACTTTGTTGCTTAGGTTGAACAAATTCCTTAGGGATTTTCTTTTATTGACTTTTGATGAAAATCAAATTTAAAACCATACACATTGCCCCTCTTACTAGGTCAAGCCATCCATACCTTAGTTTTCTTTTGCATTTAGGGCTTTTAATCCATTTTATGATTTTTTATAGGGAAAATCAAAGGTATAGGAGATTTCATATAGTGTTTTGGTTTATACAAGTGTTAATGATTACTGAAACTGTAAGAAAAATCAAAATATTTGATTTCAAGTTACAAAAAAAGAAAAATTAGAGTATTTGGGGATAAATTGTAAAAATCAAATGCAATCAAGTCTTCTATTATTATAATTCAGGAACAAAAGAATTGTAAAACACTAATTAAGAAATGTTTCTATAAAATTCTTAATTAGTTTTTATTTAAATACAGTTAAACAAGTGCACTTGAGTCCATATGAAACCTTCTATTTCTTAGTTGAGTTCTTGGGCAGATTTGAAGCAGAAGAAGAAGAAGCAAACTGAAGTTTCTATTTTTAGTTTCTAGTTTTTTGTACCTATTTTTTATGACATTTTGGATCAATCCTTGGAAGATGGAAAGTTTTTATCCTTTTGGTTCCTTTTGGAATAGTTTGAGGACCTCTTTTTCAGGCTTTTCTGAGAAACTCAAAAATGGGGATGAGTTTCTTTTTGGTGATGCAGTGGGCCTTATTTTTTTATTTGCATCATCGATGTTAGTTGGAGGCTATATAGTTTGAGAAATTTTAATTTCTTAGGGTTTAGACTTTGAGTTTTTGGCTCTCCTAATCACTTAGAGAGTTTTGTAAACCTTTTGAATCACATTTTGATATCTTACTCTTTCAGTTTCAATACAAGTAGAAGAGTTTTCCTTTTCTCAATTTTTTTGTCACGTATTTACAATGATAATATAATAATTTTTGTGATTCCAAGTGGTAGATCCTTCTATTTTCTTATTATTGAGGTTTCTAGGAAGAATTGTAGATAGTTTAGGTTGCATATTGTATTCAATGATTCAAGAATATGCAAAACATTATTGAGCTAAATATTCTAAGGTGGATTGTGAGAGCTAATGCTTTAAAAGAGGTTGTTGTGGGTTAATGTTTGCCAAAATATTTGAATATCTAGTTGATCATCTTAAGTTGTAGAATTCATTTTTTGAAATTTCTTCCTCTCCTTTCCCCCTAAAAGTTCATAAGCTAGGTGATCAGCTAGAGGGAACCAACCCACTTTGGAGACTCACTCTCACCTATTGATTTACCCACAATTAGAGAGTGTTTCCATGTTGTGACAAGAAAGAAAAGTGAATCTTTCCTACGGGTGTAATATTTATCGCCAACAAGTCCTAGTACAAATTTTTCTCTAGATTTTAGTGAATTCAAATCAACCACTATGAGACTCCAGTTTTGGCACAAAACCCTAGTCTATGACTGAATCATACAGATTTGTGTATGAATCCCAATATAAATTAAACAATAAATTTTTAGGGTTTTGGTGCTTGGTTTGACCTCATCCTTCCTCCATGTAAATTTATGTTCTTTCTTAGTTCGTTATTATACATTTTAATTTCATTTCCTAGGTCATTTAGTTAGGTTTTGTATGGTACTTTGCAAGTTACATTCATTTATTGTCTTTCTAAGCCTTATCTTGGTGGTGAACCCATTTTTTAGACTTTAATCACACCTTAGGAAAACCTTTAGTAAATATCTTTCCTTCATTATATCGTTAGATTGATATCTCTAAGGTTTCCTTGAATGCAACACTAGTGAAATATGAACTCTATCCTTGTGTTCCATCTCCTAAAAGATAAGGTTTCCACCTATTTTTTATGCTTCATTTTGGTGAACCTATGTTTAGAAAACCTTATTTCTAATTTTGGAGTGCATCATAATCCTAGATATAGCTTGCATTAACTTGGCATTAGGTCTTTCATTAGTTAATTTACACCTAGGGTTTCTAAATCTTGCATTAGTGAAAGTGCATATACGTTGAATTTTTGCATCTTGCATCATTGAATTTCATCTAAAGCCTACATTTTCACTTAGTATAGACATCATCCAAAATAGAAAACATATCATTTACATAGAATTTGATGACAACGATGAAAAAACCCTAAGCTAGGACTCATACACCCCTTTGGGTGATTTAGACCCAATATATGTTATTTTTCCTATTTTTGGGTATTCTTTGGTGACTATTATTCATTATTTGAACCCCTGAAAAACCCTAACTAGGACTCATATGCAACTTTGGGCGAATTATTCCTAGATCATCCCTAAAACTACCTTTCATAGCATTAAAAACCATGTTTCTAAACTTGTTTTTTCTATCATTAGTTATCTATTTCAGTTGGCTAAGTTTTTGTTACATTCATTTCACTAGGTATAGCTTAAATTGATTCATTTTATGCATTAATTAATTCCAAATTTGAATTTACAACATTTCATTTTTATATTGTTGCATAGTGTAATCAATAAATTACCTTGTTTGGAATCTAAAATTTTCATTTACACATTTCATTCTAGGTCTTTACATTACATTTTAAGTCTCTTTCCATTTTAATTTTTCATAGATTAATTTTCACAAATGTTGGTATCTATCTTTTCCATTTTTGTAAAGAAAAATTTAGTCAATAAACATGGTAGTAATTCATTCAATCCATCCCCTAGTTATGAGAGTCTCTTAGTGCAAGAGAGTTATGATGTTTTTGGTTACCTAAAACCTATACCCTATCTTATCTCTCCTATTTATGGGAATGATGTGATAGAAGAAGATACAAGTATTGAAAATCATGATGATCATAGTTTTTCTTCTCCTTATGCCTCTCCTATTAATGATGAAGGTATCTTGGTGAAAGAAGATGCAATTGTTGAGAATCAGGAAATTATTGGTTCTCCTTCTCCTCCTCCCCCTTGGGAAGATATTATAAAAATAGAAGATGAAATCATTTCCACTTCCTCACTTAGTTTAAATTCCTCTCCTAACACCTCCACTTCTTGTGAGAATTATTTAGTAAAAAAGGATACAATCATGAATGGCCATAAAATTACATTTGTGAGTAGGACATGTTGGTGTTAAGATATCTAATGATTGAGAGCTATGATAATCATACCTCTCCCACTTGAGAAGAAATTATAGAACATAGGGATGTAATTGTAGATAACCATGATAATCAGATTGCTTCTTCTCCTAATATCCTTCCTAGTCATGAAGAATATAGTTTAGTGTTAGAAGATACACTTGAAATTCATGAAAATATCATTTCTCCCTTTCCTAATTCGGTCTTATAATTTGGAGAGGTCTATTTGAATGAAATAGTCCAATTATTGGTAAGCATGATTCTCCTTCTCTCAATACCTCCCCTATTTATGATGAAGCTAATTTATAAAACCTAACAATGGAATGTGATGAACATGTTGTTTGCTACTCCCCTAAAAGCTCTCCTACTAGGATAGATATTAAGGCACAAAATAATATGACCTTAGAAAACATGGATGAAATCATGGACCATCATAGCAATCAAATTTCACCTTCTCATAAAATATCTGCTATTGGTAAATAAGATACTTTGAGGTTAGAAGATCAAAGCAATAAGATTCATGAGAATCTTAGTTGCCTCTCTTAGCCTAGAGAAAACATTACTTAACAAGAGAATTCCATCATTGATAAACAATCAAATTCAACCATTTATCATTCCCTACTTGCAATGAAGTAGTTTTAGAAGAATCAACCATTAAATTTCATCAACATCTAGTTTTTAGTTCTCCTAAAAAGTCTCCTATTAGCAAAACTATCATGGTGGAAGAAAATAAGAGGATTCATAAAAACAATAGTGATATGACTTCCTTAGATGATATTTAAAAGATGACACTAGACTCCCCTTCATTAGAATGACATCACACCAAAAATTTTGAGTTATTGAATGCACAAGTGTCTGTTAGATCCCCCTTCATTAATAGACCTCCTACATACCCTGTGGTACATCCTAAGAATCATATAATTCTTTACCCACCTTAAAACAAACCACACACTCAAAACAAACCTGTGCTTATCCTTTACCCACCTAGGAATAAAGTTTCGTAGTAACCAACTTATAATATCGCTACTCATATATAACACTAGAAATAGTCCACAACCAACAAAAACACCTTCAATGTCCCTCCCATTTCCTAACCATATCTTACCTGGTACTCCTTGTTTACCTTCATATAATGAAAAGGAGTACAATCTTTTTGAATAACCAAAGAATACTCTTTCTAAGATATCATTATGGGACCTTATTTAAGCCTCCCCTCATTATCACAACATGATTCAATGTTCTTTGGAACAAATCCATATCCCTTCTAATGCATAATCAAATGGCATAGCAACCATGATTCAATAAATGAATAATGGCATTGTTTTCCACCAAAGTGAGCTCCCTTATTTATAATTGCAAAAATAAAATGATTCTTTAATAATAATATCTATCTATAATAGGTTGTGAATAAAAAGAACCCTCATTGAAAATGGCTCTTCCATTAATGTGTGTCATGTGACCCTTTTGGATAGACTTGGCATGGATAAATCAAAAAATAAACCTCACTCTTTATCTATTAAGGGATTTGACAATATATGAAAACAACCACTTGGTGTGATCACTTTTCCTAGTACAGTTCCAAAGGCCATGTTAGAAACTCCTATTCATTTTATGCCTCATGATCTTTCATAAAAATTCCTTTTAGGAAGACCATGGATTCATGAGATGCAAACAGTGCCTTCAACCCTTCATCATAAAATGAAGTATGTATAACAAAAAAACTGTATACAATTGATGTCGACCTTCAACTAGACTGTTGTTTGAACATTGAGAAAGATAAGGAAAATCCTTTGAAAACATTGACACCACCTACACAAGTAGAACCTATGCAATATAAAGTAAAAGAAAAAAATATTGAGGAAGTCACAAAGCTATTTCACATCATTCATGGGCGAATACAAGATCATAAACAAAGACTCTGAAAAGGGAAAACAAGTGATGATGTGAACACACAATTCAGAAGACCCTTTGAAAGAATACACCTCAAATACTTTAGACAAAAGAAAATAAATTACACAACAAACATTGATGAACATAATTACGAATAACCACCAAATCCAAAGGAAATGAAAAATCTTTATGGAAAAGGTTGTGAAACGATGAAACAACTTGGATACAGTGGAAAGGATGTGGTACTAGAGAACAAGGTATCAGTGTCCCTATAGAGCTTGACATGCAAGGAGTGACTAATGGTCTTGGATATTGTCTCTCAAAAGAAACAAGTGAACCTTCACTTAATATCATCACTATTACAAAATATTCTTCTAAGTCAATTTTAACATTAGTGCATTTTGAATTGATAGACACTAGCGGTCTCGATTATTACCCTTTCAAAGAAATGAAAGAAACAAAAAAATCCTTTCCTAACATTAATATCATCATGAAAAACACGTATTATTTGAATTTGATAGATTTTACACCCTCCTATGAAGGAGAGTAGAAAATCTCGCAATCTAAATATTCTTGTGTAAGTATGACACCTTGTACTAAACAAGAGATACCTTTGTCACAAAATAATGAAAAATCTCCCACTTTTGATCAAGAGAGTATCTTGTCTAGAATCCTCCAAGATAATTTGGTATCCCTCCCTCCAAGAACATGAAATAAATTCTACTATAAGACTTCATTTTGTGCATATCATAGAGTTCATGGTCACTCTAGTAATGAATGTAAGGCTTTAAATAATCGAATTCAACATCTTAAGAGAATGTTGTGCTCTTCCTTATGTTGCTTGACACTTAATTCATCTAATTGATACTGAGTTTCACTCTATCACATTTCTCATCAATCATCTTAGATCATCCTTTTCTTGCACTAAGTGGGGGCAAGGGGTTAAGTAGCCTTGTCCTCATATGTCACTTGTCACTATCTCTTTTGGCTAGTTGACCACCGTTCATGTACATATAAGAGAAATCTTGGGATTTGGACGACATCTCTTAAGTTGTCTTATATGTGACGTACTGAGTTATAAATTTTGAGGGCAATCCCTTCCCTTTACATGTCGTAGCTTATTGGAAACATATGACTTGGAATATAGGGATTTTTGAATAAGCTCTCATGTCTTCTTCTACTTTACATAAATTTCTCACAGAAATGGTGTTAGAAACTACTTTAAAGTGGGGGCATACATCGACACTCATGTTTCACTATGTGAATATCTCTCTTCTTGTGATGCATCCTCTTCTTGGTAGTATCATTGGGCTTGATATCCTCTAAGAGTGTGATATTTCTTTGAATTTTCCTCTCTTGGAGACATTAGGCACAATGTTCCCTAAGAAGAGACCTTACATGAACTAAGAAAAGTCCCTTTGAACATACTTTACACTATTTTTCATTTACAATAATTTTTATATGGTCACCTTGCATAAATGCACTTTTCTTTCCTATGGAGTGATGTTGTTTTTTCATGAGTTTCAAGCATACGAATCTTTACTTTCCTCATGAATATCAAAGTTCATTATTGTGTGGGGCCTTATCAAAGCATTTAGGAGGTATATCTTTGGTATGGTTGTATGTATGGGATCCCAACTTAAGTGTGACTCTCCCATAACCACTTGCTTGTGTGTGTGACCGCATACCAACCACGTGTGTATGTATCTCACCTCTTTGGGTACTCACCCAACATATAGCCTAAAGTTCTATTTCCTCATAATGAGAAAACATTTTTGGAAAATTAACTTAGATTTAGTCCATAACATGCAATACATATGATCGAGACTTGATCTACCTCTTTTTATTTTTTCTTGTTTTTTTTTCTTTCTTTTAGTTATTCATATTGCATGTTTATGTATCTTGATGCTCTACATAATACAACTTATGTATGTCATTTTTGTGCTTATTTTGGGTTGAAATATGATCTTAAATCATGTTTCTTGACCACCTCCTCTATTTTTTTTATCCTAGACTATTTTCATTGGTACACTTGGACCCCTCTTCAATGTCTGCTTTAGTGTGAGTTTGAATCAACTTCCTCCTCTCACTAAAGTGATGGCTAAATTTAGCAACGAAAAAAGTATCCATTTTCCTTAGTTTATTTTGGAATGTTTAACATTAAAATGGACCTAATGTCTCCTTGATCTAGTGTTGTAATGTTTTTAACACATTCACATTGGATTTAGGGCCCTTTTAGGCTAAATAGACCTAAGTTTTCCTTAATTTAATGTTGTAAGGTTTATTTATGTGCACCTTCACATTAAGTTTTGTGCCCTCTTGCATTTATGACCCTAATATCATCATTAGTAAGAACTAAGACCCTATATTATCCATCTTAAGGCATATTTAAATTGAAAGACTGACAAGATCAATATATATACTGAATCTCTCAATTCCATGACATTTCATCCACCTGAAAGGTCTTGGTGGGACCCATATGCCACCTTGGACATATGAGTCCCATCTAGATGGGGCCTATACCCCACAAGTCATTTATGAGTCCAATTTCACCCTTTTTAGGGTTTTAAGTGGGAAATCTAGGTTTTAAGTTCAAATTTCATGAATGTCAACTTATGGGATCTAATAAACAGTAGGTTTGATGGATTTCCTATATAAAAAACATCTCAAATAATTATTTCACCTAAGCCTTCATGATATCAACATAAGAAATCAAGACTTAAGCATTGCAATACTTCACAAGAGTGTCAAGAGATTTTACAAGAGCATTCCTAAGACATTCAAGGGAATAATTCTTCATCATTTGTTGCAGAAATTCAATATCCATCATCGTGTCAAGATCATAATGCATCAAAAATTGTGTTGAGCTAGTTTTGTGATGTAGCATTTAAGATCCATTTGCAAGCATTATTTCAGACCCCATTCAATATCAAAATCTACATTCTACATGGCTAATTCATGTTAGATTTTTGATTTACATTTGAAGACATCATATAAGGTATCATTTTTCATGTTTTATATTTCATGTTACATGTTCATATGTCATTGTTTTATCACAAAGTTTAATCACCTAAATTGGGTTTGACCAAGGAAAACCCCTATTTCCTAACAATAAATAAGTTTTTTCTCTCTCTACTCGTGTTATTGTAGATCTAGGTGTCATGGAGCTTGAAGATCCTTTAAAGAAAAAGATACAAGATTGATAAAATTTGTCAAGTTGTCACAAGGTTTTCATCATGATGGAAAGTCACCTTCAGGTCTGAATTGAGAGTTTCAAATCTGAAAATGAATTATGGAAGGAAGAGACGAGATAGGAGAGAAGATTCAAGTCTCAAGCCTATGAAATATCAAAGTGGGACTGATACACCACTTGTGGCATATGAGTTTGAGTACAACACATTTTCCATATTTTTTTGAATTCAGATCAACCACTGTGATACTCTAGTTTTTTCACAAAAACCCTAGTTTGGGACTAAATCACCCAGACTAGCATATGAGTCCTAGTGGGAACTAAACAATTGGTCTTTAGGGTTTTGGAGCTTGTTTTGACTTCACCCTTCCTCTAGATGACTTTTAGTTCATTCTTAATTTGTTATTATATATTTTAGTTTCATTTCCTATGTCATTTAGTTAGGTTTTACATGGTACTTTATATGTTACATTCATTTATTATCTTTCTAATCCCTAGATTGGTAGTGATCCCCTTTTTAGTCCTTAATCACACCCTAGGATAGCCTTTAGAAGATCTCTTTACTTCATTCCATCCCTGGATTGAGATCTCTAGGGTTTCCTTGAATGAAACAATAGTGAAATATGAACCTTATCCTTGTGCTCCATCTCCTAAAAGATAAGGCCTCCACCTATTTTTCATTGTTTCAATGTCATTCTAAGAGGAAGATAAATACAACAAGATGTTGTGGTAGAAAATACATAGTGAGATGTATTCATTGTTTTTTTTCACATGAGGGACAACACACAAAAACCATAACATCATAAAGAAAAATAAGTGATAAGGAAATTAAAACCACAAGGGGATCCAATTATTCAATGTCAAAACTGATGATATACATAGATAGAAAAATATAGTATAATATGTATGAACTATCATCACCCCATAAATATATTGAAATGGGAAGAATAACATGAATAAAAAATAAATAAGAATCATGTCAACATGGAAGAGGCCTAAATGCGCAAATGTTTTGGATCATTCTTGACATGAAAAGGAAAAGATTATGACATATAGAAGAATGATAGTAAAAATAGAAGAAGTGTATGATTTGTTTTTCTCTCATCTATCAAAGAAACTACAAGGGTATCAAGGGTCCTCTAGGAAAGAGCATAACCACTAATATACAAGCATGGGGGGAACACAAAAAACACACAAAGCTAATCTAAAGACAACAAAAAGGCATCACTCTAGTTTGATACCTCAAACACTTCATCTTGCTCCTAATCTAGATCATCATAAGGGGAGGGAAGATGAGCCTATAGGGGGATAGCTATAGCAGTGCAAGCTAACACACCTATGACAAGAGCCAAGGAAGAAGCCCCCTAAAGGTTTTCCTCACCCAGCTCATGTGAGACTAATGTCATTGATCTAGGAAAGATTGATGATAAAGTCCAAATATCTTCAAACAAGTTAAAAATTCACTTCTTAGGACTGATATAATGTGATAGGGCAGGAGAAGGATGAGAAAAATGAGAGTCACTATTGACCTGAGGAAGAGGGACAATTTCAAACTCTAGAGAGGGACACACTGTCTCCATAATAAGGACAGTAAAATCCAAAGGGGAAGAGCCTCAAAAGATGAAGAAGACATTTTGCTACCATATGTAGACATGTAAAATATACATGCACTTGATCCCAATTTCACTAACACCAGTTTGTCCTGAATCATCTCCTTTACTAATCAATTTAATTAGATAATATTTATTCAATTAAATTCATCATATTTCATCTCTTAATTAAGTAGATCAAATTTATCTAATTAAGTCATCATCTCCTATTAATTAAATAAATTATTTTATTTAATTAATCTTATAGTCCCTCTTTTAATTAAATAATTCAATTTATTTAATTAATCTCTAAAGTCATCTCCTTTAAATTAAATAAATTAATCTTTATTCGATTTAATCTAACACCACCCTCTTTAATTAAATAAATCAAACTTTGTTTAAGGCTGAACCATTATTCATCTCATTTTGATTTATTTAAATCCAAAAATCTAAATCAAACTGTTAAGTCAACTAAATTCTATCTAAATTAATCAAATCGTGATTAATCCTAATCCATAAAATCCTCTAGATTTTGCAGCTTGCACAAGTAAATCAATTTTATTGATTTATAAATTTTTCTATTTTCTCTCAACATGGAATTTGTTGGATGTTGGTATTGGGTTTCTAATATGTGGTTGTCATTGATGTCAGCACTATTAGCATAAATGTCTTTAAGACTGCATATGTCGAGGATATTGAGAAAATTGTAATAAATATCTTACAGGTTGTTTGTGAAATAGTGAAGATCAGTATGGTAGAAAGTTTAGTATGTTGTAAACTATATGTTGTGGATTAAAGGGTTTGTTTGCAATCCTATCTAGTTTCTAATTTGAAAGGTTCAAAGGTGCGTATGAAGATCTGAGGAAGTTATAAGTTTTTGTGTTGTGATAGCTATTATGTTACTGCAAATGGTGTTCATGGAAGAATACAATGTGATTTTGGTAATTAGGGTTGTTTTTTATGTTCTTGTGGTGTTCGTGGACATTTCTAGATCATGTTCTATCTATGTTACATGTCCGCATTGATCATTGTGCTCATGATCCAAGATTTTCTCTTGCGTGTTCATGTTTTTCATGTTCATGGCCGACAAGGTGATTGAAGTGTGTTGTGGATCTTCAAGGAAGAATCTTTGAAGGTGTTTTATGTTCGAGGAATTTTTTTTGGGTTTCTACTATGTTTTGGCCTACTTTGTTTGATGTGCATTGATAATATTTATTATTTTGGGCTGACAGTTTGCATTCATTCTATTATTTTATTGAAGTTGACATAATGCAATGAAATCTAATTTTGTGGATATATATAAGTGATTTTTATCTCATCTGAGACATGTGTGATGCGAAGTGTGTGAGTTCTATGTGCAAAAAAGGTTCAGATCATTTGGAAGCAAAGAAGAGTGTGAAGAAGAGTGAAATAAAGTAAAGAAGTGTTCATGTGCTTAACTAGAACTATACTCAAGCTTTTGCAAAAGCTAATTTCTCAGTTCAAATTCTTCAGATGGTTTTAATCTGATTATTTTATGTAAGACATTGAGTGTTCCTTTGAGTAGTGAGCTCTAGGTAGTGCACCTGAATGCATGTGCATTCCCCATATATTCTTCTTGCAAGGTATAACTTGTGGATTAACCTCCACCATGGTTTTCCCCTAACAAGGTTTCTATGTTAAACTCTTGATGTTATTTGTGTTTCTGATGTGTTGTTGATTCATGCTTTCACTATTAATAATCAAATCTAAGAATTAAGGTTAATAAGGTTAATAATTTTGAAATTTTGTGACAACTAATTCACCCCGCCTCTCAATTGTTTTCCCTTGTGTTGCCAAAAATTGGTATCAGATCCAGGTTCCTTAGAAGAAGTTTAATAGCTTGAGGTGATCCAGGATAGCGACATACAAGAAGGATAGTCTAAGATTTTATGGAACAAACTATTCTCTGTTGAATACTTGAATGGAGTGTCATTTGAGATGCATTGGTGAATCCTACTACCACATTACATGCAATAGGTATGTTATCCCTCTAAATGGTCCTACTACTACTATTGTGATTAGGGATGTTAATTTTATGGATCTAAAAACTATGTATGAGTTTGGGAAGAAGGTGGAAAATTTATATGAAGGTGATGCTAATGTGAAGATTGCTAAGCTATAGTGTCTGAAAGGAAAATATGATCTGTTGAAGATGGGAAATGATGAGAATATTGTTACTTACATGGAGAGAGTGAATGAACTTGTGTGTGGTCTCAGATGTGCTAGTCGAAAGATAGAAGAACAAGAGATTGTTGCTAAAGTGCTTAGAACTTTTCCTGATGCATACAAAATTAAAGCTTTAGCCATTGATGAGATTTGAACTGTGAAAAATATAACTAGAGATATGTCAGTTGGTAAACTTACTGCTTTTGAGTTGAGTGAATTCAGTGATGCCCTTCCTAAGACAAAATCTGCATTCAAAGCTACTACTTCTAGGAGAGACAAGTAGAGATATGATCTAGGTGAAAGTTATTCTAGAAAGATATTCATATATGAGAAAAAAATGAGATAGATTGAAGAAGAAGAAAGAGAACTGAATGAGCTTGAAGAACTTATTGTCAAAAGGGAAGCCGCAGGAGAAGGTATGTATAAAGGAAAGTTTCCTATTAAATTTTTTTCTTGCAACAAGATAGGTCCTTTTGCATCAAGGTGTCCAAAAAGAGTTCCTAAGCCAAGACCTTACAAGCATGAATTTCAAAAGAAGTGTTACTATGCTACTAATGAAGGTGTGAAAGATGATGAATCTGACAAAGGGAATGCAAGTGAAGATGAGTTTTTATTTATTGCTATCAAAGAAAATAACTGTGTGTCTACTGAATCTACTAGTTGTACAAATGTGGAGAAATCCCTAGCTGCCCGAGTTGAAGAAAAATATGAATGGGTAATTGACAGTGGATGTTCACATCACATGCCAGGTGCTAAGAGTAAATTTGTAAGCTTGGATAAGTATGATGGTGGTGTTGTAATATTTGGTGATAACAATGGTGGTATAATCCGTGGTAGAGGATGTATTTCTTTTGATGGTAAGAATAATACTAATGATGTTTTTTATGTTGAATGTTTGAAACATAATCTTTTGAGTGTTGGACAGATTATTGATAAGGGTTACAATCTTCAATTCAAAGATGGAAAGTGTAGCATACTGGGAGGATCTACAAATGTGATTGCTTTAGGTACAAAAAAAAAAGCAACATCTTTCATCTAAATGCTGGTAGTAAAAGTTGTCTAATTGCTCAAGTTAATGAAAGTTGGCTATGGCATAGAAGAATGTGTCATGTAAACTTTGACAATATTATTAGGATAAGTTCATCACAATCAGTCAGAGATCTTCCTAAAGTGGCGAAGCCTACTAATGCCATATGCAAGGAATGTCAGTTGGGAAAACAAACTAGAATTTCATTTCATAGGAAACAACATTGTTCAAATGAATTGTTGGAACTTGTGCATACTGAATTGTGCGGTGCTGCTAGAATTAGAATTCTACAAGGTTACAAGTACTTCATTCTTCTTATTGATGATTACTCTAGGATGATGTGGGTTACTTTCTTAAGGGAGAAATATGAAGCTCTAGAAAATTTCAAGATCTTTAAGGCTATGGTTGAGATAGAGATAGGTCTGAATATTAAGATAGAGTTGGTGAATTCACTTCTTGTGAGTTTAATTCCTTTTATGAAGAGCATGGGATAAAGAGAATTATCTGCATCATGGAACCTTGAATAGAATGGAGTTGTAGAAAGAAGGAATAGGACAGTTCAAGGTGTTGCTAGAACTATGATGTTGGATGGAAATTTCTTTCATATCCATTGGATAGTAGTTGTGAGTACTAGTGTCTACATCCTTAATCGGGTACAAATCAAAGGTAATATTGGTAAGACTCCTTTTGAGCTATGGTTTGGTCATAAGCCTAGTGTTAGATATTTCAAAATATTTGGTATCAAATGTTATATCAGGAGAGATGGAGATCTAGGAAATTTTGACGCTATAAGTGATGAAGGAATCTTTCTTGGTTATTCTACTAAGAGCAAGGCCTATCAGTGCTACAACAAGAGATTGAAGAAAATGATTGAAAGTGCAAATGTTAAGGTTGATGAAGACATTTTCAAACCCTCCAAAACCTGTGGATATGATTCTAGTGATTGGAATGGTAGTACAAAAAAGATCCAGACTTCAAATCAAGCCCAGATGATTCTGGTGAATCAAGAAGAAGAAGAAGAAGCAAAGACAGGTGAAAGTACAAAAGAGAAACCTCAAGAGCCTAAAATTCAAGAAAATTCTAAGACTCCAAGGTATGTGAGCATTCAAAACATTATATTATACGAGATAATAAAAAATGTGTCTAGACTAGGAAAAGAATAGAAAAATAATATTGTTTAATTTTAAAAGTTGAGCTAAGTAATGTCAGTGAAGCATGCAAATATGAAAATTGGATTGAAGCTATGAAAAAGAACTACAACAAATTGAGAAGAATAATACATGGATTCTTGTTCTGAGACCTAAAGACAAAAATGTACTAACTGAACAAGGTGAAGTTATTAGAAAAAAATCAAGACTGGCATGCAAAGGATAATCTCAGATGGAAGGTATTGAATTTGAAGAAACCTTTTCTCTTGTTGCTAGAATTGATGCTGTGAGATTCTTTCTTGCTTATTTTTCTTACAAAAAATAAAAATTTTATCATATGGATGTCAAGTCAAAATCTCTAAATGGTGAATTAGAGGAAGAGTTGTATATTCAACAACCTAATGGATTTCAATTGAATGATCATGGAGATATGGTTTTTCAGTTGAACAACGAATTGTATGGACTCAAACAAGCCCCTAGAGATTGGTATGCCAAATTGGATAAGTACTTGATGAAGCTTGGATTTAACAAGGGTAATGTTGATAGTAATCTATATCTCAAGATTGATGATGATAAATATTTTTTTGTGCAAGTCTTTTTTGATGATGTCATTTTTGGAAGAGATGATGGTTTGTGCATGAATTTTGCTAATGAAATGCAAAATGAGTTTGAGATGTCAATGATTGGAGAGTTGAAATTCTTTTTGGGATTGCAAATTACTCAAGTAGATGAAGGGATCTTTATATCTTAGTCCAAGTATGTGAGAGAATTGCTAAAGAAGTTTGGTATGGAAGATTCAAAACTAGTCGGTACACCCATGGTGTCTGGATGCAAGTCGAACTAGATACAGATGAATAATTGGTGTATTATTGTATTTGACTCAAACTAGACCTGATATCATGAATTTTGTATGCATTTTTGCTATATTTCAAGCTGATCCTAAGGAATCTCATGTGAATATTGTGAAGAGAATTTTCAGATACTTGAAGGGAACAGTTGATTTTGGCCTATGGTATCCTAAAGATGACAATATTTCTTTAAGTGCCTTTACTGATGCTGATTGGGTAGGAGATTTGAATGATAGGACAAGTACTAGTGGTGGTGCATTTTCTTGGGAAGGAAACTAATTTCATGGTTAAGCAGAAAGTTGAATGTCGTTTCCTTATCTATTGCATAGGTAGAATATATTGTTGTTGCTAAAAATTTTACTCAAGTATTGTGGATGAAGAAAATGTTGAAAGATATAAGAGTTGTGTAGGATGAAAATATTGCCATATTCTATGATAAAGTTGTGCTATAAACATTTCTAAGAATTTGGTGCTATATTCAAAGACAAAGCATATATCTATCAAATACCACTTTTTGAGAGATAAAGTGAGTGATAAGGAAGTCAAACTAGAGTATGTGCCTACTAAGGAATAAATTGTAGACATCTTTACTAATCCTTTGACTAAATATACTTTTGAGTATCTCAGAGAGAAGCTAGGGGTGATTACCCCTCCTAATCAGAACTAAGATGCATAGTCTTGACATCAGTATGTGCATTCATATTCATATCTTGATCTAGATTTTTGTAGTGGTTGATACTTAGGGGGAGTATTCAAATGATTTAGATATGCGGTTCAAAAATTATGTACCATTTCCATTGATGTCAAAGGGGGAGAAGAGTAATGTGGAAAATTATGGAAGAGCTAAAAGTAAGGGGGAGAAGAACCATAATAGAAGAGAAATGTGTAAAGGGGAGATTGTTGGAAGAAGAGTTAGCTATGTTGATGGTGTATTTTTCACATCATTTGTTTCCATCAATGAAAAAGGGGGAGATTGGTAGATTTTTCGGTTGTCATTGATGTCAACATTGTTAGCATAAATGTCTTTAAGACTGCATATGTTAAGGATATTGAGAAAATTGTAAAATCTATTTTACACATTGTATCTGAAGTAGTGCAGATAAATATGGTAGAAAACTCAGTATGTTGTAAACTAGATGTTGCAGTTTTTGCAAACCTATCTAGTTTTTATTCCATAAGTTTCAGGTATGTGCATGAAGATCTAAGGAAGTTACAAGCTTTTGTGTTCTAACACCTATTATGTACTGCAAATGGTGTTCATGAAAGAAGACAATGTCATTCTGGTAATCTGAATTTTTGCATATGTTCCTATGGTGTTCATGGAAATTTTATGTCATTTTCTATCTGTGTTGCATGTTAGTATTGATCATTGTGCTTGTGATCCGATATTTTCTCTTGCCTGTTCATGTTTTTCATGTTCATGGCCAACAAGGTGGCTGAATCATGTTGTCAATCTTCGAGGAAGAATATTTGAAGGTGTTTTGTGTTCAAGGAATTTTTTTTGGGTCTCTACTATGTTGTGGCCAAATTTGGTTGATCCGCATTGATAATATTTATTATTTTGGGCCAATATTTTGCATTCATTCTATTATTTTGTTGAAGCTGACATAATGTAATGAAATTTATTGTTGCAGATATATATAAGCGATTGTTTATCTCATTTGAGATATGTGTGATGAAAATTGTGTGAGTTCTATGTGTGAAAAAGGTACAAATCATTCAAAAGAAGAGCAGAGTGTGAAGAAGAGTGAAATAAAGTAAAGAAGTGTTCATGTGCTTAACTAAAATTGTACTCAGGCTTTTGGAGAAGCTAATTTTTTAGTTCAAATTGTTCAAATGGTTTTAATCTAAATATTTTTTGTAGTAAAATGAGTCTTCCTTTGAGTAGTGAACTCTAGGAAGTGCACTTTAATGCATGTGCATTCCCCATATATTCTTCTTATACTTTTAATAGGGTTTAACTTCTGGATTAACCTCCATAGTGGTTTTTCCCCTGACAAGGTTTCCATGCAAAAATATTGGTGCTATGTGTGTTGTTGATGTGTTGTTGATTCATGCTTTCAATGTTAATAATAAGATATAAGAATTAATGTAATAAGGTTAATAAGTTTTAAATTTTCTAACAATTGATTCACCCCCTCTCTCAATTTTCTACCCTTGTGTTGCCAATAACATCAATGAGGGAATATTCATCAAATTTAAAAATTCCTCCAAAAGGGATGACTACATTCAACAAGGAATTAAAGGCCTCTTACATGTACTTTGACTTGAGCCAAGTGGCATTTAATCTTCATCATAAGTATTCAGAAGGAATTCTATTGCGATATGTGTATAAAGACAAAGTTAACTCCAATATCAATAAAGTAGATCAGGAATCTCAAAATTTGCATTCAAGTGCACGTATCTTGGAAAAGAAGCTTCTTCAAACAAGATATAGATGGCTTATTATGATAGAACATCTACATTGACACCACATGAGCTTGAAAAATTTCAACAAAAAATCCAATATATATATATAAATCCAAAAAATAAAATTCATGAAAAAAGAAAAAAATAAACATCATGCTCGAGTGAAAACCACTATGGTGGCACTTTGTGAAAGTACCATGATGGAATTATAGTAAACATGTGTCATATGTAGAAATGATCATCTGCATGTGCCAATTTAGTTTGAAGCATCTCATCCCCTCCATAATAAAGCCAACATTCCATCTATCTTATCCATAATAAATGCATTCATCCATGAACGATTTATCCAATCCATTTTCATATATTTGCATCCATAGTCCAGAAAATATTGATCTTGATGAAGTTTGGTGCACACTTTACACTTTCTTATGGTAAAAACCTTGACATGGTTCATTTTCATTGATCCTATCCTACCCAACATTATATAAGCCATAATACATTATCCAAATGAGAATCCTCTAGTCAAACACCTCATCTTATCACAAGATAATCATTGGTATCCTTTGTGTGCTTACCATATCCATCCATCCATACATCTATCCAAGAATCCACCCATGGAATTCCATACATTGCTAGCAACTGGGGTAGATATTTAAATCTTGCTTCAGGAATAAAAATTCATCTATATCCTCCAACTTATGTGGTGATATGAACATTGGAAAACATAAAATCAAATTGGTCAATAATTTGTGAGCCAAATCCAAATCACTAATCCATGGCATATTTTAAAAAGATGATATTCCTTATCAAGCTTTATCTTTCATCGAACATCAATCCAAACAATCAATATTAGTCACATCTAATTTACATGTCAACATCACATCAAATAATTCAAACAAATTTTGTTCCAAATAAAGCTTTAAAATCTTGATCAATCAAATCCAATCAATCCATCATCATTTTAGTCCCCGTGTTGCTTAAACACTATCCTTGCATTATTGTGTATCTTCAACAATAGTATCATCATCAATCCATCAATCTGATCAATCAACCCTAGATTGATTTTCAAAAAATCCCCAAAACAAAGCACTGATATCATATCCATATCCAAATCATCAAAATCACGCAAAAATAAAAAAAATCCAAAAAAAACATCCAAAACATATCAAAATCCAAAAATAGGTCAAAAATGTTAGAAAAATTCAACAAAATGGTATTTGAACTATGTCGTCTCTTAGCTTAAATGTAGGAAAGGCTAATCTTTGATCAGCCCCCGAGACACAAAATAAAAAAACATTCATAAAATCTCAGAAAATAGCAAAAAAATTGGAAAATTTGAAAATCAAAACATGTGTAAAACATCTCAAAAATCCCAAAATAGCCTCAAAACATTCAAAAATAACAAAAACATCCAAATATTTGAAAAAATCCATTTGTCTTGTTGGTTGACTTTACTATAACCAGGTTGATCTTCCAGTTTACGTATGGAATTACCAATTCCAATCAAGGGTAGCTCGAAGGACCTAGACCAACTAACAAGGATTTTAAAGACCTCCTACACTGTGGACTCTGCAAGACCTAGGAGGGTGATCCCTTAATGCATTTAAAACCTATGCACCATTATTATAAACAATATTAACAATAACATATAATCTCATTTAATAGCTCAATATAATAGGATAATACTGAATAGAATTGATTGTTCATCAATAACATCGACTATTTGGAGCATGAGATAACCACAACAACACTTCTTTATAAAATATATTCATTGGTTTTCAATTTGTAGCAAGCTCCGGATGAACACAAACAAAATACTTAATCTCACAAACAAGTATAACTTAGACCAGTGCCCTATATCCATTGGAGGAGTCAAATCCATAAGCATATAAGGGTTCATGATAGATTTAACACATAACACATAAGATCTTCAATAACATTGCCTTACAATCTCATCAATATGTATTCTAACTCAATACTACTAATCAAATCCATGTAAAGAACATATTAACCTACAATCCCATTAAAGAAATTTAATTAACTCCTTGAATTAAAGCTAAAACAAGAATTGTACACACCACAATAGTGAGATGAATGAAGTAACCCTTAATTATTTTATTCAAAATTCAGACATGCTTATACATTGGAGAGACATGAACTCAAATCAATCATTCCAATTCAAATGCTAGTACAGTCACAAAACATTAAATCTCCATGAGTTCAAAACCTACAACAGAATGACTCAAAACCTAAATTGCATTCTCTCTAAAACTTATCAGAATTTACAATTTTCTCTGCAACTTCACCTAGACTCGACCAAAATTCTCTAACTTGCTAACCCATAATTTTGGCCTTGAAATCCTTCTTATAGAAAAGGAATGATAAAAAAGCATTGGGCTAGAAAGTACACATGTCACAAACCACTTGGACCGTCTTGTGATATTTCAAAAAATTGTTAAAACAACAATCTCCCTCAGAGAATCTTCATGTTCATCTTGCCCACTGAGAATAGTTAATGCAGCAACAAAAATTCAAGAATTTCGCACTCAAATTGTCATAAAAAACAAAACTAGAATTTGTTGTAACTACAACAACTAGTTTGTTAACTATTAGCAGCCTACTCCATTTCATTCCTCCTCAGTTAAATATGCATGTACCCACTATTGGTACTCTTCATCAGTTGGCCAATTAAAAATGATTACCTCATTTACCTTGACACTATATGGCATATACTTAACTGCCACCTGATTTGCTTCTCTTTCAAAAGACTCAATGAATGAGTTGGTGCTGATAATTTTATCCATACAACTCACTAATAAATCGAAATCTAATTCATCACAAATTAATGTAATTTGAGCATTAATGGCCTCATTTTCCCAATCCTACTACTATTGAAGTGACCTGATATTTTCCTACTCACCAATTATGTCAAGTAACAATGTATCACTCCAATCATCAAAATTCTTCACCAACTCTTTGACCTTCCTACTCAAATCATCTGTTAAGGCCTGAAAATCTTTCAATGACTTAACTAACACTTGTGTAGGCCTTAATGATTAGGGCCTATTATTTACATCAAACCTTGAGGCTTTATTCATTATATCTAAATCATTGGCCCTAGGGATCCATTTTTCAATTAGTGGTATTGTTACCTCTTGATCCCTATCAATGCTCTTTATTGCACCTAATAATAAAGAATATGAAGAATACATAGATGGCAATCTATCATCAACCTTCTCATTTAAATGCCTAAATGTAACATTAACAATCTCCCTTTTCTTTGAAAATACTCCCTCCTCACTTGCCTTCAAAGATGCCTGCAACTCTGCAATTTTGTGCATCAACTACTTCTTTGTTGGGTCAATAAAGCATTGTAAATCTTCCTCAATTCATTCCAAAGTAGGACTGAGTTAAGGAGTTTGACTAGGATACCATGGTGTAGAAACAATGGGGGAAGCAAGAGGCATTGGCCCTGATGTGGAAGGCAATGTTTTAATCCCTGGAGTACTTGATGTCTCCCCAATATGCCTATATTTCAACCTATCCATCTCTCTGTAGCTAAATATTCCTTTGTTACACCTTATTATATTCTCTAATTATAAAATTGTATTTTTCCATAAGGCTTCTTTTCTCAGCCTCCTCTCTCTCAACAGTCTTCTAGGCTGATTTGGCCACATTTACAGTAAAACTTGTGGCCTATGTGGTTGAGGTCTGTCAAGCTCTCTTTATTATTAACCCCCCTCTCAAATTTGGATTAATATTAGTAACATTAGACTTTATCCCTTGGGGGTCCAAAGCCCAAATTGCCAAAGTCTCATACTCTTCACTAAAGGTAGAAACTTGTAATGTTGCCTTAACCTCTTCTTCAAAATTTTGCAAGGGATACTTGGACTTTAGAATAGCATTGAAAGCTACTGCATCGGTAATATCCCACTTAGGTAGAATCAAGACACTAGCCTGATTGACCAGTTGTCTCCCCTCCTTAGGAGTGGTGCTCTTGAATTCATTCATTAATTCAACTTTTACTTCATCATCATTCTCCTGGTCTTACCTATCAGGCCTCAATTCTCTTATCTTCTTGCATTTCTCCTGATATTCTTCCAATTTCATTCTCCATACCAATTGCAAGAAGATTGGTGTTTTTATGAAGGCATCATCATATAGAAACTCTTTATAGGCCTCCATTCTTGAATTTTGTACACGTTTACCCTTCATATGTAAATCTGATAGAACCAATTCAATTGGTCCGAGAGGAGAAGACATACCCATTTACATATCCTGATCAATAATAGCAATCCCATCCACTAGGTCTTTTTGTGACTGCTCAATCCTTCGCCTCTTGGGGCTTGGCTCTGATGGTGGAGGTGCAAGACTTTTCTCAAGTGATGATTCTAAGTCAATTATCTGAATTTTCCTAGGTGTTTTAAGTTTTGGACCTAGTTATTTAGGTAATTTCATTACTTTTTTTCCTTTTCTATCTTCTTCATCCTTATCATTGCTATCATTTATTTTTCTCCTAAATATAGGACAATCATCTAAAGGTTGGTAGGATGGCCTCGCTTCAAGTGGCCTTGCATCTTGCTCCTATATTCCCAAGTTCAAATCCAAATTTATCTTCTTAGTCATCAGAATGCTCATGATTTCTTTGAATTTTTCCATCAAAAAGTCAGTATTTCTGAGATATGGACTAAAATCCATCAATGGATCATAGTTTGGATCCATCTTGTGCACAATGGCTAGTAGCTTGTCATAAGATATCCATTTCTCCTTGTTTAATTCCTACTTATTTAGAACAAATTCATTTCTAATCAAGTCCTCAGGGAAACTAAGCTCATGTACAAATTTTCCCCCTTTTATTCTCTATCTGAACAGGGTGAAGAAACCCTCAAGATCATGTTGCCGCTTAGGACCACACCTCAAATTGTATACTTCAAAAAAATTTCCAAAATGGACCCAACCTCCCTTTGAAAACACAAAATCAAATACAACTATATAGTCTAGGTAAAATGTCCCCTTGCCCTTTCCTGTAAGTTTATTCTCATGGATACATCCAATTTCCCACATAAACTCAGAAAATCCAACCCTTGGTGGCACATTGTATGGAAATATATGAGGTGTCCCTTGAAAACCATACATCCTCAAAATAGTATTGACTGGGTATGGGATAATGTCACCCCAGTTGTGGCAAATTTTCAATTTTGGATTTCTCTCCTTTGGTCTTAGAAAATCATGCAACTCCTCAGGAATTCTGGGTATATTTACCATCAACGTGGCTCTCAATCTAGAAGTGAAATAGTTGTCGAACTACACATAACTTGCATTTTCCCCATTGTATGATAAGTTAGCAGTCCACACTTGCACTGGCAGCCTTTCTCCATTAAAAAATTGCTTCAAATTCATCTTCTTAGAGAAGAATGTGGCATTCTTAAACAAAAAAATGTACATTAATAAAGAATAGAGAAATGGAGTGCAACATCATTTTGTTGCAATTTCAATAGCCCTTCATGTATCTTTTCATCCAAAAAAGAAGAAAAATCATATATCACAAAGAAATTGGGGTGTTGTATTTGCAATCCCATGAACACATAGGTAATAGGCATCACTATGTTGGGGCTAAAACCCAAAATATGACATAAGGAGTAGAAAGTGACCAGGAAGTGCTTTGCAAAGCAGTCCAACCTAAAAGGCTCCTAGTCACTAGGACTAATATAACATTTTGAACCTCCTACCCTAGCCAGATGAGGTGAGAGAATCTTAACTCTAAAAATTGATTTCATCTTCCCATACACCTGCTTCATTCCCTCAAGATCAATAGGAGCCAAGAATTCACTAGGCTCACTCAAATCAAAAACCTCTCAAAAATCCTCTCTATTAATTCTTAACAAAACCTTTCCAGCATTATCTGTAACCACTTGTGTGACAGGGTCATATCATGAAACCACTACTTTGAGCAAGTCCACATCAGGGAACACATTCAGAACTACTAGCCACCCCATATCATACCTCCATCCATTTGAAAAATGATGGGGAAAATTCCTCTGTCCAAACCATAGTCTAAACATCTCAAAACTTGTAAGGAAAACCCTAGCATCGGCTATGTTGAAACAATTATATACTAATCCCTCCCCTAAGGTTTTTCCTCACATTAAGACCAACCCCTTCTTCCTATCATTCATTGAAAAGGGAAATTGATCTAGGAAATTGTCATAAAGTTTTTTGTTTAGATAGTTAATCTGGCCAGAATGAATTTTTGATGGCGCCATCTTGAGTAAACTAGGGCTTCCTTTCTTTTCAGACTTCAAATAAAACTAGGGATTTATGAAACTATAAAATTACAGAACAAAATCTTGCAATTTCCCATAATTTAGTTAACCTATAACCCTAAAATAATTATCAACAAGCCTTGCGACAAGAACACATAGAAATTTTCCCTGAATTCATATTACAAATTAACCAAGAGACATAGAATTGAACTTATGAATTTGTGTGTGAATAACCCTAAGCATTCACTGCAATAACTCGTAAATTTATCCTCGGCTCTTAGACTACTCCATGAAAATTTTGAAAGCTTTGTGATATAATAGAATAGAGAAATGGTCATTTTATTTCAATCAAATCATGCCAGAGAACATCTCTTCTACCATTAAAGCTCACTCACATGCTACACTAACTAATCCAATCATATTTGATCAAGATTCAAATACTATTTTTTGATCTTTCATTTTGGTTAGATCATCGAATGGCTTCCTTCAAAAAATTCTGACATGACCTCCACTATGGCAAAAATGGCCCACCATACTCTACGTTGCCAAGGAAATCCATGTGGCACCCGCTCGTGATATCGTGATCGGTAAAGACCTTACAACTTCCGATCATGCAATGGCGAGAAACCGTTGATCTGAACCATTGACAATCCTTCTCATTCAACACAATCACCATCTTTGTCGTTAATCATCGAGCACCTTTCCCACCAAGATTAGAACATATCCATTCATTTGAATCACATGCATCTTATAACCATTTTAGTAACCTAGTACATAATGTATTAAAAACAAATTAATGTATTAAAGTATTCCTATCAATCCTTTGGCTTCACCAGATGAGACATGTGGCACTTTCCCATGATATCATGATCAACCAAATCTATTTGCTGGGGTCATTATGAGATAGCGAGGAATGACTGAGATCGAATGGTGATTGATCAACAGTCATGCAAATTTGTCCATCTACAAAATATAAAACATTTGTTAAAATCATGAGGGGACATAACTAGATCGACGACAAACAATGACATAAGTTTTTTTAAAAGGGGAATACAAGGCCATCCTAGACTTAGGAAATAATAAAATCTAGAAAAAGGAATAAAATGATGGACTAAAAGGTGCCCAACCTAGATGAAATGATAGGACTCAAGTTGTTTTAAAACCCTTCACAAAAAGTAATGGCTGAATAGATCCCACGCAAGGAATAAGACAAAACACTAGGGTTTTACATGAAAAGAAAAGTAAAACCCCAACCTTAGGCTTTTCCCAAACATCATTGATGACTAGAAACATAAGCAAGATAAAAAATAGAACTTATAGAGAAAAAATTTGAAGCTCCATCATGTCTCATCTTTCTTTCACCAAAAATAATCTCATTCATAGTAAATCAATCATCACTTTCACCCTTTGGAAAAATCGATCAGAAGAGAGTCTAGTAGGTTCAAAAGTGAAAACCTAATCATTAGGGTCTTAAGTCTAGGTCTGTAGGTAAGCAAGTTAGTCAACTCAAAGTATCAATATCCTATCATCCTATCATCTAGTCAATCCCAAATCATCTAATAAAAACATGTCCTAGGATGAGTCCTTCCTAATATGGACATCAACATCAGGCATCACCATAGTTTAGTCTTGGCTACTAGTATGAAGAACATTAGTTTGACTATTTACTTGATCTTTTCTTTTCATTTATCTCATTGCATTCATTCCAATGACCTCTTGATCATGTCCAAACAAATGGATTTAGAGAGAAGGGAATGGGGCAATGATCATTATCTTTTTATCTGTTGTGCTTGTTGGATATCCTTGTAAATTAACTTTCTCATGTTTGCTTTGTTTGGTTTGTAGGGAGGGTATTTTAGGTGTCTTGTTCACCACATAAGAAGGCTTTCTTTTCTATGTTTTGGGCTGTGATGTTTAGAATATTTGAACTACATTCTAAATGAGGTTTCATATGTCAGGTGTGAATAGGAGTACTCCTATCTGATTTTTTGAGTCAAATTCTATCACACTAGGTGTAACGCCATCCTGGTTCTTTATACCTTGATGCATTTTGCCTATGTGTGTTATCAAACATAAGGTAAATAACCCTTTCAAAATCCCAATTCCTGATAAGCAATACATCGTCATCATCATCATCTTTAATGAAGTAGGCTTGTTGGATCTTCTTTCAAGTTTGTCTTCTTTTTGTGCTAACAAGGTACCATGATAATTAATCATCATCACTAATTCATCCATCCTACATCAAAAAAATGTCAACATACTACATATCATATAGAAAACATCATCCATCTCACATACATTGCATAATATTTTAATTTGTTTAAGATAATATAGATTTGTTATTCTAAGCATCTTAAAAATGTATCATTTGCATCATCATCATCATATAGATCTGTTAGTCTAGCCATCTTTACATCCATCTTGAACCTCTTTGTCATGAGATCGATCCTAAAATTGAACTTTCTACTCACTCTCTCAAGGGGGTAGTGCACCAGTGTACTTTTCATTGGGGCTTCCAAAAAAATCAATTTTTTTTTTAAATTTGACCACAACAAGATTATTCTTTGAACCAATGTAGTAGGTACATTGCTTCAAAGAGGGGAAAAATATACACATAAAATATACATGGACTTGATCCTGATTTCACTAACACCTATTCGTCCTAATCCTAAATAATCTCCTTTACTAATCAATTTAACTAAATAATCTTTATTTGATTAAATTCATCATATTTCATCTCTTAATTAAATAAATCAAATTTATCTGATTAAGTCATCATCTCCTATTAATTAAATAAATCATTTTATTTAATTGATCTTATAGTCCCTCTTTTAATTAAATAATTCACTATATTTAATTAATCTCTAAATTTGTGTCCTTTAAATTAAATAAATTAATCTTTATTTGATTTAATCTAACACCGCCCTCTTTAATTAAATTAATCAAACTTTGTTTAAGTCTAAACCATTAATAATCTCATTTTGATTTATTTAAATCCTAAAATCTAAATCAAATTGTCAAATCAGCTAAATTCTATTTAAATTAATCAAATCCTGATTAATCCTAATCCATCAAATCCTCTAGATTTTGCAACTTGCACAAGTAAATAAATTTAATTGATTTATAAATTCTTCTATTTTCTCTCAACATGGCATCAATGAGGGAATATTCCTTAGATTCAAAAATCCCTCCAAAAGGGATGAGTACATCCAACAAGGCATTAAAGGACTCTTACATGTCCTTTACCTTGAGCCAAGTGGCATTTACTCCATTCCTTTCTCCTTCCAACTTGTCATTTCAACAATTTTAAATTCCACCTAACCACATTTATTTGCACATTCATCAAAATTTGTTCATTCTTCCTTAAATCACATGTGGATAAGTGGCCTCTTCCTATTGGTTGGTCTTTTGTCCCACATTCATCCATTTTTCCTCTTTCTCCATCATTATCTTCTATAAATAGAGATTTTCTCTATTGATTTTGGATCCATCATCTAAGAGCATAATCACTATAGGCATTTAGCATTTGAGTTAATAGTATTTCATATTTTTCAATCAATTTAGCTAGGCTATTAGAAAATTTCATCAAGGAATCACAATCGTCACCAAAGATCATCACTTTACATCAAGGAATTGGGAAAGGGCCATTTTCCACATAAAAATGGAGCCAATTCCCCCATGGGATGCTGGTTTGGTTTCATTTGAATAAGATTTAGTTTGCTTTCATTTGTGTTCTTCCTTTTATTTCTTGTTATTCATGTTTCAAATTAATCTTATAGGGAATGTTGATTTAGGCTTGTATAATGACTAATTTTGTGTTGTTTGTTCATGATTTTGCAAGTCTAGGATCACCATTCACACCATCATTTGAAATGAGGTTTCTCTACAAAATAAACTTCAATGGAGAAGGAGATGAAGCCATGAAGGACACAAAATTTATAAAAGGCATGTCAATGGAATGGGAGAAAGGAGGAAGAGTTGGAAGAGAGGTGATAAGAGGTAGCTCTATAGGAGTGATGAAACTTTCATTATTTTCGGGTGAGGTTCATCAATATCCACTAAAGAATTCATAAGTAGCATAGAGGCAACAAGAAACAAAGAAGCAAGACAAACGAAGATAGGAGTAGAAACAAAAGAAGAAAAAGAAAAAAGAGGGGGCTCCTCTTTTATCTTCTACGAAGTGTCACACTCCTTAGCTAAAGTGCATTGATGCTACTTATGCTCACACACAAGTTAATTATAATGGATATGGGTATTATAAGGTATAACGTGAGAGGACTAAGGGGTCTCCAAGTGCACTAGAGGAGCACTATCCACAACCATTGCTAGCAGAAGGGTAGAAGCTAGAGGAAGAATAGGACAAGGAGGAAATGAGACATGAAGTGAGATGGTCATCTCGACGATAGTCCTCATTTATTTTTCTACCTTAATGGTAGGTGTATGAATAGGGGAGGACTCTAAGGCCAATATGTAGGAATAAATATAGGATAATGCTTCACCATACAATATTGGGTCGATCAAGGGACATTGGGTGAAACCATGAGTTACAAAACTAGAAGTTTTGACTTCCACAATAATGATGCCTTTCCCTTTCTTGTGTCAGGCATGATAGATGGAATGAATGACACCACCAAGGGTTGGGAAGTAGAAAAAGAATAAAAAGGCCTAAGGGAAAGAGCTTTCTTTCCATTAGCCTATGGAGGTGCAGAGGATGAAGCATGCTACTATGCACCCAAAGTATCCTTCAAAGGAATAACCTAAGAAAAATGTGGAAAACCACTCTTAGGGACCAATCCCCTAGTATTATACCTAAAAGAATCCTTATATAACAAGTCTCCTCTAGGTGGAAAGGGTTTGATTGGAGTGAGCCAAAAGTGATCTAGAGAAAATCCCCCACATGACACTAATGGTATGTGTCAAGTGTCTTGGATAGAGTACATAGAAGACTCATGGGGAAACTTCAAGAATTTTTGGATAGTTGAGGAAATTGCATTCATAAAGAATATCCATGGGATGCCTAGTATAACTTTGAAGAGGTAAGACTCAGTTATTATAACAAATGGAACTTCCAAAGTTTTAGGTTCAATGAAGATTGATAGATAAATCAAACCAATGAGCAAGCCAAAAAATCCATCATGTATGTGAAGTGTGGTCTCTGACTCCTCATTTTTCTCCATATGAAAATTATTTATGAAAAGAGTCTCATTAATGATAATATTGATCTAACTCCAAGAGTCAACCATAACACCAATTATGACATTATCATTGACATGATCAAGGATATATAGTGGAAATGGATCTTTCTTAAGAGGTAGGTCATCTGGTGCAAATTTTATATCAAGAGTACTATACACATGACCTAGAAGAGGAGCACAAGTAAGTGAAACCACATTCACATAATCAAATGGATTTAGATTGGAAGAAGAATAAGTACTAGATACAAGATCAACAAAATGGGATGGTAAGAGATCTATGTAAATTTGTAGTTGGCTATTAGGTTTTTTTATATAATTATTAGATTTTTTCTTTTTACCATCAAGTTGGATGGTACCATTGTTGATTTTTTCTTGTATGAAATGACAAAGATGCACACATCTCTTTGTAACATGACTTGATACTCAATAGTATTGGAAAAACAATGTGCATCATACCACTAAGGATAAGGCTCAGAAAGAAGCTTGATCTCTCAAACAAATATCACACCATCTTTTAATAATTTTTGTAGTAAATTTATATAAGATTTATATAACTTTATAAATATTCTATTTCAGCCTAAAAAGAATTTATTAGTAGGAACAAACACCATGTTAACTACATTATTTTTCCTTGACTCTTTATAAATGGAAAACACTAATCAACCATTTGTATTGGAGGATGAGAAAAATCTCTATATTGAGCAGCAGTCTGTTGGTACTCATGCAAAGCAACACACAGACATGTGAAAGAGGGATATTTCATTAGAATAATTTTATCTCACAATTTCGTTAGTAATTTCTTGATGAAAAATAACTATACATTGAAATCTTGTAGGACATAGGAGATTGGAGAAAAGAGGGCTTTGTAACGGGTGATAAAATCAGTCTCTTTCTCATGTGCACCCTGCTTGCATCAAACGATATCAGTAAAAGTGACCTTTAGTCCAATATTAGCCTGGAATTATTATAAGAAATAATTCACAAGTTGATCAAAGGAAAAGATAGAATTATCATGGAGATATCAATACCATTCCAAGGCAACTTCCTTGAGAAGTGGGAATATTTTTTCTAGAAGAGCATCATGATGGAAGAAATTGGTACACATTGCATTGAAATACGAGACATGCATCTATTGGTCTCCTCTAGCACTGTACATTTAAAATTAGGTATCTCCATCCATTTAAGAATGTATGTGTTTAGGATAGCGAAAGATAAATGGCTACTATGAAAATCAAGTTGGAACATAGGCTAAGAAGAATAAGTAGTCAAATTTTCCAATTGAAATTGCATTCGCCTCATGTTTTATAATAAAGCATTGGGGACAAGATCTATAGATGTAGTATGACTAACTGAAGCACTAGAAATAGAGATATTTTGAGTCATCGATGTAAGAATCTCAAAACCTAGGGGAACTTGGTTCACACTAATCATAGGAATCTCCTCAGCCGTGGTGGTTGTATTATTAGCAAAAATATTGATAGATACTCCATCCATTAAAAAATTCAACCAGTGACCAATGATCCACGACTGAACAACTTATGGATTTCCCATGATGGAAGTGTATGATGAGACATGAGTCTCCATAATGTTTTCTATTCCTCGAAGTAGCTCCAATCCTCTTCAATTCAATGAAGACTTGATACGTTACAAACAAGAATGTTGACTGATAATAAATGCTATAAAGTATGATTGTTTTGTTCACTAATTTTTTTGGATGCTCAATTGCACATTAATTTCATTAGGAATTGAAATTGGTTAAAATAATATGTAGTTATATGTAATAAATTATTTTTCTACAAAATTAATTATCCAAAGTCAAAGAATAAATTTGAATTTATAAATACAAAAATATATACAATAATATATTGGAATTGAGGCCACAATAGGTTAAACAAGGCCACTAGTGTCCTAGTCCAGACCTATATTAGGTATTTTGGTGTCATTAAGTAAATAATAAATAAGTATTTCCCAATTTAAATCCTATTTTTTGAATATGATCATAAAACAAGAAATTTAAGAGCATAATTAGGTCCAATGACATAGGGAGATCTAAACCTAGTGTGAAATTATTGGGGGTGAAAATTAAAAATACTACACAACCAGAGTGATTATGTAGATCAATTGTGACAAGCCACAAGAATGTAGAAGCATACCATTAATTACCACAATCTAATATGATGTAATCAAAATATCAAATAAAAACTAACAAACCAAAAGTACGTAGAAACACCCAAGTCAAAAAATGATAATTTCGTTACACACTAATTACCTATGTCCACCATTAAAGCTCAACACCAAATGAAATTGTACACATCTAAAAATGGTCACATCATTTAGTTTGGTAAATTAATTAAATATGCATTATTTAATTAATCTTCTTTATTCAACTACATTTAAATAAATTTAATAATTTATTTATAAATGTTCACATTTTTCTATAAATCATTCATTACTATCATTTTCTCATGTCTTCTTAATTAATTAAATAAGTACCATTATTTATTTTAATTAATTATCACATTAATTTATTATATAAAGTAAATACATTTCAACAAATATCAAAACCCATGACTATACACTTAATTAAATATTTCATATTTAATTAAGAAATCTTCTAAAATATTCTCCAAACATATAATTAAATATTTATATTTAATTGGAAGCTTCCATTTGCACATGTCACAAGATATTAAATAATATTATTATTTAATTGAGCAATTATCTTCAACAAACAAAACTACTTCATGACAAATGGCACTTTGTCTCCATTTTTGAATGAGGAGGTTTTGTGGGTTGAAAACACAATCCATCTTTTTCTCTCTAGTAGTTATATTCTCTCCAACCTCTCCATCTCTCACCATCCATTCTTCAAGGCTAAATCTCAACCATTGAAGCTTGCCAACAAAGCTTTTTCCTTTTGAAAATTTATAAATACAGCCTCTTGGCTCTTCCAAAATATAGATTTTAGTTGCATGGCAAGAGAATTATCTCGAGAAATCAAGCATCTTAGTTGCACAACATTAGAAATCAAGTACAGTAATCTAGTTTCAATTCATAGCTTAATCATGTTCATTAGTTGCACAATAGTTGTATCATCTTACAATCATTTAGCATACGAGTTTAGATTTCTTAGCTTGCATAATACTCATTATTGGAGTGGTCTTTCTACTGATTTGCTGCTTAAACCAACTAAGAACAAATAATTTTTGTAGAAACACTAAAAATAGAGGACAATGGAATGACTTTGAAGAATCTGCATTATTTAGTTTGTTTTACTTAATTAGATTCTTCAATACAATGTTTCATTGGTGTGTTTCTTGTTTTAGTTATTGACAGTTATACTCACACACATTTTTGGCGGCCACCATGGTGCCTCGCCTCATTTTTAATTATTTTTTTGCAATTTTTCTAGTAGTTTACAAATTGGACTCATGGTTTAGCACATACGAGACCCGTTTTAGCACATCCATTGAACAATTTAGTGCATACATGGCATCTTTTGGCACATCCAAGCTCTGTTTTAGTGCATATGGCACTTGTTTTAGCACATCCAAGCTATTTTTTAGTGAATACATGGCATATTTTAGAGCATCCATGCTCTATTTTACAGCATCTGTGTTTTAGAACATCTAATCTCTATTTTAGCATTTTTATAGTCAATCTTAAAATGGTCATATTTTGGTCTTTTTCAGAGCTTTTTTTTTTAAATGGGGTAGAATTTCATAATCTATCTAATGGTGTAGGTTTTTATCAACTTTTATAGAGTTAAATTTTTTAAATTCTCACTTAATGTCAAATCACAATGAAACTTGGTCTAAATTTTAGGCTTTTTATGCTTAATCATTTATCAAACCTTCATATCTTCTTGTTTCTTGATTCAATATAAAATTTGGAGCTTGTATTGTAGGTTTTAAAGGATCATGGAGCATGCAAATAAAAGAAAAATCATTATCACATGATTGTAACAAGTATTTTTAAACACTTTGGGAGCAATTATAATCTCATTCTTAAATTGTTGTCTAGATCCAACACGACCACAACCGGTGGTTTTAGTGATGTATGAGGATTAAAATGAACCAGTCCTAGGATAGACACTTAAATATAGAATTAACCAATCCTAGGATAGTCACTAAACATTATTTTATCCTGGTTAAAATGAATCCCATGCTTTTTGTGAAGCAACATCTTCACTTAGTATAGAAAATTATCATTTGGGATTTGAAACTGAACTATTTTTTTTGTTGTGATTGTTGGGTAATAGGTTTATACTCACCCCTTAACTAGGTGATCAGAACGCCAAACTTACCTTTCCATTTTATGCACTTTATATTGTATTACATCCCTTCGCAGGCCTGCTCTTGTGGGAAAAAGTACTCACCCAAAAGGAACGACCTAAGTGGGAACACCTAAAACCATAGTTTCCAACCCACTCTAATCAAAAGTGAATTTTGGGGAAACCTATATTCAACAAAAGTGTGCAAGATAACCATCCCCAAAATATTTGTCTTAAAGATTGAGAGGTCTCCCGAGGGAGTTTATCTATTGTCGCTCCGAACATATATCCTTACTAAAAACTATAGTGTAGAAGCCAATCGTGTCAGTACCCAAACATCATAATATTCACAGTGCAAGGGGAGGGAAAAATATGCCCCCAAGACACTCACCATATAATTTCCATGAATTTTTTGCTCAAGGGATCGAGATATCTAACTTTGAGTATGCACCTGGAAAAGAAAAAAAAATGGGCACCCTCTAGGGGGTGACATGGTTGTGTGAGTCGACACGATTCTAAGATGTGGGCTATGATTATTATGATGACCCTTTGACCATTAAGAGTGAGTTTCCTTGAAGTTTCTTCTTGTTCAAATACCAATTAAAATTAAAAAGGTCCATGCTTGATCCTTGAACATACACTCAATGTTTTAGATTCTATGTTATTAAAAACAACGTCTTCCTATTGCATGTTGAGTTTTCAAAACATTAATTCAGATAAGATCATCCAGAAAACAAAAGAATTTTACAAATAAAACCATGAAATTTATGTTAAGGGATTGGAAATCAACAATAGAGAAAAACTTGGAAACATTAGGCACCCACAAAAATCCTTATTTTCAAAAACTATGATCAAAACATCACAAAGTTCAACATCACCTTTATTTCTGATTTCTAATTGAATTCCCACAATAGGATCATCATCCTTCCAACCAAGGAATCACAAGATAAAAATTAGAAAAAAAATTAGTCATACCAATGGAATTCTCATTCTATTCTGACTAAGATATCCCGCAAATTGCACTCTCTCATTTTGTGATCAAAGTTAGTTGAAATTTGGTGTAAGCTTATGCCTATTGTCACAAGGTCCCAAAAAATCAAAGAGTTCGAAAGAAGAGATCCACTTTACAACATGGGTGATAGGGAAGAAAATCATTTTCATAGGTTTCATACTGGGAATAGTTCAAATGAGAAATAACCGATGAAATGATTCAAGAAGCTGAAGAGGATCGACAGTTTCACATAATTTTGGACAAGATCTTAGAGAAAAATAAAGAAGGATACTTTCTTTTATTGGCAAACCAAGGTGCCAAATTTCCCTTTGACTATGATATGGAGAAAATTAAAGAGGATCCTAAAAAGAATGAAACTCCATTAAATGATCTTAGTACTCTTACCCAACAAATAGGAGCACTCCAAGGGAAAATCAAGGAAATACAAGGGGGCACAACTAAAAATTTCTTTGACATAAATATGAACATGACCTCTTGAATTTTTGCAAAGGATCAATGGGAAGCCCAAATCTAAGCCATCAAAGAAAATTGACCAATGCTATCATGCATTTATCTTCATCCCCCATAATAAAAAATAAACCTCATAGTTCTTGCACCAAAGTTAATGATCACATTCAATCACCTTCTTCTATCATGTCCTATACATCCAATGATTCATTTAAATCTACACATCTTGATCAAAACATTCTTTCCACTCCATCATATCATACCAAAATTCTACAAACCCTTCCAATATTTGATCAAGATCCCATCTCTCAAGAACCATATGATGATCCCCTCCTTTCATCATTCACCCATGATAATCCTCTTCCATCTCAAGAACAAAATGTTCTTCCAATTTCTTTTTCCACCCCATTCAATGAATCTATACTCTCTTATGATTCCATCACATCCCAGGAGCATAACAATTCATCCATCCTATCCAAAGAATCCCTTCCATCTGATGATCAAGTTACTCCATATCCTTCATCTAATGATTCTTTTCCTAGTCAAGATCAAAGTATTTCATCATCCTCATATCAAGAGCCTCTCACACCTCTTCAAGCTATCTGTGAACCCCACACCTATAAATTGGGATCCTCCACCTTTATCCACTCCAGTTTACTTCCAACACCTATCCTTTCATCCATATCATATCCTCCTCAAAATGGACTTGCATCTTGTTTCATAAACAATGCATATCCTATGGGTAAAAAAATGTGTGAAATTATGAATTACAAAGGTAAAGGCTTAGGCCTTCATGAACAAGGTTTCCTAGAACCCCTTTTTGTCCAAGAACATCCATATTCTCACAGCCTTGGTTATATACCTCATGCTCAACCTAGGTATCCTAGTTCATCAAACTTTCCATCTATCCTAGTCCATCAAACACTCTCCTCCTAGGTTCTTATCCTAGTTCATAAAACCTTCCATTTACCCTTGGTCCTTATCATCCCAACCCTAGCTCATCAACCCTTCCATCCATATTAGGGTCCCACATTTCTTCATCTCCTATTCTTCAAGAACAACAAAGGCACACATCCTTGATCCAATTTAAAAATTCTTCCCACATTAACTCATCCATCATACCTCCATATCATTCATCTCAATACACTCCTCCCATTTCTCTTGGAAGAAATCTGGGTGCCAAATGTCAAAATCTTCAATATAAAAATCCACATGTATCAAAGGATCAACATGTCTCCTCGAAGAGTCATGCAAAAATAAAAGGAAATTTGATCCAAAAATCAAAAGAAATATTCAAAAGGCCACAAAGGCCCATCAAAGCAAAATAAAAATGAAAAAGCCCACAAATTCCCATCAAGTCAAAAGAAAAATTTCAAAGATTGCAAAGGTCCATAAATCAAAGAAAAAGAAAAATCTCAAAAGCCACAAAGGCCCATAAAGAAAATATCAAAATCAAAAGTCATGTGGATTCCGAAAATTATCATAGAAGAAATAAAATCAAAATTGGCATTCAAATTTGCTAATCCGAAAGCTTCTCCCCATCTCCCATCTAAAAACATATCACCTTCCAAATCCACTTTTCCTCCATCACTCCACCACCCTTCAAGGTTTGTGCCAATATTAGTCTTGCCATCTTTCCATCTATCCATCACCAAGCCTTCCAAACTCCTATCCATTATCCAACATCCAATCCACATTCTCCTCCTTTAATTAATTTTTTTTGCATAAGGCCTTAGCTTCTACTATCATGCCAACATTTATAAGTCTAATTCTCATTCCCATGGTAAATTAGAGCACACATTCGAGGGATATTAGTCATGAAACTTGATTCTTAAATCCTTCCTCCATCTCCCTATCATGCAAATATTATCCTCATTTTCACCTTTGATCTTGACAAGGTTAAGGATCTTCTTGAAAATCATGCATCTTATTCTTCATCCAAATCTTCCATACCATATCCTCCATCATGCATCTTCTCTTATATTGTGGGGCATATTTTTTCTTCAATTGGTCATCCCATTCCATCTTAAATGTCCTTGAAAATTCCAAAAAACTCAAAAAACATCAAAATCCAAAAAACTCAGAAAATAACAAAATCCAAAAAAAAAAATCAAAATTTTCCCGAAATCCAAAACCAAATCAATAAATTGTGTTCTTTCATCAATAAATTGGTCATATCTCACCCTAGACTAGGAGAAAAATCCTAAACTCGTTGGGGGAAAAATATTGAATTCATTGGGGGCAATCAACTTTTGAACTTTTGGCAAACAAACAAGAAAAATGTGTCAAGTATCAGAATATCATATCAACAATTGAATATCCAATCAAGCCTAGTCAAAATATCTTTAAGACTGAAACAAACTAGATTATCTTAATTTGAATACAATGAATGGAACACTTAAAGCATAAGTTGAATTTTTTTTTTTTTAATTTAATGACATCATATCTTTGGAGTGGCTCAATGATGTATTGAACTAGATTCGCAAGGAAGGAGTATGATTTTTTTTTGTCTGTTGTCTATGAGTTTATCATTACTGTGCAAATTTGTCATGGGACATGCTCTACAAGGTATTATTGATGACATTTCAGAATTTTCATAGGAAAAAGGTTAACTCTTGTTTGCTTATGCAAGAAATACTCAGCTTATCTTGGTTCAATTATACCTCAATGCTTGTATTAACTTGCTATATCAAACATCATAGAAGTAGTAGTCAAGTCATCAATGGTGTGAATATCCCCTTTGATGCTTGTACTAACTTTCAACATTTTAAAAGTCTCAATGATGAAAATTAAGCACATAATTGGTTTATAGAATGACAACGATGTTTAGTTCATTTTGCATAGTTAGGATTGCATGATTCATATAGATTTTATCCATATTAGTTTGTGCATGATAATTATCATGTCCATCACATCTCATCTACATAATAAAATCCATCTCATATCATCATAAAGAATCACCCAATCTCGTCTAATTATATCCATCCAATCATTTCTTCCAATATCATCTTAATCAATCCATCCAATCATTTCTTCCAATCTCATCTAATCAATCCATTCGATCTAGCATAATACATTTAATCATACCTTTGTAATTTTTCCTTTCCTTACTACAAGCCTTGATCATCATCATCATCATCATCGGGATGTATCCTTCCCTATCCTCGTGTTGTTTCAGGATTTATCCTTCCCTTATCAACAAAACTCTCTCACCATCATCAATGGGATGTATCATTCCCTTATCAACAACACTATCATCATCATCATCAATCCATATTGGCCTATAGTTTGACTGGGGCAACATCAGACTTATTTTTTAATACATTTTTGTTTTCTTTCTTCTTATTCTCTCTTATAAATCTCCTATCACTTATCATCCTCTCTTTTCCATCATTTGGCATCATCTTCCTCATCTCACCTTTCATCTAAGCGATCTATCATCTCAATCCAGTCATTTAATCATTCAACCAATCAATCATCTTCATCAAATTCTCATATCAATCCTCTTCTATCAAATCAATCAAATCACTCTTACTATTTGTTTTTCATCAATCATGATTTTCTTTTTATCAATCTATCCTATCATTCTTATCAGTCATAATCAATCAATCATCACAAATTCACTATCATATGTTGAATCAATCAATAAACATCATCATCATCATCATTTCATATCAATCCTTCAATAGCATTTTTCATCAAATTAGCTTTATCGGTAGATGAATTGGACATCAAATCAATGTAAATTTTCAAAAATCAGTGAAAATCCAAAAAATTTAAAATTTTATCCAATTCATCACCTGAGGGGGCATATAGCATCATCACTCAATTGTCAAAGTTGGGGGAAAATTTTTGCTCTTTGAAAAATTCTTTGAAGCAATGTGTAAAACACATCACTTCAAAGAGGGGCAAAATGTACACATCAAAAAATGGTCACATCATATTAGCTTGGTAAATTAATTAAATACGCATTATTTAATTAATCTTCTTGATTCAACTATATTTAGATAAATTTAATATTTTCTTTATTTAAATGTTCACCTTTTCTATAAATCATTCATTACTATCATTTTATCATGTCTTCTTATCTAATTAAATAAATACCATTATTTATTTTAATTAATTATCACATTAATTTATTATATAAATTAAATACATTTCTTCAAATATCAAAACCCATAACTATACACTTAATTAAATATTTCATATTTAATTAAGAAAGCTTCTATAATATTCTCCAAACATATAATTAAAAGCTTCCATTTCACATGTCACAAGAAATTAACTAATATTATTATTTAATTGAAAAATTATCTTCAACAAGAAAAACTACTTCATGACAAATGGAACTTTGTCTCCATTTTTTAATGAGGAGGTTTTGTGTGTTGAAAACACAATCCATCTTTTTCTCTCCATTAGTTATATTCTCTCCAACCTCTCCATCTCTCACCATCCATTCTTCAAGGATAAATCTCAACCATTGAATCTTGCCAACAAATCTTTTTCCTTTTGAAAATTTATAAATACAGCCTCTTGGCTCTTCCAAAATATAGATTTTAGTTGCATAGAAAGAGCATTATAGTGAAATATCTCCAACAATCAAGCATAGTAATATAGTTTCAATTCATATCTTAATCATGTTCATTAGCTACACAATAGCTATATCATATTACAATCATTTAGCATAGGATTTTAGATTTCTTAGCTTGCATAATACTTATTCTTGTAGTGGTCATTCTACTGAGTTGTTGCTTAAACAAACTAAGAGAAAATAATTTATGTAGAAACATTGAAGATATAGGACAATGGAATGACTTTGAAGAATCTGCATTATTTAGTTTTTTTTACTTAATTAGATTCTTCAATACAATTTTTCATTGGTGTGTTTCATGTTTTAGTTATTGACACTTATACTCACACACAGAAATAATTGGCCAAAATAAATTTCAATGCATAATGGTAGATGGAAAAAAGGCCTTCAATATTGGAAATGTGGATCACAAATAACTAGTAGCATAATGTAAACCATAACCATACATAATAAAATGTATTGATATATTATTTATAGCACAACATAGGAGAGATAAGGAGCTCTAATTAAAAAACTAAGATGTCTTAACCATATATATTTGTCCTCATCCTAGCATATAATAATCTCATAATACAGGAAAGAGATTATACACCCCACAAGAATACTCCGCATTGATCACATAAGTTGTATGAATAATGAACCTTGATACATTTTAAGATTGTATTAACCATTTCATCTACCATGTCAATTTTAGGATCAATGACTAATTGGTGATCCAAAAATTCCCAACCAGATCAAGGTAAGGGCCTCACCATTTAACTACATGGATACTATCTACTTAATGGTGAAATAAGGTTTAGTTATTGAGCTAATAATGTGTAGCATTATAGATTTTCACTATTTAAATTTTCATAATAGGTTAAGATTCCCCTTATGAGCCTCAACCCATTTTTTCTCTTAAATTGTTGTTTAATGATAATCATTATAAAATATGAGTTAAATTAAGAATTTATGATTTAATATTTATTTAACGACACCTAAAGCCTTAAAGTAGGTCTTGACTAGGGCACTAGTGCCCATGTCTAGCCTATTTTGGAATCAATTTTAATATTTCATTGTTGGTATTTTAACACTTAGAAATTTGAATTCATTTGTTGGTTGTCATTAATTAATTTGTGGGAAAATAAAGAAATGCATATAAATATTGTAATGATGGAAAATGTATCCATTTGAATTTTCTCACTTGTTTGGGTCCTCCTAGTTAATTTAGACTTATGTGTGCCTTAATTTAGTGTTGTAAGGTGTATCCCTTTACACTTTCACACTTTTTTAGGGACCCCTTGAATAATTGAGCTTAATTATGCCTTAACTGACCCTTTAATTAATTTTCCAAGCCTATTTAATTGCATTTTTGAAAGAGAAAACCTGACAATTATTAATGCCTTAACGTAACACTTCTCATTGAGAAATGTGTGTCCTAGGTTTATCAACCTATGACCCATTCTCCCATAGGCGAATGGGTCCTACCTAGACCTTAGGATCTAAATTTAAATTATGTTTTTGCTGGTCTTTTAAGATACTCAAATCCATGTTTTAATGTTGTTTTGTGATATTTTAAATTTAAGATATTAAGGATACATATCTATAAATACAAGGTTATTTCACTATGTTTCACCTAGCAATTTTATGAGACTTCAAGAGAACTTTCAAAACTGATTAAAGGAATTGAAGAGAAGATATATTAGAGTTTTATTGCAGAAATGAAGATCCAATTTTCATGTCAAAGTTTCCTTGCATTATGCATGTTTTTGGAGCTAATATGGTGATGTAGGTTTCATGATCCAATCAAGATTCAAAAGCACTATTTCAAGCAAGATTCAAGTTCAATATCCACATCCATTAAAGCCATTTCATGCAAGTTATAGATTTACATTCAAAGATTTATTCAAGGTTTTGTTGAGTGCTAACATTGCATTGTTCATTCTTTATTCCCTCTTTCATGTTATTATTCATTTCAAGGTTTGATTACCAAAATGGGGTTTGACCAAGGCAAATCCCCATTCACCAAAAAAAACAATTTTCCCTTCCATGTTCTATTTGTAGATCTAGGTGGAAGAAAACTTGAATATATCTTTAAGACAAAATTTGAAGAAGTTGATAAAGTTTCGAAAGTTATCATAAATTTTTTCATCTGATGGAAACTCATCTACATAATTTATTTCCAACATTCTCACACTACTGCTTGGACAACTTGGATGATTCAAATCTATATCAGAGGCTCGTGAAAGTAGTAGAAAACCCCCAATAGTCGACCCATGATCCCTTGGGTGAATGAGTCCTAATCAGCCTTTGAAAACTCAATTTTGGTGACTTGGAAACACATTTCTTCCCTTCTCATATCCACAATTTAATTTTTGGTTCTTCTTATTTTGAGTTTAATATTATTGTTTCAAGTTCAATTTGGCATAAATTTGTTAGTTTACTATTTTTAGTTTTTCTCCCAAAAGTTCCTTGGGAACCTGACCACCATCCTTTAATCATAAGGAAATCCTTAGATTCACACCATGAATTGACTCATCTAAGGGTTGTAAGTCAATTCTTTGTGCCAATCTCATTTCATAATGAAATAGATGAAATATAGGTTTATTATACTGCATTTTAACATTCCAACCATATTTTTCTTCATTTCATTTTGGTGAACCTAGCATTTGAACATTGTATTTTTTTAATTTTACAGTCTATTTAAAACCTTGATCTAAAATTTACATTCATTTACATTGCATTTCATTGAATTGAATCTCATTTAGGGTTTCTTATCTTGCATTAATTTTCATCTCATTTAGGGTTTTAGGACTGCATTTATGTCTATTTTAAAATCTAGGAAATGCAAAAAAACCAGTCATTTTACAAATAAATTACATAACATTGCATTATCATAAAGTTAAAACACAAAATTCAATAAAAATTACATATCAAATTAGGTCTCCTAGTTTGTCATTTATCACTATTTTTCATTCTCATTTATACTTAACCTTATAGAATATTCAAACTCTAACCACCTACCTCAATATAGAATCTGAAAACCAAAAGAATCCACCTATAAATTATAAATTAATTTTTAAAAACCCTCAGGTAGGACCCATTCACTATTGGACGAATGAATCCCTGATTAGGGATTTTTCATTCATTTTTGGGCATCCAAATCCTAGTTTCTATATTTTTTTTGCTATTTTTAGTTTTTCGCTATAGTTTGTAGAATTTTGTTATCTCAAATTGATCATATTAAGCTTCATTTGATAAATCTAGTGCATTGTGTGAATTCGAAATTGCATTTACAAGACATCATTTTTAGATTTTTACATAGCATAATCAAAAAATTATCTTGTTCAAAACCTCAAAATTTCTTTTATATATTGGTATTGCACTTTACATTGAAGGATATTTCATTAAACTTTACCTCTTATCCATTTTGGGTGGATACCAAGTTTTTGAAACTTGTATTACCCTCAAAACCTAGTTTCCTATTACCAATACTATCTTGACACATAGTTTGCGACTCATGCCATTTTGTGATACACCATTCTCCATGGATCTTGGGTTTACAAACTCTTTCACTCATAGCGTTGATATTAGACAACCCTTTATGGATCCTAGCTTTCATAACTCATTTCCAATGACTTCCCTACCAACTACTAATGTGAATGGTGTTCAAATAATGGTTTCTAATGTCTCATAAGAGAACATGTGAAGGATAGATGAAGAAATAGAGAAACTGAAAAACTTTGTCAATTCTAAAAACATTTCTAGTAATACCATTCCTACTTTAGATAATGTGAGGAAAATTCTTGAAAATGAACATGGAATAGACATAATATGAATTCTAGCTCATATTATTGATAAAAGTGCTCCTAAAATGACTAGTTGTGCTCAAACTTTCGGGTATACTCAAACTCAAGGTGGAAATTCAATTCCTCCTTCCACAACCATTACCTCTATTCATACCTACACTAGTGCTCATGTTACTACAACTATCTAACCAACTAGAAATTCCAACACTTGCTTATGCGTTTCCACTAGGAACCCCTCTAGCTTTGTGCATTCAAATCTCATATCTCCTCATCCATCCCCCCTTAAAAATTTACAACTCACTTGTCCTGTACATACATACACAACTCCACCTTATTCACTACCATATCATAGTACCAATGATGATGGAGTCCTTAACACATTTTACAAAATATGTCATCCCTCCAACAACAAATCACCACACTAAATCAAAACAAAAATGGACAACCTTCATAATACATAAAAACCAACCCATTATCCTTGGAGATATTGAGAACAAAAATGCCATAAGGTATTAAGGTTCCTAGATTTGAGAAATATGGTGGGAATGGAGATCCTGTTAGCCATGTTTTAGATTGCATTGCCTTATGTAATGACTTCATTTTTTAAGATAAAATCTTGGCCAAAATCTTCCCTAGATCGTTGAAAGAAATTGATTTAGAGTGGTTTTTCTTTTTACTAAATAATTCAATATGTTCATTCAATTAAATTATTTACTCTTTCTACAACCACTTTCAAGTTCACATTGATCCCAAGATGACCCTACCTAATTTAATGGAATCTAAACAAAAGGATGATGAAAAAGTCACTAATTTTATAGTATGATACAAAATTATTTACTCACAAATAAATATTAAAATTATTGACATCAGCCTTCAAAGAATGTTTATTGCCAATTTGTAAAAGATAATCCAAGACAAACTTGAGATGTTGAAATTCCATTTGTTACCAATTTTTTTATAGCCCTTCATGATTATCGAAATTAGATTAGTATTCATGAACTGAAAACTTCCTCTAACCATCCTAAAAAGTCCTAATCCACACCTCAAACCAATTATCAACCTTCCAAGAAAAAAAAAAAAGTGTTTTTTACATCTTAATCCCACTCAATCAAATCAACATGTTGACACCCAAGTGGCTGCTATAAATATGATAAAACCATATGCCTTTAGGGATAGAAATAAATAATTTACACATGTACTTGATAACCTTCAAAATACCATGTTGTGGCTCCTAGACAAGAATTTAATTTCCCTACCTCCTATTAGAGCTCTTGATTCTACTAATCCCTTACCATCAAACTATAGGCCAAATGCCTATTACCATTTTCATTGAAAAAATGGACATGATATGAAATATTTCAAGCATCCTCAACATCCTCTACAAGACCTCATGGATTGTAATCATATCCTAATTGGTGGTGTTAATGATCAGCGTAATAAGTCTGTCACCCCTCCTAATCAAAATTTGAAAATATTTATTAATCCTATGCAAAATCATAACATTTCCTTTGTCAAATATAGTGAAACAAATAATGATGTGATGAATATTGACATGGATGATGATAATAGGAATGATAATGAGGAAGACTATAAAATATATGGTTGGATTTATTGAAGTTAAACCTCATAAGGGAAAAACTAATATTCCCCTTGATATTGCTTTCTCACATAATGAAATGATTAAACATGCACCTGATGGTCATATTGACATTGCTATAAGAATTCATGAAAATCCAAGTAATCAGATATTAATTGGTCCCATATGTGTAGAGAATGTGACCACTCAAGAATTATTATTTGTGCATGAGCTTATCAAGATACTTATGAAAAATAAAAAGCATCACTCAAAACGCATAATATTTTTGCTTGCCTTATGATAGGTTTGATAAATCTCCCTTTAAAAGTTGGAATGAAACAATTTAATTTCTCATTCACTTTCATCCTAACTTCGGACCAATTTCATTTGAAGTTAGACTACCCATGAGTTTTCTCCACAAATTTCAACCCATTATTTGTACATATAATCTTAAAGATTCCACTTGGAAATGAGATATTTATTGTAAATCATTGCGGCTTTGATCTTGTGTCCTCCTGTGGGAATTTATCATGGGATTAATTTTGGCCCAAGCCTATAGAGCCTATTAGACCATATGAGGAACTCTTTTTCTAATCCTATGAAATTTTTAAGGCAAAGTGCATAGCAACATTATCCCTTACTAATATGCCTCAACCCATGACTGAGCCTCATATCCTTGATAAAATCATGATTGAACCAAAAGCCCTTCCAAGTAGCCAAGACCAATCTATGACAAATCCTCCACCTATTTCCAACAAGAGACCACAAGATAAGCAAATAAGTCTCATTGTACCTCCTAAAGTCAAACAATTTTACAAAACTAAAGAGAAAGTGGTTGAACAACCTCCCATGTTTCCTTTCATTCCTCTCTTAAGGGATGAAAATAAACCTATGGTTGATAAAACCACTCCTACAAAATCAAAACTTAAAAATCAAATGAAAAGAAACTGAAATTTTAGAGAGTGTAGGTGTATAAGTCATTCTATTTCCCATTTGTTACAAGAAAAATAGGAAAGGAGAAACATAGAAAATGAAAATCCAAAATTATCTCAAGCAATGCATGATGCATCTCCACCTTCAACACAATATCAAAAATAACAAGCTTCTCTAGATATTGTCATTACACCTCCTAAATCAAATAAGTCCCATTGTGCATCCTAAAGTAAATTTTTTTTACAAAGCTAAAGAGAAAGTGGTTGAGAAACCTCCCACGGTTCCTTTCATTCCTACCTTGAGGGATGAAAATAAAACTATGGTTGATAAACCCACTCCTACACAATCACATCTCAAAAATCGAATGAAAAGAAATAAAAATACTAGAGAGTGTAGGTGTAGACATCATGTTATTTACCACTTGTTACAAGCAAAAGAAGAATAAAAAAACATATAAAATCAAAATATAGACTTTTCTCAAGCAATTCATGATTCCTCTCCACCTTTGCCACAACATAAACTATAAAAAAAATTCTATGGATATTGTCTTTAGGCTACCCGTGGCTTCACTCCATGAATGCCATTTCGTTGGTTGTGCATAAATTATTAATGATTCCATTTGGAAATGAGACCTTTATTGTACATCATAGTTTCTTTAATCTTGTGTCTTCCAATTGGAATTTCTCATTGGATTTATTTTGGCCCAAGCCTATAAAGCCTATTAGACCCTATGAGGACTTATTTTTCAAGTCCAACAAAAAATTTAAGGAAAAGCGCATAGAAAATCTATCCCTTACCAATATGCCTCAACCCATGATTGAGCCTCCTATCCTTGATGAAACCATGATTGAACCAAAATACCAATCCAAGTAAACAATACCAATCTACAAAAAATCCTCCACCTATTTCCTATAATACACAATGAGATAATCAAATAAGTCTTGGTGTGCCTCCTAAAATCATGCCTCCTAAAATCAAACAATTTTACAATGCAAAAGAGAAAGTGGTTGAATAACCTCCAATGGTTCCTTTCATTCCCCCCTTAAGGGATGAAAACAAACCTATGCTTAATAAACCCATTCCTACAAACTAACAACTTGAAAATCAAATGAAAATAAAACAAAATTCTAGAGTGTGTCATAGTCCTTGATATAGCTTACATTAACTTTGCATTAGGTCTTGCATTAGTTAATTTGCATCTAGGGTTTCTAAATCTTGCATTATTGAAAGTGCATATAGCTTGCACTTTTTTTTGCATGTTGTATCACTAAATTTCACTTAAAATTTATAATTTCACTTAGTTTATACATCATAAAAACTAGAAAACCTAACATTCACTCAGAATTTACTGAAATTAGTGTCAAACTCTCATCGAGGACTCATACACCCCTCTGGGAAATTTAGTCCTACTACAGGTGGTTTTACCTAATTTCAAGGTATTGTTTATTAACTATTTTTCAGCATTTAAACCCTTGAAAAACTCTTATTGGGACTCACATGCCCCTCTAGGAATTTAGTCCCGTGTTAGATTTGACACTGCATTTTACAATATTAAAAAACTTGTTTCTATGCTTTTGTTTGCTATTTTTAGATTTCTATTTCGGTTTACTAAGTTTTTGTTTCATTCATTTAATTAGACCTAGCTTAATTTTCTTCATTTAGTGGATTTTCTAAATTCAAAATTGTATTTACAACATTTCATTTTTAGATTATTGCATAGTGGAATCAGGAAATCACCTTGTTTTAAGTCTAAAAATTGCACAATTTAGATAGCTTACTTTTTCATGTTAGCACATTTTATCTTCAACAATTTAGTGTTCATAAAGTATCACATGGCTTGTATGATTCTATTTTATCTACTCATGAGCATAATATAGGAAAAATAAATTAAAAAATTAACAAGAATATTGTCTACCCTCCTAGCATCTATCAGATTTGAAAGAATTCCATAAAACAAGAGGATGGAAGCATAGATAATCATGACAATCATAATTTGTATTCTCCTAATACCTCTCCTATTAGTGGAAAAGGTATCTTGGTGAAAGAAGATACAATCATTGAGAATCATGAAAGTCTCTTTTGTCCCTTTCCTTCTCCCCCTTGGGATGATATTATGATATAAGAAGATGAGATCATTGATACTACTTTACCTACAATCCATTCATATCCCAACACCTTCCTTACTTTGGAGAATGCTTTAGTGAAAGAGGATAAAATCTTGAAATATAGTAAAAACACATTTATGAAGAGAATATGTTGGTGTTAAGATATCTAATGATTGAGAGTTGTAGCTTTATTTCTATCTTTCCTAATGTCCTAAATATTTGAAAAGGTCTATTCAAACAAAAGGATCCAATCATTTGTAATCTTGAAACTCATAAACATTCTTCTCTTGGTTCCTCCCCTATTTTTGATGAAGATAATTTATAAAATCTAACAATGGAATGTGATGAGTCTCTTGTTTTCTCCTTTCCTAAAATCTCTCCTACTAGGGAAGATATCATGGTGCATGAAAATGACAACACTAAAACATTTATTTCAAACAATAGTCATATGGCTTCCTTAGATGAATATGGTGAAGTGAAATTAGACTTCCCTTCAATAAGATATCATGAAAATAAGGATAAATATTTTGAAGTTATGAACATTAGATATCCCTTGACACCAACCATACATGTAGAAGCCATACAAGAAAAAGAAAAAGAAAATAATATTGAAGAAGTCACAAAGTTATTGGAAGATGCTTCAGAAACCTTTGATTTCATAACTACATTCATTGGAGAATAACAAATCATAAGAAAAGATTATAAAAAGGAAAAGGAAAAGTAGTAATTTCAATACAAAATTCAAAAGAATCCACTTCAACCACTTTAGAAGAGAAGAAAACATACACAAACTACTCTATTGAAGTTGATTATGAACAACCACCAAATCTAAAAGAAGTAAAAAAGCTTTATAGAAGAGGTTATAATTTATGAAAAAACTTGGGCATAGTTGAAAAGGATGTGGTACTAGAGAACAAGGTATATGTGTTCCTATAAAGCCTAAAATTAAAGAGATGACTAATGATCTTGGTTATTGTCCCTCAAAATAAATAAGCAAGCCTTCATTCAATTTCAAAACTATTACAAAAGATGCTTCGAATACAACTTTAATTTTGGTGCATCCTAAATTGATAGATATATCATTTAATATGCATCGAGTTGATACTTTATTTAATAATAATAATCAATAATAATAGTTGATGATCCTTTCCATGTAATAGTTGTATGATCATAGCATACTCACTATTGCATGTTTTACATTCATTGCAAGTTATTTATTTTTTGCAATGATCATCATATCATCATTATTCTCCACTCATCCTTGTCCTACACACAATGAGGGCAAGGGGTTAGTTAGCCTTATCCTCATTTTTTCATTTGATTTTGTCCTTTTGGCTAGTTTTTTTCGTTTTGTATATGATGAACAAGACAGGGATGAGCATGACCTGCTAATAGGTTGACTCACATGTTCCTTGCTAGTCTTGTCTTTATTTCCTTTTTCATGTTTATTTTATGTGATTGCATGTGTGTAATTTGATCTCCCCCATCCTGTTATGTTTGATGTGTCTCTCTCTTTGTGTCATTCCTCCATTTGTATCTACATTCTTCTCTATGTAGTAAAGCGTTTCCTTTATCTTTTTCATTTGTCTTGTGTTTTCCTTTCTGGGATGATACAAGAAATTGAAATATTTAGGTCTCTTCCATATTGTTCCAAATGTTTTATATTTTCTCACTCTCTTTGTGTCATTCTTCCTATTCCATGAGTATTTGGGGAATGGTGATAGTTTCGAGCTCTCTAGATACATTGTAGAAAAGACATACTAACCTCGAATCTATGGATCCCTTAAGTAATTTTATGATTTAATTTTGGGGGTAACCCCTTTCATGACATAGTTTTATCTGGAAACATATGACTTGGCACAAGTCTTTCAAAATAATTTCTCATATCCTCTTTATTGTTAGCATTTCTCATTTTATACTTTAAAGTAATTGCTTAGAACATAGTGTTTATCAATTTATTTAATGTGGGGGCATACATTAGCATTATTATTTTTCATTATTCAATTCATGTTTCATTTTTTAGTATTATTAATTCATGTGATGTGTCTTTCACTTTGTGGTGACATTGGGTATTATGTCCTTCAAGAGCGTGATCTCTCTTGGCATATTATATTCCTCTTAGTGGCCTGACGTGACACAGTACATCCCCTAAGTTGTGAATCTTCGATTCTTCAATTGATCCTCTCTTGAAGACATTAGGCACAATGTTTTGTAAGTTAAGACCTAACATGAACTAAGAAAAACTCCTTTGAACATACCTTCAACTATTTTGCATTTACAATATATTTTAAATGGCCACCTTGCATAACACACTTTGCTTACCTATGGAGCCATGTTTTGTGTTCATGGGTGTCAAGAGTACAAAGCTTTGCACATGTGCCTAATGAAGCATGTTGTCATGTTGTGTGGTGCCTTATCAAATTTATTAGGAGGTATAGCTTTGGTATGGCAGTGCATATGGGAGCCGAACTTAGGCATGAATTTTCCATAGCCACTTGCTTGTCTCCATGAGTGCATAGTGGCTACGTGTGTATGTGTCTTGCTAGGGGCTCACCTCGCGGATGGACTAAGGTTACACTAGCCATTGTGAGCATGTATTTGGCATTGATAGTGGACATCATGTTCCACTTTTAAATATTTTAGGACAAATGGTCGAGGCTTCATCCATCCCTTTTTTTTTTTTAATTCTTTGTCTTTGGTAGTGTATCCTTGTACCCTTTTTTTGCTCCTTACATCATTCACATGTGCGTTATTTTTCTCCTATGTTGGTTTTCCATAGTCTCTTGATCTTGGGGGATTTTGCAACCCTCTTGATTGTTGCCATCTTACCTCACTAGCATTGGTACATTTGGACCCCTCTTGATGCAATTTTGTCTACTGTAGTGTCATTTTCAAGAAAGTTCCTCTTCTCACTAAAGTGGGTGCTAAATGTAGTGTAATAAAATGTATCCCTTTACATTTTCACACTTTTTTCGGCCGTCCCTACAAAAATTGGGCTTCTTTATGCCTTATTTGGTCCAATTTTGAATCCACAAGCCTTATTTAATGCATCTTTCTAAGGATAATCTTGACACATATCTAAAGACCAATCATAATTCAGTTATTTTAGATTAGATGGTGTAGATTTAGTGATCTAGGACTCATATGCCACCTTGGGCATATTGATCCCACCTAAGTTTTGGGGCTTGGTCCTAAATTTGGTATTGAACTTAATATTTCTTGAAATTTGTGTCCCAATATTATCCTAATGGGACTCATACACCCCAACTAGCATATGAGTCCCGATTAGCTTGGAAATATTTTAAATTCAAATTCTTAGTGGGATTTAATTCTCCTACATCTAATGTTGGCTTGTAGTGTTGTAATTTTGGGAAATTTGGTATAAACTAGTATAAATACAAGGTTATTTCACATGTTTTCTCCTAGAAATTTTCATGAGCAAGTGTGATATAAGAATTCAATCATTCTAGTAATTCAAGAGAATTTGGGAGTTTATTATCAAGCATTTAGAGTCCTCTTCAAGAATGAAGCATCATGTGAAAGTCCTCATGCGTCATGTTTGTTTTAAGCTAACATTTGTGATGTAGGTTTTTATGATTCAAGCAAGCATTCAAGTCAATATCCATAACATACAATTAAGATTCAATATCTACATTCATGCTAGCCATTACATATAATATTGTAGCCATTGTTCTAAGGGTTTCATGAGTTACAACATAGCTTATATTTTTATTCATCATTCCTTCATTCTACTTCTCTTCATTTTAAGGTTTGATTACCAAAACAAGGTTTGACTAAGGAAAACCCCTATCTACTAATAAATAAAAATTTTCCCTCTCTTGGATGTGTGATTTGAAAATTTAGGTTGAAGATCCACTGAAGAGCAAGATTGGAGAAAAGTTGTCAAAGTTGTAAATTTGTCAAATTTGTCATCGACATTACAAGATCATGAAAAGTCAACTACATCTTGCAATTCAATGTTTCAAAATCATATATTCAAGATGAGAGAAGCTTCAAGAGAATTCTAGAGGATATCAAAGTTTTAGATCAACCCTGATACTGGGACTAAATCACTACTTGTGGCATATGATTCTCGATATACCATATTTCAAGCATTTTCTATAGATACTAGTTTAGTAGTTGTAGATTCTAGTTTCGGCCTAAAACCTTAAACTAGGACTAAATTTCCCCAGCTAGCGTATGAGTACCAATGTGCATTAAAAGTCATATTTTTAGGATTTTTCACCTTCTTCTAAGCATCTTCAATTTTCCATGTGCCCTTGTATCCTTTCTCAATCTATTATTCTAATTTTTAGTTTCTTATCTTCGATTGCATAGTTGGGTTTATATATCATTGCATTTCCTTCTGTAAGAGAGGGGGGCCAACCACTACAAGGCCCCAGGTCACAAAATTCCAAGAGCAGTATGGCTGCCCTAACTTACCTCAATTTAAAGTAGTGTTAGGATGGATGGGATGAGAATGATGAGGACTATAAGGTCCTTTGATCACTCTGCAACCTAAGAGTTGAAAGGAGACTAGGAAAGTTGGTTTTCAAGGTCAACTTAGTGTCTCGGGTAGTTCTCTATAAGAGGACAGAAGTGCAATTCTAGGATGACAATGTGACATGTTGGCATCTCTGAGGTGCATTGGTGTTCGCACAACTAGAAAATGAGGGAGATAAGGTTGGACCACTCAAAAATGAACTATCAACCTAGTTAAGAGGTTCTAAAGGTGCAAAATAGAACAATGAAATATGAAACATAAAGATGAATGTGATCAAGAAAGTGGATTACCACAAGAGTGACAAAGATGATCTCACACAATATTCCTTTCATCAGCTTGCTCCAAGATCTCTCCACCTACACACATAAAAGAGGGAAAGTTTTAGGGGGTTGTATAAGGGTCTTCCTCAGTCAGACCCCCATTTTAGTGTTTCCACCTCCATAGATAGCCAAGTTTGCAATGATGTAGAAATCAAGTGACAAAGAAATAATACAAGAAAAGTACACCAAAAATACTACAAAATAGTATGTGCTTACTCAACCAAAAAATAGAGAAGATGAGAGGAGCTTACCACCTCCATCCAAAGCGCTCAAGGCTAGTGGAGGAGAAATATGAGAGGAACTCAAGCCTATGCTACAATGTATTTTTCTTGCACTTGCTTTATTGAAGTGATGGAGTGATAGATTTCTAGTATGAAGTGTGAAATGTTGCTATGAAGCTTGGAGTGAACGTTCAAAAGTGTGGAGAGATTGTGTCAACTTGTGAAAAAGATAAAGTGCATGAATGAATGGAGAATATGAAGAAGGAATGGAAGAAAATAGCCATATTCAGGTCACATAGCTGAAGAAAGGTGTTACACTTCGACTTCTAATAGGAAGTGTAACATTTCTCCAAGCTCCAACTACAAGAATCTACCAGGAATGTAAGCATGCCGCGTAGACATCTGTGTGCCATGTGGGAATCCCTGATAGAGATGCCTCCACTGACATGAAAAATAGCTTCCAAGTGTGATTGAACAATGGGCTTATGTGGAATTAAGCCCCCGAGTTTGGTTTTCTAAAGTGTAAATGGCTAAAAGGGGAATTTGCATTAGGAGTGAAAATTCACTCCTATAAATTTTTCCCCACTTTAGCAAGCACAAATTTTGATGTGTGTTTTAGTAAATTAGATTGAAGTAGTAGGGTTAGAGATGTATAGTTGTACTGATAAGGAAGTAGATCATGGTTTGGAAAACCCACAAGTGTAGGAAAAGGACTTCATAGTTTTGTAGAACTATAAAGTTGAAGAATGAAAGCACCTTATAGGCTCATAGACCTACAAGAGAGGTATCCCCCAAGAACTCTCACATGAGGGAGACCAATCAAAGGGGACTCCATAGAGTTAGAAATGATGACATGTTTACCCCAAGATAGAACATGCCAAGAAGCAATTGCACAGGCCAGTAAATAGAAAATCATGCAAAACATTGCCAAGTGGGAAGGATTTCAAAGGGGTCCCTTGGGAACCCTTAAAAAGAAGAGGGGTACACTCAAGGGATGTGATGTTTGAAAGCTAAGGCCTAGCTGCTACCCCCAAGCTAGATGTAAGTACATAAAGTAGGTCTAGTCGGGTTGCCCTTGAGCTAGATGTAATTATGTGAAACCAGTCTATTCAAGTTGCCCCCTAGCTAGATGCCATAGAAATACTTAGAGATAAAAATTTCAAAGGAGTCCCTTGGGAACTCGACATGAAGAAGGAGGGTCCACTCAAGGGACACACTATTCAAAAGCAATTCTTTATTTCTCGAATCAATTCATCATCAAGGAATCCTTTCGAAAGATGTTCACTTCATGAAGTAATTCAAAAGGAAGGTTATGCCCCGACATGAGGAAAAGATCAAAGTTGTTCCCACTTCGGAGGAAGGTTCCCATGTCCTTTCTTTATGAGCCCATGATTAAGGAATCATGTTCTCTTAGGGTTTCAAGTCAAGAATACAATTCTAACAAAGAAGTGTGTGGAGGGGTCTTTGAGAAAATATTTCTTGGCATGAATGCATTTTCTAAAGATCGAGTATTGTAGAAGTGGCGTTGTCACACATGAAAGGGAAAACTCAAGCAAATAAGAGAGAAATATGAAGGGAAAGAAAAATAAAAGAGAACAGGAACAAAAGGCATAGGGGGGTGTAGCTTCACAGGTTCATGTCTGCCTTTATTTATATATATAATAGTTAACCATGGTAAGAGGTGAAAGATCATCAATCCTCAACCAGATCAGGAAGAATTCATAGAAGACAAAGTAAAAACAAAAAATGAGGTCAACATGGAAGGAAGCCTAAATGCTCCCAACGCTTTGAATCACCCCCAATTTGTTGAAAGTTAATCAAAAACATGGAAGAATGATGATACACATAGAATAAGGTTTACAACACAAAAACCATGCCTATATCCAAGCCCCCATAGGGGTGATGAGGGTCATCTAGGCACACATAGCATGATCACGGGGGGAACACATCACAATACACACACACATCTAATCTAAAGATCAAGAAGACGGTCTCCCCTAACATTTGTCAACCAAGAGGTTGTTAGATTCCCACTCTAGATCATTGTAGGGGGAAGGATGAAAAGCCTACAATGGTGTAATGTTAAGGGGAGGAGCTTCCAATCTTCCTACAACAAGGCCTAAGGAAGAGAGACCTATGAGGTCTTTTTCACTCCACTCTTGTGGGTCTAAGGTCAACAAATTTACAAAGATCACTTGGAAGATGAGAAACTCATCCACCAAGTTAAACATATACTTAATGGGAGTGTCATGTTTTACTTTGACGCATGGAGGAGTTTGCATCTGAGGTTCAGCGCTAGGCTCACCAAGTGAGTTGAGAGTGGTGAAAAAATTAGTGGAGGCTAGGACTAGTTTCATCACTAAGATATAATAGGTCAGTGTGAGACCACCTTTTAGGGGAGGTAGGCTCCTCTTACATCCCCCATTGCTCAAGGGACCACTCTCCACCTTTGTCTTTGTCAGAGGAGGTGAACTCCCCATGGACAAAGCAGGATGAATGGAGGAAGAGGGAGAGAGAACCACAATAGATACGACTAAAGTTTTAATCATATCTATGGGTTTCAGAAAAGGAGAGACATCTGAAATGGATTTCAACAAAGGTGGATCCATGGAAGGAGAGATGAACACTTGCACCTTTCCAGGTGTATATGTGCTTGCAACACAAGCTGGAAGAGATATGGATCTAGTTTGGACAAAAACAAAATAGAGGAGAGGGGAGGACATGGAAGGAGGTCTTGATATAGGAGAAGTCATCTCCTCTTCCTTCTTCTATAAGGAGGATTTTCTAGCTAGAAGGGCCTTTCATGGCTGACGCTTGCGCTCATGTGCAAGGCATTTTTTGTGACTCTTCGAGCTAGAAGGTGAAGGTTGTGAAGGAAAATAGGGCTCTTTCTCAACCATGGGAGTATCCTCAACAACTATTTCTAGCAAAGGGAAAAAATCCTAGATGGAAGTTGGAGGAGCAGGTTGAGATATGGCAAGAGGAATCAAATCCAATGTCTCAATAGTGGGCCTCTTCCCATTCACTATTTTAGGAGAAAGAATGGTAGGGGGCCTTAGAGGATGAGACATAGAGGACTCTCCATGGGGGGATTTTTGTCTATCATACTAAATGGGCCTAGGCTCTGTGGGTAAGATAGGAACCTCAAAAACAAGACTCCTAGCCTTTCACCAAGTGGGTACCATGAGATTCTCTCACAAACATGAGATAGAAGCAGGTGGTACCACAATAGAGTGAGAGGAACCATTAGACTAAACAATGGTAGAGGAAGAAGGAGGATCTCGAGACTGCTTCTCTTCTTCTCTTCTATGTGCCTTGGCAACATCACTATCACCTTTTAGACAAGCCTTATGGGAAATAGCATAAGGAAAAAGGAGGTTATCTTACTTTCATCCTAGAGCACCTCTTCTTATAGTTTTGATATTTGTGATACAAGAGGTCCTTCTTAGGTGGGAGAGGACCAGTAGGTGTAGGCAAAAAGTAATCCAAGACATAGTTGTCACGTGCAATCGATGGTCTATAACCAGTGTCATGGAAAATGTGTATTGAACCTCCATGGATGAATTTCAAACACTTGTGTACAACTGAGGGAACTGCATTCATAGCTAGTAGCCAGGGGATACCTAGCTTTACTCTGAATAGTTCAAACCATGGGATGATTTCAAACTTAAGGTTCACAAATTTAGTTCCAACGAGGACCGATAAGATAATACTCCCTATAGGAGGTACAAAAATTTCATCATGCATGCAAACAGTACTTCTAGGTGCATCATATCTATCCTTACATAGGAAGTTGATTAACATGAACTCCTCAGTTATAATATTTACTTGAGATGTCGGATCAATGAGAACACCTACCATGGTATTCCCATTTATCCTTAAAGGAATGTACAAAGGAGATAGTTCCCTATTGAAGCACATCTGTAGGTCCTGTGAGGTGAAGGCTATACTATTACCACTAGTCACAGTCTATGACGAGGGGATAGGTTGACTTATAGAGCCTCCTGAAGGTTACATGATAAGATAGTGACCCAGTTCTGATTTTTTATGTAACAATTTTATAACCTTCCAACTATGCATAATAGGAGTTGCAGGTTGGGTTGCAGGTGAAAACATCACAACTCTCACACCTACAATGCTCCTAGGATATGAGGAAAGGAACTTTGAGTATCACAAAATGGAACCAAAATAGTTCACGTCGGGTTCACCAAAAATGTAAGAGATGGGAACCAACCACTATAAGGCCCTAGTTCATGAGAGGCCAAGAGTAGTATGGCTGCCCTAACTTACCTTAGTTTAAAGGAGTTTTAGGATGGACATGATGAGAATGATGAGGACTATAAGGTCCTTCGATAACTCTACAAACTTGAGAGTTGAAAGGAGACTAGGAAAGTTGGTTTTCAGGGTCAACTCTGTGTCTTGAGTAGCTCTTTGTTAGAGGATAGATGTGTGGTTATGGGACAACAACACAACACACTAGTGTCTCTTAGGTGCACTGGTGTCTGTATAGCCAAAAAACTAGGGATACAAGGTTGTACCACTAAAAAATGAACTATCAGCCTAGTTAAGAGCTTCAAAAGGTTCAAAAAAGAACAATGAAATATGAAACATAAAGATGAACATGATAAAGAAAGTAGATTACTACAAGGGTAATGAAGATGATCTCACACAATAATCCTTTTTCCAACTTGCTCCAAGATCTCTCCACCTACACATAAAAAATTACAGAAAATGTTGGAGGGTTGTATAGGGATTTGCCTTAGTTAGACCCCGTTTTGGTGTTTCCACCTCCATGGACAACCAAGTTTGCAATGGTGTAGAAATAAAGCAATAAAGAAAGAATATAAGAAAAGTACACAAACAGCACTACAAAATACTACATTCGTACTCAACCAAAAAATAGAGAAGATGAGAGGAGCTTACCACCTCCATCCAAAGTGCTCAAGGCTATTGGAAGAGAAATATGAGAGGAACTCAGGCCTTTGCTACAATGAATTTTTCATGTTCTTTCTCCATCAAAATGGAGTGATGGATTGCTGCTATGAAGTGTGAAATGCTACTACAAAACTCTGAGTGAATGCTCAGAAGTGTGGAGAGTTTGTGTCAACTTATGAAGAAGATGAAAACAGATGAATGAATGGATAGTATGAAGAAGGAATGGAATAAAATGGCCATATTCGGGTCAACCAGCCAAAGAAAGGAATTACACTTTGACTCCCAATAGGAAGTGTAACATTTTTGGAGGCTCTAGCTGTAGGAATCTACTAGGGACATATGCGTGTTGCGTAGATGTTTGCATGCCGCATGGGAAGTCTTGATAGAAACACCTCCATCGACATCCAAAATAGGTGCCAAGTGTGATGTGAACAATGAGATTATGTGGAATTAAGCCTCAGAGTTTGGTTTTCTAAAGTGTAAAGGGGTAAAAGGGTAATTTGTGTTATGGGTATAAATTCGATCCTACACACCTTTGTTTCAAGCCTTTTCTTGGTGGTGAACCTCTTTTTATTCTTTAATCACACTCCAATAACACCTTATTGTAGATGTCTTTCCCTCATTTTCATCCCTAGATTGAGATATCTAAGGTTTCCTTGAGTGAAAATTTAAGGAAATAGGTGGAGGAACACTAATCCCCATTTAGTTCCATCTCCCAAAGGATAGAACAACAATTTTCTTCATTTTAGTTACAAGAAAAAGAAGAAAAGAACATATAAAATCAAAATCCAAACTTATCTCAAGAAATGCATGATGTCTCTCCACCTTCATTACAACATAAACAACAAAAAGCTTTTATGTATATTGTCATTAGACCTCTTATTTTGATTAACTTGGATGATGATTATGAAACTACTAAGATATATGAGGAAGTGCATAAAGAGATAAATTCATTATTTTCCTCTTCCATGAGCTTAAATTATTATCCCCCTAATAAGAGTGTTGAACTTGGTGCTTGTCCTAGTTTGGTACTTGATGTTATCCCTTTTTCTAGTCGTCTACCTTTTGTATACACTAAACAAGATTGGGATGCAAATGAATTGCTATAGGTTGACTCACATTTAACTTGTTAGTCTTTATCTTTATTTTCTATTTTATGTTATTTATGTGATTACATGTGTGTAATATCATATCCTCACACATTTTTGTTTGATGTATCTCTTCATGTTAATTACTCTATTTTTATCTACATTCTCATATAGGTCATAAACATTTACCTTTTCATTTATGTTGTGTTTTCCTTTTGGGTATAACACAAGGCATCGAGACATTTAGGTGTCTTCCATATTGACCAAAAATCTTTTCCTTTTTTTTTCTCTCTTTGTGTCATTCCTTTAGTTCTAGGAATATTTGGGGAATGATGATGTTTTTGAGCTCTATAGTAATGTTTTAGCAAAGACATATTGACCCTGAATCTATAGATCCCTTATGTGTTTGGGAATTCATTTTGAGGGAAACCCCTCCCCTTCTCTTTCATGACACAACTTCATTTGGAAACATATGACTTGGAATAGGGCTTTCTAAATAATTTCTCATGTATTCTTTATTTTTAGTATTGATTATTTGCTACTTTAGCGTAATTTATTAGAACAATGGTGTTGGCAGTTTCTTTAAAGTGGGGGCATGCATTGGTATTATTAGTTTTGAAAAATTTGGCATTCCTTATCTTTCATTATGTGATTTTCTTACATCTTGCGATGTGTATTTTTATTAGTGGTGTTATTGGGCTTGATTTCCTCCAAGAGTGTGACCTTTCTTGGCATAAAAATTTCCTCTTAGTGGTGATGCTATGCATTGCATTCCCTAATTTTTGAATCTCTTATCCTTGACTTGTTCTCTCTTGGAGACATTAGGCAAGATGTTCCCTAAGAGGAGACCTTACAAAAACTAAGAACAATCCCTTTGAACATTTTCATTTTCATTTTTTTTTGTAAGTGTATAGCATAATGTAGCTTGCTAATATTGTGAAGCTCAAACCCTTTTTCAAGGCCACCAATCATAACACACTTTTCTTGCCATTGGAGCCTTGTGTTCTTTGTTCATAGGTGTTTAGCATAATGCAACTTGGTAGGCCTTATGAATCTTCAATTTTTAATTTTTTTTACGGTTCCTTACTAGAGTTATCATAGATATATCTTTGGTATGGTATGTGAGCATAATAAGATTCTCTCATTTTCCACCCCTTTTATGTTTTTTTGTTTTGTGATGGCTTATCCAAGTTATGAAAGGGAAAGCTTTGGTATGGTATGGGAGCCTAATAATATTTTCTCATTTTCCATGGTCATTTGGGGCTAACCTATTACATAGCTAAAGTTCCATTAGATTATGTGACTGTGCGTGTTATTTGCACAATGGACAAAAATTTCTACTTGTGAATGTTTTCGGAAAAATAGTCGAGGTGTGTTCTAGATCATGTTGGACAGTTGAGGCTGGATCTACCCTTTTTGTTTTTACCTTTCCTTTAAATATTTGGCACTATAAGATTGAGTATCTTGTCATTATTGTATACATATGTTTTGATTGTCTACTTTAGTGTGAGTTTAACACAAGGTCATCCTCTCACTAAAGTGTGGGCTAAATGTAGTTACAAAAAATGTATCCATTTACATTTTCTCTCTTTTTTGGGCCCTCTTAGTTAATTTGGACTTAATTTTACACTAATCTAGTGTTGTAAGGTGTATTCCTTTACACTTTCACAATTATTCAAGCCCCCTTAATTAATTGAGCTTAATTATGCCTTAATTGGCCATTTAATTCATTTTCAAAGCCTATTTAAATACATTTTTTGAAGAGGAAACCCAACATTTATTAATTCCTTAATTGCATTATCTTGGAATATATCTAAGATATTTAATGCTCTTTACTATCACATTTCACTAGACAAGAGTAGTACTCCCATGTGCCCTCTCCCCCTCAAACATGGTTGACTAGAGCTCAACTTTGATGGCTCAACCAAACCTAACCCAAGTTGGACAAGTGGGGGTGGATTCATTCATGATCACAAGGGTAATTTAATCTTGGCTTATGCAGTGAACCTGGGGGTACAATCATCTATCTTTGTTGAGGTGGCGGTGGATTTTCATGGAATTTAGATTGCCACGTAAGTTTGGCTTTCCAATTTGGTCATAGAGGGGGATTGTAGAAATACTATCCTCATTATGATGGGAAAAGCTAATCCTTGTTGCACACTCTAGTACATTGTGTCAGCTTCTTGTAATCTAATGATTTCCCTCAAAAATTGTAGGGCCATTAAGATGTTTAGAAAAAAATAAAACTTGTCAACAGAGTTGCTCTCATTGGCACCTTCACACCAAATTTAGTAATATGGGATAATATTTTGCATAGACTAGGGAATGTGTACAAATTAATGAATCATGATGCCAAAGTAATACCAAATTGAGATCGAGTTGGATCCATTGTTAGATCTCTTGGATATTTTCCACAAGTTCACTTATGGAGATTTAATCCCTTTAATTAGTCTTTTCATAAACTCATTTACATGTGGATTTGGTATTCGGATTGTCATTTCTACAAACTATATTTTATTTCTCTAAATTTTATGAATTCTACCATGGGAGGTGAGTTGGTGCAGAAAGAACCTACTAGTTGTGAGATGTTGAAACAAGACAAGAAATTTTTTCCCATCATTCAGCAAGGCAATTTTTCCTCATATTTGAAAGGCATGCTAGGGCATGACTGCAATCTCTCTATGGAATTTTCTACCTCCTTAGATATGGCACTATTAGTGGGGTGATCCCACAAAGCTAGTTTACAATTTCTGAGAGGAACCATTTTTTGCTGAAATCACATAGTTTTAGAAAATATAATGATTTAAGCCTTTAAAAGTTTCATTTTAAGGATTCCAATTGAAGAGGATTCTATCAAACCACCTTATATGAATCCCCCTTGGATGGAACCTCACTAGTTTTAAACCATACCTATAAATGAGTCTCCTTTACACCTATCAAAATGCTGATAAAAAATCACTTTTGATTTACCTTTTGGGGGATCAAATGAATTCATTTAAAATTTATTTCAAATGATTATGGTAGTCCTCAAAATGATTTATCCCATGAATATAATTTTAATATGTTTTGGTTTTCTTATGTATGTGTTTTTTTAGTTTTATTAAACATAGATTTTTCACCGAAAAATCAAGCTCTTTGTTTTGCACATGTGGAAAAATAGAAAATTATCAAAATAAATTTTTAAAAAATATGTGTGTGTTGGGTATTGATGTCCTGATCCATTAAAAAAAAAATGAATTTTGATACATACAAAAAAAGTTATGTTGTATACAGTCCGCTTCCATCTGAATTGCAGTTGGTTTGACTTCAAAACTCTATTAAGGAAAAAATATTCAATAAAAATCTATGAGACAAAATGAAAGTTCTAGATATCATAGTTAAAAATATAAATTCAAAAAAATTAGAATTTTATCCTTCATACAAAAAAGGTTATGTTGTATACGGTGAGTGTCACTTTTTAAAAATGTTGTTTTATGAAAAAAATAGTTTTTGTGGGAGATGGAAAAAGAAGTGCAATCTTATTCCAAAAATTTTGAAAAAAATATTTTTAGAATCTACAAAAAAAATGTGATGAGACTCTAGTTTGCATCATCTTCAAATTCATCATGGTTTAGCCGCTATAGGTGCCCGAATGTGAAGATATAGTTAAAAATAATAATTTCAGTGTCCAGTTTGGCCAAAAATTGTAAACCACTATTGTGGGATCACCCAGTGTTAAGGGATATTCCTTCACGATGAATATGGAGATCATTATGGAGGTGAAATTTCTCTCATTAGAGGGTTCTCACAACCTACATAATCCCAAGGCTAGCTATCAAAAAGATATAGATCTGTTTTTGAAAGAGGGTGAAAAGGTGAAGGGACTCCAAAATGGCTTCAACAGTGTTGATCTTCTCATCATTTGGAGTAAGGTTGCAAAATTCCTTATGAGGAATGTTATGCTTGAAGGTTGGTTCCATCACTTTCATGCTCATTTTTTATCATGCTTAACCACCTTTTGTATAATATAGATATTAACTTTCCCTTTTGTATTTTTTCCTCTCTTGAAAAAATATTAAAAATGTCCAGGGTAAAAGAAGGAATTTACCCATTCACTGGGGCCTCATCTTTCTTCTTTGTCAATACCAAGCTGCTATGTTACCCTCACCTTCCACTATTAAAAAAAACACCCTATCAATTCATGATCCCACCACTGACCCCAGTTGCTCCATTACCTTGGATGAAACCCCTCCTACTTCTCATATTTTCACCTGTGCCCATAGAGAAACCCATGATAATGAGAAAACCCCTCTAGACCCCATTAAATTTGGTCCCATGTCTAAGCCCACTCCTATTTCTACTTTTGGGTTCGATGAGTGAGACAACTTAGATGAGTTATGGAGTCCCACCTCTGCCAATTCCCCCATGTACTCCCTATTCATGCAGATATTTTTGACGTCCCCAACACCCCACCTGTTATTAACCCTAGCCATCAAAATTCATCTAATTTTTGCAGCAATTTGAAGGGGAATTATAATAAACCTAGGGTTCATTTTGATTTTTGTGCTCCTCATAACACCTTATTCAACAAAACTAATAAACTTTCAAAGATGATTAATTCCAAAAAAGACATTCTTAAATGGCTCATGGGTGAATTAGTTACTACTAAAGAGATAATTTAGATTCTAGAGAATAAGGTGCTATAGGAGTAGGTTTCATAGCTGGGGGAGGTGGAGGATAAATTAAATTAGGAAATTTTATCCTCTTTGGCTAATAAATTTGATTATTGGAATAGATGGCATAAGGAGTTGAAAGAGTTGCATGATATTGTTGGCATGGAGGAGGAAAAAAAAGAATTTACAAATGGAGGTTGATGTTATTTATTGGAGCCAAGAAAAAAAAACTTAGTGCCTCTGGGTTATAACTGATTATAGTAAGGCAACCCTGAAAAAAATTTCCCTCATCATTCATATCTTTCAACAAGATATTAGGAAGGGCCAAAGAAAATGGGTGGTTGAGGAAGGGTGTGATGATGGTGACAAGCTAAAGAAATGTAAGCTAGTGGATAGCTCAGCTTTGGATGTTGTGATGGATACTCAAGCTATGCAGAAAGGTCCTCTATCTTTTTAGGAGAAGCTCCACTTCCTAGCTTAATATTGGAAGGAAATAAATGGTCTCAAGTTTCTATGAGACATGTACATGTTCTATTGTTTTATGTTGGTCTTTTTTGTGTTGTCTTTGTTTCTTTCTACTGGTTGTATTGTTTAAGTTTTTTTTTGGTTTGTTGGGTGTTTCACTTCTTGTGAGCCCCTAATTTTCCTTAATGGCTCATTTTTGATGGGTAATAGAACTTCCAATATTAATCTAATCAACATATATTGAAGTCTATGATTCAATGTCGGCTTGTGATATTTGAATTTTGGGAAATTGAGGATACATATATAAATACAAGGTTATTTCACTAGATGTTTAACCTATAAATTTTATGAGACTTCAAGAGCACTTTCAAGAGAAATTAAAGGCATTCAAGAGTAGATTTCTCATACTTTTATTGTATCAATCAAGATCTAATTCTCATTGATTTATGTAAAATGGGATACACAATGTCAGTCTTTCTCCAAAAAATCATACAAGGATGCCATAATAACCCTAATCGGATTGACCATCAACCTCACAAGGTGAGTCAATTTTCAATTAGGAGGACCTAGGATGGGGGTTAACCACCAAACAAATTTTTGGAAAGATAAATAAGCATTCAACCTAAAAAACCTAGTTATGCAAGCTAAATGAAGAAGGCAAATGATGAGATTATGAAACAAGAAGATAGGATGTGTGTACCTATAAAGCTTGGAGATGTTGTTAGGATTCTAGAAATGCAAAGAAGCTATTAAAAGCTTATAGGGAGGACAAATATTCCCTTACTATTTTCTTACTCCCACTATTGTTTTTTGAGGTGCATGTAGAATCTCTGGATCTCATAATAGAATATCAAAGAATCTATGAAAAATACCTCTGGGAGGACTAAGACGCCCAAGGTGGCATATTAGTCCCATTTTTAATTTCTTAGAACTTTGAATGTGATTCTAAGATCAATTGTTTGCACTTGCTTCCTCTCAAATCTCGTTCTGAAACTTTCGGATTTGACCTATAGGTGAGTTTTCATGAAGATGACAACTTTGTAATGCAACTTTTAAATATTCCTATATTGCAATCCAAATGATCTTCAAGTCTTCAACCTAAATATGCAATAACAAGAATACAAGAGAGGGACAACCTGTTGAATGTTAGTAAATGGGTTAATGCCTTGGTCAAACCCCTTGTTGGTAATTAAACCTTGAAATAGAATGAAAAGGAGGGAAATGATGAATGAACAACATGCAATGTTATAACTCGCCAAACTCTTGTTGTAAAGTCTACAACCTTGTGTGAACTAGCTAGCTTGAATGTAAATCTTGAATCAATGGAATGATTCAATAGACCTTTCTTGAATTTCTTGCTTGAATAAAAACCCTGCATCACACATGTTAGCACAAAAACACACATGATGCAAGAATATCCTTTGATATGATGCTTGAATCTTGATGATGGCTCCAAAATGCTTGAAGAACTACTCTTGAATGATCTTGAGTGAATACTTGGATGCTTATATATCTTTTTATATAAAAAATGAGAGAAGAAACCTTTTATTTATACTTATCTATGCTTAATATCCCAAAATTACATCACATCAAGCCAACAGAGGAAAAAATTAATTAAAGGAGGATAAATCTCGGTAGAATTTGAAATTGAATCCTGAAAAATAAGCCGAGGACTAAGATTCCCTAGGTGGAGTCTTAGTTTCAAGGCTCAATTACTGGGTCACAGACTCCAAAAATGGGCCTTTTTAGGTGTGTTCAAAATCAAGGTCCCAAGACCCTTGGGGGACTAAGATGCCCTAGGTGGCATTTTAGTCTTGACCTAAAATTAGGGACACATAGAGATGAACATTAAATTCTCATTTTCTCTTTGATTATTTTCGGGATTAGCCAAATAAAATGTACTTTATTAGGCTTGTGGATGCAAAATATGACCAATTATAGCATAAATAAGGTTAAATAAAGCAAGGAGGGTCCAAAAAAGTGTGAAAATGAAAGGGTATGCATTTTCCTACACTACGTTTAGCCCCCACTTTTGTGAGAGGATGAAATTTCTTCAAACTCACACTAAAGTAGTCAACCATGCAATCAAGAGGGGTTCAAATGTCTGAATGTTAGTAAGATATAATGACAATAATCAAGAGGGTGGTGAAGTGCCCAGTATCAAGATCCTATGGAAGACTAACATAGGCACAAAGGAATGCACATGTAGATGATATATGAAGCCATAATCATATCACAAACATATAGCATCAAATAAAATAAAAAATAAAAAAGGAAAATGAAAATTGCATTGGATCAAGCTTTGACTGGCTGTCGAACGAGGTGGACTAGGTCTAGGTTGTTTGTCCAAAAGGGTTTACAAGTGGAATGTGCTATCCACTATGCAAAAAATAGTGCATGCTCACATGGGCTAGTGAAGTTAGGTGAGCCCAAGGAAGTCCATATCAACATCATACCCCATGAATATGATAAGGACAAAGAGAAAATGCATGTTCACATAGGCTAGTGAAGGTATTTGTCCACTAGGTGAGCCCCAACAATCCATATCAAAGAAATACCTCCATGAATTTAATAAGGCACAAAAATAAGATGCATGCTCACAAGTGCTAATGAAGCTAGTTGTTCACTAGGTGATCCCCAAGAAACCATATCAAAGTCATACCTCCATGAATTTAATAAGGAACAAGACATAACACAAAAATAAAGAGGCATTTTCTATGGAATTTGGATTAGTTCATGTGAGGTCTTAATCTTAGCGGAAATTGTTCCTAACTTCTCCAAAAGAGGAGCAATCAAAGGATTAAAGATTCACAACTTAGGGAATGCAATGTGTTGCATCACCACTAAGAGGAATGCAATATGCTAAGATAGATCATGATCTTGAAGGAAATTACTCCAAATGTCACCACAAAGAGGAAAACACATCTCATGAAGTAAGGAAATCACATCAAGGAACTTGAAAAATAAATGAAAAATAAATAATACAAAAATAATGCTGGTGTATGTCCCCACTTTAAATAAATTGCCAAAAACCATGTTGTGAGTAATTAATTTAAAGTATAAAAACATGGAAAATAAAATGGAAAAGAGGATTTCCCCCCAAAAACACATAAGAGATCTATGGATTCGGATTTAGTATCTATCTTTGCTGCAATGATATTAGAGAGCTCATAATTTTCATCATTCCCCAAATACACATAGATCTACAAGAATGACACAAAAAGAGGAAAAAAAAAAGGAAAAACTTTTTATTCAACATGGAAGAGACCTAGGGTGTCTTGATTCCTTGCATCATCCCCAAAAGGAAAACACAAGACAAGCATGAAAGGAGAAAGAAAAAGATAATGAAAAATATTTTGGGTGAACATGGAAGAGACATAGGGTGTCTTGATGCCTTGCATCATCCCCAAAAGGAAAACACAAGGTTAAGTGCAAGAAGTTGGGTCCACGAAGAGGGGAAGTTTCAATCAAAAAAAAATCTTGTAGAAAATGCGTATGCGTTATTAAAAAATGTGTATGCGTTATACATCGGGTACCCGAGCCTAAAAAAATGTGTATGCACTATAAAACGCGTACGCGTTATATAATGCATAAGTGTTTTATAACATGTACAGTTTATTTATTTATAAGAAATGTTTTTAGAAACGGGTACCCATTTTAAAACACGTATGTGTTTTGAAAAGCAAAACGGGTACCCATTTCTAGAAAGCATTTTTTAAAAATAATCAAACAATTAAAGAACACATGTGTTTTGTAATGCGTATGTGTTTTTAAAAACACATATGCGTTATTAAAAATTTGAATCTCCAACCCATCTGTAGCCTTGGTTTTAGGCTCAGGAAAGGCCTGGCAATCTGAGCCTTAGCCTTTGACCTGCAACTAAAAAACTAAGGCAGATTGAAGAAGAATGTCCAACCTTGACAATATGGCTAATGGAATTTTTTATGAATCAATATATAAAATTAAAACCCATTACATAACACGATATCTAGTTTCCAAATATATAATTTTTATTAATATTGGATTATATTTTCTATTTTTAAATTAATTTCAAAGCAGACTAGTCCTTAAACTTGAAATATTAGACTTTTTTTGTTTTTTAATAACCTTTTTTTGGTGAAGTTTCTTGCAAAAAAAATTATATGACATCAATCTTTAGACAATTCTTTACACAATGAAAAATAAAAGTTTGAAAAAAAATTTAGTTTAGGTCAAATTATGTTGTCTGTACATGTTGATTTTTAAAAACAATAATTAAGGCCAATAAAAATTTAATTAAAAAACAAATATTCAACAAAAAATTACAAAAAAAAATCGTTATCAATCTTCATGTTGTTAGCTCTCTTTCCCAAAAATTCATTAGCAAAATACTTTTATTTGGGTCAAAAAGTGGTGTCTGTACACATGCATGGTATGGTAAAAAAACAGGGACTTTTAAAAAGTGGTTTTTATAGATCCCTATCAAAATTTAATTTCTACAATCTGGGTATTTGAATAATTTACATATTTAGAAACTAGATTCGAAATTCAAAATCTCAAATTACTGATGTTTTTGAAAATTCATTGTGTAAGTACCTCAAGTTTTCAGTCCAAGTGTGAGAAATTATGAAAAACAGCAAAAACACTTCCACTTTTTGAGCTTTTTGTGGACCCAACTTCTTGCATCAGCCCACAAGAAAAAAATGAATAGAGAAGATAAAATATAATGAAAAATCTTTTGGGTCAACATGGAAGAGACATAAGGTGTCTCACACCTTGTGTCATCCCCAAAAGGAAAACACAAGACAAAAGTGAAATTAAAAAGGGAAAAAAGGTTTACGACATATAGGAGAATGAAGGTACAAATAGAGGAATGCACAAAGAGAGAGAGAGAGAGAGAACGTTAAAAAAAACATCATAGGGGATCACTATGCAAATGAAATCACACAAAAGAAGGAAAAAAGGACTAGTAAAGCACATACATATCGACCATCTAGTAGGTCATTTACATCTCAGTCTTGTTCAATATATGTAGAATGCAGATCAATAGCAAGAGGGATCACATCAAGTGTTGTACTAGGAGAATAACCAAGTTCAAAACATGGTGCATCACTCAGTTTAGGAGGATCATCATGTTTGTTATCATCTAAGCTCATAGAAGAAGAAAATAAAAAATTCAATTCATTATGCACTTGTTTATCAATTTTAGCTATTTCTTTATCATCATCCAAATTAACCACAATAGAAGGATGAATGATAATATCCATAGAAGGTTTGGATCCTTATTGTATTGGAGGCATAGAATCTATTTGTTCTTGTAAGAGAGGAGGGTCATCATTTATTGCTTCTATTAGATTCAGATTATGATTTTCAATGTTTTTTTCTTCATTTACTTTCAAACAATAGCATGACATCTGTGCCTACGCTCTCGATCAATTTTATTTCTTTTATTATGGTTTTCAAGCTACATTTGGGTAAGAGAAATTTTCTCAACCATAGGTTTCTTTTCTTCTTGTGAGAGAAGAGAAAAAGAAGCCATGAAACATTGTTCAACCACTTTGTCTTTGGCTTTAAAACTTTTCTTAGGAGGCAGATTGGAACTTCTTTGGTTTTCTCTTGATCTTTTGTAGGAAATAGGGTTGGGTCTTCATTTGATGGAATGTTTTTAAGCTCATTATTATTTTGTTGAAGAGGTGGAGGTTCAATCATGGGTGCAGGAAAATTTTCAAGGGATAACTTGGTTACACATTTTTCTTTTAACTTTTGGTAGGATAGGAAAAGGAAGTCCCCACGGGGTCTTATAGCTTCCATGGGCTCAAGCTATAAATAGTCTAAGGAAAACATTTCATGGGAAAATAGAGGGATAAATGCACTATGGTTCACAGTGAATATTTCATTGTCGACTAGAAACTTTAAGCACTTATGGACAATGGATGGAACAAAATTCATGGAGCAAAGCCATTTGTAGCCTAACTTCACATGAAATTGATCTGAATTAGAGGTGATAGAGAGTGATACATTTGATTTATTAGGTCCTACTTGTAAAGGGAGTGTGCTTGAGCCCGTTGTAGCACGAGAAAAACTATCATGAATTTGAATCCATCCTTTAGGTTATCATATCTATTTTGAGTAATTTCATGGACACATAAGAGTTCTTCTATGATCACATTCTCTCCACACATGGGATCAATTAAAATCCTAGGAGTGGGCTTGTTATTGATTCTGCTATGTAAAGAGGACCATCATGTGCATGTTCGATTGTTTCTTTTGAAGAGAAATTAATATCAATCGGCTCTATAGTTTGTTGTTTATGAGGATTGATGTCAATCACTCCTATAATTGTACTAATAGGGTTTTGGTCACTAGTATCCATATGATTTTGTTTATTATTTTCCATAGGATTTTGTTCATTCTTGCTCATGTTATCATCATTTGTGTCAATGTTCATCACATCGGGCTTAGTTTCACTTGCTTTAACAAATGAAATATTGTGGTTAGGCATGGGATTAGTAAATATTTTCATGTTTTTATTGGGAGGAGCTATAGACTTACTACCTTTGTCATTCACACCTCCAATTTTAATATGATTTGAATCAATGAGGTCTTGCACAATATGTTTAAGACACTTGCATTGTTTTGTATCATATCCTTTTTATTGGTGACAAGCACAATAAGAATTATGTCTAAAGCTCAGAGGTAATGTCTTTCTAGGGTTAAGAGGTCAAATAGGTGATAAGGTAAGAATGCTCTTGTTTAATAGTTGATTCATGATATTGTGAAGGGTGTCGAGTAAATGTGTGAATTGTCTTTGTGGATCCCAAAATATATAAGGATTGCACTTTTTGATAGTTGCTGCTTGGGTATCAACTTTTTGGGTGGGTTGGGAGGTAGGGTTTAGTAAGGAAACTTTTATTTTTTCTTTGAAATGGTTGGTAGGTGTTTTGGTTTGAGGATTCAGACTTTTCAAGATAGGTAGAAGTTGGTTTTGGTTCACTACTACCTATAGAATTCTGGTAATCATGAAGGGTAGTGCATAGGTGCATGAAGAAATATCATTTCATCATTGTAAGCTTGTATCATATTTTTCTTTGTAAATTTTCTATGAGCATCTTTTGGAGGTGAGAATCAGGAACTTTCTCAATGATTTGGGAATAAAGCATTTGGTAACATGAAATAAAGTCGGTGACTTTTTCACCCTCATTTTTCTTGTACATCTCATAAAATCATCCAATGTCATTTCAAGAACCATATGCACTTGGAAATGGTTAATAAAGGCTTCAAAAAGTTCATTGAATGAATGAATTGAGTTATTTGGTAATGTGAAAAACTAATCCAAGACAATGTCTTTCAAGGATCAGGGAACAAGCTTAGCCAAAAGTTTGTCCTCAAGGATGAAGTCACTACATAACTCAATAAAGGAATTTACATGATTAGTAGGATCTCCTTTTCCTCCATATTTCTCAAATCTAGGGATATCTATACATTGTGGCACTAGAGTTCTTAATATCTCCAAGGATAATGGGTTACTTTTTATATAGTATGAAGGAAAACCATTTTGATTTTGATTTATGGTAGAAACTTGATGTTGAATGGATGAAAGGCTTTATAATAGGTGGTTAATGATGGGGTCAATTCTTGTTGTTTGAGATGGAGGTGAATATGGTGGTGGTGTGTATGTGTTGGAAGGAAAAATGAATGGATTACTTGAGGGAGGAGGTATGATATTAGATGCCACATGGGTATAAGGAGAACTAAAGGAAATGTGTGAGGTATGAAGGATATTTCTAGTTGGTTGCATTGTTGTGGTCACATGAGGAGTTGTATAGGTGGGAATGAAGGCTATGGTTGAAGAGGGATGAGTTTTATTTCCTCAGGATTGCACATTATTTGAAGCTTGAGAAACATTAGTGGTGGGAGGAAGATGTTTTCCAAATATGTGAGCTATGTTAGGCATAACTTCAAATCCTTCATCACATTCCATCATGTGGTGAAGAATATCTATGGTAGGTATAACAGTGTTGGAAATGTTTTCAATACTCTTACTATCTTATAAATGGGTTAGGTCTTCATGCATTTTTATTATGTTTTCTTGAGGAATATGGTCAACCATTGTTTGGAAACTTGGCACAGCACTTATGGGTAACATAGGCATGTAAAAATAGGTATCAAAGGTATGGTCTATACCTAGTGAACTAATACCAACACTAGGAGTAAGAGAGCTTGATAACCCAAGATCCAAAATGAGTGTTTTATCGCAAGATTTCATGAGTCTTGCACTTCGTCTAACCACAATATTAGTAGTTTAACACCAAGTAGTACTGTTAGAGTAAATTTCTTAACTTAGTTATGTTGATTAAGTTACATTTATTCCCTTCTTAAGATTTCATGTTAGTTTCCATAAAGTGACATTTAATAATTATATTAATTATTAAATGTTATCCTATTAGGGCTTCTATTAGGGTTTTTCCTATTAGGGTTTTATTATGGTTTACTTGATCTCCTTTTTATAAGGATTGATCTCATTGTATTTCATATCAATTCATTCTCTCATTCTCTCTAATATATACATTTTCAATTTTCAGAAAACCCTTGCTTATTTGTCTCCATCTCTTCTTTTGTGACAGGTTATTTGCATGTAATTGATCTTTGGGGTTTGTGGTATTGTATTTTCTCAACTCCTACATGGTATCAGAGCTCCACACCTACTGCTTCCTGTTCTAGTTTTGAAGATTTTTGGAGCTTCAAGGGTTTGGGGCTTGTTTTTTTGATCCAGGGCATACCTACAATTTTGAAGTATTTTCAGCTCAAACATACTTCTTCATTGCATCCGCAGTGGTCCAAAACCCCTAAATCGATTGTTCATTCATCCATTTTGGACAAAGTTGAAATTTGAGGCAAAAAAAATTTAAGGTACAACCGTCGTTTGTGTGCAGATCCATAAAATAAAGCTTGGTATTTTTTTATTCGGCATATTTTTTTTTCGTCAAAAATTTTTTATATAAAAAATAATTATTTGTAAAAAGGTTTTTTTTTTTTAATCAAAAGAAATAAAAAAAAGCATTTTTTAAAAGCCTTTTTATGGCTTGCTTAGGCCGACTGTGGGTACCCACGGTACCCAAGAGTACCGCTGCCTATCCTTACAGCAGGCGATGGCCCCTTGACCGTCGCCCCCACCCTGCAGCGGCTGGTACCACATGGGTCTGCCCTACCACATTGGCAGGCCCCCATGAGGACCCGCCCTTTGTTTTTTTTTTTTAAATTTACAAATAAAAATTTGTTTTTTAATGACTTTTTTTTTTTTTTTAAAATCAAAATCTTTTTTTTATTGTTTTTTTTATATAAAAAACATTTTTTTTCAAAATAAGCCCAATCATGTTTTTATGGTGACGGTCATTTGGTCATCAAATTTAACCCAGTGTTTTTGCTGCGATGGTCGTATAATCATCAAATTTAACCCAGCACTGACTTTTTCCCTCTTTGGAGCTGATTTATTCCAGGGGCCGTAACTTGGGCATACGATATCATTTTTTGGCAAATGAGATATCGTCGGAAAGCTGATTTTCTCATCTTTCTAGTGGTGTGGGTTTCATCACTTCATTTTTCCAATGGTGCATTCTATAGCCAGTTGAAGATAAAGGGGCTATTTTCAGTCTCAAGCTCATAACTTTTGATCAGTTTCTCCGTTTTTCGCAATCTCAGCGGTGTTGGAACTATATTTCAGAGCTCTTCAGTTTCATCCATGCCATTTTTTCAGATTTCACTCTAGGTATATTTTATTCAATTATTTGTGTTTTCACACTCCGGTGGATTACCTAGACATATTTTCTCTTGGAAACTTTTTGTTTGCATGGGATGCTTTGTTTTTGGTTGTTCTTCATATATTTTCTAGCTTTGTCCTTTTTTTGAAATTTTTAGAATCATTTGTAAACTATATTTTATGTAAACACATTGAGATAAAGTGCCACACTATTGTACATGCATCTTTTGGGGATTTTGCATATAAGGTTGTGCCATATTTTTTACTCGCACTATTATTATAAAGTCCCATGAGGGGTTTTGTAGTTTGCCTTTGTTTTGCCATCACATCTTTGTCCAGTGAGTATCCCTCCACGAAAATAGTGAATCCATAATATTGGGGGTTCTATAGTTTTCCTTTGTTTACCATCACAACTTTGTCCGGTGAGTGTCCCTCCATGACGACAATGGACCCATATGATTCTAGCTTCATGCATGCATGCTTTGTTTTGCACACCACTTTTTCAGTTGCAGGTGCTATCTTGAGCACTTTCAATTGTTTCTTCTCCTTCATGCACTACAAGGTGTTTCACATCATTTTAGTGGATCTGTCAGGCTCTCCCAGTTCAACATTATGGGGGGGTTATTATATTATTCATGCTAATTCTTCCTTGGTTTCACCTTGGAAGGGATCTTCCAATCTCAGTTGCTCAGTGTTTCAGACTATTGGTTCTTGTGCCATTTGTATCTTCATTCCAGGCGTTTTCCTTTGTTTGCCATCTAATTCGAGTAGTGTCATATGGGAACTTATGCAGATTATTGTCTTCTTGTTCCTGATCATCCTATCTTTAGTGGAGGTTCTTCAACACCATAGTAGTCATCTTTCGACAGTTGTTTATAGCTTCTTCTGCTTTAGTGATGTTTCTTCTTGGCTTTCTGCATCTCTTTTTGGAGTAGAGCTTTTTCCCATGAGGTTTTCTCTATTTCTCCTCTTTGCAGAGATTTGGTTGTATTTGGGTACTTGATCTGGCCTAGTTGTCAGGACCCATATTTGTCATCTTGCATTGTAGTTACCTTTGCTTTCTTGCATTTGTTTGTAGTTGCATTGTTGCTCATCTTAAGGGGGGGTGTTAGAGTAAAGGTCTTAACTTAATAATGTTGATTAAGTTACCTTTATTCCCTTCTTAAGATTTCATGTTAGTTTGCATAAAATGACATTTAATAATTATATTAATTATTAAATGTTATCCTATTAGGGCTTCTATTAGGGTTTTTTCCTATTAGGGTTTTATTAGGGTTTTCTTGATATCCTTTTTATAAGGATTGATCTCATTGTATTTCATATCAATTCATTCTCTCATTCTCTCTAATATATACATTTTTAGTTTTCAGAGAACACTTGCTTGTTTGTCTCCATCTCTTCTTTTGTGACAGGTTACTTGCATGCAGGTGATCTTTGGGGTTTGTGGTGTTTTTTACAAAAAATATTTTTTTGGTTGTTTTTTATTTTTTAAAAGATAATTTTTTTCGAAAATAAGCCCAGTTGTACTTTTACGGTGACAGCCGTTTGACCGTCAAATTTAACACAGTGATTTTGTTGCGACGGCCGTATGACCGTCAAATTTAACCTAGCACTGGTTTTTTCCCTCTTCCGAGCTGATTTATTCCGGAGGCCGTAACTTGGGCATACAATATCATTTTTTGGCAAACGAGATATCATCGGAAAGCTAGTTTTCTCATCTTTCCAGTGGTGTGGGTCTCATCACTTCCTTTTTTCGTTGGTGCATTCTATAGCCAGTTGAAGACAAAGGGGCTATTTTCAGTCTCAAGCTCATAACTTTTGATCAGTTTCTCCGTTTTTCACAATCTTAGCGGTGTTGGAACTATATTTCAAAGCTCTTCAGTTTCATCCATGCTATTTTTCCAGATTTCACTCTAGGTATATTTTATTCAGTTATTTTTATTTTCACACTCTGGTGGATTACCAGAACATATTTGCTCTTGAAAACTTTTTGTTCATATGGGATGCTTTGTTCTTGGCTATTCTTCATGTATTTCCAACATTTTGTCCTTTGAGGATATTTTGAGCATCATTTGTAAGCTATCTTTTATGTAAATGCACTGAGATAAAGTGCCACACTATTGTACATGCATCTTTTGGGATTTTGCACATAAGGTTGTGCCATATTTTGTACTCGCACTAATATTATCAAGTGCCATGAGGGGTTGTGTAGTTTGCCTTTGTTTTTCCATCACATCTTTGTCCAGTGAGTATCCCTCCATGATGACATTGAATCCATACCATGGGGGTGTTGTATAGTTTTCCTTTGCTTGCCATCACACCTTTGTCTAGTGAGTGTCCCTCCACGATGACAATGGATCCATATGATTCTAGCCTCATGCATGTGTGCTTTATTTTGCACACCACTTTTTTAGTTGCAGGTGCTATCTTACACACATTTAGATGTTTCTTCTCTTTCATGCACTACAGGGTGTTGCACACCATTTTAGTTGATCTGTCAGGCTCCCAGTTCACCATTATGGGGGGTATTATACTGTTTCGTGCTAATGCTTCCTTGGTTTCGCCTTGGAAGGAATCTTCCATTCTCAATTGATCAATGTTTCAAACTATTGGTTCTTGTGCCATCTGTATCTTCGTTCCAGGTGTTTTCCTTTGTTTGCCATCTGATTTGAGTAGTGTTGTATGGGCACTCATGCAAATTATTGTCTTTTGTTCCTAATCATCCTATCTTCAGCGGAGGTTCTTCAACACCATAGTAGTCATCTTTCAACAGTTGTTTGTAGCTTCTTCTGCTCCAGTGATGTTCTTCTTCTTGGCTTTCTACATCTTTTTTTGTAGTAGAGCTTTTTCCCATGAGGTTTTCTCTATTTCTCCATTTGACAGAGATTTGGTTGCATTTGGGTACCTAATCTGGCCTAGTTGCTAGGACCCATGTTTTCCTTCTTGCATTGTAGTTACCTTTGCTTTTCTACATTTATTTATAGCTACACTATTGCTCATCTTAAGGGGGGTGTTAGAGTAAAGGTCTTAACTTAATTATGTTGATTAAGTTACATTTATTCCCTTCTTAAGATTTCACGTTAGTTTGCATAAAGTGACATTTAATAATTATATTAATTATTAAATGTTATCCTATTAGGGCTTCTATTAGGGTTTTTCCTATTAGGGTTTTATTAGGGTTTTCATGATCTCCTTTTTATAAGGATTGATCCCATTGTATTTCATATCAATTCATTCTTTCATTCTCTCTGATATATACAAATTTGGTTTTCAGAGAACCCTTGCTTGTTTGTCTCCATCTCTTCTTTTGTGACAAGTTATTTGCATGCAGGTGATCTTCGGGGTTTGTGGTGTTGTATTTTCTCAACTCCTACATTCTCAACTCCTACAAGTACAACTCATATAAGTGATAAACCAAGGAAGTTGCAATGAACAAAAATATCTTATCCTTCCAATTGCACTTGAAATAAAATAAATTAGAATAATAACAATTTTGAAAACTATAATAGAAAACTAAAAGCAGCCAACAAAAGCACAAAATAGCAATTTGAAACCATAAAAACTAGAAATTCAAATTCAATAGGGACTAAGATTCTAGGAAGGGCATCTTGGTCCTCTTGATGAGATTCTGAGGTTCCATGGAATGAAACAAACAACATGTAGAGGGTTATGAGGATAAAACCATGAGAGGGACTAAGATGCCAGGAAGGACGTTTTAGTCCTAGCAGAGGTTTCTATCAAAAAAACAATAAATTATAAGTTTTCTACAATATTTATAGGTTTCCTATTCAGGGATCTAATGTTTGAAAATAAAAAATTATGCAAATGGATGCAAGGAAAAGTAACTTGTAACAAGCAATTGAGTGCAAATCTAAATACACTTTTTTCAATTTCTTTGCAACAGTGGTGTTTTTAAATGAAATTGGAATGATGAAAAATGCAATTTTTATTTTTTCAAAGAAATGAAATGATGCAAGAAAGTAAAAATGCAGCCTATATGCACTTTCACTAATCCAAATATGAGAAACCCTAGATGAAATTTCACTAATGCAATATGCTAGAAAGCCTAGATGTGATTTCACTAATGCAAGATGCAAAGAAAGAATCAATGAAACCTAGATCTAAGACTTTAATGGAATCCAAATTAGAAAAAGAATATTCATAGAAGGTTGGGTTCACCAAAATGATTTGGTGGAAAAATGGGATGCACAATGTCAGTCTTTCTCTGAAAAATCATTCAAATATGTCCTAATAACCCTAATTGGATTGACCATAAACCCCATAAGGTGAGTCAATTATAAATTAGGAGGACCTAGGAAGGGTGTTCTTTCAACTTTTGGGGGTTCACCACCAAGAAAATGCTTGGAAATACAAATAAGCATTCAACTTACAAAACCTAGTTATGAAAGTTAAATAAAGGATGCAATTGATGAGATTATACAATAGAAAGATAGGATGTGTGTACATGGGATGTTTGGAGATGTTGTGAGGATTCTAGAAATACAAAGAGTTTATCAAAAAGTCTCAGGGAGGAAAAAGTATCCCTTACTATTGTCTTAGTCTCGCTGCTACTTTTTGGGGTAGATGTAGAATCTTTGGATCTCAGAATAAAATCTCAAAGAATCTCTGAAAAACACCCTTGGTATGACTAAGACTTCCAAGGTGGCATATTAGTTACATTCTAAATTTCTAAAAACTCTGAATATGATCTTGAGCTCCAAGGTCTACATTTTCTTCTTCTCAAATCTTAGGTTCTAAAGCTTTAGGATTTGACCTATAGGTTAGTTTCTGTGAAGATGACAACTTTGTAATGCAACTTTTCAACTTTTCAATCATGCACTCCAAATAATATTCAATTATTCAACCTAAATCTGCAATCAAAAGCATACAAGAGAGATAAAACTTGTTGAGTTTTAGTAAATGGGGGTTTTCCTTGGTCAAACCCCTTATTGGTAATAAAACCTTGAAATAGAATGAAAAGGAGGGAAATGATGAATGAAAAACACAAAAATTTACAACTCACCAAAGCCTTGTAAACTTTGCAACCTTGTGTGAAATGGATAGCTTGAATGTAGATCTTGAATCAATGGAATGCTTCAATAGATATTACTTGAATTAATTTCTTGAATCAAAACCCTACATCACACATTTTAGAACAAAAACACACATGATGAAAGAATCCCCTTTGATATGATGCTTGAATCTTGATGATGACTCCAAAATTCTTGAAGAATTTATCTTGAATTATCTTGAGTGAATAATTGAATGGTTGAATGCTTAGATATCTTGTTATATGAAAAATGAGAGAAGGAAACAAGTATTTATACTTATCTATGCTCAATATCCCGAAATTACATCATGCCAAGCTGACATAGGAAAATATTAATTAGAGGATGCTAAATCTCACCATAATTTGAAATTAAATCCCAAAAATAAGCTAATGAGGACTAAGATGCCCTAGGTGGTGTCTTATTCCCAAGGATCAATTCTCAGGGCACAGACTCCAAAAAGGGACCTTTTCAGGTGTGTTCAAAATCAAGATCCCATGACTCTTGGGGGACTAAGACACCATAGGTGGTGTTTTAGTCCCGACCCAAAAATGGCAGACACATACAAAAGCATTAAATGCTCATTTTCCGTTTGATGATTGTCAGGATTAGCCAAAACAAAGATGCAATTTATTAGGCTTTTGGATGCAAAATAGGACCAATTAAGACACAAATAAGGATAAATAAAGCAAGGTAGGTCCAAGCAAGTGTGAAAATACAAGGGTATGCATTTTCCTACACTATCTTCATGTCAAATTCTTCTTGTATCATGCATGTTTTTGGAGCTAATATGGTGATGTAGGTTTCATGATGTACTATAGGAAAAAGTATTCCTTTTTCACACTTAATTTGGTAATGAATAATTAATAACAAAATGAGCTAATTTATGCTTAATTTAGTGTTGTAATATGTATTTCACATATTCACATTAAGTTTAGGGCCCTTTTGTTGGAAGTTTGGGAGCCTAGCAACATGAGAATGAAGTGTATATAGGTTGATTTGTCCAATCTAGTGTTGTCATTGATGTCAATAATATGGAAACATTACGGGAAGCATATTTGGCATACAATACCATCTATATTGGAAGTTGATCTATATTTGTAGTGTTATTTGTTGGTAATCTTATGGTCTAGTCTGTTGGTTTTTAGGTTTAGAATTCATTGCAAGAAGAGATGTGACTCTGCTCTCTTAATCATATTATTATGACTCAATCATATAGATATATTCAAGATCTTGAAATTTTTTGTGTTGTTTATATAAATTTATCAAGGAAAGGGTTCAACTCTCTATACTACAATCAATTTTTTGTTAAGTATACCAGTGTGGGAGACTCCACATTTTCCTGAGAAGGATGTTCTAATTGTATGGTTCTAAATTTCGTCTCTTTTATGTTAAAGTGAAGAGAAACTAAATTAATATTGGATATGGAAGGAGTTTAACTTAAGAAGTGTGTGTTAGATTGACGTTTTTGTGATTAGGTCCTATTCTTGGCCGACCTAATACATGATGCATGCTAAGAAGATTGATTATGTCTTACTGATATTATTTGAATTTATTTCAAGTCCATGCTAACTTGAAATCGAGTAGTACACAAGTGAAAAGATGTTTTTCTTATATAGTGCATACAAAATTTATTTTTGATTGGTTTGTTTTCATCTAATTAGGTCAATCTAATTGAGTAATGAAATATACTTGTATATATATGAGATATTTTAGAGTTGAAAGCATGCATGAAGCATCCGAAGTTAAGTTTGATAGATAAGTGAATGTTCAAGCTTAAATGATTTATCAAATGTGAGTAATGTATTGTGGGAGAAGTCAAGGATCGGAGAAAAATTATTATGTGACAACTAAGAAAGGAAATACTTCATATTCAGAGCCTCATTAGAATTTAACTCTTCACACACAAGGTATATTTCATTAGTTAGCACTTTTGGTGGTGATCCATATCTTTTTGTATCTTGATACTGAGCTACATCTTTTGTATTCTAGTTGTTATCCTTTTAAGGATAGTGACTCCTAACAGTGAGATTTGTACTATATTATATCTAGATATAATATTGTGAGTTAATCCTCACTTTGGTTTTTCCCATTTTAGGTTTTTGCACATAAAAATATAGTTTTGATGTATTTTTTGATGTCATGTTCCTTCCAATGTATTCATTATTAATTATAGTTATATGTGCTTTAATAATTGGGTGGTTTATATCTGAATGGTTTTATAGAATATTGATTCACCCCCCCCTCAGTATTCCAAAAAATTAACAATTGGTATCAGAGCTTGGTTCCTTTGAAGAAGTATAATAGCCTGTGGAAGGTCCTATAATTTTAATATATGGAGGATAAAATATTTCTTATTCCTCAGAAAGAGATCTCTATTGAGAATACAAAAGAAAATAAATACTTTAAGGTTAAGATAGAGGAAGAAAATGAGCGCATAAGGAAGCTGAGAGAAAATGACTATGAATTTAGTAATCAATTAAAGAAGGCATATGAAGACATCATCAGACTAAAAGAACAATTCGAAGAGGAGAAAATTTGAAGACTATCAAAAAACTAAAATTAAAAGGAAATGGATGAATGTGCAAAGCTTGTGCAAGAAGTGGTAGTTCTGAAATCAGATTTGGAAAAGACAAAAAACATGAGGATAAATTCAAGGTAAGCACTGCAATGCTTGATGATTTGATTACTTTTCAAAGAACCTCTATGGATAAAAGTGGTTTGGGATTTGAAGAAGGTCAAATTTCAAAGGTGAATCAACACCTTGACATGAAGACTCAGAGAAATGGTGGATAATTTAGGGATCTAAGAAGAAATACTAGAAGGATTCCTATCAGATAACCTAATGGTCAAAGGTACACATCCTTTAACGGTTTTTTTTATTCTTGTAGTAAGTTTATACATAGGGAAAAATATTGTAAAAGTAGAATGAATGACACTTTATCAGTCTTTGGTAGATATTTTGAATGCATTAGGATTGGACATAAAGTTATGGAATGTTGAATTCAGAAGTTCAATAAGGAATTTCATTCATTTAATGGCTACTATTATCACTACATTTTATTTGGACACAAGGCTAACCGGTGCAAATATAGACTGAGTAAGAGACAATTTCGATGGAATTTTTTTTTTCTATGATTGCAACAATAAAAGTTTGAAAAATGATCATTTATTAAAGAGACATGAACCAATCATTGATTTGGGAGAAGTTAGAAAGGAAATGAAAAAATATGGAGAAGGGAAGGAAAATATGAGCAAGGAAAATCAAAATCATCACTTTTATCTATGCCACTCTTCGGTACAGATACTCCTATCAAAAAATAATTTAGGAAATGACTAAGGGGGAGTAATTATCAAAAAATTAAATTAACCCCTCTTTGATAAATGATGCCATATCATGACAAAAGTGCATTCAATAAGGTTAAAAATTCAAGATCTCTTGCAAAAGGAATTTTGAGACACACATTTGTGAAGAATGAAGTTCATATAATTTGAAAGGATGGAAGTGTACACAAATTTTGAGGTGATCTACTTGTTACTTGAAGCATTTGGGATGAAAGAAATAAATTCAAATATGTTAAAGAAAACACATTCAATGAAAAGAATTTGTGAAAAAAGAAAAGAGTGTAGAGGAAGCTTGAAGAAACCAAAGAAATTCCATATAGAAGAAATTCAGGATTTGGAAATTGAAGAGAAGGAGTGGACTCAAAACATGCTTTGAAAGTCAAACCTTATTCTTCCCTGGACAAAATTACAGAGTGATTTTTCTTAAACAATTATTTTGTCGAACTTTCAAATTTTCATGTAATGGATGATTCAAAGGTAGTGAATGTTTCAAAAAAATTACAAATAAAATTAAGGAAGTATTCTTTGAAAAATTTATTATAAGATTCAATAGGTGCATTTTCTGACATTTCTCTTAAAGTATTACCTACTAAAGACATTTATGCTTATATTTATGGAAAATTTGAGGAAATGTCACTAGTTTGATTAAGTATTTTGTGGAACAATGAATTGGAAGAAAATTATGATGCATATAAAAACCTAGTTCAAAAGAAACTAGATGTATGGTGGAAATTCCCATTATTTAAATTTGACAAGAATTATATATGAATGGCATTAAGCAAGATTCATGGTGAATCTATTTGTATTGATGGTGCACACTTAATAACCAAAGAAGCTATAAGGGATGCAACTGGTTTGTGTTTCTTTGAACCAGTTCTGAGATGGAAGATTGTTAATGATCAAGCGATAATAGAGATGACTGATGTTACTCTTGAAGGAAAAAAAAATCGTTCTGAGTACAATTGAAGATCTGGTCATTCAGTATGTTGCAATGGTTATTGGACATAAAATTTGCATACCTATTAATGACTATAAAGTTTCTACTACTGCCTCATACATTACATTTGATATGGTTTAGAAGAGTATAGATTATGATCTTTGTGAGTTGCTTCAACTACATCTATTGAAGAATTTGGAAGAAATCAAAAGGAAAAGAAAAGAGCACATTTTGGTACAATAGTTTAATAGTTTTCTTAGTCTTTTACTCTATGAAGGAGTTACTGGTAATTGGAAGGGTAGAATGGAAAATCATAGAACCGATAGCACACCAGATAAGGAATTTCATAACAAATCTTGGTGGTTTGGTTGCTCAAGAAATTGCTCTTCCAACATTCTTTAGAATTTTTCAAATGAAGATAAATAAGACGACAACAATTCCATAAAATATGGTGGAAAATACTCCAAAGACATCAATTTCCTTGTCTCTACTAATTTTTTTTATATGGAAGTAGTTGAATCAAGACTTGTGTGAATTTTTGAACTGGATTATGAAGTAACTGGGAAAGAAATTGACCATTCTATAAAAGTGCTTCTAGAGTGCCTGAGGAACCCTAACATGATAGATGTAGAATAAATTTCTATGATTGAAGGCTCTAGTAGTGCAAAAGGAACTAGAAAGAAGAGAAAAGGTTTTATTATCAAGCAATAAATCATACAACCAAAAGGAAGTGAATTTATAAAAGATCAACATGAGCATGAAATCACAAACATTCAAAAAGCATTAAAATAATTATAGGAAGTGATTCCTAGTGCTAGTTTTAATTTATCTATATGCACAATGGAAAATATTAGGAGTATGATTAACTCTCTGAAATCATACATCTTTAAACTAGAAGTACAAATAGGAAATAAGTCTCTACAATAAAATCTAGAAGACATCAAGAAGAAATTTGCAAATGCACATCACAAAGTTCTAAAGGAATTAAAAGTTGTTTAGGATTATGAAAATAATCTCAAGATTTAATATCTTATTGTCTGAGCTGGTATAATAGGACATTAAATGCAAGAGATGAAATAAGACAGAATGGAATTTAGTTGATTGCTCAAGTAGATGTGTATAGCTTGGAAAATGAAAGAGACAATTAGATATGGTCCCACATTATGCAACTACAGAAAAGTTCCTGTGTCTACAAAATTAGAGAACATAAGTGATCAAGAAATATGTGGCAATTAGAGATTTGGTAAAACTCAAGCATATTCCTGTATCTAGTGCCCTCAATAGTGTTGATAGTCACTCAAAAATAAATCTTAGCCTCAATATTATGGAAGAAGGTATAGATTATTTAACCAAGATTGAACTAATATACAAGACTATTGCAAGTGAAAAAGGATCGTGGGAGGAGGTAAAACCTACATGGAAGGATACCCTAAAGAACCTCAAATGATCTTCTTCTTTAGGTTAATATTTTCATATATTTTTGGGTGAATTTTTTATGCATACACATATTGAAGGAAATATATCAGACCCTTGCATGACCCTTTGCATTGATGTCAAAGGGGGAGAGATTGATAGTAAGAGGGAAAAAAAAAAAATTCATGAATTTTTTTGTAAGGGGGAGCATTAACCTTGATAGGAGGAGTATTCAATTGTTTTATATTGGGATACAATTTTTTTTGATATGCATGTTGTAATCAATGCTAAAGGGGGAGATTGTTGGAATTTTGGGAGTGTAGCAACATGAGCATGAAGTGTATATAGGTTGATTTGGATGATCTAGTTTTGTCATTGTTGTCAAAATTGTGGATTTTTTTTTGGAAGCATAGTTGGTATATAGTACCATCTATACAAGAAGTGTTATTTACTTTTAATGCTATGGTACAATGTATTGGTTTTTAATTTTGGAATTTACCACAAGAAGAGATGTGACTCTGCTCTCTTAATCATATTATTATGAATCATTCATACATCTATATTCAACATCTCAAATTTTTTTACATTGTGTACATAAAGTTATCAATGATAGAGTTCAACTCTATATACTAAAGTTGTATTTTCTATTTAGTATACCAGTGTGGGAGACTCCATATTTTATTGAGAAGGATGTTCTGATGTTGTGGTTCTAAATTTAGTCTCTTTGATGTTAAAGTGAAAAGAAACTTAAGTAATATTGGATCTTGAAGGTGTTTACCTTGAGAAGTGTGTGTTGGATTGAAGTTTTTGTGATTAGGTCCTATTATTGGCTGATCTAATACATGATGCATTATGAGAAGATTGATTATGTCTTACAGATATTATTTGAATATATTTTAGGTACACGTCAACTTGAAATTGAGAAGTACATGAGTGAAAAGATTTTTTTCTTATATGGTTTCGACAAGAGTCATTTTTGATTGGTTTGTTTTCACGCAATTAGTTCAACCTAGTTGATGAATGAAATATACTTGTATATATATATGAGGAATTTTTGAGATGAAACTGTGCATGAAGCATGTGAAAATAATATTGATACATAAGTGAATGTGTGAGCATAAATGATTTATTAAGTGCGAGTAATGTGTGGTGGGAAAACTCAAGGATTAGAGGAGAATTCTTATGTGACTACTAAGAATGGAAATACTTCATATTTAGAGCCTCATTGGAGCTGAAATTTACACATAGAAAGTGTATTTCATCACTTCAAACTCTTGGTAGTGAGCCATATCTTTTTGTATCTTGGAAGTGAGCTATATCTTTTATATTATAGTAGTGACTTATGGTAGTGAGCCCTCTAATATACTATATCTAGATATAATATATTGTGAGTTAATTCTCACTCTGGTTTTTCCCATTTTGGGTTTTCCACATAAGAATTTGATGTTGATGTGTTTTCTGATGTTAGTTTCCTTTCAATTTCTTCATTCTTGTTTGAAAGTATATGTGATTTAATAATTGGGTGTTTTACAATTGAATGGTTTTATGGAATACTGATTCACCCCCCCTCTCAGTATTTTGGACAATCAACACCTTTTAATTAAAATGGACTTAATTTTTTCTTAATTTTGTTGTTTAAGGTGTACCTTTACACATTCAAACTAATGTAGGGTTTCATTAATTATTTGAGGTTAATTTTCGTTAATTGGCCATTTTAAATCAAATTCAAGCCTAATTAATTGGAAATTCTAAGGGATAAAACCTAGCATTCATTAATGCCTTAACAAAAGGTTCAACATTGAGTTAATGTGTGTCCTAGGACCTATTCACCATAGGGTGAATGGATCCTCACTTTCACCTAGGACCTAAATTCAAATAATGTGTTTTATGATTTTTCAATGATTTAAAATTTATATTGAGATGTCAACTTGTGATATTTAAATTTTAAGAATTGATCTTAAGACATGTATAAATAAGAGGCTATTTCCCTACGTATCACCTAGCAATTTTTGATGAGAGAATTCCTAATAGAAATTTTATTAGATCAAGATCACTTGAAGAGAATTTTTAAGCCATTCAAGGGAAGATTTATTGAAGATTATTGTAGTAATCAAGATTCTATTATCATGTCAAAGTCATGTTACATGATACATGTTGTTTGAGCTAATATGGTGATGTAGTGTTCAATATATATTCATGCATTCAAAGACATTGTTTGAAGACAAGTTTCATGATAAATATCCACATCCATTGAAGACAATTAATGATATTTTTAGATTTACATTTAAGGTTCAAATAAGTTTTGGTGAGTTTTTACATAGAGTTGTTCATTCAACATTCCTTTTTTTCTTCTATTTCATTTCAAGGTTTAGTTACCAAAACTAGGTTTTACCAAGGCAAACCTCCATTCCCTAATAGACAAATTTTTTCTCTCTTTCATGTGTGATTGCAAATTTTAGGTGAAAGATCCTTTGGAGAGAAAAATTGACGAATGTTGTAAGAAAATTTGTCATCTCATAGAAACTCCTCTATATAATTTATTTCTGGTTGTCTGACAATGAAAATCAGGAATCTTGGAGTGCAAACAAATAAAAGAGAACCCGAGAACATATTTTAGAGAACCCTAGCCAGGGCCCATTTTCCATAGGGTGAATGATTCCTCAACGAGCTTCAAAAGGTGAGTTTTAGTAAAAGTTACACATCGTTTTCCCCTTTCCAAATCTTCCTTTTCATTTCATAGCTTGTATTTTGGAGTTTTTTAGATGGTTTTGATCTTTCTCTCCAAAGTTATGTTTATCTTATGCCACATCCTTACTTAGATAGGAATTTTTTTGATTGATATATTTATTTGACTCACATTTTTATTGATATTCACTTCATTGTTTGGATCTCATTTCCTTAAATGAAATGAGGGAAATAAGTCTTTTTAGTGAAGCCCCTTGTTAGAAACCCTAGATCAAACATGCAAACCTAAACACCTTCCATAGAAGAGAAAACATAAAAAAAGCAAAGCTTTGCTTGAAATGTGCAAATTATATTATTCAGAATTTACAAATTACAATAAGAAAATTGCTTTATAAAAGCAATGTATGCAACCCTAATGTTGACCTAAAAAAATCTCAACTAAATAAAGCTTACTTATTAATTAAGTAAACTAATTATTACCTAAGAAAAACCTAAGTAAAGTTATGCAAGTGCAATTAAATATTAATTACACTAACACCCCCCATAAGTGCAACTTAGGGAGACTAAATAAGCATGCACCTAAAACTAATATGAATGCAAGAAAGCATGAATGGGTCCTGGCAACAAGGCCTGATCAAGTACACATTTACAAATGCAATAATGAGGTAGAGAAGGAAAACCCAATGGGACAACCCCCCCTACAATGAGATGACTGCTACAAAGAAGTGTTGGAAGAACACTGTGGAGTAACACTAGAACCGTAATCTAGCAAGCAAGGAAAGATACTTCTATCTACTAATGAAACCGGATGAGATTCACTGATTGACTCAAGGAATCATGATAAAAGAACCAACAAACCCGATGCCACAGAACACTCGAACACTCCAAACTAGAACAACCTTGGAATCCATAAAACAACAGTAGATGATATGATGATGATAGAATCTAGAAGCCCTGAATCTCGATGCCGATGCCAAAGTAAGACTAAAACTCTTCCATGGGAAAAAGTACCATAAAGACTCAGGAACATTAACCACAAATGTAGTGGCCCTCAAACTGAGATGGATCCGATGTAGATCATTAACCATAGGCTCTCAATCTAAAGTGTGAACCAAAATGAATCTGATATTTTTCAAGCTCAGACAAAAAAGTGGCCAAAATAAACTAAGAAACTAGATTACAACCCATTTGAGTTGTCATCAAAACACAATGAAGATTATTATGCAAGAAACCCCCTGATGGAACTTTATATCAGTTCATTTATTACAATACCCAATGATTTCAAAAGGAGATAATTCCTAAAAATGCATAAATATAAAATTAAAAAAGACCTCAGATCTATGTAGAGGACTGAACCAACTTTCCAATACCACAAGAATGGAAAAAAAAGGATCACCGAGTCAAAAGATATGCCCTCCGGAGTGAAAACAACAAAATCTGAGTTCAAGGACCTAAAAAATTAAACTGGAGAAAAATCAGAAAAAACTACTAACATCATTGGATTATCATTGGAATCAGCTTTCCAATAGTATCTCGTTTGTGAAAAAATGCCACCATATGCAAAAGTTACACCTGATTTTATAAAAGTGCTCCAATTTGGCTAATAAGGCTTACAGGCAGCCCAAGGGGCTAAAAAAAATTTGGCCCTTGGTCTTGTAGGTGACCAGGGGCTGCGGCGGAGCCCTTGGTCATAGATATGACCAGGGCTGGGCGCATAGCACTCGATCCCCCATGTGACAGGAGCTAAGGGCGCTGGAGCTAACCGAGGCTGGCGAAGACTGAGTGGTGGATGGGCGGAGCTGGGCCTCTGGGCGGCATGGATTTTTCTTAGAAAAATTCAATTTTTTAATTTTTTTTTTAAAAACATGCCTCGTAAGGTGGGCTAGGGAGGTTGTACGGCCTCCCCGACAAATTTATTTTGCCTTCTGGACCAACAGCTCCAAAATCAGCAAAACGATAGGTGTCCTTAGGGTTTTTGGCCACTGCAAACACGATGGTGACCTTCGTTCATGCTCAAAATGCTCCGAAAAATCAGCTACCTCTAGAGCTTGCAAAAAATCACCAAGTTTGAAACCCTCATAGATTTCTTCAACGATGATGAAAATTAGGAAAATGAAAGTCAATCCTGACTTTTTCCAGCACTTTGAATCCAATGGTGGTGCCCGATCTAATCCAAGATGCTGCATAAATGAACTCAAGGTATGATACCCTCGAGGAACCCCTAACAAACTCTATAATGAATTTCTCCAAAATACACCTTCCACAGAAGAGAAAACATCAAAAAAGCAAAGCTTTGCATGTCAATGTGCAAATTGATAATATTTAGAATTAAGAAATTACAATAAGAGAATTGCTTTATAAAAGCAATGTATGCAACCCTAATGTTGACCTAAAAACAGATCAACTAAATAAAGCTTACTTATTAATTAAGTAAACTAATTATTACCTAAGCAAAACCTAAGTAAATTTATGCAAGTGCAATTAAATATTAATTACACTAACACCCCTTTCATAACAATTTTCACCCAACCCTATTTTCTTTCATTTTATTATGGTGAACCTGAGTTTTATCATTACATTATTTAATTTTGGAGTCCTCCTTCACCCTATATTTAGATATTGCATTTATTTGCATCTATTTGGATTGAATTGAGTCTCATTTAGGGTGTCTAGTTTGCATTTAAGGGCCTTAGGATTACATCTTTACATTCTTTAAATCTGAAAAATACAAAACAAAATTAGACATATTGCATATAATTTACATAGAAATACATCATATTCATTTATCTTTCAAAATTTAAACCAAATTACATATCAAATTACGTGTTCTAGGTTGTCATTTTTTCACATTTTACATTTGTATTCAATCATCATTTTATAAAGAAATTAAAATTGAAACTTGTTGAATCGGATCAGAATTTGGAAATCATTGAAATTAACTTAGAAAACTATAAAAACTTGTTTCAAAACCCTCACCTAGGAACCATTCACCCTAGGGAAAATGAGTTCCTGATTAGGGTCATATTCTGATTTTCTAGAAAAATAAAATCATTTCTACATTCCTATTTGTTGTTTTCAAATTGATATTTCCATTTGTAGAATTTTTCTTTCTTCAATTTGGTCATATTTAACTTAATTTGATTAAGTTATTTCATTGTGTGATTTAAAAATTTCATTTACAAGGCATTATTTTTAGGTTTTGGCATAGTGTAATCAAAAAATTACCTTGTTTTGACTTTTAAAATTTAAAAATGGAGAAGTATTTTAGCAATATGTGGAAGCCCTTATTCTCCTTGGTTCATGCTTCAAGTTGTGTTTTTGGTAATGATCTTAATGCAATTGACTCTATCCATTCTCAATCAACTCCTAATGAGTTTCCTTGTGAATTTGACATAATTAGAGAAGATGATGCTAGCATGCATGAGTTCATAAATTATTTCCTTAACAATCTTGAAAATAATGCATCCTTCTATCCTTTCATGACACAACCAGCACAACTTGAGATGTTTGGTCTTTTACATCTTGAAATTGAGTCACAAACTAAACCTAAACTTCTAATAATTAGTAAACCTAGCTCCTCTAATCAAGTTCATACCTATCCATCTTATGTTAACATAGTGACCAACACTCCTATCAAGCTAGAAGAGACTTATGGCCAAGGCTTTAAGATTTTAACTAAACAAGGATGTGGCATAACTAATGAGAATGAAATTCACAAACTTTTAGTGAAACTTCCTATTCAAGAAACCAAATGATTAAGATATTAATATCCTCCTCCTGACACAAGTGTCTTCCTTCTAAAGGAACAACCAAGGCCTGATAAGGATTATAAGTGAATTTTAGGCCATCCTCCTCAACATCTATCTCAACAAATCAATGAATCAAGGATGAAACAAAAACCTTACAAGCTAAAATAAAATCCATTTCTACATATTGAAACAAAAATTGAATGAAAGATGGAACACCTCCTTAGAAGTGGTATACCTAAGAAAAACATGAACTATTGTGAATATCATAGAACTCTTGGGCATCTTACTAATGAGTGTCATGCTTTAAAATTTATATTGAGTGAATTTTATTCTTATGATAATGATTCCTATGAAAAAATAGTTGAATAGAAATTACATGCATTTCACTCCTTACCCTTTGATAGTCGTAGTATCATAGCACCCTCACTATTACATGTTTTACATTCATTTAAAATCATTCTATTTATCGCAAGGATATCATTCTCATCACCCATCTTGTCTCATACTTCTCTTGCACTTAGTTGGGGAAAACAATTAGATAGCCTTGTCCTAGTTTTGGCACTTGATGTTGTCCCTTTGTCTAGTTATCCGCCTTCCATATATATTGATCAATATTTGGATGTAGAGGACCTACTATAGGTTGACTCACATGTGCCTTACTAGTATTTTTATTTATTTTATTTTTCATGTTTCTTTTTGTGATTCCATGTGTGTAATGTGATTCCATGTACTAATTTTTTTTATGTATCTCTCTCTCTATTTTGTCCATTCCTCTATTTGTATCTGCATTATTCTCTATGTCATAAAATTTTTATCTTTTCTTGGTATTTTTTTTTCCTTTTGGGGATGATGAAAGCCATTGAGACATTTAGGTATGTTCCATGTTGACCCAAAAGGATTTTTTTTAGTTTTCGGTATTTTTGTTTCATTCTTCTAGTTCTATGAGTATTTGGGGAATGATGACACTTTTTTCTCTATAAAAATATTGTAGTAAATATATACTTACCCTGAATCCATAGATCTGCTATCTATTTTTGGGGGCAACCCATCCTTCCTTTTTCATGACAAATTTAATTTGGAAAACTATGACTTGACATAGGGATTTTGGAGGAAGCTATCATGTCTTAGGATTGAAAATTGGCTAGTTTAAAGAAATTTATCGTACTAATGGTGTTAAAAATTTATTTAAAGTGGGGGCATATATCAATAATATATTTGGACATTTCTCATTTCTCAGGGTGTAATTTTATTTTTTCTTGTGATGTATCATTTTATTGGCTGTGTCATTGGGTTTGATGTCCTCTAAGAGTGTGATATTTCTTAGCATACGACTTTCCTCTTAGTGGTGATGTGACTCACTATATTCCCTAAGTTGTGAATATTTTACTCTTGACTTGTGCTCTCTTGGAGACATTAGGTACAATGTTCCCTGAGAAGAAGACCTTACTTGAACTAAGAAAAATCCCTTTGAACAAAATATTTTTCTAGCATTATTATTCATAAGTGTTTAGCATAACACAACTTGTTAAGCCTTATGAAGCTTGGACCCTAAAATTAAAGGCCACGAAGCATAACACACCTTCCTTGTTTGTGGAGTGTTTCCTTGTTCATAGGTGTTTAGTATAACACAACTTGTTAAGCCCTACGAAGATCAAACTCTAAATTCATGGCCACCAAGAATAACACACCTTGCTTTCCTATGGAGCATTGCCTTGTGGTGCCTTATTGAAGAATTTAGGAGGATATATTTGATATGGTATGGGAGCCTAATATAATTCTTATTTTTCACCCATTTGGGATACTCACCTACTGGATAGCCGAAGGTTCCACTACCCCAGAGTAAGCACAAAATTGAAATTTTAGATGTGTTCCATGCCGATTGAACCATCTAAGCTTGATCTTCCTAGTATTTGATGTTGTATGATTGTGTATTTATGGCAACAAAAATTGTAATCCATTCTTGGAGATAGTGTAATTTCTTGCATAATTTGGACCTATTTTGCTACCCTCGCATTAAATACCCTTTATAATATTTTTTTATAGGCATCTAATACCCTTTATTTAGGATGTCAAGGCTTAATTCAACTAAAAACCTGACAAAATCATTAAACACATTAATTTTTTTAACAACCTAGCCCAAAAATTGAGGGTGCGACTCATACGCCACCTTGGGCATATGAGTCCCACTTGGTCACTTTTTAGGGTTTGAGTAGGAAATTCATGTTTTTAATTCAAATACTTGGTTGATGTCAACTTTTGAGATCTAAATAATGGTAAATTAGGTGTAGTTCCTATATAAATAAGATTCTAAAGTTATTTTTCATCTAAGAAAGAATCTAGAAGAGCAGTTTCAAGATCCAAGCATTCAATAACATTAAATAATTCTTCACAAAAGCGTTTAAGCATTCTTCACAAGATAATTCAAGAACAAGTAATCAGAAAATTTGAAGTCTTGGAGTAGCACTATTGTGTTTTTGTAGGCCTTCAAGCTCACTTTCATTCAAGATCTAGCATTGTCAAGGGTTTATTATGGTTGTCTAAGGTGAATCATGATGGATTATAGGTTAGGGAGATGCAATTAGCCATCAAGCCAAGCCTCATGACTTGTTTCCTAAGTGATTATTATCCTCCATTATCATCCTACATTAAGCCTAAGGTAGGTATTTTAATAGGTTCACATCCAAAAATCAGTTTGGCAAGGAAGAGAAAATATTGGAGCACATATCTAGACTTTGAATTATCAAGAAAGAAGAATAGGACTAAGATGCCAAAAGTGTTGTATGAGTCCCATTAGAGGAAAATTTCCAGATTTTTGAAGATCCTGAATCTATACTATTAGAAACCTATTCTAGACTAGAAACCCTAGTTTGGTACTGATACACCCAAACTGGCATATGAGTCCCAGTGTTCCCTAATTCTAGGTTTTCTAGTTTTTCAAAGGTCATTCCAATAATATTTAGGTTCCTAGGTGCACACCTCTAATTTCTTAGCTTTCTATTTTGATTTACATGATTTACTAGATCATTTAGTGAAGTTTTACATTGTATTAGGTTTTACCATTAGGTCTTGCATTCTATTAATATTTCCAAGCCCTATCTTGGTTGTGAACCCCTCTTTAATTTCCAACTAGACCCTAGGACAACCCTATTGCAATATGTCTTTCTCCTTTGTATACCTTAGATTGAGATCTCTAGGATTTTCCTTGAATGAGAGTGTTGAAGATTGTTATTCTACTTCCCAAGCATAGAAGCAAGAAAATTTCAACCTTTCATTTTGGTGAACCTACATTTAGAACATATTAATTATAATTTGGATTGCATCATCATCCTAGATCTTTCTTATATTAACATTGCATTAGGGTTTACATTAGTTAATTGGAATTTTGGGGTTTCTAAATCTTGCATTAGTGAAAGTGCATATAGGTTGCACTTTTTCATCTTAGATAATTGAAAATCATCCAAAATCCACATTTTCATTTATTCTACAGATCATCCAAACCAAAACTCATAAAAATCACTAACGATTTTTTGAAATTTGTGAGAAAAACCCTCACTGGGACTCATACGCCCCTCTAGGCAATTTAGTCCTAGTGCAGATTTTAAATTGATTTTTACAACATTAAACTCACTATTTTTGGGCTTCTATTTATTGTGGGTAGATTTTGTTGGATATTGTTTGATATCACTGATATTTGGTTGTCATTAATGTCAAAACTATTGGGATTAATGTCTTTAATGTTGTATATGTCAAGGATATTGAAAAATTTGTAATAAAATAAGTTGTAGGCTATCAGTGATACAATGAAGCTCAATATGATGGCTAGTTTAGTATATTGATGATAAGGTATTTCAGATTAAAGGGTTTGTTGAAAAGTATATCTAGTTTATGCACTAAAATTTTCAAAGGTTCACATGAAGATTTGATCAAGGTATGATTATCTATGTTCTGACAATTCTTCTATTTCTTTAGTTGGTGTTCCTGAAAGAAGATGATGCAATTCTAGTAATCTAAGTTGTTGTGAATTTTTTTATGGTGATTCATGATACATTTGGATGTTTCTATATCATTCTTTCTCTTATTTTTTTGTTTGCATTGATTTTGGTGCTTGTGATTGGTGATTTTCTTCTCAGTGTTCATGTTTTTCATGTTCATGGCCAATAAGGTGATTGTAGCATGTTTTTGGTCTTTGATTCTAATTTTTTAAGGTGTTTTGTGTTCGAGACATGTTGGTTTGGGTCCTTGTTATGTTTTGGTCGATATTATTTGATTCACATTAATAAATTGTTTATTAATTTGGGCCAACAATTTGTACACATTTTATATTTTGTTGAGTTGACATGTAGCTGATGTTATCCCTAATTGTTGATATATATGATCAATTTTTTTGAGGAGAATGATCTGTAACATGCAAGATGTGTGAGTGCTATGTGTGAATAATGTTTAGATATTTTGAAGGAAGAAGTAAAGTTTGAAGAAGAGTGAGCAGAAGAAAGTGTTTGTGTGCTTAACCAGAACTATAATGAGGCATTAACATATGCTATCTTATTAGTTCAAGATGTCTTGGATGGATGTAATCTGAAGGTGATTGTAAGACATTGTGTCTTCCTTTGGGTAGTAGGCCTTTTTGTATTTGAGTAGTGAGCTCTAAGAAGTTTGCTTGAATGCATGTGCATTCCCCTTTTATAATAATTTTAACAGATTATAATCTTGTGGATTAACCTCCACCATGGTTTTTCCCCTAATAGGGTTTCCACACAAAAATATCTGTGTTATGTGTGTTTTTGATGTGATGATGGTTTATGCTTTCATATTTATTTATCATATCTGAGAATAAGTTTAATACATATAATTTATGTGACAACTGCTTCACCCCCCCTCTCAATTGTTTGTCCTTGTGTTGCCAACAATTGGTATCAGAGCAAGTTCCTTTGGAGAAGCTTGATCACTTGAGGTGATCCAGGATGGTGACATATAAGAAGGATAGCAGATTTGATGGAATAAATTATTCTTTTTGGAAGAATCAAATGGAGTGTCATTTGAGATGCATTGGTGAACCTTACTGGATGAATACAAAGAATAGATATATCATTCCACAAAATGCTCCTTCTATTGCAGGTGAGATTAAGGAAGCCTAATACAATATCAGGGCTAAGAAATAATTGTCGAGTTCTTTGAGTGATTCTAAAATGGCAAATGTAATGGCACTTAAGACTACTTATGAGATCTAGAAAAAGTTGTAAACTTTGTATGAAGGTGATAACTATGTGAAGATTGCTAAGCTGCAGAGCCTGAAAGGGAAATATGAAACATTGAGAATGGGAGAAGATGAGAACATCACTTATTTTATGCAGAGAGTGAAAGAACTAGTGTGTAGTATCATATGTGTTGATGGAACATTGGAAGAATAAAATAATTTTGCTAAATTGCTCATAGCCTTGCCTACTCCATATAAACACAAATATGTTGCTACTGAAAAGATTTGAACTATGACAAATGTAACTAGAGACATGTTGATTGGTAAGCTTGCTACTTTTGAGCTATGTGAGTTTGGTGAATCTCTTTCTAAGAAAAAATATTCATTTAAAGATATTTTATCCAAAAAATATAAGTAGAGATATGACCCTAGAGAAAGTTCTTCTTGAACAATGTCTAAGTATGAGTAGGAAATGAGAGAGATTGAAGAAGAAATGAGAAAAATAGATGATCTTGAAGAACTTATTGTCAAGACAGTAGCCAAAGGAGAAGGTAAGTATAAAGTGAAATTTCCTCTTAAATGTTTTTCTTGCAATAAGATAGGTCATTTTTCCTCAAGGTGTGCTAAAAGAGTTCCTAAGCCAAGATCTAACATTCCAAAGAAAGTGTTATTTTGCTACTAATGAAGGTGTGATAGATGATGAATCTTATAAAGGAAATTCAATTGAGGATAATTGGGTATTTATTTATGTCTAGGAAAATAATCTTGTACCTATTGATTCTACTAGTTGAATGAATGTGGAGAAAACTCTAGCTGTTAGAGTTAAAGAAAACGATGAATGGGTATTGATAGTGGATTCTCTCATCACATGATAGGTGATAAAAGTAAATTTGTGATTCTGGAAAAGTATGATGGTGGTGTTTTGAGATTTGGTGTAATCCGTGGTAGAGGATCCATCTCTTTTGATGGTAAGCATAATATTGATGATGTTTTATATGTGGAAGGTTTGAAGCATAATATCTTAAGTGTTGGACAGATGGTTGAAAAGGGATATAATATTCAATTCAAGGATAGAAAGTGTAAAATATTGGGGAGTTCTAGAAATGTGATTGCATCTGGTACAAAAACAAAAGGTAATCTATATCACCTCAGTACTTCTAATAAGAGTTGTTTGATTCCTCAAGTTGATGAAATTTGGTTGTGGCATAGGAGATTATGTCATGTAAACTTTGAAAATATTATCAAGATAAGTTCTACTTAGGAAGTGAGAGATCTTCCCAAGTTGATAAAGCTTACTAATACTATATGCAAGGATTGTCAATTAGGAAAGCAAACTAGAGTTTCATTCAAAAGAAAACAACATTGTTAAAATGAAGTGTTGGAGCTTGTGCATACTAACTTGTGTGGTCCTTCTAGAGTCATAAGTCTATAAGGATATAGGTATTTCATTTTACTTATTGATGATTATTCTATATTGATGTGGGTTTCTTTCTTAAGGGAAAAAACTGAAGTTATAGAGAAATTAAATATTTTTAAAGCTATGGTTGAGATAGAGACGGGTCTAAAGATTAAATATCTGAGATCAAATAGAGGTGGTGAATTCATTTTTGGTGAGTTTTATTATTTATATGAAGAGCATGGGATAAAGAGACAATTATCTACCTCATAGACCCCTCAACAAAATGGAGTTGTGGAAAGAAAGAATAGGATAATTCAAGAAGCTTCTAGGACTATGATGCTGGATGAAAATGTTCCTCATATCCACTAGAGAGAATCTGTGAGTACTGCCACTTATACTCTCAACCAGGTACATATCAAAGTTGATAGTGGTAAGACCCCTTATGAGATATGGTTTGGTCATAAACCTATTGTCAGATACTTCAAAATATTTGGGAGTAAATTCTATATCAAAAGTGATGAAGATATAGGAAAGTTTGATGCTAGAAGTGATGAAGGAATATTCCTTGGTTATTCTATTAAAAGAAAAGCCTATCGGTGCTACAATAAGAGATTAAGAAAATTAATTGAAAGTGATAATGTAAATGTTGATGAAGACACATTTAGACCATCTAGAACCTATGGATATGATTTAGAAGATTAGAATAATAGTACAAATAAAGGAAAGAAAGATCAGACTCTAAATTAGGTAAATCAAGAGGAAGAAACTAGTGAAAGCGTAAAAGTAAGATCACAAGAGCCCGAAGTTCAAAAACAACCTAAGACTCCAAGCAATGTAAGACTAAATCATTGAGGAGATCATATTGTAGGTGATAAGAACAATGGTTCTCAAACTAGGAGAATAATTCTAGAAGAATATTGTTTGATTTCAAAGACTGAGCCTAATAGTGTTGATGAAGTGTGGAAAGATGAACATTGGGTGGAAGAAATGAAAGAAGAATTACTGAAAATTGAGAAGAATGATACATGGACTCTTGTTCCCAGACATAAGGACAAAAATTTAATTGGAACTAAATGGATCTTTCAAAACAAACTGAATAAGCAAGGTGAAGTTGTTAGAAGCAAAGCAAGACTGGTGTGTAAAGGATACTATTAGATGGAAGGAATTGACTTTGAAGAAAAAATTTCTACAGTTGCTAGGATTGAAGTTGTGAGACTATTTCTTGCTTATGTTGCTTACAAAAGCTTATTTTTTTATCAAATGGATGCCAAGTTAGCATTTCTAAATGGTGAACTAGATGAAGAAGTGTATATTGAGAAACCCGGTGGATTTCAATTGACTGATCAAGGAGATATGGTTTTTTAGTTGAAGAAAGCACTGTATGGACTTAAGAAATCCCCAAGAGCATGGTATGCTAGATTGGACAATTATTTGTTGAAGCTTGGATTTAATAAAGGTATTGTTGATAGTAACTTTTATTTCAGGACTGATCATGATAAAGATTTTATTGTTGAAGTATTTTTTTATGATATCATTTTTAGAGGAGATGAAATTTTGTGCATGAATTTTTTTGATGAGATGTAGAGTGATTTTGAGATATCTATTATTGGAGAAATGAAATTCTTTTTGGGATTGAAAATTTGTCAGCTAGATAAAGGGATTTTTATATCTCAGTCCAAGTATGTGAAAGAATTGCTAAATATGTTTGGTATGGAAGATTCAAAGCTACTTATTACACCTATGGCGATTGGATGTAAGTTGACACAAGATGATGATTATCCTAAAACAAATTAGACTAGATACAGATCCATGATTGGTGGATTACTTTATTTGGCTCAAACTAGACCTGATATCATGAATTTTGTATGCATTGTTGCAAGATTTCAAGTTGATCCTAAGGAATCTCATGTGATATTTGTGAAGAGGATTTTTAGGTACTTGAAGGGGATAGTTGATTTTGGCCTATGGTATCCTGAAGAAGATGACCTTACTTTGAGTAATTTTAATGATGTTTATTGGTCAAGAGATGTGAATGACAGAAAGACTACTAATGGTGGTGTATTTTTCTTGGGAAAGAAGTTGATTTCATGGTTAAGTAAGAAGCAAAATGCTATTTCTTTATCTACTGTAGAGGCATAATACATTGTTGTTGCTAACAATTGTACTCAGGTATTGTGGATGAAGTAGATGTTGAAAGATATCAGAGTTATGTATGATGAACCTATTTCTATATTCTATGATAATTCAAGTGCAATTAACATTTCTAAGAATCCTGTGTTGCATTAAAAAACCAAGCATATATCTATCAAGTTTCCCTTTTTGAGAGAGAAGGTGAGTGAAAAGGAAGTTAGATTGGGGTATGTGCATACTAAGTAATAGATTGTAGATATATTTACCAAACCCTTTCCTAAGGATAATTTTGAGTATCTTAGAGGGAAGCTAGGGATGATTACCACTCCTACTCGGAATTAAGATGTAGTGACCTGCATTAGTCCTTGCATTTCATAGTCATAGCTTGAGATCTAGATTGATGTTGTAGTGGCTACTACTCAAGAGGATTAGTTAGATGTTTAGATATGTGGTTCAGAGCTTGTATGGAGAAAGATAATGTGTACTTTTGTCATTGATTTCAAAGGGGTAGAAGAGTCATGTGAAAATCTATGAAATAATTAAGGAGAAAAGAGTCAAAACCTAAGGGGGAGAAAGTGCTAAGAGAAAGTATCATTGATGGTTTTTTCACATTATGTGTTGCCATCAATGCCAAAGAGGGAGATTGGTGGAGATTGTTGGATATTTATTTTATGTCATTTTCATTGATGTCAACACTATTGGCATCACTATCTTTAAGGTTGTATATGTCAAGGATATTGAGAAAATTATAATAAAATAAGTTGTAGGTTGTCGGTGATACAGTGAAGTTCAGTATATTGATGATAAGGTGTTTCAGATTAAGGGTTTGTTGAAAAGTATATCTAGTTTATCCACCAAAAATTTTAGAGGTTTGCATGAATATTTGATCAAGTAATGAGTATCTATATTTTGGTAGTTGTTTTGTTGCTTTAGTTGGTGTCATAAAAGAAGATGATGTGATTCTAGTAATCTGATTTGTTGCGAATGCTTCTATTGTGATTCATGATGCTTGTGGATATTTCTAGATTGTGCTCTATAATTTTTGTTGTTTCACATCAATTGTTGTGCTCACGATTGGTGATTTTATTTTGAGTGTTCATGTTTTTCATGTTCATGGCTGACAGGGTGATTGTAGTGTGTTGTGGATCTTTGAGGCTAATTTTTAAAGGTGTTTCATTTTTGAGACACGTTGGTTTGGGTCATTTCTATGTTCTAGCTGAAATTATTTGATTTGCATTAATAAATTGTTTACTTATTTGGGTCGACAGTTTATACACATTTTATATTTTGTTGGGTTGACATGTAGTTGTTGTTACCCCTAATTGCGGGTATATATGATCGATTGTTTTGAGGAGAATGATATGTAACATGCAAAATGTACGAGTGCTATTAGTGAATAATGTTCAGATCTTTCAAAGGTAGAAGTAAAGCATGAAGAAGAGTGAGCAGAAGAAATTGTTTATGTGCTTAACCAGAGATGTAATTAGGCATTAGAAAATGATATCTTCTCAGTTCAAGATCTCTCAGATCGATGTAATTTGAATGTGACTATAAGACAATGTGTCTTCCTATTTGAGTAGTGAGCTCTAGGAATTATTTCTAAATGCATGTGCATTCCCCTTTTATAATACTATTAACATAGTATAATCTTGTGGATTAACCTCCACCATGGTTTTTCCCCTAATAGGGTTTCCACACAAAAATCTTGATGTTATGTGTGTTTTTGATGTGATGATGTTTTAGGCTTTCATGTTTATTTATCAAATCTGAGAAGAAGTTTAATAAGTATAATTTCTATGACAATTGATTCATCCCCCCTCTACATTTTCTTTCCTTTTGTTGCCAACAACTTTTTATTTTAGTTTCCTGATTTTTTGTTACATTCAAATCATAGGAGTTAGCATAGTTTACATTCATTAAAATTGTGGGTAGAATTATCTTACTATACTTTTCACTTTTAGCATTAGTTCATAGCTCAATTGGATTAGATTACATTTGACTTCCATTAGAAAATAAAACCAAAAACACCTCTAAATTGATGAACCACTTGGAGAAAGCATAGTTATTTGACTATGTGAAATCTCTTTGTCCAAGATAACCTAAACCTCAAGCCTTTTAGTAGTGATTAATTTGACATGTTAGATGAAGTCCTTGAGGAATTCATCTCACAAGGATCATCCACTAAGGCTTCCTATGAGAAAACCAAACCAAGAGAAGTTAACATGATTTAACCTCAACTTATCCTCTACCCACCTTCACACAAACCTCAAACTAAAACCAAGCCTAAACTTATTCTTTACCCACTGAAGAATAATGTTTTGTAGCAATATAGTTATAATATGATTGCTCATACATAAACACTAGAAATAATTGACAACCAAGATAACCAACCCCAATAACCTTACCTTTTCCTAATCCCATATTTCATAGTGATCCTTATTTTCCTTCACCTAGTGGGAAGGAGTATGATCTTGTTGAACAACTTAAGAATACTCTTGCAAAGATATACCTATGGGACCTAATTTAGAATTCACTTAATTATCACACTATGATATCCCTATGGGACCTAATTAAGAATTCACCTAATTATTACACTGTGCTTCAAACTACCTCGCAACAAGTAATGGTTCCCTCTAGTACAAATGAAAATGATGTGGTAGCTCTAATACAAGGAATGAATAAAGTTAATGTAGACATTACCTTTCATCAACATGAGCTACCTCCTTTGAAATGCGAAAGAGAAATGATGCCTTCATGATAATTTCTATTCATAATAGGCTAGGAATAAAAAGATTCCTTGTTGACAATGGTTCTACTCTTAATGTGTGTAGTGTGACCCTTTTGGATAATATTAGTGTGGATAAACCAAAAATTCAACTTGATTCCTTCTCTATTCGAGGATTCAATTATATAGGAAAACAATCATTGAGGTGATTACTTTACCTATTATGGTTTGAAAGGCTACCTTTCGAACTCATATTCATGTAATTCAATTGATCTTTCATAAAATCTTATTTCAGGGATACCTTGGATTCATAAGACGGATGCAATACCTTCAAATCTTCATCATATAATGAATTATGTCTACAATACTAAAGTATACCAAATTGAAATAGACCTCGAGCCTAAATTTTTTTCAGAAGTTGAAAATGGAACAACAAGTGCTCTAAACATATTAATTCCAATATCCAACATAGACCCTATGGAAATAGATAAACAAGAAATGAAAATGATGTCAAAGTTATTGGAAGATGATTGGGGTTCTTCAGAGTTCACACCTTTGTTTATGGTAGAATACATAATCACAAGAAATGAAGATGAGAAAAAAGAGCAACCAATGGTAATGTCAATGCAAAATTCAGAAGAAAACTCACAAACATCTACCTCATCTACCATTGAAAATGATACAAGTTATACAACTAATTTTGATAAGATATATTACCAGAAACCCCAAACCTGAAAGAATTTATGGAAGAGGTTATGAACTTATGAAAAAATTGGGTTATATTGGAAAAGGATGTGGGAAGATAGAATAGGTCATCTGTGTTCCTGTTGAACCGAAAAATTCAAGAAACAAAAAGTGGTTTGGGATATTTTCCTTAGATAATATAACACAAGAAAAAAAAAGGCCCTCATTAAACATCAACACCATCATGTGTAAACCTAAAATAAATCTCACCTTGAAACATCTTGAGTCACTTGATATGACTTGTGAACCATCATGGGAATACTTCAAATATGATGAAGCCTTGAAATAAATTCTAGGAGTTTATGACAAACCATATAATCCTCCTCAAAAGAAATGGTTTACATGTGATATGATTAGCACCAAACAAAAATATAGAGAAAAGGAAAGTAGTGAGATTGACATGAGCAAAGAAGAATACAAACCTAAATTTTTCAAACAAAGTGCACTTTCTTTAGGAAATACAATCGATATGCCAATGGAAATCAGCAATGAAGAGAAAGTGATTAAGATAGGAAAGTGCCTTGATGAATATGAATAAGAAGACCAAGCAACTTTTCTTCATAACTTTCCTAAACTTTTTGGTTTGAATTATTTGGATATGTCAAGAATCATGCTATGATAGTGACACACAACATAGTCCTTGTTGAAAGTGCTAAACCAACTAGACAAAAGATATGAAATTTGAATCCTAAGATTGACTTGATAGTTAAGGATGAGATTGAAAAAATCCTTGAAGCTAGTTTCATAAGACCTATATATTACTCTCCTTAGATATCGAACATTGTCACAATCGCAAAACTAGATAATCATATTAGGATGTGTATGAATTTTCATGATTTGAATAAAGAATCTATACATTTTAACTTTCCCCTTCCTAATATTAACATGATAGTAGACTCGACTATAGGACATGCTTTGTTTTCATTCATGGATCATGGATTTTCTGGATATAATCAAATCTTTATCAACTCTCAAGATCAATACAAAACAACATTTACAACTATTTGGGGAAAATTTTGTTGGGTAATGATGCCCTTTGGATTAAAGAGTGTAGGAGAAACATATCAACAAGCTATGACATCAATATTTCATAATTACATACAAATATTTTGGAAGAAAATTGCTACCTAATTTTTCTTACAACTCAGTCAGGTAGAGCTAGGATAGCATTTGGAAACTAAAGATAAAAGGTACACATTATTTTATTTGAAAGTTCCATCCATATGCATAGGAATATTATCAAATGAATTTTAGTTCATTAGGAAAATGTATACAAGAGAAAATATTGCACAATTTTCACATAAATGTTCTCTTATATTGATAATTACAAATGCATGGTGTCTCACATAACCTGTGGGAATAACTATTTTAATACAATATTGTTGAATACCCAAGATACTAAGAGGGTGGATGAATCATTATCTTCTTAAATTTATTGAATAAACACCATATAATTACTCCAATGAATATAATAATTAAAATGATCAGAAGTATTAGCAAAACATAAAAGAACACAACACATGAACACCATAATTTTACATGGAAAACATAAAATGGGAAAAACCATGGTGAAGATTAGGTCACAATATAATATAATTGGTTATAAGATATTAAAAAGGGTAGCTCACTATTATGATTCACTTTCCAAAATGGGAGGCTCATTGCCTACACAAAAATAATAAAATGGCTTATAGCTAGAGTATGAATTGATGGATTTACACCTAGCAAGTGCAAATTCAATTCCTTTGATTCTCAATAAATTCGCATACCACTAGACATATATCGTTGATTTTTATTTGCATTCATTCCTTCACCAAAAAGATAAATGTTAGTTTCAATCATGTATAAAATATTTCTTAAAACAATTGAAGCATGTAGCAAACTACAACATGTTGGAATGGACCTAGAATATTTTTCACATATAGCCACAATACAAAATTAATTCACTATACCACCAAATGTATATTAGGTCAGCTAGAGATAGACCTAATAGAAAAATGTAGAAATAGAATAGTGCCAACTCACCATAGGAGCACCTGATCACATGAGATTCAAAACTTGCAAGATTCCAACATCAAAAAACCATTCCAAAAATAGCAAGCAATGATAGTTATCAGTAGAGGATTGTAAACCAAAATATCATAAGAATTTTCTGTATATTGGTTCAAAATACGATATCAAATTTCAATTTAAACTTGCAGTTACAACTCATATAACATGGTGACATCAATGACAACACAAAAGTTTCATAAGGATATATTGTTCTTCATTCATCCAACAATCTCCCCCTTTTTCATTGATAGCAACATGGTCCAAAATAATTTATAAACCTCCTATGTACAATACTCTCCCCTTTTCTCTCCATAACATTCTCTCTCTTTTCTCACCCCCTTTGACATCAAGTACAAAGGGAGGTCCAAAAAAATGAATATACATATATGGATGGTCTGAAACATTGTATGATCAAAAGAAAAAAGACTTAACTCCCCCTTAGGAGCTTGTCCCAATAACATGTGTAAACTTGAGAAACATTTACCCAGAGGAAGGTGAGATTTGAAGCCCCTCAAGAATTCCTAGCCATGTTGTCTTTCCTTTCTCCCATCTCTACTTAGCAAATATTAGCATTCTATTTAGAGATTCCAACTCTATCAGGCTCTTTTCAACATCATCTAGTGTACTTGCAATCAGGCTGATTTTATCCAATTTTTCTACATTAGCCAAAAAAATTGACAACCAAATTGTACTCCATTCTCACACTATCACCTAGCAAACCAAATTTTATAATGATATCTTCCTTCTGCTTTTGTAACATAAATAATTTCTCTCTATGAGGAGTGATGGCATTCCAAGTTGACTTGTCTCTATCTTTGGATGCACTGTATGTATAAGATACATCTATCAACTAAGACTCAATGGAGTCCATAATATCTTTGATGCTCTGTGTGGCATCCATCCATCTTATACAATAAGAAAAAATAGTATTTTCTTCGAACTCACAAGCCTTCACAATTTCTAGGCTCTATTCAACATTAGTGTGTTCTAGAGAACACTTGTCAGGAAGTGCCAAAATATTTTTCTCTACCAATTTATCTTCAACCTATTGCCTTGTATTCTCACCAAGTCTAGAGGCATACTACTTAAAGGAGTCCAATATAAGTTTGAGATTCTCTACCAGAGTGAGAGATGTATCCATTGATGTAATGGGTGTGGCCTCCTATAAAGATTTGATGACATCATCAATAAGCTCTATCCCCTTCTGATGTGTTTCCATAATTTATCTTCTTTTGGATGCATGTAATCCATCCACTAACACCAATTTATGAATAGGGGAAATCTTATCCAGATCCACACTGCCTTAAATCATTGAGAGTTGTAGACGTTCCAGAGGAATCACCAGCTGAAACTTGATCTACTTTGATAACAAGCCTTTCAAAACATCATCACCAGAGAAGGTTTCTCTAGAGGACCTCTGTGATTCCATGACCCACCTTATTTCTTCTTCATTCTTTCTGGAAGATTCCCCCTTTCTTTCTTCTTTCTCTACTCTTTCTTCTTCCTTTTTCTTCTACCTTTTCTTCTTCCTCTATTTTATTTTCCTCTTATTTTCCACCCTTTTCATTTTCTCCTTCACCCCTCTCACTTTCATATTTATCCTTTTCTTGTTCAGTATGCTCTGGAGGAACAACATCATGCTTCTCTGATTCATAATTTTCCTCATTTTGTTTCTCAATCTTCAGATGATTATTTGTAACATCTATTTCCAGAAGGACACTTGTAATACTTGTTTCCAAAGAAATATCTAAATCATTTGTTTGTAGAGGAATTTTTGTATCACCTATACCAAAAGGAATGTATTCCTTAACCTCTACAGAGACTTCTTCTCCTGACTTAGGTGCATAAATCGATGGGAGTACACCAAGCATGCCATATTTTTCAGCCATACCCCTGATGGCTTATGTAGTTTCTTTCTTTATTTTATTTATTTGTTTCTTGTCTCTTATCATCAAGGTATTTACTCTTTTCTTCATTGATAACATCTTTGAACAAACCTTCTTCAAGGTTTCCAAATCATTTGGGGTCAAAGAGGACCATTTTTCCTCAAAAACCTCATTCTTATCTTCTCTTCCATTTCAATAGCCTATGATCTCCTTTTCATTAGGGCCTCCCACAATTTTTCAGGCACATAATCCCATCTGACTTCCAAAGTGATAACATACTAAATAATATCCAAAATCATTTTTTTGCTATTCTTTCTACCTACTTGATCATAATTTTTTATTGTAAGTTGCAACATATTCTTAAAGTGTTTTAGACTATTTACCAAGGCCTCTAGTCTAAGAGGGAAACTAGGTCTTACAAGAGAGGATTTTTTTTCTTCTTGGTCTAGAGATACCTATTCTACAGCTTTATCCTTCTTTGCTTCTACTTTGGTGTGCACATGAAAACCATAACCTTGTTCTTCATCTTCTTTAGAGGATGATGCATACTAAAATATTCTAGAACCATCACTTGCTTCTTGTGAAGCACTTTCATAGGAGGGCATGCTTCCTCTATTCTTTCTTACCAATTTTGTTGTAGGGTATTCCTCCTCTTCCACTTGTTCTTCATTGATACTAAGGTTATTTTCCCTTGTAGCCTTTTCCTTCTTTCATCGCTTGAAAAGTACCACAAAAGTAATTCATTTTATTCTACTAGATCTTGTAGTAGTTCTGGAAGGAGTCAAGGCTTTTCCTTTACTAGGAGCACTAGGCTCTAATTTTACTAGTGCAGGGCCAAAAGCTAGTTTTGAAGGATTATTCCTATTGGATCTCCTTAGACTTGATGATTCTCTAGTCTTGTGATCCCCCAAGACACTTCCTTATGCAGTCTACTCATAAGAGAAGCCAAAATTTCTAAACATTTCATCTACCTGCTTTCTCATTGTAGGCTTCTTATGCTCCAAGTGAGCTTCGATAGATTTTTCTACATGTGTGCCAACTCTAGGTTCATTGGAATCTTTCAAAATTTTCAAAAAAACTTGTACATAACCTTTGGCTTCATCCTTTGATATCTCATACCCCAAAGGTTGAATCCATATGGTCTAGGGTTCAACAACTTCAACCATGCACTTGTCAGAGGAGACATGAAATATGATATCATCCTTATGCTTCTCAACAACATTCTTTGGAATCCTTTCTCTTTCATTCATTTTGCTTTTGAAAAAAACAAACAATGCTAGCAAGGAATTATGTCAACTCTTCAAATCACCCAAATTGTGAAAACAATCAAAAAATGGCATGTAACCTATTTGGATGTGTCGCAAATTACTACATCATCTCTTCTAGGAAGTCCTCTAAGAAATTAGAGCAAAAAACAAACAATCAAGGAACCAAACTTAAATGCATATTTCTTTTCCTTTGACATCTTCAAATTCTCAAATAACTCTTGCTGGAGAAGTTCACACAAATCATAATTAGTAGCATTAGCTTCCATGTCATATCTAGTGTAAATTGGTATAATAGACATTGGATTTTCTCTATTTGTGAAGTAGATCTTGTGTCTGATCATTATAGATGCATACTTCACAACAATATTAGTAATAGGATTCGTTGGAAGAGTCATTTTGTCAAATGTAGCTTTGATGAGTTCCATCACTACTTCATTCTTCACAGACTTCAATACCGGTACCAATCTGGTGTCACAAAGTCTAATAACTACCTTAATCACTTCCTTAGTTATAAGATGAGGTCTGTTAGTCCACAAAGAATTTTCATGCATTTTACTGAGATTTGGTTTAACATATTTATCATCAATAGTCGAGTTGAAGTTAGGAAAGGAATTCCATCAACCCAACTTCTGCATAACAATATTTGAATACTCAAGTTTTATCAAGAAGTTATCATCGGTGAGATCATTTTGCCAAATGTCTATCAATTTTCTATGATCATATTCCTCAATTTTGACTTGAATGTATATCCTATTGTCTTTAGTGGGCATGAAACCATGAGGAGTCGATGAGAAGGAACCTAGAGTGTCATCTTCAAAAAATTTCAAAGAATATTTCTTATAGGAAGGTCTAGGTCTTTCCGATTCTTTCATGACTACAAGAGTTTCCATTTTTTCCCACACCGAGCTCTAGTGATTTCAAAAAGAATATTTACATAAACCCATAGTAGAACAAAAGAGTAAAATACCTTTTTCCTTCATGAAAAACCAAAACTAGGGTTTGCACAACTCACTCTCCAAATCGCCTCAAGAATGCTCCAAATTCCTCTCCACTTTTTTCAAATGCATAATTTATGAAAAAACTTTATAATTTAACTTTATAGATCAATATGATGCCCTAATTCACATAAATGTGATGAAATTCAAAAGGCTGATAAAAACCATTCTATTGCACTAAAAAACCCTAATTTTCTCTGCAAAAGATCATGCCTACATATTTTCTTCAAACTCCTTTGTCATAACCTTTGTTTATTCATTCTCTACAACATATCCTTGTGCCAAAGACTGACAAACCAAATTTCTAGGGGGTTCAAACAATTTTCTATTAAAGCTCCCCCAAAGACCATGTTGGGTCTAATTCCTAAAGGATTTGTCTGCACCAGATGAGGGCATAAACACATTTGATTTTTCTAGCTCTTATTTATTCTTTCCATATCTTGTTCATTTCTTTCTTAAACTTGTTCCTTTCAATTTTCCTCACTAATTCATTCTTCTTTACCGAATTGGATTGCTTTCCCTTTTTATTTTTACAAACTCTTGAAATATGTCTGGGTTTATTGTAGTTGTAGAAAACAACACTCTTCTAATTTGTTTGATTTCCATTCACCCTTGATTTGCACTCATTTTCTTTGTGTCCAAAATTATTACATGTCTAGTAGTAGCCAACAAAATATTGATTCATTCTACCTACATTAAATCAATTCATCATCTGAGCTCCACATTCACTAGCTCTATGTCCAACTTTCTTTCATATAAAACAGTATTTGGAGAAGAATCCAAAAAATTTGTTTGTTATACTTCTACACTTTGTTTCCTTGTCACAGAATTTCTTGCATAAAAAAGAAACACCATTGAAAGATGGGTACCTTTGAGCATTTTTTTGTCTGATAGGTGATCTTTTAGAAAAGTATCTAGGATTTATTGTTTGTTTTCCTTTAGCTTGAGAATTTTTATTGTTCACTATATTTGAGGTCTTCATAGCTTTTGAGCTTTCACCTTTTTTCAATCCCAAACAACACTTTTCTTTAGATGGTTTATGCCCCGCAATCAATTCATCAAGCTTGGTGGAGCTTGTTTTGAAACTGTCTTCATAGAAATTTTCTTTTTCTAGATCTTTTCTCAAGTTTACCACTTCTTGTTCAAGACTTGAGAATTAATCATACTTGCATTTCACCACTATATTTATAAAATATTCAATTCTCTTCTTTTCCTCCACTTGCACCTTCAATCTGGTAATCTCCACTTTTGCTTGTTATAATTGCTCACTTACTTCTCTATGTATTTCCCTGAATTTCTTCAATTTCTCTTTCAAATTTTGGATGCATTCATTTTCCTCATCAAGATTTTCTTTCAGATCTATGTTTTCATTTTCAGCTTTGTCAAGATCATCAAGAGTTATCTAAAGTTTTTCTTTATCATCCATTTGTTCAGTCTTCAAGATATTTTTCAAGTTGTTAGGATTCTTCAGAGGAATGAATCTTTGATACCAATTGTTGAATACCCAAGATACTCAGAGGGGGTGTGAATCAATATCTTCTTAACTTTATTGAACAAACACCATCCAATTAATCCAATTCATATAATAGTAAAAATGATAAAAACCATTAACATAACATAAAAGCACACAACACATGTGTTGGTAACACAAAGGTAGACAACTAAGAGGGTGGTGAATCAGTTGTCACAAAATTTCAAAATTATTAAATATATTAACCTCTATTCTCAAATCTCATTAATTAGAAACACACATAACACAAATATTTTTGCATGGAAACCTTGTTAGGAGAAAAAACCATAGTGGAGGTTAATCTACAAGTTTATACTCTGTTAAAAGTATTGAAAAATGGGGAATGCACATGCATTCGGGCACACTTCCTAGATCTCACTTCTCAAATACAAAAGGCTTATTGCCCAAGGGAAGACTCATTGTCTTACAATAATATTTAGATTAAATCCATCTAAAGATCTTGAACTAAGAAAATAACATATGTTAATGTCAGATTATAGTTCCAATTAAGCACATGAACACTTCTTCACTCTTCTTCACACTTTTCTATGTGTTCAAATTATTAAGAACATTATTCACACACACACTATCTCTCTCGCACACATTCACATTCAAATGAAAAAATAATCACTTATATATATCTACAACAAGGAATTACATCACTACATGTCGACTTCAACAAAATAATAACATGAATACAATTTGTTGACCCAAAACAATAAAGATTATTAATGTGAATCTACCAAGGTTGGCCACAACATAGTAGAGACCCAAAAAAATATCCTCAAACACAAAACACCTTCAAATATTATTCCTCAAAGACCCACAAAATGCTACAAACACCTTATCAGCCATGAACATGAAAAGCATGAACACGCAAGAGAAAATCATCGACCACAAGCACAACAATCAATGTGGATGTGCAACACATATAGAGCATGATAAAAAACATCTGCAAAAACCACAGAAGCATACACAAGAACTCAGATTACCAGAATCACATTATCTTCTTCTAGAAATACTAGCTATAGTAGCAGAATAACTATCGGAACACATAAACTCATAACTTTCTCAAATCTTCACGCACACCTCTAAAAATTTTGGTGGATAAACTAGATAGGATTTTCAAAATACCATTTAATATTAAAATTCTCACCATCAACATACTGAAATTTCCATCATATTGATCTTCACTGCTTCACAAACAACCTACAACTTATTTTATTACAATTTTCTCAATATCCTTGATATATATAGTCTTACATAAATTAATTCTAATAGTGTTGACATCAATGAAAACCACATATCAGCAAAAAAAAACCACAACATTCAACAATATACCCCTTTGGTATTGGTGGAAACACTTGATGTGAAAACAACATCAATGCAACTAACTTCAACAATTACTCCCCCTTAGGTTTTGACTCTTTTCTCCTTAGATAATTCCCAATTTTTCAAATTGCTCTTCTCCCCCTTTGACATCAATGAAAAGGTACACACAAGATTTGAACCACATATATAAATCATTTGACTACTCCCCCTATGTAGCAACCACCACAACATCAATCTAAATCAAGATATGACTGTGAAATGCACAGACTGATGTAGGACAATGCATCTTAGCTCTGATTAGGAGGGGTAATCACCCATAACTTCCCTTTGAGATAATCAAAAGTATCCTTAGGCAATGAATTGGTAAATATTTCTGCAATCTATTCCTTAGTAGGAACATACACCAATCTAACTTCCTTTTCACTTACCTTCACTCTCAAAAAGCAAAATTTGATAGATATATGCTTGGTCTTTGAATGCAACACCGGATTCTTAGAAATGTTAATTACACTTGAATTGTCATAGAATATAATAATAGGCTCATCATAAATAACTCTAATATCATTCAAAACATACTTCATCCACAATACTTGAGTATAATTGTTAGCAGCAACAATGTATTATGCCTCTATAGTAGACAAAGAAATGGAATCCTTCTTTTTACTTAACCATGAAATCAACTTCTTTCCCAAGAAAAATGTGCCACCACTAGTACTTTTCCTGTCATTCACATCTCCTACCCAATCAACATTAGTAAAGGCACTCAAAGTAAGATCATTATCTTTTCAATACCATAGGCTAAAATGAACTGTTCCCTTCAAGTATTTAAAAATTCTCTTCACAATAGTCACATGAGATTCCTTAGGATTATCTTGAAATATAGAAAAAATACATACAACATTCATGATATTAGGTCTAGTTTGAGTCAAAAAAATTAATCCACCAATCATTGATCTATATCTAGTCTGATTTGCCTTTGAAGAATTGTCATCTATTGTCAACTTACATCCAGTCACCATGGGTGTACCGAGTAGCTTTGAATCTTCCATACCAAATTTCTTTAGCAATGGTTTCACATACTTGTATTGAGATATAAAGATCCCTTTATCTATCTGAGTAATTTGTAATCCCAAAAAAAATTCATCTCTCCAATCATTGACATCTCAAACTCATTCTGTATCTCATTAGAAAACTTCATGCACAAACCATCATCTCCTCCAAAGATGATATCATCAACAAAGACTTCCACAATCAAATCTTTATCATCATAAATCTTGAAATATATATTACTAGCAATAGTACCTTTGTTAAATGCAAGCTTCAACAAATACTTGTCCAATATGGCATACCAAGCTCTAGGGGCTTGCTTGATTCCATACAATGCTTTCTTCAACCGAAAAACTATATCTCCTTGATTAGTCAATTGAAATCCATCAGGTTTCTCACTGCACACCTCTTCTTCCAATTCACCATTTAGAAATCTTGACTTGGCATCCATCTGATAAACCTTGTAGTTTTTGTAAGAATCATAAGCAAGAAATAGTCTCACAGCTTCAATTCTAGTAATAGGAGAAAAATTCTCTTCAAAGTCGATTCCTTCCATCTGAGAATATCCTTCATAGACCAATCTTTCTTTGTTTCTAATAACTACACCTTGTTCATTCAGTTTGTTTCTAAAAATCCATTTAGTTCCAATTAATTTTTTGTCCTTAGATCTAGGAACAAGAATCCATGTATTATTCTTATCAATTTGTTGAAGTTCTTCTTTCATGTATTCAATCCAATCTTCATATTTCCATGCTTCATTTGCATTACTTTGCTCATTCTTTGATATCAAACAATATTCTTCTACAATTCTTCTCCTAGTTTGGACATCTTTGTTCTTATCACCTATAATCTGATTTTCTGAATGATTTAATCTCACATACCTTGGAGTCTTAGGATTTTCTTGAACTTCAAGCTCTTGTGATCTCTCTTCTATACTTTCACTAGTTTCTCTTTCCTCTTGATCTTCTTGATTCACCAGATCAATCTAAATTTGATTTGAAGTCTAAAATTTTTTTGTACTATCATTCTAATCATCATAATCATATCCAAAAGTTCTTGATGGTCTAGCAATGTATTCATCAACCTTAACATTTTCACTTTCAACCATTTTCCTCAATCTCTTATTGTAGCACTGGTAGGCCTTACTCTTAGTAGAATAACCAAGAAATATTCCTTCATCACTCCTAGCGTCAAACTTTCCTATATATTCGTCTCTTCTGATATAGCATTTACTCCCAAAGATTTTGAAATATATAACAATAGGCTTATGACCGAACCATAGCTCAAAAGGGGTCTTACCAGTATCAACTTTGATTTTTACCTGGTTGAGGATAAAAATAATAGTACTCACAACTTCTCTCCAATAGATATGAGGAACATTTCCTTCTACCATCATAGTTGTAGCAACATCTTGAACTATCATGTTATTCCTTTCTACAACTCCATTTTGTTGAGGGGTTTGTGGTGTAAATAATTGTCTCTTTATCCCATGCACTTCATAGAAATAATTAAACTCACCAAAAGTGAATTCACCACCTGTATCTGATCTCAGACATTTAATCTTTAGACTTGTCTCTGTCTCAACCATATCCTTGAAAATCTTGAACTTTTCTAGAGCTTTAGATTTCTCCCTTAAGAAAGTAACCCACATCATCCTAGAATAATCATCAATAAGCAACATGAAATACCTATAACCTTGCACACTTATGATTCTAGTAGGACCACACAAGTCAGTATGCACAAGCTCCAACAATTCATTTGAACAATTTTGTTTGCTCCAAAATTAAATTTTATTTTGCTTTCCTAACTGGCATTAGAGGATTTTACCAGCTTAGGAAGATATCTCACTGCCCGAGTAGAACTTATCTTGATAATATTGTCAAAGTTTACATGGCACATTCTCCTATGCCACAACCAACTTTTATCAACTTGAGAAATCATAAAACTTTTACCAGTGGCATTTAGGTGAAAAATGTTATCTTTTATTATTTAACCTGAAGCAATCACATTTTCAGAACTTCCCAATATTTTATACTTTCCATACTTGAATTTAAGATTGTATCCCTTATCAAACCTCTATCCAACACTTAAAATATTATGCTTCAAACCTTCCACATTAATAACATCATCGGGATTGTGCTTACCATCAAAAGAAATACATCCTCTGCCATGGATTATACCACCATTCTTATCACCAAATCTTACAACACCACGATTATACTTTTCCAAGCTCACAAATTTTCTTTTATCACCTATCATGTGATGAGAGCATCCACTGTCAATTAACCATTCATCCTTTTCTTCAACTCGATCAGCTAGGTATTCCTCCACATTTGTGCAACTAGCAGATTCAGTAGACACATGATTATTTTCCTTGATAGCAATAAACACAAACTCATCTTCACTTACATTCCCTTTATCAAATTCATCATCTATCACACCTTCATCAACAACATAATAACACTTCTTTTGAAATCTAGTCTTGTTATGTCTTTGCTTAGGGAATCTTTTTGTACACCTTGCTGCAAAATGACCTATCTTATTGTAAGAAAAAGATTTAATAGGAAATTTACCCTTATACTTACCTTCTCCTCTAGCTTCTCTTTTGACTATAAGTACTTCAAGCTCATTCAATTCTCTTTCTTCTTGTTCTTCAATCTGTCTCATTTCTTCCTCATACTGAAATACCTTTCTAGAAGAACTTTCACCCAGATCATATCTTTGCTTATCTCTTCTGGAGGTAGTAGCTTTGAGTGCAGATTCTATCTTAGGAAGGGAATCACCAAATTCACTCAACTCAAAAGTAGTAAGTTTACCAATCAATAAATCTCTGGTTACATTTGTCACAGTCTTGAGCTCCTCAATAGCTGTATCTTTGATTTTGTATGCATGAGGCACGGATCTAAGAAATTTAGCAACAATCTTCAATTCATCTAGTTGTCCACCAACAAATTTGATACCACACACAAGTTCATTCACTCTTTGCATGAAAGTAGTAATATTCTCATCATCACCCATTATCAACAATTCATATTTCCTTTTTAGACTCTATAGCTTAGCAATCTTCACATTAACATCACCTTCATACAAAGTTTCAAAAAATTTCCAGATCTCATAAGCAATCTTCAAATATATAACATTCGTCATCTCTAAATCAATCAAAGCACTAAAAAATGCTTACTTAGTCCTAATATTATATTCAACATCCCTAATCTCAACAGTTGTAGTAGGACCATTTTGAGGAATAACATACTTATTACTTGTAATGTTCCAGTAAGATTCACCAATGCATCTCAGATGACACTTTGTTCGAGTCTTCCACAAAGAGTACTTTGTTCCATTAAATCTCAAACTATCCTTCTTATATGTTGTCATCACAAATCACCTCAAGTTGTTAAATTTCTTCCAAGGAACCTGCTTTGATACCAATTGTTGGCAACACAAAGGAAGACAACTGAGAGGGGGTGTGAATCAGGGGGGGTTAATCAGTTCTCACAGAATTTTAAACCTATTAAATTTAGTAACCCATATTCTCAGATCTCAATAATAACCATGAAAGCATAAATCAGCAAGACATTAAAAACACAAATAACACCAAGATTTTTGCAAGCAAACCTTGTTAGGGGAAAAACGAAGATGGAGGTTAATCCACAAGTTTATACTTCGTTAAAAGTATGGAAAAATGGGGAATGCACATGTATTTAGGAACACTTCCTAGAGCTCACTACTTAAATACAAAAGGCTTACTGCCCAAGGGAAGACTCACTATCTTACAGTAATATTTAGATTAAATCCATCTGAAGATCTTGAATGGAGAAAATAAAAATTTTTAATGCCTAATTATAGTTTCGGTTAAGCACATGAATATTTATTCACTCTTCTTCACTTATATTCACTCTTATTCACACTCTTCTCTATCTTTGAAATATTTAGAACATTATTCATGTACACACACTCGCTCACTTGCACACATTCACATTGAAATGAAAAAACAATCACTTATATATATTTGCAACAAGGAATCACATTGCTACATGTCAGCTTCAACAAAATAATAAGATGAATACAATCTGTCGGCCCAAAACAATAAATATTATTAATGTGAATCTACCAAGGTTGGCCACAACATAGTAGAGACCCAGAACAATGTCCTTGAACATAAAACACCTTCAAAAATTATTCCTTGAAGGTCCACAACATGCTACAAACACCTTGTCAGGCATGAACATGAAAAACATGAACACACAAGAGAAAATCATCGACTAGAAGCACAATAATCAATGTGGATGTGCAACATAGATAAAGCATGGTCTAGAAACATCCACAAATACAACCGGAGCATACACAACAACTCATATTACCAGAATCGCATTATCTTCTTCCAAGAATACCAGCTATAGTAGTAGAATAACTACCGGAACACAAAAAACCATAACTTACTCAAATCTTCATGCACACCTCTGAAAATTTTGGTGGATAAACTATATAGGATTTTTAAAAAATCCTTTAATCCAAAACTTCTAACCATCAACATACTGATCTTCATGACTTCACAAACAACCTGCAACTTATTTTATTACAATTTTCTCAATATCCTTGACATGTATAGTCTTAAAGACATTAATTCTAATAGTGTTGACATCAATGGAAACCAAATATAGCAACACAACCACAACATTCAACAACATGAACACTAGAGTTTTGTGTGGAAAACCATAGTGGAAAAAACCATGGTGAGGATTAGCTCATAATATAGTATAACCGGTTATAATATATTACAAAGGGTGGCTCACTGCCAACTCATTATCCAAAATGCCAGGCTCACTACCTACACATAAATAACAAAATGTCTTATATCCAGAGTATGAACCGATGGAGTTACACCTAAAAAATGCAGATTCAGTTCCTTTGATGCTCTTTAAATTCACATACCAATACATATATATTTTCCTTGATTCATATTCACATTCATCCCTTCATATTTAATCTCAAAAATATCTAATATATATCTAACTCATCCACAAGCATCAATTAGGTCGGCCTAATTAGATGCATTCCTTATTCACCAAAATGATAATTTTAAGCTTCAAGCATGTATCATTCTACAACATGTCAACATGGAACTATAATAGATCACACATACATCCACAATACAAAATTAATTCAATATACCACCAAATGTACATTAGGTTAGCCAGAGATAGACCTAACAGAAAAAGGTAGAAAAAAATAATGCCAACTCACCATATGAGCACCTAATCACATAATATTTTGAACTTGTAAGATTAAAACATCTAAAAATAATTTCCCAAAACCATAAGCAATGATAGTCATTAGTAGAGGATTGCAGACCAAAATATTGGAGGAAATTTATGCATACTGAATTCAGAATACCAAATCAACTTTGAATTTAAACTTGTACTTGCAACTCATATAACATGGTGACACAAATGAAAACACAAAAGCTACATAAGGATATGTTCTTCTTAATTCTTCTAAAGATAAAAGGTACACATTATTTTCTACCAAAGTTCCTTTTATATGCACATAAATATTATCAAGTGAATTGTAGTTCATTATGCAAATGTATACAAGAGAAAATATTGCACAAGTTCCACATAAATGTTGTCTTTTATTGATAATTATAAATGTATAGTGTCCCACACAAGACGTGGGAATAACTATTTCAATACAATATAATATGGAAACTATACAATTGAAGAAGTAGAAAAGGGAAAAATTATATGCAAGGAGTAGGGATCCATCATTGCCTAAATGATGAACCACAAGGTTGAACTGCTACATCTTTAGCCTCCTTTAGCTTGGTTGCTCCAGAAGTTTATCTATTGCTACTTAAAATTCCTGCAAGAGATGGGAAAAGTTGTGTTAGAGCTCGAGACCCATATTATCTACATACACTACATCAAAAAATATATAGTCTACTCTTATAATGCATAAAAATAGTTTTTTCAACATCATGGATATGAAGGAAAATCAAAAGATCATCATCAATATCCATCAAATTTTGAGCTTCATTTTTTTTATCTAACATGTTTATTCACTATGCATATATATGTGGAATTTTCATTTCTAGATTATTTTCATTTAACATCATAGCATGTGGAGTAAAATGGGCTCCCACAAGGGTTGAGATCAACATGATTCCTTCTTGTTTTAAGAGGGATGATTACATTTATCAACTTGGAGCATATATCTCATCACCTACAATGGTGAGCTAGTTGACTTCACTATCATAAATCATAAAATATTTGGTTGATTGGAACCCCATAAGAGAAGACAACCACTATGATTGGACAATGTAGCAAAGTTAAAGTGAGTCTATCATTGGCTCATAAAGTCACAAAGATCATGGAACCTCAATTTTTAGTAGTTCTTTGTCTAAGTGTTCAACATCTTATTCTAAATTGGTGATCACTATCCACTATCACCAAGTGTTAAAGTTTATGAACTTGAAGGAAGTCTTGCTCAACAAGGGCCTAATGTAAGGTATGGTTTGGGGGAGAGAAAAGTAATTGTGTATGATATATTGGAAGGACTCACCAACATTGATGAATCTGACATTTTTCTTAAACCCTATGGAAGGTCCCTTAGACCCAAAAAATTTCAGATATTAAGAGCAAGTGGAAGAAATTTACAATGATACCCAAAAAAAATTAATCTCAAGAGTACCTATCTTGGAAATAATTTGTGGATGACTTTGAGTGCATTAGTAATGATGTGATGGGTTATTATGAAAGGGAAACTATGTTTTTGAATGCTGCAAATAGCATGTTGCATCGAGGTAGAGTATATTTGGATCAGATTACGAAAAGAGAAAACTATAATTTTTGTTGTTTTACAAAAAATAGATGAACCGAATGGGGCTCAGAATTTAGAAACTTTTAATAATCAGAATGCAAGTTTAGGTAATGCAGTGGGTTTGGAAATGAAGCAAAATAACTTAGAAAAAGACAAAGAAATAAATGAGAAGGATTTATCAACATACATGCCACAACACCCTTTGTTCTATTTATATGAGAATAGGACTGAAGAAGATGTAAGATTGGTTGAAGATGACCCAAATAATTTACCAGTTGAAGGTAAGTTGATAAGTAGAATGTCAAATATGAGTGATTTCAATCTCCACCTTGGGATTATAGAGGCGCTAGATGGTGAAGACTCTATTGAGTTGATGTTATGGAATATAGAGAATTTGCGATCCCGAATATCAAAATGAGAAAATCAACTTTAAAAGTTTGTGAAAAGGATTTCTATAAATAACATAACACATAACTCATTTTTTACTCATTCTCCAAAAGGGATAGTGCAAGGTCCCATGTTCACTTTCTTAGGTAAATCTAGAATCCAAGTGCATGTTGATAGAGACAACAAAGTGTAAATATGAAACCTTCCTTATCAGTACATTTGTGATTTTGACATCAATAATTTAGTAATGTCAGGTAATTCCATGGAAGTATATATTGAACCAACTAGGCATGGATTCATTAAGACATCTCACTAGTGTTTTTTAGGTGATTCAATGAAGTTAGATCATTAACTGAGAACACAAAGAATGAAAAATATCACAAAATAACATTTTTTCACCATCTTTTGTTGTGGCCAAATCATAGTTCTATTTTCCTTTACAGATTGGTAAATATCTCAGTATTTTCATTATTTTCTTCTAGGGAAAGGAAAAATTCTTGCATTTAAAATAAATGACTTGGGAAGGAGAAACAAAAAATGAGGAAATACTACACAATATAATAGTTTTTACATTCATTTTTCATGGCCAAGGTATAGGCATTTCATTTCTTCCTAGAAAATTTAATGAATCTCAACAATAGAAGTATCTATATTATTGATTCTATTCATAGAATCAATCATAGCCAATAACAAGATATAAAAAAATCTCATAATTTCCATCATAAAATACAACTTACTAGAGGAGTCGGTCTAGCCAGTGCAAAGATTGCTCAAAATTCTGAAGCCCTAATTCATCAAGAAACCCTAACCCTAGTGACGCAACAAGGTAGATAATTGAAGAAAAAAAGAATGCATAGTAAAGCCCATGACCAAAGATTAGGTCTTTTCATTTAGGTTTTTGACATAAAGCTATTCTGGCCCATCAAGTGATTTAAATTACTTTATTTTACAAAATTCATAAGGATTAATACCCTGGCTATGAGCAAGGATTCTATTTACATTGCTAAATTCCTAGTCGAGTTCATGTCAGCTTCCTTAATTTTTGAATGAAGTTTAAAAAAAAAATAACTATGTAAACAAATATTAAAGTAATGTCTTATAAATTACTTTAATATTTCATGCAAGGAATTAAATAAACAATCACATAGTAAATATTAAAGAAAGTTCTAAGTTATTCGCTTTAGTATTTATTATCTTTATTCCATCAATCATGTAAAAATTAGGAGGTGGGGATAACTAGAGTGCCTTTGAAGTTGTTTTTCATGCAAATTATGAGGAGTAAAACTAGAGATTTTTGGGCTTGATTTTAAGTTGACTGGATGAGTTTGAAGTCCACTTGGGTCAAACTAATTGTGACAGTGAGTTTGAGGCTATTTTGAGCTCAAGTTACATCATTTTTGACCCCTCTCTTTGGGGCTTTCCATTTTTTCTCATGGCAAAGATTCATGGAGAGATTTTTATGTTGAGTTGAATTCAACTAACTCAATCTAACTCATTGAAGTCATCTTTTGTATATAGGGAAAAGACTTAGTCTTTTTTTACTTGGTTCTTGTGTCCTACTCTCTTATGCATTGCAGAGAGTTAGAAAGTTTTGTAGCTCAACTTCAGATTTTATAAAAAAAAATTATTTCCAGTATTATTTTTTAGTATTTGTAGAAGTTTCCTTCCATTTTCCAATAAAATTAAGGTGTTTACCTTCAAAGTTTCAAGTGTTGTGTCTTTATGTTTGATTTTGATCAAAATTTAATGAATTTTGATATGAAATCCTTAATTTCTATCTCATTCATATTTGCATGTACATAAAATTAGTTTAATATCATAGGTCATAGGTTGTGCATCTATTTAATCCTTTCTTTTAAGTTGAGAAAACTCAAGTTTCCTTCACAAAAATATATTTTTCTCAAAGCTCGTCTATGAATTATTTTTGTGATTCAAACTAACCAAATTAAGTTATGTAAACAAATCTCTTGAAACTTATTTATGAATCAATTGCATGTTTCTTACCAGTTTGGTGTATCACCTCCTAGGATTATATTTTTATTTCATATTATCTTTTCATCCCTTTTCCAACCAAATACATCTTTTTCATAGAAAATCAAAAGGGGAACCAACCCACAATCTAGAGATTCACCTTCATTATGAGAAACCCATAGGCTCAAAGGTTTTTCCATGTTACACAAGATTGTTGAGGTTGTCAAGATTTGAATTTGGATGCAATCATGCATGTTAACTATTTTTGGCACACCGAGTGGGACTCTTTGAAATCTCATAGTTCAAATCTCATCATTTCATTACTGGTTTTGGTGTGTGCATCAATAATCTTATCCTTTCAAGGAAATAAATCAGCACACTTGGAAACTCTGATAAGTATTTTTTTGGTTTCACTTTGGCTAGGCGTTGGTTTGTTTCAGGCAAGTTTGATTTTTTCTTATTTTATAGATTTTGAATGAATAAACATGTCTATGTTTCATGGAAGCATGTTTTATCACACCCCATTTCATGAAAATACTAATCATGCTCCCCCTTATTATCTATATCAAGTTGAGCAAGAAGCTAGTTTTACTCCAATTTATTTTGCTACACAAGGAAACCAACATGTTCAATATGTATGACACTCACCCACCCCTGCTCAATCATATTAGCATCCCACTCAATTTTTCAATCAACCTCAAGAAACATATCTGATGTAAAATTAGTTTAAACACTCTCTTAATCACTTCCAAGATTTGGAGGTTAGGTATATGAAGAATAGCATGAATGATATCAAGGACAAATTGTTAGACTTCACAAAATAGATAGAAGAGATCAAGACATGACAAGAGTATGATCAATAATATGAAGAGATGGCTTATCAGGCCTATCCCTATGAGCAAGACTTGCTAATGCAAAGGAGACAATATGAATAAGATCTTGCAAGGGAAGTTGTTGCTAGGGAATACCAAATGAGAATATTGGTTGCCCAAGCACAAAGAATGGAATCTCAATTAACTTCTTACATTTTAGATCAACTTCAAAAGGAAGTACTTCCAAGGTATGAAATTCCAATTTCCAGTCAAGGTAAAGCTCTTAACTCTTCAAATCAGCCTCTTAAGCTTGAAATTCCAAGTTTCATAAGCCTTCATCATTTGCAAGTTGAGGAAAGTAATCATGTACAGCCTATTATAGTCACAAAACAAACCATTGATCACGATAGGTCACTCATCATGGAAAGGATTAGAAATATATATCCACTACATTTAGTTGTAGAGTATTACCGATTAGAGAAGAAAAAGATTAAATAGGAGAAGACCTTTCAAGAGGAGTCTTTCAACGCTTTATCTAATAATTTTCTTGGTTTTGTTGAAAATAATCAAGTTGTTTCAATAATTCAGCCAGGATAGCAAGGTGAAGAAGTAAAAGAGGCTAATCAATAATATCAATGTACACATTGGACTGATAAGTGAGCTTATTTTATTGAAAATGATGAAGAAGGTGTGATTCTAATTTCACCAACAATATTTTTAGAACAACAAGAATATGCTCAACAATATGAGAAGTTGTTGGTTGAAGCTAAGAAATTTGACAATGGGATCTTAGATCAAGTAGAAGAGTGTGAAGATAATCCTTTCATGGAGCTTACACAACTATGTGAGAGCTGTTATGAGGTAGAAAAAATACTCTTTTATCAAAAACCCAAGAGGACTGTAATGAAGATACATTTTGGAATGATCTTGATGATATTGTTAAAAATTTAGATAATGTGAATAAGGTTTCAATTAGTTTATTTGATGAACTTCCTAGATTTGAGGATGAAAATGAAAATAGCATGTCTATGCCAAGTCATGACCAATAGAGTATTGAAGACCATTCAAACAAGGTGCTGATTTGTGAAAAAATATATGAAAGAAAGCATGATTTGGATGATCGAGAGCTTGAAGAGAATCTATTTCAACATGAAATTGAGCTTTTCTTCTCATGCTTGGATGTTATTCCAACACCTTTGGAGGAGGAAAGTATTTATCAATAGGAGCAACCTGTAGACAAAAATCACCTTGGGTAGGAAGAGAAAAAGGTGGAAGTGACCATATTTCCAAATGAGTCACTAAGAATGAAGTAGACTAGTCACAAAGATGAGATAAAATCAACAGTACATGTCCAAGAAACCAACAATAAAATTCCATGTTTCATCCTTTCAAGAGGATGCACAATCAGAGATTTAGCTAAGAGGAGTACTAACAAGATACAATTGGTTGTCAATGACCCTAATGATGAGACTATAACTATGGAACAACAAAGCCAAATCACATATTTAACCCATAAAAATAGTATTTATGATAAGTTTTAGATGGTGAGTGACTTTTTTTTTATTCTTTAGATAGTTCTACAACATTATTTAGCATATGTTCTTATGGTTCATATCATATTAGTAATCAATCACCTTGTAAAAAATCTTATGTTGATTAGGAGGGGAATTTATTTCCCAATAATAATTAAAGGTTATGTCTGATGACTACCATTGTTGGGTAGTGTAGGGAAAGGTAGAGGTTTCCAGTTAATAAGAGCTATCTGCATATTCTTTTCAGTTCAATTTTTGTTTTCCATTAAGTGTGGATGCACATGTTTGTTTTTTCTATCCTAAATAGAGCCATGGTAGTTATTTTTAGTTTTAGTTTTTCTGCTCTATAGTTCCTGACAGTTGAGATACAAGCAGTGATATTAGAGTTAGTAGATGACATTCTATATTCTCTTGTATTGCTTCGTTCTTGACAAGAAAGTATTTATGTGCATGTTATTCAAGTTCATCTTGTGTGTTATGTTAGATTAGATCCTTACATTCATTTAATGTTCTTTAATTAGATCATTGGTGCATTTAATTTAATAGAACATACCCAATCATAATGTCACATGTAAGAGAAACTAGAATTTTTTTTAATTAGATCACATTAAGCATGTTGAATCATGGAGACATTTATTAATAGTCTTACAAAGATTATTTCATAAATCACATTTCCATTTAACATTAAATACCTTAACATAAATAATAACAAATAAAATGATTATATATATATATATATCCCAAATTTTCAAGTACATGTTATCAATATATAATGCTAATATGGCCTATGACTAATAGATCCCTCAGGATCTGGTGATTACATTTGTCTAGAGATAGTCTATTGAGAGACTGTTGTATGTGATCATGAGCATGAAATGATAAGAGCATCTAATGTATATTGTAGACCATGTGCTCATCCAATGGCATCTCGGTGCTCCTCCTCTAGGAATTGTCTCTCTCCCTATAGCTTGGCTACCTCTGCATTGAGTCTCTTGACCTTTGTTGGACCTTGAGATGACCAGATCTCCTCATAGGTAGCCTTGGATTGGTCTACACACCTATTAGTGCCATCGTATGCTACTCTTATTCTGACATAAGGCTTGAACAACTCTTGATCTTTCTCCATGATGGGCGGGGGTATGTAGTATATAGCCTCATCTCTAAGAGTGGGGGGCACTATCTCAATAGTGAACTTCTAGTAGAGGTCCAGTAAATCTCTCACAACACTTGCAAGATAGAATTTATAAAGTTAATCAGTACACATGATGATATATATACAAAAAATTAAACCCATAATCATGAGAGAATAAGCATAATCATAAATAAAATGTCATCATATAGGTCTCAAGTTGGTTTTGTAAAGGCAACCTCATCCTATGTAGGAGGCATGGAAGATGTGCTAGCCTCTCTATACTCATGGGTGCTAAAATTTGTTGTGGCTACCGACTATGATCTGGTAACACAAATGGGAGATGGATCTTCCCACTCATGGGAAACTAGACCCTCATATGCCATGTTTCTTCCCTCACTCATGGGCTCCTCCTCCTCGACCTCCTCTTCTCCCTTCTAATCAAGGTCTAGTGTCAAGTCATAGTCCTCATCTATCTCATCTATGAATAGGTCGACATCCCTAATTTCTATATCATCGATTATATCCTCCTCATCATCCCTTTGATCTAGGATTGGTCCTACATATCCTATCATCTGATCCATGGGGAACATAGGATTTTTTCATTCTACTATCCACCACTCTTAATATGTATTTGTAGTACCAGCTTCATCAGTGTCAGAGACTGGGGGCATGTCATGGTAACTATCATCAAAGTCACTAGAGATGACCTCATTAGAGGTGAATCATCTAGTGTCTCCTACCCTCCAAGAACTCAACACCAATCGCTTATATAAGCGTCATGCTATTGATGCTCCTTGAATCTGACCAAACTATTGCATGACACAATTGTAGTAGAATGGTCATACTATGTAATCATGTCTACCCAATCCAAATATATCCCTCTAAATCCTTCTCAATTATTGAGTCTCATCCGACCACTATGGTATCAGATGGTAAGGTCTCTACATAGTCTCCTCTTGATCAAGGTGGTAAAATCTGACTCTCCAATATAAAAGATCTTCGATTTTCCATGCCTATATCAGTAGATAACTAAAGGAATGACTATATCCAATGGGGGATACCGAAGGGAATCCTATCATTATGGTGCATGTTATATGCTCCAGACACCATATCTATAGCAGTGTACAATGCACCATATTTTCCACCTCACGATATACAAACCTCTTAAGATCATTATATAAATGTGCGAAAAGGCTATGGCTCTAGACGTATACTATCCTGTGGTGTTCCATATGTCTAATCATGTGCACTAGATCATGTGCACTAGGCCTCTATCTAGGTGTGCTCCCCATCCATTAGGGATGAGTACTAGTGATACTATAAAAACCATAATCTTCCTCAAGAGTGAATATCGTGCATAGAGTAGCCACACTAGCTCAATGCGTGTCCCCACGATCTTCTCTCAAATTGGTCCAGCCAAGCAATATCTCATATCATCTTGCATTTATAAATATGAACGCTCCCTTGCAAAGGATACAGCCTCACCACAAATAAGAACTTGAAGGATGTGATGAATGTCCTCCAAGGTGATCATCATCTCACCTATAGGTAGGTGAAAGGTAAAACTATCAACATCCAATCTCCAAGCTAATTCCATCAACATGGTATTATGGTACCTCATGGGAGGCATGTGGTACACCCAGTAGATACCAATAGTCTAGAATGTCTAAAAATATGCCTCTAATAGTGTCAAGACCATATCTCATATGTGACAAAATTGTCTACCATTGAGATGATGTTGTGATCAGGAGGGTGTTTAACAAAAAAGAGGAAAAATATGTCCTATAAGAATTTTAAAATCTTTACATCAATAATCAAAAAGTGTGACAAAGTTGTTCTAGTCTAATTTTCTAAAGGTCCTAGACACTTTATTTCCATTTTGGGACACTTCGTTAATAAATGATACACTTTGTAAAAAAGTGGGACACTTCACGATAAAAACGAGACACTTTTCAAAACAAATGGAATGATTTGAAAAATTCTCTTCTAGGGTCCTAAATCAACCAAGAAATGCATAAAATATAAATTAAATGCATAAAAATAAAGCTAAGGTACAAAAAATCAACTCACCTAGTGTTGAAGGTCGCCTTGCACTACCTCCTCTTGTAGTCTATCAAGTCTTGAGGGCCTATACACTCGTTGGTATGACATTTTCACTTACTCTTCAACAAAGTCAAACTTCAAGATGGTAAAAGACAAAATAATTAATAATTACTTCACTTTTTACTCTTATATATCTTAAAATTAGGGTTTTACTATATATTAGGGTTAAAATTTCCTTTCATTCAGATCAACATAATGAGGGCTACAAAGCTCTATTTTTGATGTCGTTAGTTGAATTGGAATCGTAATTTCGCTCACATTCTCATAAAATATCTATCATTATGTAGTATGGTACTTAGAAATACCCTATGATATGACTTATCCAATTTTATGTGGCTAGATTTCTACCTTGATTCCACCACAAACCAAGTAGATTAAAGGGGTCATACATCTACCCTGAAATTTGATTTCTATGAGAAGTTAGATAAGAGGATTTTTAGACAACTAACGAATTTGTGTTGTAGGATGTGGTTCCCAACTTTATGGTCTTGCAGACGACTATAGTGGGGGCTTCATTCTCTTGTATTATGAATAAATCTGTATGAGTATCCTTTTATCAAATGAAGTGCATTGTTCAGAGTCCTTTAGCTTGCATATGAACATAGTCATATGGCTACTAAAGTGGGGTTGGAATTGAAATTATACTCCCTTCTTGGACATAGTGCAATTTTCTGCCTAATTTGGATCTATTTTGGTACCCTTGCATTAAATACCCTTTTAAATCATCATTAATAGGCCCCTACAACCCTTTGTTTTAGATCTTGAGGCTTATTTAAACTAAAAACTTGACAAAATCATCAAAAGCATTAAAAAATTTAACAACCTAATCAAAAATATAAGGTGTGACTCATACACCACCTTGGGTGTACAAGTCCACCTAGGTGGGACACATATGCCACAAGTGGCATATGAGTTCCACTTGAGCCCTTTTTAGGGTTTGAGTAGAAAATTCATGTTTTTAATTCAAATTTTTGGTTGATGTCATCTTTCGAGATCCAGATAACGGTAAATTAGGTGTAATACCTATATAAACAACCTTCTAATGTCATATTTCATCTTAGCAAGAATCTAGAAGATAAATTTCAAGATCCAAGCATTCAAAAACATTTAATAATTCTTCACAAGAGCAATCAAACATTCTTCACAAGAGCATTCAAGAACTAGTAATCAAAAAATTTGAATTTTTGGAGTAGCATTATTATGTTTTTGCAGGTCTTCAAGATCACTTTTATTCAAGATCTAGCATTGTCAAGGGTTGATTATGGTTTTCTATGGTGAATCATGATGGATTCAATGTTGGGGAGATGAAAATAGCCATCAATCCAAGCCTAAAAAGTTATTTCCTAATGGATCCATCCTCCATTATCATCCTACATTCAACCTAAGGAAGGCATTTTTACAAGTTCAGATTCAAAAACTAGTTTGAGAAGAAAGAGCAGAGATTGGAGCACAAATCTGGATGTTGAATTCTTGAAAAAGTGAAATAGTACTGATACACCATAAGTAGCATATGAGTCCTACTAAAGGAAAAATTCTAGATTTTAATAGATCCTAAATTTACACTATCAAAAACCTATTATAGAACAAAAACCCCAGTGTGGGACTAACATGCCCAGACTAGTGTATGAGTCCTAGTGTTCCCTGATTTGAGTATTTTTAATGTTTTAGAGCTCATTCTAGGCATATTCAAATTCCTAGGTGCACACCTTTGATTTCTTTACTTTCTATTTTTTTTACGTGCTTTTCTAGATCATATAGTGAAGTTTTGCATTGTATTAGGTTTTAGCATTAGGTCTTGCATTCCACTAATCTTTTCAAGCCCTATCTTGGTCGTAAACCCTTCTTTAGTTTCTAATCAAACCCTATGACAACCCTATTGCAAGATCTCTTTCTCCTTTTCTTACCTTAAATTGAGATCTCTAGGGTTTTCCTTGAATGAAAGTGTAGAAGATTGTTATTCTATCTCCCAACCATATAAGCAAACAATTTTCAACCTTTTAGTATCTTTGTCATTTTACTATAGAAAAATGTATCGCTCTACATTTTCACACTTTATTGGGTCCTCCCTATTAAAATTGGGCTTGGTTATGCCTTATTTGGCCTTATTTTGCATTCAGAAGCCCTAATTAATGCATCTTTCAAAGAATAATATAGACATATATCAAATGACCAATTAAAAATTAATGATTTTCGATTATATGACCTAGATTTAGTGATCTAGGACTCATACACCACCTTAGTGTTAGAGTAAAGGTCTTAACTTAAATATGTTGATTAAGTTACATTTATTCCCTTCTTAAGATTTCACGTTAGTTTGTATAAAGTGACATTTAATAATTATATTAATTATTAAATGTTATCCTATTAGGGCTTCTATTAGGGTTTTTCCTATTAGGATTTTATTAGGGTTTGCATGATCTCCTTTTTATAAGGATTGATCCCATTGTATTTCATATCAATTCATTCTCTCATTCTCTCTAATATATACATTTTCAGTTTTAAGAGAATCCTTGCTTGTTTGTCTCCATCTCTTCTTTTGTGACAGATTATTTGCATACAAGTGATCTTTGGGGTTTGCGATGTTGTATTTTCTCAACTCCTACATGGTATTAGAGTTGCACACATGTTGCTTCCTATTCTTGTTTAGGAGATTTTTGGAGCTTCAAGGGTTTGGGGTTTGTTTTCTTGATCTAGAGCATACCTACAATTTTGAAGCATTTTCAGCTCAAACGGACCTCGCCATTGCATCCACAGCAGTCCAAAACCCCTAAATCGACTATTCATTTGACCATTTTGGACAAAGTCAAAATTTGAAGCAAATTTTTTTTGCAATTCGATCGTACGACCATCCGCCTGCCTGGTAAAAATTTCAAAATTTTTTCTGGTTTTTTTTTCGTAAAAAAAATCATTATTTTTTTCTACAACAAATTGAATTTATTGTAATAGTTTTTTGATTTTTTTTTTTTTTAAAATCACAAAAAATCAAAAAATAAAGTTTTTAAGCCTTTTTACGGCTTGCTCAGGCCGAAAGTGCTTATGGTACCTTGCGCAGGCCGGTACCTGCACAGTCCCCTGCGCAGGGAACCTGTGCCCACGTGCCTCCCCACCCAAAAAAAATTGTAATTTTTTTTTTTTTTATTATACTATTTTTTTTATGATTTTTTTTTATATAAAAGCATTTTTTTTCTGTACTAGCCCGATTGTACATTTACGGAGACAGCCATTTGGCCGTCAAATTTAATCCACTGATTTTGTTGCGACGGCCGTATGATCGTCAAATTTAACCTAGGACTGGTTTTTTCCCTCCTTGGAGCTGATTTATTCTGGAGGCCGTAACTTGGGCATACAATATCATTTTTTGGCAAATGAGATATTGTCAGAAAGCTGGTTTTCTCATCTTTCGAATGGTGTGGGTCTGATCACTTCTTTTTTTCGTTGTTGCATTCTACAACCAGTTGAAGACAAAGGGGCTATTTTTAGTCCCAATCTCATAACTTTTGATCAGTTTCTCCTTTTTTTGCAATATCAGCGGCATTGGAACCGTATTTTAGGGCTCTTCAGTTTCATCCATGCCATTTTTTCAGATTTCACTCTAGGTATATTTTATTCAGTTATTTGTGTTTTCACAATCTGGTGGATTACCTGGACATATTTACTCTTGGAAACCTTTTGTTCACAGGGGGTGCTTTGTTCTTGGTTGTTCTTCATGTATTTCCAGCATTTTGTCCTTTGAGGACATTTTTTGAGCATCATTTGTAAGCAATCTTTTATGTAAACACACAGATAAAGTGCCACACTATTGTACATGCATCTTTTGGGGATTTTGCACATAAGGTTGTGCCATATTTTGTACTCGCACTGATATTATAAAGTGCCATGAGGGGTTGTGTAGTTTTCCTTTATTTTTCCATCACATTTTTTTCTGGTGAGTATCCCTCCACGATGACATTGAATCCATACCGTGGGGGGTTGTGTAGTTTTCCTTTGTTTGCCATCACACCTTTGTCCAGTGAGTCTCCCTCCACGATGACCATGGATCCATCTGATTCCAGCCTCATGCATGTGTGCTTTTTTTTTCACACCACTTTTTCAGTTGCAGGTGCTATCTTGCATACTTTCAGATGTTTCTTCTCCTTCATGCACTATAGGGTGTTTCACATCATTTCAATGGATCTGTCAGGCTCTCCCAGTTCAGCATTATGGGGGGGTTATTCTATTGTTCGTGATAATTCTTCCTTGGTTCCGCCTTGGAAGGAATCTTCCATTCTCAGTTGATTAGTGTTTCAGACTATTGGTTCTTGTGCCATCTATATCTTCGTTCCAGTTGTTTGCCTTTGTTTTCCATCTAATTCAAGTAGTGTCGTATGGGCACTTATGCAGATTATTGTCTTCTTGTTCTTGGTCATCCTATCTTCAGTGGAGGTTCTTCAACACCATAGTAGTCATCTTTCGACAATTGTTTACAGCTTCTTTTGCTTTAGTGAAGTTTCTTCTTGGCTTTCTGCATCTCTTTTTGGAGTAGATCTTTTTCCCATGAGGTTTTCTCTATTTCTCCTTTTTACAGAGATTTTGTTGTATTTGGGTACTTGATCTGGCATAGTTTTTGGGACCCATGTTTTCCTTCTTGCATTGTAGTTACCTTTGCTTTTCTGCATTTTTTTGTAGCTGCATTGTTGCTCATCTTAAGGGGGGGTGTTAGAGTAAAGGTCTTAACTTAATTATGTTGATTAAGTTACCTTTATTCCCTTCTTAATATTTCATGTTAGTTTGCATAAAGTGACATTTAATAATTATATTAATTATTAAATGTTATCCTATTTGGGCTTCTATTAGGGTTTTTCCTATTAGGGTTTTATTAGGGTTTGCATGATCTCCTTTTTATAAGGATTGAACTCATTGTATTTCATATCAATTCATTCCCTCATTCTCTTTGATATATACATTTTCAGTATTCAGAGAACCCTTGCTTATTTGTCTCCATCTCTTCTTTTGTCACAGGTTATTTGCATGCAGGTGATCTTCAGGGTTTGTGGTGTTGTATTTTCTCAACTCCTACACTTAGACATAGGGATCACACCCATGTTTTAGGTCCCTCATCTAAATTTACATTAAACTAATCCTTTCTTGAAAATATTTTCCCAAGCTTAGCCTAATGGGACTCATAAGCTAAAACTAGAGGATGAGTCCCACTTAGCTTAGTCATAATTTAAATTCAAATTCTTGATGGGATTTTATTCTCCTAGATCTGATGTCAACTTGCGGTGTTTTAATTTTAGGAAATTTGGCATAAACAAGTATAAATAGAAGGTTATTTCAAATATTTTATCCTAGCAACTTTCATGAGAAAGTGTGACCTAAGAATTCAAGGACCCTAGAAATTCAAGACTTTACAAGAAAATTCAAGACTGGTTATAAAGCATTTTGGAGCATTACTCATGTATCAATCATCATGTCAGATTCATCATCCATCATGTTTGTTTTTGAGCTAACAATTGTGATGTAGATTTCATGATTCAAGGAAGAATTCAAATCAATATCCATATCATTCAAGCAAGAGTCAAGATCCACATTCATGCTAGCCATCTTGTACATATTTTTAGCATCTTATTCAATGGTTTGGTGAGTTTCAACATAACATATTTGTTCATTTATCATTCCTCTCTATTTCATTTCATTTAAAGGTTTGATTACCAAAATAGGGTTTGACCAAGGAAAAATCTTATCCACTAACAAAAAAAAATTTGTCCATCTCTTAGCTGTGTTATTTGCAGATCTAGGTGGTTTAGGTTGAAGATCCATTAAATAAAAGGATTGGAGAAAAGTTGTCAAGTTGTCAAAGTTTTCATCTACCTTGCAAGATCACAAAAAGTCATATACAAAGCATAATTCAACATTTTAGAACCAGAGACTTTGTAAGAAGGAATCTATAGGGAAGCACTAGAGGATATCAAAGTTTTGGAGCAACCCTAATATTAGGTATAAATCACCACTTGTTGCATATGAGTCCCAATATACCTATTTTTTAAATTTTTTATGTAGATCCTAATTCATTAGTTCCAAATTCTAGTTTAGTTTAAAAACCCTTAACTAGGACTAAATTTCCCCTACTAGCATATGAGTCCAAGTGTGCATCAAAATTATAATTTCCAACATTTCATACCTTTTCTCAAGAACATTCATGTTTCTAGGTTCACCTCTCTACATTCTCAGTTTACTATTCTTATTTGATCTTATTTCGAGGTCATTTACTTATGTTTTGTATATCATTTGGTTTTATCATTAATTCATGCATATTACTTGTCTTTCTAATCCCTAGCTTGGTGGTGAACCCCTTTTTAGTCTTTAATCACATCATAGGACATCCTATTACAAATATATTTCCCTCATTCTATGCTTGAATTTTCATCTCAAGGGTTTCCTTGAGTGAAACTTAAGTGAAAGAGATCCCTTGAGTTTCATCTCCCAGAAGGTGGAACACATATTTCCAATGTTTCATTTTGGTAAACCTGACCTTTAGAATATTTAATTTTATGATTTGGATGGCATAATAGTCCTAGATCTAGCTTACATTAACTTTGCATTAGGTTTTGCATTAGTTAATTTATATCTATGGTTTCTTAATCTTGCATTCGTGAAAGTGCATATAATTTGTATTTTTTCCTCTTGCACAATTTAATTTCATTTGAAATATGTAATTTCACTTACCATAGAAATCATTAAAACAAGAAAACTTAACATTCACTCATAATTTTCTGAAATTTCTACCAAAATCCCTAATCTGGGACTCATAAGCTACTCTAGGTGATTTAGTCCCAGTACAGTTTGTTTTGCCTAATTTTTGGGTATTTTGTGGTGACTATTATGTTGATCTTCTCTTTTGGTATTTGTCCTTGATGTCAAAATTGTGTTTTAGATTAGAATCTTGGTGATTGATTATTAGTTGCACTGTTTAAATTTAGATGGTTGGAACTCTTGTTTATATCCAGTCTTGGCATACTTGGTTTTGGCTTCAACATTGTGATGATGGTTTTGATGGTACTGATCTCTTGACTCCATGTGCAGATTACAAGGCATCTTGTTTATAGGATTATGATTCTATGTTTAGGTGGTATAATTCTAGTTCAACAGGTTTGACATTTTGATCTATACTGTGCTAAGGTGTTCTATAGGTTTTCATTTTGTATATCTATGTATGCTCATGATTTTCTATGTTTGATCATTGAAAATCATTTAAAGTTTATATGGTGATGAAGTTTGAATCGATGGTCAACATGAAATTTAGAGGTAATGATAAGTGTTGGCATCCTTGGAAATTGTTAACCATGGACTTGATGCTTATGGTATGGTTGATAATCATTATGTTCTTACTTCGGATTTCAAAAGTATTATGTTTTGGTGAGGCATCGAATGTCTTGGAAAAAAATGAGTTTAGGGATTTCCTTATTGAGTTTTTCATTTATCTAAGGGTGTAAACCCTAGCCACACCATCACCATGAAAGGATTTGTAATTGTTGCTAAATTTTAATGTCTCCTCTCTACTACGAATCAGTTCATTTCTCTTTTGATGTCATGATTGGTGTTTCATAGTTTACGAAAAGTTGTTGTTAGGTTGGTGTTGTCAAGGATGGAATAAGGAAGGTTGAGACCCAGGCATATATAAAATCTAATTGGTATTTTCATAATTCTCTTGCTGCTCAAATAGGTATCATTATTATTTATTTGGAGAATGATTTCAGTTTAAAAAAAATGTAAGGTATTTATTTCTTTTGATTTAAAATTAAACATGCAAGAGTGGTTTTCTATAAGGCATGTCATGTTTTTTGGTTACTCTACATTACTGATTGTGAGCATTTTGAACAATTTAGTTAGAAACTGTAAATGATGGGAAAAGTTCTCTCTAGTGAAATATGTGACTATAACCTTTGTTTCTAGATAGTATTGATGGTGTAGATTCCTTGTGTGGTCAGGGTTCAGAGTCTTCTCTCTCAAAATACACTTTCTTGGCCATTATGTCAGAAGAAATCTTTTATTTTGGATACTTTTATGAATCTCTAATAATACCTAACAAAAAATCAAACTCAATAGAAGTTAGTCATTATTAAAATCACCTCATTTTGATGGACAAAAAAATATATATTTTTGGTTTTAATTTTGGCAATTAATGAAGACATATTAGTAAGAGGAAAAAGAGGGAAAAATCACTATTTTTGAACTTTGGAAAAGGACTGAGAAAAATAGTGAGAAAAACACAGCTATTGTATTATCTATACTGTGAGACATGTTTTCATTCTAAGATTCAAAATCTGAAATATAAGTTCAATAACAAGCTGTCTCAAGATAAGACAATGGCTAGAATTTTGGAGGTTCATTCTTGAACTTTGAGAATTGTAGGTATTGTTTGTTGAGAGGCACTTGTGAGAAAAGACAGAAATAGAGAGACCCTCTATATCATTATATCTATTGTAAAAGGGGTTGGTGCTCTTTGAAATTGGTTTCTCAAATTGAGGGTTGGTGCTCCTTCAGTTGGTGCTCAGAAATCATCCAACAAGGCATTGTTAAAAGTGGTTTTTCAAATATAAGCCTAAAAAGGAAACAGTTTAGAAGTGGTTTTTCTACCCCAGGAGGGTTTTCCACTCGACATATCTTGTGTCACTTTGCTAATCTATGGTTCCTCTAATTTATTGTTTGAATTATTTATTATGCAATGTTTCACTATACTACTCCTCATTTCAGTTATATGTGATTGCATTCAATCTATGGATGAGTTAATCATTGATAAATGAGAGCATAAACCTATTTTGTTTGAGTTTTAGTAAAATTTGTCAAATCAGTTCATGACACTGATTCACCCCCCCCTCTTAGTGTCTTTTTCAGTCCAACAATTGGTATCAGAGTGTAGGGTCCTCTGATAGGTCTAAACAACCATCGATTGATTCTGGCCTTGGAGTCTATTTAAAATGTATCAAGCTCATGAAGGCACATCTATGACTAGAGCTCCATTATTTTATGGAATGGATTATGTATTCTAGAAAATCAGAATGGAAACTTATCTAACTTCTATTGATCTCAATGTGTGGAGCATAGTGTTAACTAGGTACACTGTACCAACTACATTGCTCACAACTTCTGATGAAAATAAAATATATGAAACCAATGCTAGAGAAAAAAATTGTCTCTTGTGTGCATTGACTAAAGATGTTTTTATCAAAGTCATGCATTGCAGTTCTACTAGGTAGGGTTAAAATTGAAACCATATATCAAGGAAATGAAAAAGTTAAACAATCAAGAGTACTTACTCTAAAACATCAGTTTGAGGAAATAAAAATGAGGGATGATGAAAAAGTAGTTGATTACTTCTTGAGAGTTGATGAAATTGTGAATGCTATGAAAGGTCTGGGAGAAGAAGTAAAAGAATTTGATGTTGTAACTACGGTCATCAAAACCTTACCGACTAAATTTGAAGCTAAGGTCTCTACTCTAGAAGAAAAGAAACGCTTTGAATAGCTTACCCTAGATAGCCTACAAGGCACTTGTAATGCCTATGAAATGAGAATCAGTAAAAAAAGTTCCTCTGCAAAAGAAACTTCCTTTAATACTGAAAGGAAAGAAAAAGATGAGTTCAATTAATCAAAAAATTTGATTCTAAAGAATCCCATTTGTTTAGAAAGCTCAAAAAGGGGTCTGGAAAATATAAGGGAAAACTTCCCTTCAAGTGTTTTAACTATGGAAATATAGGTCACTTTTTTGTAAAGTGCCCCTATTGTGATCTAAATAGTGACAATGAGAAATATGAAAAATTGCCTAAGAAAAATGCCTATAGACCTAAACAAAAATTCAACTTCAAAAAGAAGAAGAATTTTTTCATCAAAACTGAAACAGACACAGAATCTGAAGATTCTTTAGATGAAGAATATGAAAACTTATTCATGGATGAAATCATTTAGCAAGAAGATACTAACAAAAATGATGCTGAAGATGGTGAAGTAGATCTAAAAGGTGAATTGAAATGTGCTTTAATAGAGATTAGAAAACTCAAAAAACAAATGCTTGCTCAAGAACCAATTTCTGCTCAAGAGAAAATTTCAAATCAAGAAATAGTCTCCTTCAAGACTCAACTTGAAGAAGCCAAGAGAGTTGAGGATTTTCTTCGTATTGTTATAAGTCATAAAGATCAAGAAATTCAAAAAAATTGAACATGAAATTGTTGATCTTAGGAAAACTATTGAGAAGTATGAGAGTACTCTAAAACTTAATGGCATGCTCAGTAAGAAGAAATTGAACAAGGAAAAAATTGGTATTGTGTTCATGAAGGGTGAATTTTCAAATGATGGTGCAAAGAAAAATGATGTTGCTGCAATCAAATCTTTTGAATCTAATCATCTTGATTCTGATAAGAATCATGTTCATACTTTTAGGAATAACAAAACATTATATAATCTTAACCCTTTCTTTTATGGGCACTACTTTTTCTGCAAAATAATTGGCAACAAAGTGAGCTCTTGTAGGTTTATGAATCCTAGAACACCTAGATTTGGTCATAAGAAACACCTTGGTTTTGCTAGATAGATCATATGATTTAAATGCAATACCATGGGTCATTCTGCTAAATAGTGTAAAGCTGATTTCCAAAATAAACAACAAAAAACCAAAAAGGTTTGGAAACCTAAAAATTAATAAAACATAGAGAAAACAATGTTAGTCCAAACAAATTTTAATTCCAAGAAAAATGACTTATGGGTCCTAGATAGTAGTTTTTCTAACCACATGACTGGTGACAAAGAAAAATTCATAAATCTTGATGATTATGTAGGTAGGTATGTGAATTTTGGTGACAATTCTGGTATACAAATCAAAGTTAGAGGTTCACTTCTTCTGAAAGAGAACACTCATATCTATAATATGTACTATGTACAAGGTCTAAAGCACAATATTCTAAGTGTTAGTCAAATTTGTGACAGTGGATATCATGTTTTGTTTAGTTCAGAGGAATGTGAGATTAAAAATAAGCTTGAAAAGGCTATTGCTACTGGAAGAAGGACTAAGGGAAATGTTTACAATATTAATGACACATCTAGTAATGAAAATAATCAACGTATGTGTTTAATGATTCAAGTTGAAGAAATTTGGCTGTGGCACAAGAGATCAGGTCACATTAACTCTTACAATATAGTTAGGATCAACAAAAACTAGAATGTAAGAGGTCTATCTATCTTAAGAAAACCTGAAAATGCAGTTTGTAAAGAATGTCTCAAAGGAAAGAAAACAAAGGTGAGCTTTAAATCTAAAGAAAAAAATTCTTTTGGGCCTCTGCAAATTGTTCATATAGATTTATGTGGTCCTACAAGGACTAGATATATCAATGGTGAGAAATATTTAATGTTATTTGTTGATGATTACTCACATATAGTATGGGTTACTTTTCTCAAGCATAAATCTGAAGCTTTTGAATGTGTTAAAGTCTTTAGAAAAATGGTTGAAAGGGAGTTAGATTTAAAATTGAAATGTTTGAGATCTGACAAAGGTGGTGAATTAACTTCACAAGAATTCATTGAATATTGTGAAAAACATGGCATAAAAAGACAATATGCTACTACCAGAACACCTCAACAAAATGGGGTTGTTGAGAGAAAGAACATAACTGCAAAAGAGATTGCAAGGACTATGCTAGATGAAGAAAATTTCCAAACATGTACTGGAAAGAAGTTTTTCATATAGTTTTTTACATCTTGAACAAAGTAAAAATTAGAGTGAAATCCAATTTCACTCCATATGAACTGTGGTATGGTAAATCTGCCTCAATTAAATACTTCAGAATATTTGGCTATAAGTGTTTTATCGAGAGAGATTATGATAATCTAGGTAGCTTTCAATTAAAATATAATGAAGGTATCTTTTTAGGATACTCCATGCATAGAAAAGCCTATAAATTCTCTAATAATAAACTGAATAAGATTATTGAATTTGTCAATGTCAAATTTGATGAAAATCAGCTTTTAGATGTTGAAGCTATGCAGGATGATGAGGAAGAAGAATTTGAACTTGAAATAAATTTAGAAGAATTTGAAATAGAAAAGCCTGAAGTTGAATCAGAAAGTCCTAAACTTGCTAAAGAAAATTCTAAAAATGCTGAAACAAGTCCTAAAAAATGTGTGACAAAAACCTCTTCAAAATCTCTTGCTAGAAACCATCCTAAAGATCTGATTATTGGAGATAAATCTGTAGGAGTTCAAACAAGAAGAAGAACAACTAAATCTGATGAAAAAGATCACATAGATGAGCTTACTTATTTTTTGTTTAGTTACTCAGTTTGAGCCAAAAAAATTTGATGAAGCTCTAATTGATGAATGTTGGCTTAATGCAATGTAGGAAGAAATTGATCAAATTAAGAAAAATCATATTTGGGAGTTAGTCCCAAGACTAGATGACAAAAATGTCATAGGGGGTAAATGGATATTCAGAAATAAACATGATGAAAATGACAATGTTGTTTGCAACAAGGCTAGGTATGTCTACAAAGAATTTGCTCAGCAAGAAGGTATTGACTTTGGTGAAACCTTTGCACCTGTAGCTAGACTTGAATCTATTAGAATATTCTTGGCTTATTTTTTTTCAAGAACTTTACTGTATATCAAATGGATGTCAAAACTACTTTTTTGAATGGTTATTTACATGAAGAGGTTTATATGGAACATCCTGAAGGGTTCATTTGCAAAAAAAATCCCAATCATGTTTATAGGTTGAAAAAGGCACTATATGGCCTAAAACAAGCTCCTAGAGCTTGGTACTCTAGATTGGATAATCATATAATTTCAAAAGGTTTTATTAGAGGAGGTGTAGACAATAATATTTATGTGAAAATTGAAGGTTTTGATATTTTGGTTGTTGAAATCTATGTAGATGATACTATCTTTGGCTGCAACAATACTGCCTTGAGTAAAATATTCTCTTAGATTATGGAATCTGAGTTTGAAATGTCAATGTTGGGAGAATGAAATTTTTTTTTAGGTCTTCAAGTTTCTCAACTTGAAACTAGTATTTTTCTCTCTCAAACAAAGTATGCAAGAGAGATGTTCAAGAAATTTCAAATGGATGAATGTCATCCAGTTAACACTCCAATGGTTACAGGATGCAAACTTAGCAAGGTTGATGATTATTCTGATGTAAATCCAATTGACTATAGGTCAATTATTGGCAGATTGTTATATCTAACAACTTCTATACCTAACATAATGCAGGCAGTTTGCATGGTTGCAATATTTCAGTCATCTCCTAAGGAATCTCATATTAATGTTGTTATAAGGATTCTTAAATATGTTTAGGGTACTCTTGATTATGGTCTCTGGTATCCTAGAAGCAATGATTTTTTATTAATTGCATATACTGATGTTCACTAGGCTGGTTGTCTTGATGATAGGAAAAGCACTAGTGGTGCTTCTTTCTTTCTTGGTGATTGATTAGTGGCATGGCACAACAAAAAACAAGAATCTGTTTCACTCTCCACTGCTGAAGTAGAATATATTGCTGCCACCTCTTTCTCTACTCAAGTAATATAGATGTCAGAAACTCTATTTGACATGGGTATTGAGGTTCCTAAACCTGTTTCTATTCTATGTGATAATACTAGTGTGATTAATATCTCCAAAAATCATGTTGTGCACTCTCACACTAAACACATTGCTATTAGATTTCACTTTCTTCGTGAAAAGGTATTGGCTAATGAGGTTTCTATGAAATGTGTTCCCACACAAGCACTGGTAGCTAACATCTTCACTAAGCCTTTGGCTAAAGAGGCATTTGAAATAATTTCATCTAGATTGGGAGTTGTCTCTCAATATTTTATCTCTTAATACTTTATCTTGGTGTTAGGGGGAGCTTGTTAGCTCTCTTAGCAGCTTATTGTTGCTTCATATGGTTTTCTATTTTCTTCCCCATTGCTATATTTGTAGCTTTTTCTATTTAGCTTCTTGGAATTTCACCGTTTCTCCCTTTGTCCTTGTGACAAAAAGGAGGAGAATTATGAGCTCTTGGTCTTGTTTCAGTTTTTTGGTTTGGTGGCTCAGTTTTTGCCATCAAGGACAAAGAAGGAGTCTATTGAGCTTCTCTTTTGGTATTTTTCCTTGATGTCAAAATTGTGCTTCAAATTTCCATCTTGGTGATTGATTATCAATTTCACTATTACATTTAGATGGTTGGCACTCTTGTTTATATTCAGTCTTGGCATACTTGGTTTTGGCTTCAACATTGTGATGATGGTTTTGATGGTATTGATCTCTTGACTCCATGTGAAGATTACAAGGCATCTTGTTTACATGATTATGATTCTATGTTCAAGTGGTATAATTCTAGTTTGACAAGTTTGACATTTTGAGCTATATTGTGCTAAGGTGTTCTATAGGTTTTCATTTTGTATATTTGTCTATGCTCATGCTTTTACTTCATATAGCTATTTATATAGCTCTGGCTTACACTATGATATCTTTTTGCCTCTATTTTGAAAAAGGTTATTTCATGGACATTTTTTAATGTTGATTAGTGGCATCACTTTGTCTTACCTACATTTGAAAATGACTTAGAAAGAAGTCACATGTGTATCAGGTCCTATAATTGTTAATTACTTAGGCCTTAAGGCTGATTGCAGGTATGTTGACATATTTATAACGTCACTTTGCAAGTGACATGGGATCAACCATTGGGAATAATTCTTTGTGGGTAAAGGTAGTCGGTATGTTTGAGAAAGCTAGAAATTGCATTATTGACTGACTTTAATTAAATTCATAAGTGGTTGACCTATTGGTCTATTTGAAATGATTGATTTTTTTGGGTTCTAAGTTATAATAGTGGTCTGCATTTTCTGTGTTTGATCATTGGACATCATTTAAAGTTTATATGGTGATGAATTTTGAATCAATTGTCAACATGCAATTCAAAGGTAATGATAAGTGTTGGCATCCTTTGCAATTGTTAACCACAGACTTGATACTTATTGTATGGTTGATAATCATTATGTTCTTACTTTGGAATTCAAAAGAGTTATGTTTTGGTGAGGCATCGAATGTCTTGGAAACAAAATAAGTTTAGGGCTTTTGTCATTGAGTTTTTAATTTTTCTAAGGGTGTAAACCCTAGCCATGCCACTACCATGAAAGGATTTGTAACTGCTGCTAAAGTTTAATGTCTACTCTCTACTATGAATCTATTCATTTCTCTTTTGATGTCATGATTGATGTTTCTCTATTTATGGAAAGTTGTTTTCAGGTGGGCACTGTCAAGGATGGAATAAGCCAAGTTGAGACCCGGGCATGTATAAAATCTAATTGGTATTTTAATAATTCTCTTGTTGCTCGAACAGGTATCATTATTCTTTATTTGGAGAAAGTTTTCAGTTTAAAAAAAAAACATAATGCAGTTATTTATTTTGATTCAATTGTTCACATGCAGGAGTGGTTTCCTACAAGGCATGTCATGTTTTTTGGTTACTCTAGATTACTGATTGTGGGCATTATGAAAAATTCAGTTAGAAATTGTAAATGATGGGAAAAGTTTTCTCTAGTGAAATACGTTACTATAACCTTTGTTTTTAGATAGTATTGATGGTGCAAATTCCTTGTGTGGTCATCGTTCAGAGTCTTCTTTCTCAAAATACACTTTCTTGGCCATTCTGCCAGAAGCAATCTTTTATTTTGGATACTTCTTTGAATCTCTAATCATACCTAGCAAAAAATCAATCTTGACAAAAGTTAGTCATTATTAAAATTATCTCATTCTGATGGAAAATATATATATGTTTTTGGTTGTAATTTTGGGAATTAATCAAGACACATTAGTAAGAGGAAAAAGAGGGAAAAATCATTGTTTTTGAACTATGAAAAATGACAAAGAAATAAATGAGAAAAATAGTGAGAAAAACATAGCTATTGTGTTGTCTATACCATGAGACATGTTTTCATTCTGAGATTGAAAATCTGAAATATAATTTCAATAACAAGCTGTCTCAAGATAAGATAATTACTAGAATTTTGGAGGTTCATTCTTGAACTTTGAGGATTGTAGGTATTTTCTATTGAGAGACACTTGTGAGAAAAGAGAGAAACAAAGAGACCCTATGTATCATTGTATCTTCTATAAAATGATTTGGTGCTCCTTGAAATTGGTGTTTCAAAATGAGGGGTTGGTGCTCCTTGAGTTGGTGCTAAGAAATCAGCCTATAAGGCATTGTTAAAAGTGGGTTTTCAAATATAAGCCTAAAAAGGCAGTAGTTTAGGAGTGGTTTTTCTACCCCAAGAGGGTTTTCCACTCAACATATCGTGTGTCACTTTTCTCATCTGTGGTTCCTCTAATTTATTGTGTGAATGATTTATTATGCAATGTTTCACTATCATACTTCTCATTTTAGTTATATGTGATTGCATTTAATATATGGATGAGTTAATCATTGATAAATGAGAGCATAAATCTGTTTTGTTTCAGTTTTAGTAAAATTTGTCAAATCAATTCATGACATTGATTTAGCCCCCCCTCTCAGTGTCTTTTTAACTCTAACATATCATTCACTATTTGAACCCATGGAAAACCTTAATTGGGACTCATATTCCCCTCTAGGTGATATATTTTGGTGTCTTATTTTAAACTACATCTTACAACATTAAAAATTCTATTTTTGTGTTTTAGTTTTCTATTATTGCATTTATGTTTCGGCTTGTAGAACCTTTGTTTCACTCATTTCATCAAATATAGCTAAATTTGTTTCATGTCATGCATTACATAATCTCAATATTAAATTTTAAATTTTATTCTAAGTTATTGCATTTCATTTCATCATGCATATGTGCTTTGCTAAGTTATGGATGTCCCTAAAATCCTTAGTGGATGTGTCAAGTTGTGCTTTCGGAAATTACCCTAATGAATTGAACTTATCCATTCTCACCCAACTCCTCATGCATGTCCTCCTCATGATGTTTACATCATTTGAGAAGATGATGACAACATGAATAAATTCGTAAACTATTTCCTTAACAACCTCGAGACTAATGCAACCTTTTATCCTTCACTAAAATAACTAACACCTCCCATCATCCTACCCCTTCAAATGTTTGGTCATTCACATCTTGAAACACCATATGAGCCTAAGTTCCCTACAAAAGGTGAACCTAGTTATTCTAATCAAACAAAAATTCAACCATTCTATGCTAGAAAGGAACAAACAATCCCATCAACCTAGAAGAGACATATGGAAAATGATTCACGATCTTAAGTAAACAAAGATGTGATACAACAAGCAAACATGAAATTCATCAAATCTTAGAGAAAATACTACCTTAAGATACCAAATGGTTAGGATATCAAGATTCTCCTCCTGATATAAGTGTCCTCCTTCCTAAAGAACAACCAATGCCTTGTAATGATGATAAGGATAATAGGATTATCTTAGGTCCTCCTCGTCAACATTCAACTCAAGAAATTGATGAATATAGCAAGTGGTTAAGGCCTTAAAAACTAAATATGCTACAACTCCCCTACCCACCATCTAAAACTGAAAGGAATTTATAAATACTCCTACATAAAGGAATGATTACATTACCACCCGTATGAGAAGATCAAAAACCAAATCCTATGAATACGAACACATCACATTGTCAATATAATATTTATTTGACATAGTACTGATGAGTGCCATGATTTAAAAAAAATATTTAACTTTTTTGGTATCATAGAAATAATCAGTTAAAATATGTCCTTCCACTCCATGCCATGTAATAGTTGTAGGATCATGAAATTATAACTATTACATTCTTTATATTCATTGCAAATGATTTCAAAATGAAAGGAGCTCTTTCTCAACACCTATCTCAACTCATTCTTATCTTGCACATAGTGAGGGAAAGAATTAGATAGCCTTGTCCTAGTACGACACTATCTGTAGTCCCTTTGGATAGTTGTTTTCCTTCTCTATATGATGAAAAAAATTGGGATTTGGATGACTTGATAATAGGTTGACTCACATGTGCCTTACTATTATTTTGCATTGTTTCCTTTTTCATCTATGTAATGTGATGCCCTGTACTGCTCTATTTGATGTATCTCTCTCTTTGTGACATTCCTCTATTTGTACCTACATTATTCTATATGTGTTGACCATTTTATCTTTTATTTATCTTATGTTTTCCTTCTAGGAATGATGCAAGGCATCAAGACATTTAGGTCTCTTCCATTTTGACCTGAAAGGTTTTTCTTTATTTTCTCTCTCTCTTTGTCTCATTCTTCCTATTCCATGAGTATTTTGGGAATGATGAAAGTTACGATCTCTCTAAACACATTCTAGCAAACCCATACTGACCCCAAATCATTGGATCCCTTATGTGTTAGTTTGGGATTTCATTTTAGTGGAAACCCCTTTCATGACGTAGAATTATTTGGAAACATATGACTTGGCATAAGGATTTCCAAATAAGCTCTCATGTATTCTTTATTGTTATCATTTATCATTTTCTACTTTAAAGTAATTTCTCATAGCATGGTGTTTATTAATTTCTTTAAAGTGGGGACATAAATTGGAATTATTCCTTTGCAATTCATGTTTCATTATGTAGTTTTCTTATTTAATGCAATGCATCTTTCACTTTGTGGTTACATTGGGTGTGGTGTCCTTCTAGAGTGTGCTCTCTCTTAGCATATTGTATTCCTCTTAGTGGATTTATGCAACACACTGCATCCCCTAAGTTGTGAATCATCTATTCTTTGATGGGTCCTCTCTTAGAGACATTAGACACAATGTTCCCTAGGATTAAAACCTTACATGATCTAAGAAAAAATCCTTTGAACATACCTTACACTATTTTCAACATTTGCAATATCTATTATATGGCCACCTTGCATAACACACTTTACTTACCTATTAAGCCATCTTGTTTTTTCATGAGTATCAAACATATGAATATTTTCTTACCTCATGGAGCTTAAAGCTCATTATTGTGTGGCACCTTATCAAAGTTATTAGGAGGTATATCTGTAACATCATAGATTTTTCTGCAAGCATGACTAGATAAACAAAGTTAAATCCTAATCTAAAATCTAAAATCTAACAAAAAAGAATGAGGAAATAAACTAAACTAATAAAACCAAAATGATCTCACCGAATATGTGTTCATCCCTTCAAATTATCTTGATTGTTCTTCTCCATTTTGCCTTTTTCGTATTCTTGCCCTCAGATTTTAGTGTTTGAATGCAAGTATAGTTTTGTCGAGTGTGTAAGAAAATATTGAAGATAAGTCTCTTCTCAAAAATGAATGATTTTGGGAGAGGAGGAATAATGATTATGATAGGCCATTTTATAGATTTTGTGTTTTCGAACAATTAGCTCAGATTGAAAGAGAGATCGATGGGTGAGATTGATGAATTCCATGTGATGTGAGTTTTGTCTCAGATACAATGTGAGTTAGAACACGATTTCAGGAAAGACTGCATATAGAGACTAAGTTAGAATGTGAATTAGAGCACAAGTTCAGGATCTTAATCTCCAAAAATAGAAGAAATAGACTTTGTATGCAAAAGCCAAAGTTAGAAGTCGAAGACTAATGCATTCAAATGCAAACATGAGTTAATTAATTAAATAAAGATATTTAATTAATATACATATCATGCATATGAGTAGGAACTAGTTAACTGACTAGTTATGATGGAGAGTTCTCGCAAAGATAAACTGGTGTTGAATTCAAAGATAACTGGAGAACTAAAAATAGATCTTGATTCAGAAGGTGAGTGAATGGTTAGATAATTGATTGATAGAAGAATGTGACATAAATAATTAAATATGAATTAAATGTTAATTTAATTCAACATTCGAAAATGAGAGATTTAATTAAATAAATAAAGATAATTCATTTCATTTGACTATTTGAAAAGGATAATATAAATAATTAAATAATAAATATTTAATTATAGATAAAGGGGTTAAATGAATAATTAAATAAAGATATTTAATTATAGTTGGAAAAGTATGATAAAGGGGTAGTTAAATAATAAATTATTTAATTGATAGATAAAGGGGGAAGAATTAATTAGTTCACAACATAATTAAATAAATATGATTTATTTAATTTACCAAGTTGAATAAAGGGTGATAATGAATTAATGAATTAATTAAAAAGGGGTATTTAATTAATAGAGGAAATATGTGTTAGAAAGGTTAATTAAATAATAAACATTTTTTAATCATGACAACAGACTATAGAAAATTATGTCGAATGTGTACTTGTAGGCCTAGACCAATTTTGAGTATCTACAATATCTTTGGTATTTTTATATGTATGGGAGCAAAAATTAGGCATGAATTTCATATAGACACTTTCTTGTCTATGTGAGTGCATACTAGCTACATGCATATGTATCTCATTGGGGGCTCACTTAGTTAACAAATTGGGGTTCCACTAGCCCTTGTGAGAATTGTTTGTTTTGCATAATGGAGATCGTGTTCCACTTGTAAATTTTTTTGGACAAACAACTTAGATTTGATCCATAGCATGTGGGACAAATAGTCAAAGCTTGATCCACCCCTTTCATTATTCTTTGTGTCTTTCGCAGTCTATGCCTGTGCCTTGTTGGTGCTCCTTATATTATTTACATGCATGTTCTCTTATGTCTATGTTGGTTTTCCATAGTATATTGATCATGGGGGCTTCATCATACCTCTTGATCATTGCCTTCCTATCTCACTAGCATTGGTACATTTGGACCCCTCTTGATGTGATTTTTTCTAATATAGTGTGATTTTGAAGCAAGTTCCTCTCCTCCCTAAAGTGGGGGATAAATTTAGAGTATTAAAATGTATCCCTTTACATTTTCACACTTTTTTGGGCCCTCTCTGCAAAAATTGGGCTTCGTTATGCCTTATTTGGCCTTATTTTTAATACACAAGCCCTAATTAATGCATCTTTCGAAGGATAATCCTAACATATATCAAATAACCAATCATAAATTTATGAATTTGGATTATATGGCCCAAATTTTATTTATTTGGGACTCATATGCTACCTTGGGCATATGGGTCCCGCCTAATTTTTAGGGCCTTGATATAAATTTCACATTAAACTAAGCCTTTCTTAAAAAATATGTCCCAAGCTTAGCCTAATGGGACTAATATGCCCCAACTGGTATATGAGTTCTACTTATCTTATACTTAATTTAAATTCAAATTATTCATGGGATTTTATTCTCCTAGATCTGATGTCAGCTTGTAGTCTTGTAATTTTAGGAAATTTGGCATAAACAAGTATAAATACAATGTTATTTCACATGTTTTCTCCTAGAAACTTTCATTAGAAAGTGTGACCTAAGAATTTAAGAATTATAGCAATTTAGGACTTTACAAGATCATTCATGAGTGATTATCAAGCATTTTGAAGGATTATTCAAGTATCAAGGATCATGTCAAAGTAATCATGATTCATGTGTGTTTTTGAGCTAACATTAATGATGTAGGTTTCATGATTCAAGAAAGAATTCAAATAAATATAAATATCATTCAAGAAAGAGTCAATATAGACATATGATATATATTCACAACATCTTATTCAAGTGTTTGTTAAGTTACAACATAGAATATTCATTCATTTATCATTCCTCCTTTCTATTTCATTTATGTAGTGTTTAAATAGGTTTTGAAGGGACCCTGAAACCCTTTAATAGTAGATAAAAATAGAATAAAATATTAAGAGTTCAAAAAAAGATGAAATGATGCCAGAAAGGAAAAACCAAAGACCAATGAAGAGGAAATAGAGAAAAAAACTAGTAGGAAACCTAAGCCATATTTATCAAAATGTCTACAACTTCCTTTTCCAGGTTATCCATGTTCATAGCTTCTTTCTTCATCTCCTGAATTTCCATAGGAGTCTTGTCCATCTTCCTTTTCAGGTTGGCTCTAGTACATTTCTAGGCCTAACCCCTTTAGCATGGCTTTGTTATTTATCATCCTCAACGTTCACCACAACTTTAACCTGATGTGCTCTTTCCAGGCTCTCAACCATCATATTCATGGTGCTGGTAGTGGATTTGAGGATTTTCTAGCTCATTTCAAAAACTTTTTGAATAGAATCTCTTAAATTCTTTAGCCTCCCTTGAATATCAGAAAGCTTCCCATCATGGTTGTTCTCGAAAAGATCCAAGTCCTCCATAGTTTTCTTCAAGCACTCAATCATATACCACTTTTCATCTTCAGTCCATAGATCCTTAACTCTATCTTTATCGTTTCTCATGTTATGAGTCTCATCCACCTTTTCTAGCCTACTATTATAAGCCCTTTGATTGAGCATAGTTTCCTTTATCTAAGAAAAGGCCCACCTAAAAAAAAAAAAAACCCAATAGAACCATTGTAGGAAATTGCAAGGACGTCAGATGGGTACTTACACCTAGCTTTGAAATAGTGATAATCTTCCTTTAAGTCATTAGAGAATCGAGGCTTGTCCTCCCTATCCATGGCTGGATAACTAGAGTACTCAGATAAAATAGTATGTTGGGATTCCTCTTGATTAGTGTGATAGGAGGGGTCCTCCTCCATTTTTCTTTTACCCTTCCCCTTGGGAGAAACACTAGGTGTTTCTTTTGGGTTCAATTTGGAAACATCAGACTCTAGATAGATAATCTTAGCCCTATCAGTTGAAGTCATCGCAACAGGTTTGTGGAGGGTGCATGCTTTAGGTTTGTATTTGGGTTTTCCCTTCTTCTTAGCTCTCACAGGGTGCTCATCCTCCCCTTCCATTTCAGTATCCCACTCATTATTCTTAAAATAGCTATTACTTAACTCCTCATTCTCATGTGGAGAAGGGGTGTGTTGGGAGATGGCCAACATAGCCTTAAATTTTTTATAAATGAGCACAAGAAAACCCTCCTGGATTATGGGATATCTAACCAGATTAGACACATGTTCCTGTAGGTTCAAATTTAATGAATTGGAGAGATAATAAGGAAGGGAAAACCTAACTTGGTGCCTAAAGTGATTCAAAAGCACAAAGTGATACCTAGAAACTTTGGTGTATCTCCCATCCAAAGTGATGTATTCCATAATCACCCTCAGAACCTCCCTCCACAACAAATTGAGTTTAGTGGCATCATAGCTACTCTTAGTAGCTCTCAAAAATTCCTCCCTCTCCTTGTCAGTACACAAAAAATTCTTAATTGCCTGATCAGAGAGCTTCCTATCTCAATAGAATTTATGACCCTCCATATTCATTTATGTATGAAAAATGTTATTGGTGACATTTTCACACGTATTTAAGCCCTCACAATAGATTTGAGCTTAATTATGTCATGACTTAGTGTTGTAATGTGTTTCAACACACTCACATTAGGTATTGGTCCATTGTGAATTAAATGAACCTAATCATACCTTATTTAGAGAGTTGTAAAGTGTTGTAACCCACTTTCAAACTTTTTAAGGTTTTCATTAATAATTAGACTTCTTTATGCTTTAATTGGCCATATTTTGCATCCACAAGCCTCATTTAATGCCTCTTTTTGATGATAATTCTGACATAAATTATTCAATCATAATTCAAGTTTTTTTAGGTTGTGTGGCCTATATTTGGTGTTCTAGGACTCATTTTCCACCTTGGGTATATGAGTCCCACCTAGGGTTTTGAGTCTTGGTCTTAGTTTTACACTTTCTAAGAATTTTTGAATTTGGTCCCATAAATTATGCCTAATGGGACGCATTTTTCACCTTGGGTGTATGAGTCTCGTGTGGCCCAAAATTAAAATTAATTCAAATTCATGGCAAGATTTTATCCTTCTAGATCTGATGTTGTCTTGTAGTGTTTTAATTTTTGGAATTCTTGCATAAATAAGTATAAATACAAGGATTTTTCACTCATTTTCATCCTAACACCCCAAGCATTCAAGTATTCATACATTTATCAAGTTTGAGTTCACAAGAGAATTCAACTATTTATAATAGAATTCCAGAGTCTTGAAAAATAGATTATCAAGCATTTTAGAGCATTATTCAAGCATTAAGAATCTTGTCAAAGTCGTCATGCATCATTTTTTTTTGAGCTAACAATTGTGATGTAGGTTTTCATTATTCAAGCTAGCATTTCATTCAAGATCCATCATATTCAAGCAAGAGTAAATATCAACATCCATTGGAGTCATCTCATACATGCTTGCAAACTCTTAATGCTAGGGTTTGGTGAGTTTCAACATCATATTTTTCTTATTCATCCTTCTCCTCTCCTATTTCATTACATTTCAAGGTTTGATTACGAAAACAAGGTTTGACGAAGGAAAAACCCTATCCACTAACAATTTTTTATTTTTCCCTCTTTAGTGTGTGACTTGCAAGTTTATATTAAAGACACATCAAGGAATAAGCTTGGAGAAAGTTTTCAAAGTTCCTAAAGTTGTCAAAGTTGTCACCTTGCATTGGAGATACTTGGAAGACTTCTACAGGCTACAAGTCAGGGTTTTAGATCCTAAAATCAATTGAGAAGCACAAAGTAGAACTTCAAGACCAGATTTAGACTTTGAAGTTTTAGAAAACCCTAACTAGATTGATTCACCATTTCTAGCATATGAGTTCCAATTTAGGTCAAAATTCAGGTTTTTACAGATTTGGCTACCATTTGCCAGATTCTTGTTTCTACAAAGAAACCCAAATCAAGGACTTATTTTCCTGGTTTGATGTATGAGTCCCAGTCAACATTAAATCACTATTTTCAGCATTCCAGATCTCCATTTAGTCATCTTCATATTTCTAGCTACACACGTTTCATCTTACAACTTTCTGTTTTGGTTTTCATGCATTTCTAGGTCATTTACTAAAAGTCTGCAACATATTAGGGTTAAGAATTTTAGTTTACATTGTATTTGTCTTTCCAAGTCTTAACTTGGTGGTGAACCCCTCTTTAATATACAATCAAATCCTAGGACAACCTTATAATCAGATATCCTTCTCCTTTGCATACTTGAGGTTGAGATCTCTAGGGTTTATCCTTGAATGAGAGAGTAAGAATATTGTTTTTCTATCTACAAAGCATAGAAACCACCCAAAAAAACATTTCTTTCTTTTTCGTGAACCCACATTTAGAACATCATAATTTTAATTTGGAGTGCATCATTATGATAGATCTTGATTGCATTAACATTACATTAGGGTTTTCATTAGTTAAGTGGTATTCTAGGGTTTCTAATTTTGCACTAGTGAAAGTACATATAGCTTGCATTTTTTGTATTTTAAATCATTGAAATTCATACAAAATCTGCATTTTCACTTAGGTTACAGATCATACAACATAAAAATCATAAAACTCAATTAAAATTTCTGAAAATTAAAAAACAAAACCCTCACTAGGACTCATACGCCCCTATGGGTGAATCTGTCCTAGAGCAGATTTTTTACTACATTTTTTAGAATTCAAATATCTATTTCCGTGTTCTTTTTAACTATTTATAGCTTTATGTTTTAGTTTATAGAGTTTCTTCTATAATCATATCATTGTTCTTAGCTTATATTTCATTTGCATTCATTTTGGATTTAGTATCCCTTGCATGAGTATTTGGTGTCCTATTTCTAATACTATAGTGAGATGAAGTTCAAGATTCTTGTCATCCTGTGATAGTATAATCGTCATGGATCTTGGGTTTTCTATCTCTTTCACTCCTGGTATTGACACTAGTACACTAGGTTTGGACTATACCCTTGAAAAATCCTTGCCTTCAAGTATTTACAATTTGAAACAATGATTGATAGTGTTCCACAAGAAAACATAATTCAAATTCATGAAGATTTAGAAAACCTACAACACCAAGTGAAAAATGAAAAAATTTCAACTATTGTCATCCCTATTATAGATAACATTCATCACATGCTTGAAATTGAAGATGGACTTGACCTTGTGAAAAAAATAGTTCAAATCTTTGGTAAAAACTTCCCCTCAAACATTAGCTGCACTTTCCCTACCAATAATTTCACAAGCCAAGGAGGAAATCAAACTCCTCCCCCCACAACAATTTCCTCTATTCCTACCTATACCAACCCTCAAGTCACAACAACAATGCAACCAACTAGTAATGCAATTGATTCCATGGGTATTTTCAATAGCATCCCTAGTACCTTTTGTGGCATTGCATGCCAAATCTCCTACTACCTTACCACCATAAAAATTCCATTCACTTATCTCTCGAACATATACATTTTCCCCATCCATTTGATATCCAAACAATGACCCTCTCATAAATCAACTCTTCCAAACCATTTCATCCATTCAAAAAACAATTCCACCATCAACCAAAATTAAAATGACCCACCTACATATTATGCCAAGAGAAGCCTATTCTCCTTGGATATATTACAAACATTGATGCCACAAGGTGTAGAGGTGCCTATATTCGAGAAATATGAGGGAAGGGTGATCCTTCTAACCATGTTAACATTTATACCACCTTATATAGTGACTTTGTCCTTGATGATAAACTCTTCACTAAATTTTTTCTTATATCTTTGATAGATACTACCTTAGAACAGTTTTCTTCTTTACCAAACAATTCAATTCATTCATTCAATAAAATCATTGAAGCATTTTTCAACCATTTCTAAGTCCATATGACTCCTAAAATTATCTTGGCACATTTGATAAGATGTAAGGAAAAAGAAGACGAAAAAATAACAGGCTTTATCTCACAGTACCAATCGCTTTATTCCCAAATCATTGTCAAGGTTCCCGATCCTCACCTTCAAAAGATGTTTAAATAGAAAATTTACAAAGAAAAATAGAAGATAAGCTTACCATGAATAAATTCTCCTTCATGCACTTGTGTACTACCCTCCATGATTATCAGAACTCAATTAGCATTCATGATGCAAAGTCCACTTCTAACCAAATTGATAAGTCTGAGTCCATAAACCAAATCAATTACAAATATTTTGGAAAATAGAATAAAGGATTCATTCAACTTAATGCACCTCAAAAAATAAATAAAAATACCAATAACCAAGAAGCTTTAGTAAAAGCAATGATGCCCTTTATCTATGGTCACCCAAAAATACAATTCACTCCCTTGCCAAATACCCTCCATAACACAATGAAACAAGTTTTATAACAACAAATGATTACCTTGCTTCCTATTAAAACACCCAATCCTAATAATAATTTACCTCTGAACTTTAGATCAAATGCTTATTTTCATTTTCACCAAAAAAATGAACATGATATGGAACATTGTAACATATTAAACATCTTGTGAAAGACCTCATTGATTCTAGTAGACTTTCCATTGGAGGTGTTATTGATCAAGGAAATAAGTTTGTTGGGACCCTCCCAACCAAAAAATGCAATTTTTTACCAAGCCCATGCCAAAACATATTATTTCATTTGTCAGATCTAGTGAAACTACAAAGACTGATGTGATGAATTTTGAAATGGATGATGAGAAAATAAATACAATCCAGCAAAGTCCTATAGATACTAATCAACAAGAACAAAATTCTATCGATAGTTTGGTTGCGTTGGTCAAAATTAAACATCATAAGGGCCAAACTAAAAAGCTTCTTGAGATTGCTTTCTCCTCACAAGATATACTTAAACATGCACCTAGTGGTCCTCTTTCCATAGTTGTATGAATATATGATAAGACCATTAATGGGATATTAATAGGTCCCGTCAATGGAGAGAATGTGATCACCAACAAATTATTACTTTTGCATAATCTCTATCAAGACATATATGATAAATCAAAAGCATGGATCAAGACACATAACAATTTCACTTTCCCTATGATAGGATCAATCACCTTACGCTTGCAAATAGGACCAAAAACATTAGATATATCATTTTCCAACATCTCATAATTGGACCAATTTCATGTGAAGCTAGGATATTCAAAGCTCCAATTGCTGAATACAATCCCTTTGGTTGTACATAATTTATTAAAGTTTCCCTTTGATGATGGAATATTTAGTTTCCATCATTGTGGCTTTAACCCATTGTCTTCTTGTGGAAATTTTCCCTACGATTTATTTTGGCTCGAGCCTATAGAACCTATCAAACTATGGATTAATAAGGGCCCAAAATGCTTTGCCTAGTTATGGCTTGATTAATAAGGAGGAAAGAGCATTTTCAGGTGTGGATAGCATAAGCTCACCCTCAGAGGATCATATGGTGAGGATTAATGAGTGCATGAGAATGGTCACATTAACCAGAGGATAAAATATTTGACACAAATGGGGAATGAAATGAATGACATGCTACTCGACTTCACACCAGTACTTACACATATTATAGAGGCCATTTCCAAAGAGAGGCTCTTCTCAAGTTGTTTGAACCTCATGGAAAGTGTCAAACTATCTAACAAAATAAACCCTTTGGGAAGCTATAAATCACCAGATTATAAGAAATCCATAAGTTCTTTGGTTGTTACAACAAGAAATATTGGTTACATTCCATACACTTCAAATAGTTATTTAAATGGTGCTAGCTCTAAGCTTTCAAATGATCGGTTGATGCTGATAGATGGAACACCTGTAATATATAGAGAAAAATAAAAGATAATGTAGTATCTTATGTGATTTCTTCAACAAGACAAGTTTAGATAATGGTGGATTGCAGCATGCTGATGGAAGTGGAGATTGGGTTCTAAATATATTCAAAATTGTCTCACTTAATTTGACTATGATGGAGAACCATGTTGTTACAAACCTTACCATTCAAACCAACAAATTTCCATTCCAAAAGGTTCTACATTCAGGTATACCATGTATCCTGCCTACAAGGGCAATTACATACCTACTCTTGATACAGTAATCTAGGCTTTTCAATATTTATAGGTAGGTTTAGCAACCATATCAATAAAAGTTATCCAAGTCCCATGTGTGGAAGCTAATAATGTGATTGGGACTTCTCCAATGGGAATTGAATCTTTTCTAAATACATTGTTCAAAGGATTCCAAAATTTTCCATTATTCTTATTGTTGATTGCTTGATACGGGAATGTTCTTGATATTGAAAAACTAAATCATTTATATAGGCTTATAGCAATCATGTTTCCTGATAATATGGATGCATCTCTAGTCTTGCATCCATAGCTCGGGTTTGAAATGAGATCTAAATAAGTTGGAATGAATTGGGGATGCAATTCAAGGTGGAAAAAATTCGCATCAACTGCTTCATGAGTAATGGAAGTGTGGAACTAAAAATAGATGAATGTTTCAAAACAGGGGAAATGATTAAAGGTCGCATAAAGTAAATCTGATGCTAAGCATTCTTATGTTCTATTTCACGAAAGAAATTAGGGGTTTTTTACAACTTTGTACGATGGAGGGATCCAAAGAGGCTTGGTGATATAATTTCATAAGGCTAGGGAACTATATTGTAAAAGTGTTGGCTCAAAATAAGGAACCATAAAGGCCGCACCAAGACTTTGAAATGTTTCCATTGTAGGAAGAAGTCACTATGCCAACTAAAGGGGATTGATTTCATATTGAAAAGAATATTTTTATGCAAATACAAGAAGTTTCTTTGTTCTAATATATGATGTATGGGTGAGATTACAATTGAAATGTATCAAAGTTTTGAAGATTCCTATTTTGTACCTAAAACCCTAATGCTATTATATGAGGATTGAATGCAATATAAGAAATTTAAAATATCCCAAGGTTTTCTTATTGGGTAGAAAGATGTATGAGAGAGTCATATTGATAGTGGCCACTCCTTGAGAGCAGAAGATGGGTGTTGAAAATGAAGACGTGGAGACAAAATCCAATGCAGTGCAATGAGTTGAATGTTTTGAGAAAATATCATCATGCCCTCCAATTAATTGTTATGCTTTAAGTGTGCCATTGTTATGAATAATTTTTTAGCTTCAACATTCCTAGAGAAAAGGATGTATTATTGTGAGATTTTCAAGCCATGTGGGAATTGACAAATGCACAATGTGGTGGGTTGACTGTTTGTAGCAAGCTTTCGTGTTGGTGGTTGTGATGACGGAAAATAGAGTTGTAGGTTGACTACTATAAACAGTTGCTTCACATTGTCAAGGTTCATCATGAAGCTATAGAATGATGGATTCAAATGGTGGAGGTATGTAAATTAGGGAATTTTGTTGATATTGCATATCTCTAATTTGAATCTTCTTTTCCATGTTGTATCAACAATGGAGTGATGTTTCATCGCCCATCACTGATTTCATTTACTACTCCACTTTCTCTTTTTATACATGAAGTGTGATGAGGACAAGATGGTAAATTTTGTAAAGTGTGGTGGGACCCATGGTTGGAGTTTAAAACAATAATTTCATAAAAAAAATTCAACGATGGAAATAATTAAAGAAGAAATGGGTAAAGTGTGAGGGTAAAATACCTAATTGAAATGAATTAAAGGCCATCATAGTGAAAAATAAAAAAATTCCTTGGCTGGTAGATTAAAATAAAAAGTGTCATGGTTAAATGCTTCTATATAGCCCAGTGAAAAAATCAAATTCTTTTGTAATGGAAAATATAAATTTCTTTTGTTGGGAAGTGTAAACTGAAAAGGGAAATACACGGGTATATGAATTTTTCCATGGTATGATTTAAATAATTGAAGCCTTCACATAAGTAGAAGTGAAAACTTCAATGGCTGGGAAAACATACCAAAAATAGTGCATGAGTAATATTTAATTTCCTGATATTTAAATCAAAGTGTTTATAGATGAAATTAAAAATTATATTTGCTAAGACAGTGAAATACAAAATTTCACGGAGATTGTTCAAAATGTGAAGGGTTGTGTATTGTTGGGAAGTAAAAGTGAAAAATGTATAGGTGAAATGGAGATTTCTTACAACCAGGGGATTTCTTCAATAGAACGAAGATTATGAAGGTATTTTACAGTCATGAGTGAAGAATATGGGCTTTCAAAATAGAATATTCTTTCAGCTGCAAAGCTAGGCAAATAATGAAGAAGGTCATCATGATGATTAATATTTTATGTTGCATGGAAAACAATGGCAAGAGGAAAGAATCATAAATAAAATTGAAGATTATTCATTAGTTGGAGGAAGTTACAGATTAGAGGAGGATGAAGGATCCAAGTGTCACATGAAGATGAAGTTTTAGGGTTTTCTATTCTTCTTCTTATGCTCATTTTTCTCCTGATAAAGGGAATTCTGAGAGTTATTATTTTATCTCCAGTTTCTATATAGTGTAATTTTTGTACAAAGTGGATTTGATAGGTTTTAAGTTGTTCTTTATGTTTCAAATTCAAGCGATGTAATATGTTTTATTGATAGTGGAAGACAAATTCAATCTATAGTTTAAGATGAATAATTTCATATTGTCAATGTCTCCTCTATGTAATATAGTGATTTTTTAATCAATATAATGAAGGATTGTTGAGATTTTCATTACATATTTTTGGTGATGAATGTTTAGCTGATAGATTTTGTTCAAGGAATAAACTAAATTGAGCTTCTAGTTGAGCATTGAGAGCATTGTTATTATGTAAGGATTTGGAAGTAGATTGACACCATGTCCCTAAGTGGTTGTATTACTGTTAGATAGTGATATTTTAGAGGCCATTGAATTAGTCTTCATTTTGTTATCAAGGGATTATTTTATCTCTAATCTATTATGGATAAGGCATTGGCTTAGTGGGTTTCTTTATTTGCAAAACCTAGAAGGAATCACCATATTTTAATGACAAACCATTCAATTCTATTTTCCCTATTTTATAGGTTATTGGTAGTTACCATGTTCTCCATGCTAGTTGATGAAGGTTGCCCAATATCTTAGCCAATGTTGAGTGACCTTTCATGTTTCTTGGCATATTCTTGTGAGAGAATTATTTGTTGAGTAATACCCTATTGAGTGTGAGGTTGAGTTAATATCATATATTAATGCATTGTGTGATATGGAAAGATTTGAGGATGAATCCCCCTATGACTTTCATGATAGATCCATGAAATTTTTGTTTGGTATACCAAAATCAAAAAGGCCTGGTGAATTGTGAGCTAGGTTTGAGTATTATGCCAGCTGATTTGAAGCCCCTAAACCTTGAATGTTTATATCAATGGATTTCAATGATTGAATACAATGATAATGCATCATTTATTGATAAGTGTTTTTTTTTTAACAACCCATGGAGAAAGTGTACCCAGATAAAGACTTTAGCCATGATGGTCATGGTGGGATAAATGAAATATGTGAAGTTTCTTCTATTTTCTCTAAAAACATATAAATAGAGAGCATATTTTTTGTAGCAAATGAAATCTGCAAATGATACAGATTATGCTAAAATTAATTTCTATTCTATAAACTTTAAATATATAGTTGAATATCATGTCGATTATGAAGTTTCATGTCTTCATGATGAGAACAATGGTGTTGTAGATAAAGGTTTGCAACCAGCTGAAAACCATTCTTATCTTGGTGATCGAGATGATTACAACTCTATTTTCAGCCTTGGTGACTGTGATTCCTTTCATGATGAGGTGGGATTGATCTCCTTGAACCAAGAGTATCTCAATAATGATGATGTTGATAATACTTCTAAGACATTAAAAATGCATGGTAATGTTAGGAAAACTTATGATAATCTTGAGTGCCTTTTGAATGATCATCTCAATTCAAAATGTACTGATGGAATAGAATTTTTGAGCCTTGTATGGAAATGGAAGATGTTAAAAACTAGGGTGATTTGAATTTTTTCTCTTCAATCAATGAGCATGATGTTATGAAGAAAAATGGAACTCCAAGTCCTCTTAGACAAGAGTATGATGATTAATATGAATTGAACAAACTTTTTGAAGAGTAGTTTGCTTATGTAAGTAATACTTTTGAGAATATCAGTGTACCAGATGAAAATGACAAAGTATGCAATGTTTCTTAGCCAGAGAAATTATTTGTGAGAAGTTGCAATGAAGAAACCATTGATGGCTATCATTTTGATAGTGAAGAAGGTAGCCCTACTAATTGTTGCAATAATATAAATGGAGAAGGAGATATGCATGCAATAGATTCATTAGATGAATCATCTCAACTAGTTGATTATGAGGAACATGCATATGTTGATAATGATAAACTATGAACTCCTATTTGGTTTGATTCCTTACCTTATTCTACTTATTTTGTTACTTTTGAAGTTATCACTGAATTCTTACATAATGATAGCATAGATGTAGTTGTACATGATAGTCGAAATGTAGAAACAAATATTAGTACAACTAATAATATTTATTATGATGAGTTTTCACTTGAAGAATGTTATTGTTTCAATCATATGGATGCATATGAGGGCCTTTTTTCTATATCTACAACTCATAGTTTTCCTCATGAGCAATATGCTTTAGATTTTCATGTTGGTGCAGTAGGAGGTAATGTTGAGTATGATAATCCTTGTAATAATAATGTGTTTTGAACACTCACTATGAGGAATTTGTTGCAAAAATAAATTCTTAGTCATTTGAGCCTACATTTGAAGTTTTCTTGTGTAATAATTTGAAGAATGCAAATGATCTTGTTTATGAACCTAAAGTGGGAAACACTATTTCAGATGCTAATGCATTATTCTAATGCTATGATTTGAATGTGGATGAAGGTATTATGAGTGTTGGTAAATATTGTTTCCAAGACATTCACATATGGGAATGTGATTGAGTTGTGTTGTTGGTATGATGATAAACTTGATCATGGTGTAAGTCAGTTGAAGGAGTTACAAATGTATGAGAATTATTTTCTTAATGCACAGAAGGATTGCACACTGTTCCTGAGGCCTAATATCTTTTCCAAGCTTGATCATTGTGAGGGAGTTAGTAAATGTGATACAGATATGTCTTCATATGGTCTTGATCATTATCTTCATATTTTGTCACTTTTCGTAAAATCAAAAAGTGAAATGAGAGGCAATGATGTTGGCTATGTCATTTGGTTTCCATGTGATAGTAAAGATAGATAAGGAGCAAGTTCTCACTTACTCAAATGAAGTCAGACACTTGTATTTGTAGGAGTGAACTCACTCATATTATAGTGTTGTGATAGAGGAAAGTATGTATTAGAGGGGATCAACACTTTTAGAAGATTGGTGTTTTACAGGGGTAATAATTGGCTTCTCTTTTCCATTTGGTGGCTTGGGGCCATTGAATGAGATTTAAAAAATTGAATAATGACTATGTTAGCCAATGGTTTTGGCACTCGGTCTACTCCCTAGAGATCTAGAGTCTCACCATGCCCACAAGGGGAATGCATCAACAATGAGATGCACTAATGGGGCTATAAAATTATTAAAAAAATTATGTACCCATGTTGAAAAATTTGATTTGCTCACTCAGAAGTGCACCCAAAAGATCTATCACAGTGACCTACTTTGGAGGGTCATAAATATGAGCCAGTTGATTTTCATGTAAAATCCTTTGGTGGGTGTATTCATGCAACATATGTGAGAATGTATGTTAGATTTAAGATTCTTGTGATTAGTTTTGATAGAGTTTTGAAAAGAAAATTTGGAGGCTTTTGAGATTTCTTTGATGTTTACAAATTCTCAGGTCTACAAGGTGGCCTCTTGTTTAGACTAATATTTCACAGCTAGGTGAACATCATCAAAAATGGATTGGTGCTTTGGATTCACCTCATATTCATATGATCCCTAGTTTGGTTCTAGATCGTCAAGATAAAATATGATATTTTTACCAAGTTAGAAGTAAGTGTAGTTTGTTCTATATTTAAATTTGTATTTCTTGAATGTTTCAAGGAGGTCAACTTTGACCCTTAATATTTGATGAAGAATGTGGATTGGTGAGGATCTCTGTTGCACACATACTCAATGGACCTAAATGATCCAAATTTTCCAATGGTAGCCTCCCAAGAGGTGATTTGATATTTTTTGAAGAAGGTGAGTTGGTGAGCCCTAGTTGGTTTTTGATAGGTGCAATTGTAGAAATGTTTGAGTGAGCCACTTAGGAATTGAATATCTTTCACCACAAGATCTATTTTGTCGAACCGTTTGTTGCACTAAATTCTTCGTTCAAATTTCTACATGTCTATGCGTTTTCATGAATTCGGGAGGTCTTTTGATTAGTTTTCTATGGTGATTCCAAAGGTCACTTGACCTATTTTGACTATTGTGAAAAATAATAGAAAATGGATTTGGATGGTTGTCGACTTCTAATTTTTCATGCCAGATGCATATAGGGGCAGCCTTAGATCCATTGAGGATGAATTTTTCTCAAAATATATTATTTTTTAGCCATGCCCACATAGGGGCCCAACATGCTTTGCCCAGTTAGGGCTTGGTTAATAAGGAAGGAGCATTTTTAGGTTTGGATAGCATAATCTCACTCTTAGAGGATCATATGGTGATGAATAATGTATGCATGGGAATGGTTCCATTCACTATCGAATAAAATATTTGATACATATAGGGAATGGCATGAATGGCATACTACTGAGCTTCACACTAGTACTTACACATATTCTGGAGGCCATTGGTAAAGAGAGGTTCTTCTCAAGTTGTTTGAACATCATGGAAATCATCAAACTATATAAAAATCTAAACCCTTTGGGAAGCTCAAAATCGCCAAATTATAAGAAATCCACAAGAAGTTCTTTGGTTGTTGCAGCAAGCAAGATTGGTGGCATTCCATACACTTTAGATAGTTATTTAAATGCTATCTCTAAGCCTACAATGGATCAGTTGATGTTGATAGATGGAACGCCTATAATACATAGAGCATACTACAAGATAATTTAGTATCTTATGTGTTTTCTTCAACAAGGAAGATTTACATCATGGTGGATTGCAACATGCTGATGGAATCAAATATTAGGTTCTAGATATCTTCAAAATTATCTCACTTAATTTGACTATGATGGAGAACCATGTTGTTACAAATCTTACCATTCAAAAAAACAAATTTCCATTCCAAAAGGTTTTACATTCAAGCATACAATGTATCCTTCCTACAAGGGCAATCACATATCTACTCCTGATACAGTAATCCAAACTTTTCAATATTTAAAGGCAGCTCTGGCAGCCATATCAATAAAAGTTATCGAGGTACCAGGTGTGGAAGCTGATGATATGATTGAGACTTCTCCAATGGGCATTCAATATTTTCTAAGGAAATTATTCAAAGGATTCCAACATTTTCCATTATGCCTATTGTTGATTGTTTGATATGGGAATGTTCTTGATATTGAAATAGTAAATCATTTATACAGGCTTATAGCATTTAAGTTTACTATTAATGTAAATGTATCTCTAGTCTTGCAATCACAACTTAGGTTTGAAATGAGATATAACTAAGTTGGAATGAATTGAGGATGCGCTTAAAGGTGGAAAAAATCCTCATCAACTGCTTCATGAACAATGGTAGCATGGAATTGAAAATAGATGAATGTTTCAAAACAAGGGAAATGATTAAAGGTCGCAAAAAGTAAATTTGATGATAACAATTCTTATGTTCTATTTCATGAAGTTGTAGACATGGAAATTGAACAATGCACTTGATCCTGATTACTAACATTGTTTCTTCTTGAAGCATAATCTCAGCTTATCATCACTTTTCATCTCTTAAGTAGATAAATCATTATTTATTTAATTAGGTCTTTCTCCCTTGTTGATTAAATTAATCAATTTAATTTAATTAATCATTTGTCTCTAGTCATTTAAATAATTCAATTTATTTAAATTAAAACTCTCAATTCCTCTTATTAAATTGAATAAATTAAACCTTATTTGACTTAATCTAAACATATCCCCTTTAGTTAAATAAATACATTTATTTAATTAAACCCTTCCTCTCAATTTGATTTAAATCAATTCATAAATTTAAGTCTAAATTGTCACATCTCCTAATTCCTCATTACATTAATTAATCTTTGATTAAATTAATATTAAAACATGTACCATCCTCTAGCTTTTACCACTTGCACATGAAAATAAATTTAATTCATTTATTAAATCTCTATTTTCTCTGAACATGGCATAAAAGGGGAATATTCCCTCAAATTTGAATTCAAATCCAAGTGGACTTAGTACTTACAACAAGGAATTTAAGACCTCTTACATGTCCTTTGCATTGAGCTAGGTGACATTAACTCAATTTCCCTTCCCTCTAAACATGTCATATTCAAATTTCAAATTTGAATCTCATAGCATTTATCATGCACATTGATCAAAATGTGCTCATTCCTCCTCCAATCACATGTGGACAACTGACATTCTCTCATTGGTTGGTATTTTTTCCCACATTAACCCAAATCCTTCAAATCTATAAATATAGGCCTCCTCTATTGCAATATCATCCACAAATTGAGTAAACGTACTATACTCAACTTCATTCTCAAGCACATCTATTTTCATTCATTTCATCAAGATCTTAGCTAGGTTATGCAAAATTTTCATCATGGAGCTTGATTGAATCTTCATGAAAGGGATCACTCATTAAACATTGCAACAAATGAGTTGGGAAAGGGCCAATTTCTACACAAAATTGACACCAATTCCCCCATGGGCTCAAGTGTTTGCATTGCTTAATTAGGATTTTATTTATCTTTTATGTTTGTTCTTCATTTTTCCTATTATTCAGCATTGTAGATGGATTTCATGGGGAATCCTTGTCTTAACTTGCATATTAATCTAATTATGTGTTTGTTTATTGTGTTTATGTAGGTGGGTATGTGCATAATCATCATGGGCCAAAAAGTGGCGATATGTAAGCCATATGATGGTTCATGTGGCTGACGACATTTTGTTTACCCAAAATTTATGAAATGAAAAGGGCTTTTAGAGGAGATTCTCAGCTTTCCACCAATATAAATTATGCTTTACTTTGAATTTAATAAATAATTATTATTCATTTTGTAGGAGTTGACAAAATACAAATTCACAAACCCCGAAGATCACCTACATGCAAATAACCTGCAACAAAAGAAAAGATAGAGACAAACAAGCAAGGGTTCTCTGAAAACTGAAAATGTATATATCAGAGAGAATGAAAGAATGAATTGATATGAAATACAATGGAATCAATCCTTATAAAAAGGAGATCATGCAAAACCTAATAAAACCCTAATAAGAGAAACCCTAATAGAAGCCCTAATAGGATAACATTTAATAATTAATATAATTATTAAATGTCACTTTACGCAAACTAACGTGAAATCTTAAGAAGGGAATAAAGGTAACTAATCAACATAATTAAGTTAAAACCTTTACTCTAACACATTTTCTATTAGAATTACGAATAAAGTCCTTATTGATAGGTTGATTGAAAAACATCTATAACTTTAAAATGGTATCACATTTTTTGAATTTGAAACATGCATCACATTATATGTTTCACATACTATAGGACTAAAAAATTAAAAAATGAATTTCATAAATATTTGACCAAGTTAAAGTGGTTAGACAAACGAGCTTTTATATTTTTTAAAATTTGTAATAAAAATTCAAAATTAATTATTTACTTGGAAAAAAACTATAAAAAAATATGCATCACATCAGAACATGAGTCCTTCACTTATATCTAAAAGATTATAACAATATATTATCATTTTATTGTGGTTAGGGTGGTCAGACAGACACCTACTTCTTATTTTTACCTTGAAATTTAAATACTACTGCATTAAAATTTCAAATTTTCACCAAATAATTTTATTTTTTTTAAATAAAGGTCTAGTAGTTTAAAAACTACATGCAATTTTCTACATATTCTATTTTTTACATTTTTTTGAAATAATATAGATAACTTATTCAAATTTTTATGTCAAGTTGTCTAACTCTGATGTTTTGTCTTTTAATTGCCACTTAAGGGCTTGTTTTTTCCATGTTGATCTTGCACATACCCAGGTATAGGATTGGTGTTCACATTTTGGTGCTAGAGGGAGGTTCCAAAAATCTGTGGTTTTTTGACATTTTTTGTGCCTACAGGAAATTTCATTGCTCACAGTTCAGTGGCGCCATATTGCACCACTATCAGTCAAGCGACGCTATATCAAACCGCTCCAAACTCCAAACTCCACCGTTGGAGTCTCACTGCCAACAAATTTAACTTTTCAAACTGCATCATGGTTTTTTAAACTCCAAACTTCACTGCTAGGATAAATAACACTTCCCTTGCGCTCTTTGTTCTACTATAGAGTGCCACTCTTAGTCATATGCAATGCTATATTGCACTGCTGGAGTTTCTAAACTCTACCACATTTGCTAACTACGCTGCTGGGTTAAATAGCACCGTTCTCAGTCATTAGCAGTGATATATAGTGCTGCTGACCTTTCCAAACTGTGTTGCACCCACGGATTGCGCCGTTGGAGTTGGGTAAAAGGCAAATTCTGATTATTTTTAACATTTTTTGTGATGTAGGAACTTCCCGAGGTCATAACTTTTGACTCGGATGTAGGTTTTGGCTAAAATTTCACAGGTGATTTCATTATGAAGTGGCATGTGGATTTCCCTTTTTAGGTTTAGTGGGTTGGTGGCCATTTTCCCACATTTATGGGGCTTGAAACTTTCATCTTGGCCCTCAAAATGGCAATTTAGTGTTTTTTTCTAATTTTTTAAAAGTTGTTTCTATTAATAACTAAAAGTTCATGTTTCAAATTTAGGATGTTAGTTGGAAATTCATCCTATCTTAGTCTTAGAAAGTTTTTTGGAAAAAACGAGACTCTCAAAGTTATGCATGTAAAATTACCAAAAATGGAAAAATCTAATAATTGTTGAAATCTACCAAAAAAGGAAATTTCTTGATCAAAAGTGAAAGAAGGAAAACGAAGGCCAAGGGTTATTTATGATTTTATCATCTCATTGTACTAAGTGTTTTTAAACACTTTTTGGTTAACTTATAATCCCTTTCTAAGGATTTGGTTACCTTCATGCTTTTAGGAAACACTAAATTTCTTTCGGGCTCTAAAAAGAAGACTACAAATTTTCTTTCAATTTTGCAAACAAAGGGCTTGAAAAGAAATTTAGAACAACTTACTATATTTGGTTTAAGGATTAACAATTGAAAAAGGAAAATTCCATATTTCAATTTGGTGCTTAAAAATAATTCACTATTGCTTTGGAGTATTTAAAATGAACATGTGTTTTTGTGTCTTTTAATCTTTTTTCCAAAGTAATTTCATTTAAAAGACATACATTCTTCACAAGGATCTTGAGAATCATAATTATTTTTTATGACATTAAGTTGCATAAAATATTACCTCCACATTTCATTTTGGGATTAAAATTGACCCAATCTTGCGAGTGTGAGTGTGGCATATTATGAGTGTTCTCCCTTTGTTTTCAATGAAGGTCGATCAAACTACGAGATATGCTTGCTTGCTTTTGTTTATCTTAGAGGGCCTACCTTGTGGGAAAAATTAATCACCCAAGGGAATGACCCAATTGGGAACATGCTAAAGCCAATCAACTTCCAACCGGTATATAAGTGTGGATTCTCGATGAAAGTTCGAGAATCACGAGGATTATTCTGACAAGAAGGGCAACAATGGTCTCTGACCACATGGATGGTACCCCACGAATGGAATGCCCACATTAAAACCCATTGTTTAGCAAAGGCCAAAATCCTAAACTTTTTTTTGTTGCAAAAGCTTATGTCCTTTGAAGTCGCCCCACATATACATGCGATTCTGTTATAGAGATGAAAATTATGCCATCAAAGATTCATGGGTACTAATACTTGGCTGACTCAATGATTCGGTGGATATTTTCAGTGAAAATTTAAGTGTCTCATTTCTCTCCAGAATCAGCACCATCAAAAAGAGCTCAACGTCCTGATTCCAACACAACTCGAACAGAGCGAAAAAGAGTTTGTTTGCACAAGTTATGGCCAATCAAACCTTGGGTCAAATTGGGATAAGAGGGCGTCCAGAAGGCGGAAAAAAATGATGTCGTCAAAAGTTCTCGAAGTTGACGTCATCATGAAGAGCTCATCGAGATGATTCTGACGGTGTTTGTTTTGTTGAAATTCGACACTATGCTCAAGATATTGGTAGTCAAAGTTTGGTTGACTTCAAGGTACAAATGATGACATCATCATGTTGACGTGTCAGTCCGTAAAATATGAAAGCCAAGTGGATGAATTCATATGAAACACGTGGCAGGTGACTCAGATCATACGGACCAATCATATCATGACATGTGTCTAGCCGTACAGTACGGGCATCCCAGGTGGCAGTCCAATCATCGAATTCATCATCGGACACGTGGCTGCATCGTCAGCAGCTCGGTCAGTACTTTCTGTGAATAGGAGTCTGAAACGTGTCTCCCAATCAACAGTATGGACATCCCGTGAGCGGCTTCGTCAACGGACACATCATCTGGAGTGGGTGAATAAGGGGATTACATGTGTTGGTTGTTGAATGTGGTTGAATGTTGGACCAAAAGTTTGTTGCAACGGGCCGGGCTCGAGCCCGCGATCTCCTCCCAAACCGCCGATCCATTTTGCCATTGCACCAGAAGTCCACATCAAATATATAAATAGCCCAGGTTGTTTTTGTTGTTTGAAAATTATGGGCTAAGTGATAAAAGCGAGGCCGGCGGGGTTGGAACCGCCGACCCTGTGGCCACCAAGAATATTAAAAGCCGTTGAGCCACCAAATCATCCACATACATATATAGAGGTCAGTTGGTTTTGACATGTGTCTGTGCCCGAATATATAACAAAATGGCTTAATAAGCCATAAACAAGCACAACAACCTAACCATAAATCAAAGCCAGAAGCTAATAGAAGACAAATGGGATATTGTACGAGTTGGTAAGGGGGTTATGCCTTTAATTTGGTGGTTAAGCCTTATTTGGCTTATTTTTATGTATAAAAAGGGGTGTGAGGTGAGAGTGGAGATTAAGTTTTTTTTTTAGGTGATGAAGTATTGAAATAGGTGATACGAAGAGAGGTGCTGGAGATTTTTCAAGCCATTTTTGTACATTGGAGTATTGTTATGCTGCCGAAGTGCTAGAAGAAATGGTCTTGGTGCAATTTTGTAATTGATTTGGAGATTAATCAGATCGGTCTCTCTATTGGAGTGGATCCAGAGATGTAGTCACGTTTGTGGTGAACTCCGTAATCAAACGCTATTTGCATCTCTTTCTCCATTCTTTTCTCTCATTCTGTTGTTATCACCTTGTCATTTTAATTATTTCCATAAGTTAATTTTGATGTTATTAACTTGGAATAATCATTGTAGAAGTTAAGCATTCAATACTGCAAATAGTCTACATCCTATACAGATCAAGTGGTACCAGAGCTCAGGTGACTATTATTGCAGTTGTTTTCTTGAATGCTAACGAGATCCAGGATTCAGAAGGGCGAAGGCAAGCTTGAAGACTTTAATCCTGAGATCGGGAAGCGAAGAACATTTCTAAAGATGTCTGTTTCTGGAATGGAGGTTCCTGAAGAAATCAGTGAGCAGGAATTTTGAAGAGCATTCCTTGAGATGAAGGCTAAGGTGGACATTCTTTTTCAAGAGAGACAAGAACGGAAGGAACGTGAAGGAGGTTCGTCAAAGAAAGATGTTCGTGAAGACAAGAAAGAGAAACATCATGGAGACGGTGACAAGCAACCAGATCCACCCTCCTCTTCTTCTCCTCCCTCTTCTCCTTCTTCTCCATCTTCTCCTCGTTCTACTTTTTCTAATCCTTTCAAGAGTGGGTATAAGCCTAAAACTAAATCGGATGTAAAATTTGACTTACCTAAGTATTGTGGTGAACTTAATGCTGAAAAATTGGATGATTGGATTCAGCAAGTTGAAGTCTACTGTAAAGTCCAAAACCTATTAGATGATGTTGATAGGATCCAATTAGCTACTCTTCGGTTAGGAGGTACAACTTTAACCTAGTGGGAGAGTAAGACTAAGGAAAAAATTTCACAGCATGGTAGAGTCAATTTATCTTGGTTAGAGTTTATTAATGCTCTTAAAAAGAAATTCTATCCCTTAGGCCATATGCAACAGTTAATGATGGACTAGCAAATGTTTAGGCAAGGGAAGGGTCAATCTGTCTAGGAGTACACCCATGAATTTAGAAAAAGGGCTATTGCTTTGAATGTTCCTTTGTACACCCAGGACACTTTGTTGAAGTACATAGGAGGTCTACATTCCTATCTTAGGCATTCTATTTTGGTTTTGAATCCTAACAACTTGGATGAAGTTTGTGTCCTAGCTACACACTTAGAGTCAAGGGGTAAAGGATATTTTATTGATAAGTTTGATAATGATAATTCTGTAAAGAAATCTTCTAAGGTTGCAGAGACAGGGAAAGGAAAGAAGGCAGCTACAGTTAAGAAGGATGACAAGCTTTCTTGCTCTCATTGTGACAAGAAGGGTCATGATGAAGATCATTGTTGGCAGTTGCATCCCGAATTGAAGCCTAAGTGGGCTCAAAGACAGAATCATAAACAGAAGAGTAAGGAGAAAGCCGCAAATGTTGTTATGGATCTTGGTTCAGATTCAGATGATGAGACTAAGATAACAGCTATGGGTTTGAAAGGTAAAGCTCCTAATTCCAATGTTTCCTTTGATAGTTGTGCTTCTACTTCTAAAGTTAATGATGCCTCTGAAGATGAAAAAAAGAATGAGCTTTTTCATGTAAGGGTTGTTGCTAAGAATAGTAAAATTGATGCACTCATAGATAGTGGTTCTCAAGTTAATTTGATTTCAAAAAGTGTTGTAAAGAACTTGGGATTAAAAACTACATTGCATAAGAAACCTTATCCACTAGGTTGGATTTGTGAAAATGATAAGTTGCAAGTAACAAGACAATGCATCTTAAGATTCACAATCACTAGTAAATTTGTGGATGAGGTACAATTTGATGTGGTTCCACTGGATATCTGTGGGATAGTGCTTGGTAGCCCTTATTTATATGACAGGAAAGCTATTTTCTACAGGGAAAAGAATCATTATCACTTGTTTAAAGATGGCATACAGTATATTGTACATTCTCATAGGATTAAGACTGATCGTTCTTTTGCAAACACAGGGCAGTTAAAGAGGGTAATTAATGCAAGTAAAGAGTTAACTCTTATGTCTGTCAGTAAAGGTGGTTCTAGACATGAACTTGGAGTAGCTAACCAGGGTCAGATGTTGCAGGATACACCAACAATACAGCATGAGGGAATGGTGATTGAAAGCATTGATGGTCCCTTGGGTAAAAATGTTTCTATTGTGAAAGATTGATATGTTGTTGATTTATTCTTTTTCATCTCTACATTGTTGTTCAGCTTGATGCTAGTCAGTTTTTGTTGGTTAGTGGCTACGACAGTTGATGTAGAAGCTTATGGAAGTGATAAAGTTATGTTTATGTTCAACAATATTTCTGCAGTCTTCATTGTGCTTGTGAGCCAGGTTTTCAAATGTACAGAAGATACAGGACAAGTGGGGAGGCCAAGTCCTCACTTAATGTTAGAGTAAATGCCACTTTTGGAGGTCCAAAAGGTCTTTAGTGGGGAGGCCTGATCTGGTGGATATTTTAGTGAAAATTGAAGTGTCTCATTTCTCTCCAGAATCAACACCATCAGAAAGATCTCGACATCCTGATTCCAATGCAACTTAAATGGAGCGAAAAAGAGTCCGTTTGCACAAGTTATGGCTAGTCAAACCTTGGGTCAAACTGGGATAAGAGGGCATCCAGAAGGCAGAAAAAAATGATGTCATCAAAAGTTCTCAAAGTTGGCATCATCGTGAAGAGCTCGTCGAGATGATTCTGACGGTGTTCATTTTGTCGAAATCCGACACCGTATGCTCAAGATATTGGTAGTCAAAGTTCGGTTGACTTGAAGGTACAGATGATGATGTCATCATGCTGACGTGTCAGTCCGTACAGTATGGAAGCCAAGTGGATGAATTCAAATGAAACACATGGCAAGTGACTCAGATCTTATGGACCAATCATATCATGACACGTGTCCAACCGTACAGTACGGGCATCCCAGGTGGCAGTCCAGTCATTGGCTTCGTCATTGGACACGTGGCTGCATCGTCAACAGCTCGGTCAGCACTTTTGGTGAATAGGAGTTTGACATGTGTCTCCCAGTCAATAGTACGGATATCCCATGAACGGCTTCGTCAGCGGACACGTCATCCGGAGTGGGCGAATAAGGGGGTTACATGTGTCGGTTGTTGAATGTGGTTGAACGTTGGACCAAAAGTTTGTTGCAATGGGCCGGGCTCGAGCCTGCGATCTCCTCCCAAACCGTCGATCCGTTTTGCCATTGCACCAGAAGTCCGCGTCAAATATATAAATAGCTTGGGTTGTTTTTGTTGTTTGAAAAATACGGGCTAAGTGATAAAAGCGAGGCCGGCGGGGTTGGAACCGCCGACCCCATGGCCACCAAGAATATTAAAAGCCGTTGAGCCACCAAATCGTCCACATACATATATAGAGGTCGATTGGTTTTGACATGTTTTTGTGCCTGAATATATAACAAAATGGCTTAATAAGCCATAAACAAGCACAACAACCTAACCATAAATCAAAACCAGAAGCTAATAGAAGACAAATGGGATATTGTATGAGTTGGTAAGGGGGTTATGCCTTTAATTTGGTGGTTAAGCCTTATTTGACTTATTTTTATGTATAAAAAGGGGTGTGAGGTGAGAGTGGAGATTAAGTTTTTTTTTCAGGTGATGAAGTATTGAAACAGGTGATACAAAGAGAGGTGCTGGAGATTTTTCAAGCCATTTTTGTACATTGGAGTATTGTTATGCTGCCGAAGTGCTAGAAGAAATGGTCTTGGTGCAATTTTGTAATTGATTTGGAGATTAATCGGATCGGTCTCTCTATTGGACTGGACTCGGAGATGTAGTCACGCTTGCGGTGAACTCCATAATCAAACGCTGTTTGCATCTCTTTCTCCATTCTTTTCTCTCATTCTGTTGTTATCACCTTGTCATTTTAATTATTTCCATAAATTAAGTTTGATGTTATTAACTTGGAATAATCATTGTAAACGTTAAGCATTCAATACTGCAAATAGTCTAGATCCTATACAGATCACTCAAGAAGCGAGTGCACTATAAGGGGGAGCCTATGTGGTCAAGCATCTAATCATCTGCACTGAATATGCGTAGATGGATTTATCCAAGTGGGATCCCAACAAATATTGTCTCTTCATCCTAGGATTGTACATGTTCTTGGAATTGAAAACACATTGCTTTGATCAGAAACATTTAAAAATAAACATCCACAAAATCTTCAAATTTCAAACCCTTTAGGAGGGGAAAATAACTTTGACCAAATACAAGTGTTTTTGCTTTCCCTAGGTATTTTATCCTTAGATCTCTCTAAGCATTTGGATTTACATCATAATTTTCTCATACTAAAGTCAACCTAGGAAACTATGCTCTTGAAACCTTAATTTTTACATAATGGACATTGTGGAATGAAAAGGAATTGAGACAAAGATATTTAGTTTGAAAAGCATAATCAAGAAAGTGTTTATGGTAAAAATAACCGAATTTAAGGAAGATAATAGACAATTGAACCACACATGTGCTTGGTCCCTTTTGATTCAATTGGTTTTCATGCAAACATTGGTCTTTTGGTTTGAACCACTTTCAGGGAAAAAAATGTTCTTCAAAACCTTGGTCTTGTGAAAAAAGTCCTCTTAGGTTCATCTAGGATCAAAATCATCACTCTCATCCATATCTCAACCATTGAAATCAAATATCATCTCATTAAAAAATTCTTGGAAACTTTGAAAACATCATTCATGCTAGACTTCCAGGAAAAATAAAAATCAGCTTGTTTGACTTAACACACTTAGTCAAACTATCCTCTTGTGTGTTATTTTTCTCTAAGATAACACAACTTCCTAAGGTTTACAAATACATTATCAACATCATGTTATTTGACTTAGCACACTTAGTCAAACTATCCTCTTGTGTAGGATTTTACTCTAGGGTTTGCAAGTTCATTGTCACTGTATTTGGCTTAACACACCTAGCCAAATTATCATCAATCAAAATGAAATGAAATCAAGTTCTAAAGTCTAGAATTGATCCAAAGTTCCTAAAAGTTCAAACACCATACCCATCACCCTTTCATCCTTCATCTCATCATTGGTCCTAAACACCTTAGAGGTTCACTTTTGCAACAAGGCCAAAATACAAAATGGCAAATTCATTTAGAATCACGTTGCAAGCACTCCAAAAAATGCATGCTCAAGCCCACACTCAATACCATTCACAATTGCAAGCAACTCGAGAACATACATTTCAACAAGGCCTACAACAATATCAAGCAAAACAGGAAGCAACCCAATTACTAGCCAAACAACAAGCTTTTTTGGCACATCAACAATAAGACCAACAATAAGCATTGTTGGCACAAAAAATGCAGGCATATCCGAAAGCCCCGCTCACTCAGCAAAGCTTGCAACATATTCCCACCACAATCATTGAAAATGATGACAAAGATCCTTTGACCAATGATCATGTTGAAAATGTCTCTACATCACCTAATGAGTTAGAGGACATATCTCAAGAATTTATTCCAAAGCATGATCATCATATTTCACCAAGGTCTAGCAATGATCCTTTCCAAAAAATATGGACATCCTTTGACCTCATGAAATTTGAGAAACTACCTATGCCTAATGAATATATCCAAGAACCCTTTATAAACAATCCATTCTTTAAAATCGACCCATGTCAAGAACTTGATCCAAAGCATGTCGAAAGGAATTCCAAAATAATTCAAGATCAATAATTTGTATCTCCAAGTTACTACAATGATATAACAGACACTCTCCTATCTATAAGAGATTATCATATCCACATAGCATATAATCCTCCATCTAACCATGAGATGCTTCTTGTGGAAGGACGTGTAGATGGTCCTCATTCAAAAAAAAAGATTCCTTTACTCTTGAAATTATTACACAAAAAGAGCGGGATATTGATTCCTACAATCAAACTCGGTTGTCAACACCAGGATCAGATATATCCCAAATTTGGACTAAGGAAATCATGTATGAAGATATCTAGTATTATCCACTCAAGGTAACATGTCAGATAGAATAGGATATTCCAGAGTCAACAAAGAAGCAAATTGAAATGACATCATCTATAGTGGTCATTTTTCAGAGAATGCATTTTGAACAAGACATCTCAAAACAAGAAGAATCAAAGAACAAAGATGCTACTACCACCACACTGGGGGAAACTTCATCTCACACAAATGTCAACATAGGGGGAATGAAGGATCCTTATGATGAAACAAATTCCAACGCTACAACCATCCACATCATGAATCTTCACACACCCATCACCCCATCCACAAATTGGGACCTGTGTGCTGTTAAATATGTAGATTAATTAGAGAGTAAAATAACACAACAATAAGACAATAAATTGAAAGAAAAATAATTAGAAAACATAAATGGAAACTCTAATAACATCAGCTTCTTCAAATTTGTCCCATTTTCTTCTATCTCCAAGGATTTTATTAAAGTTGTTGGCTCTCAATTGTACAAGAAACAACTTGTTGAAATGACAGCTTAGGAGAATGAGATTAATTGAAAATGCATGTCCATTGCTAATGATTTAAAATATGAACTTGAAATGCTAAAGTGCTATGATGCTAGAATGCTGATTTGAATGCAACTGTAATAACTACGTATAAAATCTAGGATGAAATCTACTTACCAAATGGGTGTATTTATTGATTTTTGAAGGCAAGAATCTGGTTGCCGAAGATTGATGGTTGAAATTCAAACTTGTCAGAATGAACAGTGAAAGATGGAGAAGTTGAGAGAAAGGTTGAAGGTTGAGAGGAAAGTGGAAGAATGTTATCAACCCACAAGACCATCCTCATTCAAAAATGGAGACAAACATGGCATTTATCTTTCATTTATGAAATTTGGTTGAGATTTGAGGACAATTGCTCAACTAAATAAATAAATTTATTTAATTTCTTGTGACATGTGCAAATAGAAGTTTCCATAATTTAAATAATTAATATTTAATTATGGAGGAAGTGAAAAATAAAGGTAATTAAATATTTTACCATATTTAATAATGTGAGGTGAAAAAGATATTTAAATATATAATATTTAAATATGGGATGAAATCATAATATTTCATTGTTTTGAATTTAAACATTCAAAATTGAGAAATTAAATGATAATTAAATAAACAAATTATAAAATTTATTTAGTTTAATTAAGAGGAAAGCAACAATAATTAAATAAACTCTATTTATTTAACTAAACTAGAAGAATTGGAAAAATGAACAATATAAATAAATAATTAAATTTATTTATATGTAGATGATTTTAGAATATTAATTAAATAGTTCATATTTAACTAATTAGCAGTTTGAATAACCGTGACCATTTTTAGATGTGTACATTTTTCCCCTCTTTGAAGTGATGTGTTTTATGCATTACTTCAAAGAATTATGCCCCATAATTTAGAAATTACTATTACTATATGCCCCCTTGAGAGATAAATCACATGATGATAATGAGGATGGTTTGAAAGGATTGTGATGATTTTTAGAGAAATTAGGTGCATTAACTATCGAAACAAGACTTTGCCTGGTAAAAATTTGAATATTTTCACATTTTTACCCCCTTAAAAGGTGGAAAAGGTTAAAATCCTTTATCATTTGAATAGTAACCTTTGGTAATTTTTAGAGCTCTGAGAGAGATATTTGCAATGTCGATCAATTATGAGCACCAAAAATTCAAGCGTACCCATTAGTATCAAAAACCAGCCATGTATGGACCTCCGGTAAGTCATCTTGATCCTCTTCGTAATTTTTTTTGTGAGAATCTGTGTCTTAATCTAGAAAAATACAAAAAAAATGAAAAAACAAAAAAAAGGTTACCTTGATGAAAACCTAGCAAACAAGCATCTTTGTAACACCAAAAAAAATTGAGAAAATCAAAACAGTAAAGAGAAATAAATCCGCCCACTAGTGAAAACTGCTTCGGTGGCACTATGGATAAGTACCATGGTGAAAACATAGCAAACAGGCGCCATGTGTAGTCAAGCTCACCCTTCCATCTACCATCATTCTAATCGGACTTTTTCACCATCACTCATAATAAATGATTGTCTTATCCATTACTTGGAATGATTGGCATCTAGCGTCCATCTTGTCATATTACCCACTCCATCTTCCAAATCATATTCCCGATTAGGGCAAAACCATTATTCTATGCCCTAACACCTTGTACATAATGTCACACCATCGAAAATGTCCTTAAAAAATCCCAAAAACAGAGTCAAGTCAATCATGTCAAGTCAGTCATGTCTAGTCAATCATGTCAAGTCGGTCATGTTAGGTCAGTCATAGACATAGTTGAACTACGTTGCCTCTGTGACTGGGACATAGGCAAGGCCATCAATCGATGTGCCCCTGAGGCATTAGGTCAATCAGTCTAGGTTTTTCATGTATCACAGACATTAAATCATGATTCTTTGTATATACAAAGTCATTGGTCATGTTGAACTATGAGCTCTCTGCGTGTACAACGTAGGTGAGGCTAATCAATTAATGAGCTCCCGAGACCACACTAGGTCAGCTCAATAGGGTTCATTCACAATCACTATCACAGAAGTTGCATATCATAGTTTAAGGTAACATATCATGTCATACACGGTCAAAACATACACACACTCTTATCAGTCCAAGAATCAAAACATGTCATACAACAACAAGGCAAAATATCTCAATTGTCATCAAGTCAATACCCAACACATTGTCAAACTGATCAACCTATGTCTTAAACAAGATATGTCTTTCTTGTCAATAGACGTCATCAACTTGTCATAATCTCATATGGCTTGTCACTTCAATGTCATCAGAATCCAACATCTTATATGGCACGTGTCTTTCTGAAACCAAGCTTTGTCATGCCTTATACAGAAGTCACCAACTCGAAACCAGACTCAATGTCTTATGTGGTATCTTTAATTCTCTCACATTATGCTATGTCAAACATCAGCAATCAAACAATCCCACAAGATCAAGTTTTTGTGAATACATTTATTTGGCTTTATGACTTTATATCTTATTTTGTATTATCTTATTATCGATTTGTGAATTAGTCCGGTTACTAGCTTTCTCGAGGATTTCCCATGAAGGATTTAGAGAAGCAACGATGTCTCGGGACTCTTTTTCTTTGATTGTTGTCTATCAACTGTCTTTTTAAACATTGGTTTTTGAGTCATGTTACTAGTTTCTTCGAGGATTTCCTATCAAGGATTTAGAGGAGCAATGATGTCTCATGACCCATCTTTTATTTGTCCGTTGTCTGTGGTTTGTTAAGACAAAACGACTGGGGCATCTTGTCCTTAGTCTGAGTTAAGACACTCCTTATCTACGACTGTCTATTTTTCACAGATGGATGACTTTGTACACTATGGTGTATCTCATATCATAGTGTGTACTATCCATTTGTGTCATGCCCGCCTAATGATGATAAAAAGCAAGCATAGCATACTTGGAAAAATATCGAAGATCATTTTTTTCTCAATCAATAACCATTCTTTTTCAATACTAACTTTTTGAATTATCCATGCTAACATTTCTTATTTTCTACATCTTCACCACCATTATCTATCCATTTCGAGAGCAAACTCATGTTCTTCAAACCTGCCTATCCTCTTGAGGGGGCATACGACTACCTCCTCGTCATTCTCCCTTTCACTAGGGCATAATTAGGGCATATTTTCTTTGACACAACACTGAAACAACATTGTATCAAAGAGGGGCAAACTGTAGACATTGAAAATTGGTCTAGGCCTGCGAACACCACTTTCGACATAATTTTCTATTATCCATGGTCATGATTAAATAATTTTTATTATTTAATTACCTTTCTAAAACATATTTCCTCTATTAATTAAATACCCCTTTTTAATTAATTCATTAATTCCTTTATTCAACTTGATTAATTAAATAAATCATATTTATTTAATTATGTTGCAAACTAATTAATTCTTCCCCCTTTATCTATCAATTAAATAATTTATTATTTAATTACCCCTTTATCATACCTTTTCCAACTATAATTAAATATCTTTATTTAATTATTCATTTAACCCCCTTTATCTATAATTAAATATTTATTATTTAATTATTCATATTATCCTTTTCAACAATCAAATTAAATAAATTATCTTTATTTATTTAATTAAATATTTTATTTTCGAATGTTGAATTAAATTAACATTTAATTCATATTTAATTATTTATGTCACATTATCCTATCAATCAGTTATCTAATCATTCAGTCACCTTCTCACTTGAGATCTATTTTTAGTTCTCCAGTTATCTTTGGGTTTAACATCTGATTATCTCTGCGAGAGAACTCTCTGTCACAACTAGTCAGTTAACTAGTTCCAACTCATATGCATGATGTGTTTATTAATTAAATATCTTTATTTAATTAATTAACTCATGTTTGCATTCGAATGCATCATTCTTAGACTTCTAACTTTGTATTTGACATACAAAGTCTATTTCTTCTATTTTTGAAGATTTTTAACTCAAGATTAAGTTATCGTTCTAACTTAGTCTTTATCCTATAGTCTTTTCTAACTCATGTTATAACTCACATTCTATCTGATACATAACTCACATCACATGGAATTCATCAATCTCATCCGTCGATCTCTCTTTCAATCTGAGTCGATCGTTTGAAAACACAAAATCTATAAAATGGCCTGTCATAATCATTATTCCTCCTCCCGAAATCACACACTTTTGAGAAAAGACTCATCTTCAATATTTTTCTTATACACTCGACAAAACTATACTTGCATTCAAACACTGAAATCTAAGGGCAAGAATACTAAAAAGGAAAAATGGAGAAGAACAATCAAGATAATTCGAAGGGATGAACACATATTTGGTGAGAGCTTTCCATTAAATTGTTTAAGTTTGTTATTTTATTTCCTCATTCTTTGTTGTTAGATTTTAGATTATTATTCTAGATTAGGATTTAACTTTGTTATTCTAGCTTGCAGAAAAATCTATCATGTTAAAGATGTTGATGGTTGTCCATAGGATCTTGGAGATATGGGTAAATTAGAGAGAGATAAATAATATTCTCCCACTCCATTATCTTTCAATTTCAGCTTGGTGCCAAAATTAATTATCATTTCTCATGCTTGCACATTGACTTGGAGGTAGAGATGGCCAAAGCCTCTCTATTATGAGGGACTAGTGTGTCTTGAGTTTCTCTTAGGTTAGAACAAGTTTGACTGATAATGTGATCAACAGGTATTGTTACTTCCTGTCCATCGAATGGAAACTTCAATTATTGATGATAAGTAGATGGAATATCTTGCATGTCATAGATTCATGGATGACCCAAAAGTATGTTATAAGTTAGATCCTGATCTAGAACCTGACAAAAGGTATTCTTCACAACGGGTCCCACTTTGATTGGTAGGATGATGAGGCCTTTGGAAGTTCTTTCCTCATCATCATATGCCTTGATTATAATCTTTCTTCATGGATCTATAGATTCTTCTGAATATCCCAAAGCGGGGACCAATTTTAAAGTACAAATGTTTAATCTAGCTCCCCCATCTATTAGGACACATCTAATGCAAGCTTTGTAAACCATGACCTCTAAATAGAGTGATGCATTATGTGGATGGGTTATGGATGATTCATCCTTTTTAGTAAAGGATAAGCATACAAATGAGGACAAGTGTCCCACCATGGCTTGAAATTTATTGATATCCAGATCAGGGGATATAGCTGTGTCAACAAGTTCCCTTTCCAAAATTTCCTTATGCGCAGGTGATGACTTTAAGAGCTCCAAGATAGAAATTTGTGCTGATGTTTTTCGTAGTTGATCAACCAAATTTTAATAACTTGGAGGGGGAATTTCCTCTTTAGATGAGCTTCCTTTTACAATGATTTTGGCTTGTCCCCTTGATGTAGCATTGACCTCTCAATATTCTTGCTTACCTTTGATTCAAATAGCATTGATTTGCTAATCATCAGTATAAATATGATTGATAATGGTGTCATGGTCATAATTAACATTATTTCCCTTATCACTTGAAGATTCCCCCTTTTGATAATTAGGGAGTAGATCCTTGAATGCCCAATGGTCATCATTGACATTATGTCCCTCAACTGTGATGGTATGGTTATCAATCAAATCTTGAACAATATTCTTTAACCCTTGGAAATTGTTTGTCTTATGACCTTTACACCTATGATAATCACAAAAGTGTGAGTCATTCTAAGATGGGGGTTTAACTTGAGGCTCATAATCTCTTTGTGGTTGCAATGTAATAGCATTTTGATTCAATAACTCTTTGAGAATGGATTCCAAAGATTGACCCAAGGGAGTGAAACTCCGTTGATTTGAAAAATATGATCCGGGCACATTTGAATTTTGATTATTGCCAAAGTTATTTCCATAATTATTAGTCACATTCCCTTGATTGGAAACATTACCTTGGGTACTATAATTTCAAGCATTATTGCTACATTGGACACCTGATACATTAAGGATGGTAGGCTTCACATTCACGTTGTTAGCATCTACTACCCCATCAGTCACAACATTTTTATTTTGAGTCCAAAATCATGACTTGTCATTGTTGTTACTGTGGTTGTTGTTGTTGTTGTACGAAGTTGAACCCTCTTTATCAATTTTCAGAACTCCACGCTTGACCAAAGCACCTTCAATAGTAATCATGTTTTCAATCAATTTTTCAAATGATTGAGGACAGTGAAGGTTTAATCTATAACTCATCTCTTGATTTAGACTATCGATAAAGATCTCCATATTTTTTGTCTCAGGAACATGATGAGAGTATCTAGCAAACACCCTTCTCCACCTTTGCAAATATGTAGTGAAAGATTCCCCTACTTTTTGTTTCACTTTACAAAGATCAAGCATGGTTATCTAGTGTTGAATGTTGTAGGAGTATTGTGATATAAAATTATTTATCAACTCCTCAAAGGTTTTGATGGGGGGAGTGATCTTTGAAAGCCACTCCATGGATTTTCCACCTAGACATCATGGAAACAATCACATTAAGTAGGTATCTTCATGAGCGAATTCTAATCTCATATTTCGGAAATCCCTCACGTGTTCAATGTGGTCAATTTTCCCATTATACCTATCAAATCTAGGGATTTCACAATGTTTTGGAAAATGAATCATTTGAAGACTCCTATCAAATGGATAAGGACTTATGTTATCCAAAATATACTTCTTTGTTGCACCCCTTTGCATTTCTTTTATTTGCCCTTTTAATTCCTTTATCTGTTGAGTAAGAGCACTAAAATCATTAGCAGGAGTTTCACGATCTTCTTTAATCCATTCTATGTCAAAATTAGTAGGTAACTTAGCTCCTTGATTAGCTAATGAAAGGAAATATCTTTCCTTGTTTTGTTCTAAAATCCTTTCCATAAGAGTATGGAATAGGGGATCCTGCTTTGCGTCTTGGAGCTTTTCTTCCGTTATCTCTTCAATGTTTTCAGAATTATGAAAGGGGTTCTCTTCCCTCTCACTATTATCACCCATTTTGCTTACTGTACTTTTTCTTTCTTCGCTTTCTATATCGTGACAAGAGGCATAAGCTTTGCCGATTTTCTACTAACTATGATCAAAGAAATGAAATAGTGCAATTTTGATGGATATGAAAGTCAGAAATAGAATGAAGATTCTATGACTTAAATGATTTCTAGTCTTTAGCTTGTGATTTCCCTAATTGAAAGGATGAAAATCCTGTTTGCTTGAAATTAAACCAAAGATCAAGAAATAAAAATGATTTAGCACTTTGTGAGGTTTTGATCGTAGCTTTGTCAAAAGATGGATTTGTGATAAATGCCTAATGTGCTTGAGTTCTCTATTGTAGAATTTGATTGGGACGAGTAGCATACGTAATTGCAAGTTGGGTAATATAAGAAGAATGAATACACTGACTGTGGTTGTGCCTTTGAGAAAGGGCTCTTCTTTGAAAGAAGGCTCGTGAATATAAAGGTTTTACAACATAATCATCAGTGAAACCTTTAACATAGTAGTGATATCGGTGAATAAAGGTCCCGTGTTGAAGCAAGACCTTTTGACTTTGGTATAGAAATTTCTTCTTCTTCAATAACTTCTTATAATTGAGAGATTTCTTTCTCTTTCTAATCTTTCTTTCTAAAGACTTCTTGGCAAAAGTTGCAGATTTCCAAACTCTGAGCATGGAAAAGACTAGACTGAGAAGACTGATTTCTGAATGTCAATTTATTTTTTCACCTAGGTTCAAAAAACATATGCATTGAAATAGAGCATGAATGCACCGAAAAAGACTACCTATGTGCCAAAAAAGAGCACAAATGCACCGAAAAAGAGCATGAATGTGTCAAAACAGACTACCTATGCGCCAAAATAGAGCACAGATGCACCAAAATAGAGCATGAATGCATCGAAACAGACTACCTATGCACCAAAACAGAGCATGAATACACCTAAAAAGAGCAGTGATGTGTTGAAACATAGCACATATGTGCCAAAATAGAGTAGCGATGTGTTGGAATAGATTGGTTATGCGTCGAAACAAACCAGGAATGCACTAAAATATCCGTTTAAACTTCTGAGACATACATGTTTGGAAATTTTGATATTTTCAGACGATCTTAATCTGATTTAAATGTGAAAAAAATGGCATACAGTAGCAGACAGTTGTTTTGTTACTCTTAAAAGCTAAAAAAAGAGTGTATGTTCTTTATATTTTCACAGGTATTGAACAAGATAAACACTTCAATCAGACTCACTCTTAGTTTGTCAAATAGATCATCATAACATCCACAACCCACATCTTAAAATCACGTCAACTCACACAACCATGTCACCCCCTAGAGGGTGCCTATGCTTTTGTCTTTTCCTTGTGTGTACTCAAGGTGATGGAAGTGAGTACCAAATCCCTTGAGCAAACAATCTATGGAAATTATATGGTGAGTTTCTTGGGGGCAGATTCTTCCCTCCCCTTGCACTGTGTTCTAAATGATGTTTGGATACTGACACGGTTGGCTTTTTACACTATGGTTCATAGTCAAGGTTTCTGTTCGGCATGGCAATAGATAAACTCCCTCAGGAGACCTCCCAATCTTTAGAACAAAGATTTTGGGGATGGTTATCTTGCTCACTTTCGTTGAATATGGGTTTACCCAAAATTCACTTTTGATTATAGTGGGTTGGAAAACTTGGCTTTAGTTGTTCCTACTTGGTTCGTTCCTATTGGGTGAGTACTTTTTCCCACAAGAGCAGGCCCTTTAAAGGATGTAAGAAAGCATAAACATTATAGAAAATGAAAAAGTCACTCTGGTATTCTGGTCACCCAGTTAAGGGGAGAGCATAGACCTTTTGACACAAACAAAGCAAACAATGTTCTATTTATAGCACCAAATGACAATGATCTAAACTAAGTGAAGATTTTGCTTCACAATAGATATGGGGTTCATTTTAACTGCAAAATAAGTGTGTAGTGACTACCCTAGATTGCTTCATTTTAAACTATGTCTATCCTAGGGTTGCTTCTCTTTAAACCAGAAAGATCCTATTTGCAGAAGGCATCAGAATCAGGATCCTCTTTTACAAAGCCCTTGTATGTGCCAAAACAGGCCACCAATGTGCCAAAACAGTTGACGAATGCGCTAAAAGATCAATACAGTATGTGTGAAAATAGTCTTATATGAACCAAAATAGTCCATGGATGTGCCAAAACAATCTGTGGATGCGCCAAAATAGTCCATGGATGTGCCGAAATAGTTTGGGGATGTTCTGAAATAGTCCATTTAATCACTGAAACAGTCTAGGGATGCGCTAAACTGAGACTCGTATGTGCTAAAGCACAACTCTAGTCTGTCACCTACCATAAATTTTTTCTACAATAAAAATATTAAATATGTAGATTAATTAGAGAGCAAACCAACACACCAATAAGACATTAAATTGAAAGAAAACTAATTAGAAAAAATAAATGCAAACTCTAATAACAACACTTTCTTCAAAATCATCCCATTGTCCTCTATCTCCAAGGATTTGATTAAAGTTGCTAGCTCTTAGTTGTATAAGCGACAACTTGTTGAAATGATAACTTAGGAGAATGAGATTAATTGAAAATGCATGTCCTTTGCTAATGTTTTAAACTATGAACTTGAAATGCTAAAATGTTATGATGCTAGAATGCTGATTTGAATGTAACTATAGAAAGTACGTATAAAATCTAGGATGAAACCTACTTACCAAATGACTGTATATCTAGATTTTCGAAGGCAAGAATCAAGTTGGCAGAGATCAAAGGTTGAAATTCAAACTTGTCAGAATGAACGGTGAGAGATGGAGAAGTTGAGAGAAAGGTGGAAGGTTGAGAGGAAAGTGGAAGAATTTTTTCAACCCACAAGACCATCCTCATTCAAAAATGTAGACAAAAATGACATTTATCTTTCATTTATGAAATTTGGTTGAGATTTGAGGATAATTGCTCAACTAAATAAATAAATTTATTTAATTTCTTGTGACATGTGCAAATAGAAGTTTCCATAATTTAAATAATTAATATTTAATTATGTAGGAAGTGAAAAAGGAAGGTAATTAAATATTTTACCATATTTAATTATGTGAGGTGAAAAAGATATTTAAATATATAATATTTAAATATGGGATGAAATCAAAATATTCCATCATTTTTAATTTAAACATTCAAACTTTAGAAATTAAATGATAATTAAATAAATAAATTATAAAATTTATTTAGTTTAATTAAGAGGAAAGCAATAATAATTAAATAAACTTTATTTATTTAACTAAACTAGAAGAATTGGAAAAATGAACAATATAAATAAATAATTAAATTTATTTATATGTAGATGACTTTAGAATATTAATTAAATAATTCATATTTAATTAATTAGTAGTTTGAATAACTGTGGCCATTTTTAGATGTGTACAGGACCAACATAAAAAAGGATATTTGAATCAAAGCATGAAGGAAATTATCAAATTAAAAGAAGCTAAGAAGCATATCGGACAAATCAAATAGATATGGATACCAAAAAATACAAAGAAAGATGATCCCTATCAAAATCCCTTAGTCAAAGAAACTATGGGGCAAAATAAGAAAGGGAAAATTATCCATCAAAGATTTCCACGAAAGAAAAAATAGGCTTCTCAAGCAATGTACAAAGTATATCAATTTTATGGTCCTAATTCCATGTACACTTCCATATCCACCCATCATTGCTCATCTTCCCATGTTTGGAGAGTTAATGGTTCCAAACTATCAACCAATCCATCTTTTATTCCTAAAAAAACTCCACCATCTATTCCTCTACGCATAATATTGAATTATCACATTGACCATGTGTTGGCAATGACCCTTCATCATAAGGATTCAAAAGGCACACCATCACGATGTGTGCACAAAGATGAAGTTAACTCCGATGTCAACAAAGAAAATCATAAATCTCAAAAGTTGCATTCAAGTGCACATATCTTGGAAAAGCAACTTCTTTAGGTAGGATATTGAAGGCACATTTTGAAAGAAGCATCTACATCAACATAACCAAGTGGTTCAACATGAGCCTAAAAATTTGCAGCAAAAAATCCAAAAATACCCAAAAATACAAAAATCCAAAAAAATTAGAAAAAGGATTGAAAATAGTAAAGAAAAAAATCAACATCCAATGAAACCACTTCGGTGCCACTTTGGGCAAGTACCATGATGAAAGCCTAGAAAATAGGCATCATGTGTAGAATGAAGCATCTACATGTGTTAGTTTAGTTGGAAGCATCTCATCACATCCATAATAAAGTCAACAGTCCCTCCATCTTATCCATAATAAATCCATTTATCCATGAACCATTTATGCAATCCATTTTCATATGTTTGCATCCGTCTTTCACCTTATCTTAATTTTGATGAAATTTTGGTGCACACTTTACTCTTTCTTTTGGTAAACATCTTGACATGGCCATTTTTGTTGATCCTATCCTACCCAATGTTATCTGAGCCTTGAAGCACTATCCAAATGACCATCCTCTGTTCAAATATCTTACCTTATCACAATATAATCCTTGGCATCCTTTGCATGATTACCATATCCATCCGTACACACACCTATCCAAGCATCCACCCATAGCCTTTCAAACATTGCTAAAAACTGGGGGAAAATGTTTACATCTTTCTTTAGTAATAAATCTTGATTTATCGTCCGACTTATGTGGTGATCTGAACATTGGCAAACATGAAATCAAATTGGTCAAACATTTGTGAGCCAAAAATACAAAGCACTAGCCCATGGCACATTTTGACGAGAATATGTTCCTTATCAAGATTTATCTTTCATCAAACATCAATCCAAACAATCAATATCACTTGCATCTAATGTGTACTTCAACGTCACATCCAATCATTCAAAACATTTTTCATTTCAAATCTTGATCAATCAAATCCAATCAATCCATCATCATCTTAGGATATCTTTCTCAATCCTCTTGTTGCTTAACATTATCCTTGCATTGTTGTGTATCCTCAAAAATGTTATCATCATCAATCAAACCTAGCTTGGTTTTCAACAAAATCCCAAAACAGGGCACTTATGTCATCCAAATCATATCTATGTCCAAAACATGTCAAAAATCTGAAAAATAAAAAAACCAGGTCAGTGGAGTAATCATTAGTCTGAACTACATCATCTCTAAGCTTGAACGTAGGCAAGGTTGATCTTTGATCATCCCCCAAGACATTTTGGATCATTCCTTTAGGCGTTTGTTGCAATGGAAATCCATTTTCCCATATATTTCACATTTAGGTCAATCCTTTAGGCATTTGTCGCAATGGAAATCCGTTTGCCCATCTATTTTACATCTTAGGTTAGTCCTTTAGGTTTCCATCACAATGGCAATCCATTTGCCCATCTATTTCATATTTTAGGTCAGTCCTTTAGGCGTTTGTCACAATGGAAATCTGTTTTCCCATCTATTTCACATTTTTGGTCAGTCCTTTAGGCATTCGTCATAATGGAAATCCATTTGCTCATCTTTTTCACATTTTAGGTCAGTCCTTTAGGCATTTGTCACAATGTAACCATTTTCCCATCTATTTCACATTTTATGTCAGTCCTTTAGGTGCTTGTCACAATGATAATTTGTTTTCCCATCTATCTCATCATTGAGTCAAGTCTGTTGTCATCCGAATTACATCATCTCTGAGCTTAAGCATAGGCAAAGCCATCCTTGATTGACCCCCAAGACACAAAATCCAAAAACATTCACAAATCTTGAAAATACCAAAAACATTGAAAAATCTCAAAATCCCAAAAAAAGCCTCAAAACATTTCAAAAACACCAAAAAAATCCAAATATTTGGAAAAAAAACCCAAAATGGTGCACCCATCTCATCTCGCTTTCACTCAAAATAATCATCATTCATAATAAATCAATCATCTTCATCCTTTGGTGATTCAGTTAGAAGCAATTCTAGCAAGTTCAAAAGTGAACACCTAATCGTCAAAGTCTCAAGTCTAGGTCAGTAAGCAAGAAAGTTGATCAACTCAGAGTATCAATAGCTTATCATCCAATCAATCCCATCAAAACCTTGATCACAACATATCCTAGGATGCATCCTTCGCACGATGGAAATTAGCATCTGGTATCACAGTAGTTTATTCTTTGCTAGTGGTATGAAGAACATTAGCTTGTTTCTTTACTTTATCCTATTCTTTTTGACTTATCTTATTTTGTGCTCATTCCAAGGACCTCTCAATGATGCCTAAAAAAAAAAAGGTTTAGAGAGAAAGGAATGCGGCAATTCTCATTGTCTTTTTATCTATTGTAATTGTTGGATACTCTTGTAAAATAAATTGGTTATACATGATTTGTTTGGTTTGTAGGGAGGGTGTTTTAGGTGTCTTGTTGATCACATAGGAAGACTTTCATTTATATGTTTTGGTTTGAGATGTTTATAATATCTGAACTACATCCTCAATAAGGTTGTGTATGTCAAGTGTGAACAAGAATTCTTCTATTTGATTGTCAATTCAAAGTTCATCACACTAGGTACAACGCCATCCTAGTCCTTTATACCTTGATGCATCGTACCTACATGTATTATCAAACATAAAGTAATAGGCCCTTTTAAAATCCCAACTCCTAGTATGAAAATCATCATCATCATCATCATCATCATCATCATCATCATCATTATCATCATCATTGTTAATAATGTGAACTTGTGTGGATCTTCCTTTCATCCATCTTATTCTTCTTATCCTTCTATCCTTGCTAACATTTCTATCCAAGTATCAGATCTGTGTGATTTACCAAAGAATACATGAGGCTACCCATGGTCGATGACTACTTATACATCATCAAAATTGTCTACATCAAACATTTGAACTTTCTAGTCCTCTTTGAGCTAAACGGATCCTGAATATATTTTCACGAGATCACCCAAAAATCCCAATTTTCGTCCGATCTCTTGAGGGGGAAACATATTAGCATAATCCTTATTGTTGGGGCAACAGTGGGGCATTTGAAAACAATCGAGAAATTTTGATCTTTGATCACAATAGTTCATTCTTTGAACAAATACAACAAGTGCATTGCTTCAAAGAGGGGTAAAATGTAGACATGGAAAATTGACCAATGCACTTGATCTTGATTACTAACGGCATTTCTCCCTAAATCATACTCTTAGCATATCATCACTTTTCATCTCTTAATTATATGAATCATTATTTATTTAATTAGGTCTTTCTCCCTTGTTGATTAAATTAATCTTTTGTCTCTGGTCATTTAAATAATACATTTTATTTAAATTAAAACTCTAAATTCCTCTTATTAAATTGAATAAATTAAACCTTATTTGACTTAATGTAACATTATTCGCTTTAGTTAAATAAATACATTTATTTATTTAAACCTTTCCTCTCAGTTTGATTTAAACCAATTCATAAATTTTACTCTAAATTGTCACATCTCCTAATTCCTCATTACATTAATTAATATTTTATTAAATTAATCTTAAATCATGTCCCATCCTCTAGCTTTTACCACTTGCACATGAAAATAGATTTAATTAATTTATTAAATCTCTATTTTCTCTCAACATGGCGTAAAAGGGGAATATTCCCTCAAATTTGAATTCAAATCCAAGTGGACTTAGTACTTCCAACAAAGCATTTAAGACCTCTTACATGTCCTTTGAATTGATCCAAGTGACATTAAATCCATTTCCCTTCTCTTTAAACATGTCACATTCAAATTTCAAATTTGAATCTCATATCATTTATCATGCACATTGATCAAAATGTGCTCATTCCTCCTCCAATCACATGTGGACAACTGGCATTCTCTCATTGGTTGGTCTTTTGTCCCACATTCACCCAAACCCTTCAAATCTATAAATAGAGGCCTCCTCTATTTCAATATCATCCACAAATTGAGTAAACTTACTCTACTCAACTTAATCCTCAGGAACATCTATTTTCATTAATTTCATCAAGATCTTAGCTAGGTTATACAGATTTTTCATCATGGAGCTTGATTAAATCTTCATGAAAGTGGATCACTCATCAAAAATTGCAACAAAGGAGTTGGGAAAGGGCCAATTTCTACACATAATTGGCACCAATTCCCCCATGGGATCACATGTTTGCATTGCTTAATTAGGATTTCATTTATCTTTTATGTGTGTTCTTCATTTTTCCTATTATTCAGCATTGCAGATGGATTTCATGGGGAATCCTTGTCTTAACTTTCATATTGATCTAATTATGTGTTTTTTTGGTGTGTTTATGTAGGTATAGGATTGGGGTTCACATTTTCGCACTAGAGGGAGGGGTGATTTGGAGAAATTCATCATGTTTTTCCAAAATGCATGGTTTTTTGACATTTTTTGTGCCTACAAGAAATTGCACCACTCATAGTTCAACAGTGCCATATTGCACCACTATTAATCAAGTGGCATGATCATTCATGTGCTCTTATAGTCATGAGTGAAGAATAGGGGCTCTCAAAATAGAGTATTCTTTCAACTGCAAGGCTAGGAAAATAATGAAGAAGGTCATCATGATGAGGAATATTTTCCATTACAAAGAAAGAAAATGCAAGAGGTGGGAATCAGAGAGAAGATTGAATATTCTTCATGAGTTGGAGGTAGCTACAGATCAAAGGAGGATGAAGGATCCAAGTGTCACATGAATATGAAGTTTTAGGTTTTTCTATTCTTCTTCTTATTCTAATTTTTCTCCAACTGAAGGGGATTCTGAGAGTTATTGTTTTCTCTCTAGTTTCTATATAGTGTTTTTTTTGTACAAAGTTGCTTTACTAGGTTTTAAGTTTTTCTTTAAGTTTCAGACTCATGTGATGTAATATACTTTACTAATAATGGTAGGAAGATTCAATCTATAGTTTAAGATGAAGAATGTCATATTGTCAATGTCTCCTTTATGCAATACAGTGATTTTTTAATCAATATAATCCAAGATTGTTGAGATTTTCATTAAATAATGTGATGAATGTTTAGTTGATAGCTTTTATTCAAGGAATAAATTAAATTTAGCTTATAGTTGAGCATTGAGGGCATTGTTATTATGTAAGGATTTTTAAGTAGATTGACAGTATGTCCTTAAGTGGTTTAATTGCTATACGTCAGTGATATTTTAGAGGCCATTGAATTAGTGTTTATGTTGTTATCAAAGGGTTATTTAATCTTAACTCCATTATGGATAAGGCACTGGATTAGTGGGTTTATTTCTTTGCAAAACATAGAAGGAATCACTATATTTTAATGACAAACCATTCAATTTTTTTTCCCTATTTTATAGGTTATTGGTATCTACCATGTTCTCCATGCTAGCTGGTGATGGTTGCCCAATATCTTAGCCAATGTTGAGTGACCTTTCATGTTTATTGGCATATTATTGTGAGATCATTGTCTATTGACCAATACCCTTGTTGAGTGTGAGTGTGAATATTTAAGGTGTTGCTAAAAGGGTCACCCCTAGGTCCTACAAAAATATGTTCCAATATCATTTCTTGTTCGTTGGCCAAATCCTACACTAGATCTAAGTATTAAATGTGGCTTACATATAGGATTTAGTGATTTTTTTGATCTGGGAACCAACAGTGTTTTCCTTTTAGGGATTACACAAGGTGTTGAGACACTCATGTCTCTTCCATGTTGACCCAAAAGGCTTTTTCATTGTTTTCACTCTCTTTGTGTTATTCTTCCCATTCTATGTGTATTTTAGGAATGATGAGTTTTGAGCTCGCTTAAAAATATTGTAGAAAGAACATACTAACCCCAAATCCATAGATCCCTTATGTGTGTTTAGAGTTTCATTTTGGGGGAAACCCCTCTCTTTTCCTTTCTGTTTGTATGATGTAGCTTTACTTGGAAATATATGACTTGGAATAGGGCTTTCTAATTTGGCTCTCATGTCCTCTTTATTGTTATAATTTATCATTTTCTACATTAAATTAATTTCTCAAATCATGGTGTTTAGAAATTTCTTTAAAGTGGGGGCATATACTGGCATTAGTCTTCTGCATTTTTATTTTTCATGGTTCATGGTGTAGTCTTCTTACTTTATACAATGTGTCTTTCACTTTGTGGATGACTATGGGTATGATGTCCTTTAAGAGCATGATATCTCTTAGAATATTACATTCCTCTTAGTGGCTTGCTGTGATACACTACATCCCCTAATCTGTAAATCTTTTATTTTTGATTGGTCCTTTCTTGGAGAAATTAGGTACAATGTTCCCTAAGTTAAGGCCTCACATGAACTAAGCATGACTCCTTTGAAAATTATTTTTGCATTTGCATTTTTAGTTATATGGCCATCCTACATAATAAATCTTGTATGTATCCAGCCATCCTATTTGTTCATGAGTTCCAAGCATACGAAGTTTTACTTGCCTCATCAAGCTTGAAGTTAATTGTTCATGAGCTCCAAGCATACAAATTTTTTCTTGCCTCATGAAGCTCAAAGGTAATTTTTGTATGGCACCTTATCAAAGTTATCAAAAGGTATAACTTTATTATGGTTTTTTGGGAAGCCCAACCACGACATGAATTTTCTATACCCACTCATGTGTGAGTGTGAGCACGCACCGAAAATGTGTGTATGTGTCTCACCTCTTTTAGATCCTCACCCAACAAACATCCTAAGTTATGTTGCCTTAGAGTGAGCTTACATTTTTTTGAAAAAATAACCTAGATCTAATCCACATCGTGATAGAAAAATGGTCGAAGCTTGATCCACCCCTCTTATTATGATTTTTTTCATCTTTGGAAGTGTATTCTTGTTCCTTGGTGTTGCTCTTCTTATCATTTTCACATGTTTTATTTTGTGCCTATGTTGGTTTGCCATTGCACTATGATCTTGGGGGCTTGATCACTCTCTTGATTATTGTTGTACTACCTTACTATTATTGGTACATGTGAACCCCTCTTGATATTTTTTTTTATAATTTAGTCTAAGTTTGAAGCAAGTCCATCCTGTCACTAAAGTGGGGGCTAAATGTATTGTCAAAAAATGTCTTAGGCCCTTGTGAATTAAATAAACCTAATCCTACCTTATTTAGAGTGTTATAAATTGTTGTAACCCACTTTCACACTTTTCTAAGATTATCATTTATAATTGGGCTTCTTTATGCTTTAATTTGCCCTATTTTGCATCCACAAGCCGCATTTAATGCATATTTTCAAGGATAATACTTACATAAATCAACATCCAATCATAATTCAGGTGTTTTCAAGTTGTGTGGCCTATATTTGGTGGTCTAGGACTCATTTTCCACCTTGGGCATATGAATCCCACCTAGGGTTTTGGGTCACGATAATTTTTTACACCTTTCTAAGTATTTTTGAATTTGGTCCAATACATTATGCCTAATAGGAGTCATTCATCACCTTGTGTGTATGTGTCCCATGTGGAAAAAACTTAAAATTAATTCAAATTCTTGGTGGGATTTTATCCTTCTAGATCTTATGTCAACTTGTAGTGTTGTAATTTTGAGAATTATGGCATAATTAAGTATAAATTCAAGGATTTTTCACTCATTCTCATCCTAGCACCCCAAGCATTCAAGTATTCATGCATATATAAATTTTGAGTTCACAAGAGCATTCAATTCCTTACAAGAGAATTAAAGAGTCTTCAAGAATATATTATCAAGCACTTTAGAGCATTATTGAAGCATCAAGCATCATGTGAAAGTCTTCATGCTTCATGTTTTTTTTTTGAGCTAAAAATTATGATGTAGGGTTTCATGATTCAAGATAGAATTTCATTCAAGATCCATACTATTGAAGAAAGAGTCAAGATTTACATCAATTGGAACCATCTCTCACATATTTGTAGCCTCTTATTGCTAGGTTTTGATGAGTTGCAACATCATATTTTTTTCATTCATCATTCTCCTTTCCTATTCATTTCATTTGAAGGTTTGATTACCAAAACAAGGTTTGACCAAGGCAAACCCTTATCCACTAACAAAATTTTTTTCCCCCTCTCTTTAGTGTGTGATTTGTAGGTTTAGATTGAAGACACATTGATGAAAAAGCTTGGAGAAATTTGTCAAACTGCCTAAAGTGAAGTCAAAATTTTCACCTTGCATTGGAAATACTTGGAAGACTTCTAGAGGTTGTAAATCAGGGTTTCATATCCATAAATGAATTGGGAAGAACAACGAATACCTTGAAGAAAAAATTCATACTTTGAAGTTTAAGAAAACCCTAACCAGACTAATTCACTAGTTGTGGCATATGTGTCTCATTTTAGGTCAAAATTTAGGTTTTTATAGATTTGGATACCCATTTCCTAGATTCCTTCTTCTACATAGAAACCTAGATGTGGGACTGATTCACCTAGTCTGGTGTATGAGTCCCAATGAGAAAAAAATTATTTGATTTCAACATTCCAAAACTCCATTCAATCATCTTCAAATTTCTAGGTGCAAACATTTCATCTTACTACTTTTTGTGTTGATTTTCATGCATTTCTAGGTCATTTAGTGAAATATTTCATCATATTAGGGTTAAGTATTTTATTTTACATTGCCTTTGTCTTTCCAAGTCTTAACTTTGAGGTGAACCCCTCTTTAATCTACAATTAGATCCTAGGATATCCCTATAGTCAAATCTCTTTCTCCTTTGCATACTTGATGTTGAGATCCCTAGGGTTTGTCCTTGAATGAGAGAGTAAGAAGATTTTTGTTCTATCTCTAAATAATAAAACTCCCAAAAAAATTTATTCCTTTCAATTTCATTTTAAGGTTTGATTACCAAAATAAGGTTTAACCAAGTTAAACCCCTATCCACTAACAAAACAACATTTTCCCCTCTCTTTGATGTGTGATTTGTAGATATATGTTGTTTAGGTTGAAGATATATTGACGAGTAAGATTACAGAAAAGTTGTCAAGTTTTCAAAGTTTTCATATGTGTTAAAAGATCATGGAAAGTCATATGCAGAGAAAAATTCAACATTTTAGTACCACTTACTTTTTAGGAAGGAATCTACAGGGAAGCACTAGAGGATGTAAAATTTTTGGAGCAACCCTAATAGTGTACTAAATCATCACTTGTTGCATATGTGTCCTAGTATACTTATTTTTAGGATTTTTTTGTAGATCTTGATTCAACAGCTCTAAATTTTGGTTTTGGGCCAAAACCATGAAATGGGACTAAATCATCCCTACTAGTGTATGAGTCCTAGTAGGCATAAAATTTAGAATTTCTAACATTTCAAACCTTGTCTTGAGCACATTAAATTTTTTAGGTACACCTCTATACTTTCTCATTTTATTGTTCATATTTGAGCTTATTTCTAAGTGATTTACTTAAGTTTTGTATATCATTAGGCTTTATCATTAAGACCTACATATTACTATTCTTTCCAAGCCCTAGCTTGGTGGTGAACTCCTTTTTAGTCTTTAATCATGCCTTAGGACATTGTATTATAGATCTCTTTCCCTCATTCTATCCTTGGATTGAGATATTTAGGGTTTCATTGAGTGAAACTTAAGTGAAATAGGTCCCTTGAATTCCATCTCCCAAAAGGTGGAACACCTATTTCCAAATTTTCAATAATTTATGCATATATAAGTGTCTTGAATGTCTACTTTAGTGTGATTTTTCACTTTGCTCATCCTCATACTAAAGTGGGGGCTAAATTTAATGTAGGAAAAAGTATTCCTTGTTCACACTCAATTCAGGAATGAATAATTAATAATGAAATGAGATAAATGATCCCTTAATTTAGTGTTGTAATTGTTAGAACACAATGAGGTACTAAGAGGGGGCTAAATCAATAAATATTAAAACTTTTTAGTTCTTAAAAAAAGTTTTACAGATTCAACCTTAAACTATAATGTGCAGATTGAAATACTAATAGATATAATAACCACACGCACAAGAGAGATCAACACATAACATGACATATACATGAAAAACCATGGTGAGAAATGCTACTAGGATCTACTGTCCTAATCCAACCTCACAAGCATCAAAGTTTAGTTACAATGTTTAAGGCTACAACACCAAGGAAGATTCAACTCCATATTTCATAAGTAACAACTTCAAGGATCCTACAACACCCTAATTTGAGCTACAACTCAGTGAAAATGGAGGCTACAACCTATTACAGAATTACAAGTTCAAATATGCATATGAGTGGTTCTACATAAACCTGAGATGAATCAATACATATAATATAATGTCACACTTATTCCAACTTACACTTTTTTGTTGTACCTATACTCTCAACAACACATAGCTATACTCTTAACAACACATACTTTTGTTCTCCATTCTGCTCTGCTCTACACTTTCTTCTCTACTGTATTTTTAGTTATACATCTATTTTTTCAACACACCGTGTACTCACAAACTTCAAACTCTTGTAGACTAATAATTATCTATATAACACCTGAATGTCTTACCTCAAGATCTAGTACATCAGCCAGATCAACCACCACATCCTGTTAGGGTTTCCTTCTCTTACAAACCTCACCAACAAGCTACTTTTACATCGAGCCACACAACATTTATTTCTAATACAAATAATTTTCCTTTGTTCTCTCTATCAAATCCTAAAATTTGATTGTACATTTAATGTATACTCTTGTCAATATGATGTAAATAGATCTCAATCACCTTTTAGGGTTTCAAGAAATATTCCTTATACCACCTCTTCATCAAGCCTCACAAAATTCAATTTGGGTATAGAGAAATTTCCCAATTTAGCTCTTTGTTGACCCTAGAATCTGATATGAGTTAAAGGTATTATCTTATTAGTAAGGTTAGATTCAACCTTGATCACTTATCCAATCTATTTGGCCACCTAGCCCATCAAATCTTCACTAGCATTCATCACTAGTGTAGTTAAACCTATTAATTCTCATTTCCATGTTGATTACTAATAGAAACCCTCATCCACACTTGTCTTAGCCATTCAAGTCTTTGTATTTGAACTCTGGTTATTGATCTATTCCTTTGCACCTTGATCTTGTGATCAACATTCACTGTAGTATCTTTAAACCTTGATCATTGGATAATCGGTCACTTAAACCACCATCATTGATCAATCATATGGATTTGTTGTTGGGACTCCATTTGGACTCCCACCAATATGCTTACCATGTTATCTAATCGGACACACAACCTACATTTCATCCATGTCATCACCACATCATTCACAACACTGATGCATAATGATATATGAAGCAATTGCTCTTTGGCACCTATCAGCCCTAGACATAATATGTCATCATAACCACATGTCATGTTTCACTTGTCATTTTTTTCCACATGCCAAACTATCATTCAATCTCTGTCTATATAGTCTTTCCTATCGGAAGATCTAGTGATCAACAATTTTGAAGGATCAAACCATTTAGGTGTGTACAACATTATCCTAAAAGCATGATCAACCGATAGTATGGAGTTGTGAGGACCCCCTTTGATGGAAACAAAAATACTAACTAGTATCAAAGGTTGGAATACTCGGTGATCAAGGAATCAGGTTAAAATTAGGTTTGAATCACATAAGATATTATAGGCTAAAACTCTAACTAAGGAAAAAAAATTATAACATAAAGGATGGGGTACCTTTTATGCAAAGAAGACTTTGATGCTAAACACCATCGGGCCATCGAAGGAACTCCTGCTTGACTCTTGTCAATATTGAACTGTCACCCCGACCTGTTGGATATGTGTAACCTTGAGCTCTAGGAAGACGTCTCGGTCACCCTTGTGATATCAATGAAATAAGTGGTAACTTATGTGATCGATTACATGTTGTTGGCTATTAACTTCAAAATAGAAGAACATATTGAGGATGCGATGACTACAAAAACATTAGGGTTTAACTGTAAACACTAATATCAGTCGAGAGAGAATAAAATTCAATTTTAGACATGTTATACATCTTCTATGCCTGCAAAAAACCATTCTAAAATCCTCTCGAAAAACCCATCATGATTATACAAATTGTTCACCCTTTTGACATCAATGACAACAATAGTCCAACAATCTCCTGTTGGAATAATGAAGATAATATATATTGTTAATAGTTTTTTTGTCATTGATGTCACCATGATATATGAGTTGCAACTGCAAGACTCAAGGTCACATTAATCTGGTATTTTGAACTGGCAATGTAGGATTAGCCTCTAGTATTTTTCTCTGGAGTGCCCTTCGGTAAATAACTACTACTTCAATTTTTGGGAAACATTCTATGACTGAGAAATGCATACATGGAGAGAAAATCAAACATATATTTGCTTATGGATATCACCGGTATCATTTTATTTTTTATAATTTTTCTATTAGATCTATTGTTGGCTGACCTATCAAGTGATTAAAGATGTAATGGATTAAATTTTCTTTGTGTAGGGTATGTGTAGGATGATGATGGGCCAAAAAGTGGTGATATGTAAGCCATATGATGGTCCATGTGGCTGACGACTTTTTTTTTACCCAAAATTGATGAAACGAAAAGCGTTTTTAGAGGATATTCTCAACTTTCCACCAATATAAATTATGCTTTACTTTGAATTTAATAAATAATTATTATTCATTTTCTATTAGAATTATGAATAAAGTCCTAATTGATAGGCTGATTGAAAAACATCTATAACTTTCAAATGGTATCACAGTTTTTGAATATGAAACATGTGTCACATTCTATGCTTCACATACTATAGGATTAAAAAAGAAAAAAATTAATTTCGAGAATTTTTGACCAAGTTAAGGTGGTTAGATAGATGAGATTTTATATTTTTTAAAAGTTGTAATAAAAAATCATAATTAATTATTTACTTGGAAAAAAAATATTAAAAAATATGCATCACATCAGGACATGAGTCCTCTACTTATATCTAAAATATTATAAAAAAATATTATCATTTTATTGTGGTTAGGGTGGTCAGACAGATACCTACTTCTTATTTTTACCCTGAAATTTAAATACTCATGCATTGAAATTTGAAATTTTCACCAAATAGATTTTAAAAAATAAAATAAAGGTCTAGTAGTTTAGAAACTACATTCAATATTCTACATATTCTATTTTTACATTTTTTTGAAATAATATAGATAACTTATTCAAATTTTTATGTCAAGTTGTCTAACTCTGATTTTTTGTCTTTTTATTGCCACTTAAGGGCCTATTTTTTCCATGATGATCTTGCACATACACTATAATCCATTCCGAAAAGCTATCACATACCACATGCTTGAATTACTATTGAGAATATTTTTCAAGCCAACTTGTTTTTTATCTATGGACAATTAGATGTATATACAAGATGTTTTTGAGGATATGTAAAGAAGATTTGGTGTGGGCGAATATTAGCAGATTGTATATGGAAGAAAAAATTGAAGAGTGATTTATTGGCATGCAAATTTTGTGAGCTACAAAGGAACATAATCTGCACTTGAGGTGTACTTTCATTAGTTAAATTCTAGCAGTTAGCCACTTTTGTTACTTCATTAATGTAGGAAGTGAGCCTCCCATTTTTTGATAGTGAGTCTTGGCTGTGAGCCACCCTTTGTAATATCTTATAACTGGTTATACTATTTTGTTAGCTAATCCTCACTATGGTTTTTTTGACTTTGTGTTTTCCACGTAAAAAAATTGGTCTCTTTTATTTTTTGTTTCATGTTCTATTGATGATTTTGCTTATCATAATTATCATATGCTTTGGATTTATTGGATGATATTTTTTCAATAAGTTTAAGAATATATTGATTCATCCCCCTCTTAGTATATTGGATATTTAATCATTGGTATTAGAGCTTGGCTCCTCTAGAGAAGTCTAATAGCTTGAGGGAGATCATGGATATTGAACAAATGTAGGATAATGCAAAACTCTAAACTGATCTTGATGATTTTGACAAAGCTGAAAATGAGAATAGGGATTTAAAAGAAAATATTGATGAAGCAAATGAATGCATCCGAAAATTAAAGGAACAATTAAAAAAAATCAAAGAGATACATAAAGAAGTTAGTGACCAATTGAAGCAAGAAAGTGAATATGTTACCAAACTAAAGTTGCAAGTGGAATAAAAGAAGAGGATTGCAGAGTGATTGAATACAAAAATAAAGAACAAGTTTGATGAATGTTCCAAGCTTGAAAAAGAAGTGGTAAATCTGAGAGCAGAACTAGAAAAAACAAAATTTTGTGAAGATAGTTTAAAAATAAGCTCTACCAAGCTTGATGAACTAATTGCAGGATAGAAACCATCCAAAGACAAAGGAGGATTGGGATGAAAATTAGGTGAAAGCTCAAAAGCAACAAATTATCAAAACGTTCAAGATAAGAAAACTAGGAAGGAAACCACTTATGAGACATACAAATGCACAAAGGTACCCATCTTTCAATTTCACTTATTTCTCATGCAACAAGTTTGGGTATAAGGCAATTAAATGCAGAAGCAAGATGAATCAGTTCTCTAGTTCTTTGCTCGGACAATGCTATGTCTGTAATAAGTTTGGACATAGAGTTAGTGAATATAGAACTCGGATGATGAACTGGTTTAATGGAGGAAGGATGAATCAATCCTTTTCTATCTATTGCTATACATGCAGCAAATATGGGCATAAAGTGAATATGTGTAGAACAAGGTTTAATGGAAGTAAAAAAACCAAAGGAAAAATATTTTTTATAACTGCAACAAACCAGGACATATGTCAAAGTTATGTAGAAGTAAAAAGGGAAAACAACCCGCTCTGATAAAGAAGAATGAACCTATGAAGAAGGTTGACAAAGAAGAATTTAAGTAGGGAATGAGTAAGATATGGAAAAATAAAGAAGAGTTAGGAACTACTGATGCATCTATACCCTCATCCTATCTAGATGATTTCTTCAGGAACTACACATGAAATGGTTTAAGGGGGAGTTTTAGTAGAAAATCCTTTAAACCCCCTAATTTCGAGCGTGTAAATCCTTGGAAGAAAGTGAAGTCATAGGAAATAATTATGTAGAGGGTTTGAAAAAGAAATTGGAAGAAATGAGGTATATATACTTGTTTATGGAGCAAATTAGGGTTTTTCAGTGCAATTAAGGAAATTTCCTAGCTTTTCAAATTTCAAGAGCATTAAATTTGAATTAGGACATCACATTAATCTATAAAGAAAAAACATAAAGGAATCTAGATCATTTGTGATTTTGAAAGAGATGAAGAATGACTTGGACTGATTTGGAGTGAATTGAAGTGCGACTGGTGCAAATCGTAGTTTTGGCTATTTGCAAAGAAAAAGGTATTGTTTTAAATTTTGTGTTGGTGTGAGCTTGTGAAAATTCATTTTTGAATCCATTAAAATCTTGGTATATAGAAAATGGAAACTCCTGTAGTCGTAAACACAACACAAAGACCTAGGCCCTCCTATAGGAAATACTCAATGAAGGTTTTCGAGGATGACCCTATTCGCGCTTTCTCTTTAGTTCCTCATGGTGTCATGCCAAAAAAGGGCACAAGAATGTAAATTAGGGTAAAGATAGAGGGATTCAATCATATCAAATTGATTGAAATGTGGATAAATGAGCTCACTGGAGATGATTTCTTGGTAAAACCTAAATACTCAAATCTTGTGACAAAAAAATTGGACTATTGGAACAAATTTCCAATTTTTTCTTCTAAAGTAGATGACCAATATGTAAAACTAGTCCTCAATAGAATACATGATCAATTTTTATGGACTCATGAGCCACACTTGATAAAAAAGGAAACAATAATTACTATCAAGAATACTACAATAAAGTATGGCATGATTGGTGCATCTGGTTCAACACCTGAACCCATAAAAGAAACTTCTATGGAAGTCATGGAAGAACCTCCTTCTAGTGCTACTGATGATAATGTACCCCTAGAAATAAATGACACCAATACACTTTCAGAAATAGGTAGTAAAAATGTTCTACTGGAAATCAATGTTGTAAATGAGAATCTAGAAAGTAAACAACATGTTGAAGAAGATACTAAAGAAAAAGTTCATATTGTTAACCCTTTGGTACACCCTGAAGAAGAAGATAGATATAAGGGAGAAGAAGAGAAGAGGGAAGAAGAAAAATAAGAAGAGAAAATCAAAGAAGATAAGGTAGAAGAAGAAAAAGATAATAAAGAGGAACAAGAAAAAGAGGAAGAAGGAGAAGATAGAAATAAGGAATCAGATAATATTGCTAGAAAGAATGAAGAAGTATCCTAGCAAGTTGTAGAATCTCAAAGTTCCACTAGAGAATATTCCTCTGATGATGATTTCTTGAAAGGACTACTATCTAAAGAGGTCAAATTCCAATCAGTAATTCCTCTAGAAATCCTACAACTTTCAATGAATCAAGGTTATGTAGATATGAACAAGATTTAAATTGGTGTTAGGTGATGTATTTCATGCATCCGATAGAAGAGAAATATTAGAAATGCATCGAAAGGGAACTGAGCTCATTTAAGATTATATTAAGGCTTTGTAGGATGTCATACTAGATACATTTGTAGATAGACCTCTCTCTTTGGTTGAGAACCTAAAGCTTCTATTTGACTCCTTGAAGGAGCATGCCACATGAATTGTTCAGAAAAAAAAAACATGCAAAAGAGGAATTGAATGAGAAAATGTTCTTGATCCTCCATGAAAAATGTGCCTCGACATATACCAATGTAGAGAAGATTCTTGAATCTATAAAGGCTTGTGAATTTGAAACTAATTGTGTGTTTGCATATTGTATAAGGTGCCATGATTCCACTCAAAGCATAAAATATCTTATGGACTACTTTGAGTCCCAGTTGACCACTATCTCTAGCACTTACATTGTATCTATGGACATAAATAAGTGAACTTGGAATTCTATATTTGTGCATAGAGAAAATTGATTTATGTTATAGAAGCAGAAGGAAGAAATAATCAGAAATTTTGGCTTGCTTCGCGATAATGTGAGGATGGAGTATGCTCTGGTAGCCAATTCTTTGTCTAATGTTGATAATTTGGACAAGATCAATCTGACTTTGAATACTCTAGATGAAGCTTAGTAAAATTTCATTTCTCTAGAATCTTTGAACAAAATTCTGGTTGCTGCCAAGCAAAGTTGGGAGAATGGAAAAATGGCCTGGCAAGGCATTCTTCAAGAACTACAAAGTGCTCCCTCCTCTGGGGAAAATCATTTCTATTTTTACATTGCTTGGGATAACTCCTTAGGGGAAGTTTGCAAGTTTGATCCTTTGTGTTCAAGTCCATGTGTACATATTTTTCATATTTTTTGTTTGACCTTTGTCCTTGATGTTAAAGGGGGAGAAGAGGAAATATATATAGAACATATTATGTGCATAGGATGTATTCAAGTTATTATTTTGGCACATATTGCCATCAATGAAAAGGGGGAAGATTAATGGATAATATCATATCTCATGTTAATAATTTTGTTGTCCTTGATGTCACCATGATATATGAGTTGCAATTGCAAGAATTAAGGTCACATTAATCTGGTATTTTGAACTAGTAATGAAGGATTAGCCTCCAATATTTTGCTCTAGAATCCCTTCCAGTAAATAGCTACTACTTTAGTTTTTGGGAAATGGTTTGTGACTGAGAAATGAATACATGGACAGGAACTCACACGTATAGTTGCTTGTGGTTATCACCTGTATCATTTTTTTGTTTACAATTTTTCTATTAGGTTTATTGTTGGTCAACCTATCAAGTGATTAAAGATGTAATGGATTCAATTTTTTTTGTGTAATCCATGCTAACAAGCTATTGCATACCACATGCTTGAATTATTATTGAGAAGATTTTTCAAGCCAATCTAATTGTTATCTATGGAAAATAAAATATTTATACAAGATGTTTCTGAGGATATGGAAAGAAGATTTGGTGTGAGCGAATATTATTAGATTGTATGTGGAAGTGAAAAGCAAAGAGTGATTTTATAGCATGCAAATTTTGTGAGCTACAAGGAAACTGAATCTGCACTTGAGGTGTACTTTAATTAGTTCAATTCTAGTGGTTAGCCACTTTTATTAATTCATTTCTGTAGGTAGTGAGTCACCCTTTGTAATATATTATAACCGGTTATACTATATTGTGAGTTAATCCTCACCGTGGTTTTTCCCACTCTAGGTTTTCCCCATAAATGTTTTGGTGTTTGTTGTGTTTTGTGTTTCATGTTCTATTGATAATTCTACTTATCATAATTATCATATGCTTTGGACTGATTGGATGGTATTTATTCAATAATTTTAAGAGTATATTGATTCACCCCCACCTCTTATTATATTGGATATTTAACATCTCCCCCTTTGGCATTGATGGTTAAACTCTAACTGTTTGATCAAGCACCACTAAACTTTGTACCAATTTTATTAACACACTGTAACACTTCAACTCCCCCTATGACATACATCTCATCCCTCTAGTTTAACATCAAATTTCTCCCCCTTTGACATCAATGGCAAAGGGTACACTCCCCCTAAGGAAAGGCTCTAACTTTTAACTCTACAACCATCAAATTGTTAGAAATGCTCTAATTTTTAACTCTATAATTTACATGACCTGATCACATTAATCTTAATCAAGGTTGAATAACTGATCTATGAAGCTCCCCTTGGATACATGCCCTATCACTAGATTTTAGTGATATGAGGTGGGATAAACTACTCCCAGCTTTTGCCTTGTGTAATCAAACAACTCTATAGGAAGGGGTTTTGTAAATATATTAGCCACTTGTTCCTTGGTAGGAACATACTCCATGCTGACTTCCTTATCTCTAACCTTTTTTTTGATGAAGTGATACTTGATTCATATATGCTTTTTTTTGGAGTGCATCACTTGATTCTTTGAGATATTAATGGCACTTTAATTGTCACAAAGAATCAAAATAGGCTCATTATACTCTACCTTGATGTCCTGTAATGTCTTCTTCATCCATAAGACTTGAGTGCAACATGTAGTTGTTGGAACATATTCTACTTTTGCAATAGAAAGACTAATAGAATCTTTCTTTTTGCTCATCTAGGAAACCAATTTGTTCCCTAGGAAGAACACTCCTCCACTGGTACTCTTTCTATCATCCACACTACCTACCCAATTTTCATATGTATATGTTGATAATGTGAAATATTTGCATTTAAAATACCATAAACCATAGTCAACATTGCTTTTGATGTATCTACATATTCTCTTTACTACATTGATGTGTGATTATTTCAGTTCTTCCTGAAACCTAGGTACCATACAAACTGCTTGCATTATATTAGGCCTTGATGCAGTTAGATATAGTAGACTTCCAATCATTGATCTATACAAAGTTTGATTTGCATCAGGTGACTCATTTGATTTACTTAACTTTCAGCCAGTAACCATTGGAGTACTGATTGGTTTACAATCCTCCATGCCAAAAAAATTGAGCATTTATTTTGCATAGTTGGTTTATGATATGAAAATACCTTTATCAATTTGTGTAATTTACAAAATAAGAAAAACTATGAGTTCTCCTAACATGGACATTTAAAACTCATCTTGCATGTTTGTAGAAAATATTTTTGACAATACATCACTACTGCCACCAAATATAATATCATCTACATAAACTTTAAATTCTTTATACATAGAAAATACAAGAAACATTCTAATAGATTTTAATCATGCAACTGGAGCAAACATTTCTTCAAAATCAATCCCTTCTACATGTGCATATCCTTTGCACACTAATCTTTCTTTGTTTCTGACCACAAATCCATCTTCATTAGCTTGTTTCTGAATACCCATTTTGTGCCTATTACATTCTTTCTTGATGGTCTAGGAACCAATTCCCACGTTTTATTCTTTTCAATCTGATTGAGTTCCTCTTCCATTTCTTTTAACAAGCTTTCATCCTTACTATCTTCATCAAAATGTTTTGGTTCAATCTGAGATAAGAGAGCAAAGCTTACTTGTTCCTTGTCCTTTGCAAGTCTCCTTCTTATCTACACTCCTGCATTCTTGTCACCGATTATCTAATCTACAAGATGATATTTTTACACATATTTGGCAGGAGCACATTCAACCTCTTGCTCATTCTCTTCTTCTTGTTCTTCTTTAACTCACTCACCTATGTCATCTTCATCTGACCCACTTTCAAGATTGTTTTTGTTGGGCTGACCTTGATTTTTACTTTCATCAACCTTGACATGTACACTCTCTACAATTCTATGCAATCTCTTATTGTAACATTTATAAGCTTTGCTTTGGCTGGAACACCCCAAGAATATCCACTCATCAGATCTTGACTCGAAAATTCCTATGTCTTCATCTTCTCTTTTAATATAGCACTTACTGCCAAATACCTTGAAATTATTGACTAATGTAGGCCTACCAATCCATAATTAATATGGAATTCTACCACTATTAGATCTTATAAGTGCTTTGTTCTTAATGTTTACAACAGTTTTATTGGTTCTTTCCAAAATGTATCTTCTAATTTTTCGTCATTCAACATAGCTTTGGCCATCTCCTTCACAATTATGTTTCTTCTCTCTACCAAACCATTTTGGTGTGGTGTTCATGGGGCTTAATATTGGTGCTTGATTCCATGATCTTCACAATATTCCATGAATTATCCATCTCTATCTGACCTAGGACATTTGATTCTCCTCCTAGTCTCATTTTCTACCAAGATCTTTTAACTTTTAAATGCTTCAAATGCCTCAGCCTTCTGCCTCAAAAATGTGACATATGCAATTCTAGTATATTCATCACTCAACAACATGAAATATCTCTCTCCTTGAAACTCTCTTGTCCTCATTTAACTACATAGATCGATATGGATTATTTCCAAGGATTTCGTAGTAGAGTAATCCTTTACGGGAAATTTAAACCTTGTTTTCTTTCCTTAATGGAAGCATTGACATATGGTGTTATCAGGCTTTGCAATCTTAGACATATTTCTAACCAATGCTTTTGAACTTATTTTCATCATGTTGTCATATTTTACATATCCTATTCTTCTATGCCATAGCCAACTTTCATTTTATTGATTGATTAGACATGTTTGGCCTTCCACTTCACATAGATTGTAGAGATTACTATCCGTCCTTATCCTTTGAGAAATTATTTTACCATTTAATCTTATTGTGTAGCCTTCATAATCAAATACAAATTTGTATCCATTATCAAACATCTGGCTGACACTAAGAATATTGTGTTTTAGAAATTCCACATAGGGCACATATTTAGTTTTTTTATTTCCATCTATGCTCAAAATTCCTTTACCACAAATCTTGACAACAATATTATCAACTAGACATATTGAACCTCCTTTTTTAATTTCAAGCTTAATGAATTTCTTTTTATCTCCAAGCATGTACTTGGAGCACCTACTATCAATAATCCATAGATATTGTTCTTTTGCATGTAAATCTATTTGGGAAATCATAGACTGAGTGATGAAAGAGCCCTACTCTTTCTCCTTCCATATCTTCTTGGGCTTCTTTTCAGTTTTCTTTTCTTCTATCTCAGAAGTCTTATTTCCTTTCTCTTTATTAGCAGGCGAGGATTTCTTCTTCTCAGATTTCACACTAGGTCCTGTAAATAGTTTTCTACAGTTTCTAGATATATGACCAAAGTTGTTGCAACTATAAAAAATTCTATTAATATCAACCAATGGAGAAAATGGATTCTTTCTTTCTTATAAAATTTGTATTCTTCCTTGGAATGATTCTACATTCTCTAGCCTTATGACCAAAATTGTTACAAGTATAGCAATACCCATTGAAATACAATGAGAACCTTGTCATGTAGTTTCCTTTAGCTAGATAAGGTGACCTTATTTGTCTAGGCCTCCTTGGATAATATACTCTTGTGAATCCATCATTGTCTTCTTTTTTTATGTTTTGCATCTTCTTTTGTTGATCAGAAATTGTTTGGTTGTCCTCCTTGACTTCGATTGATTTCTTTTCTTTATCAGATTCTCATTCATCTTTAGGAGCTTCCTCTTTGTTAGATCTTTCTTCACTTGGGACTGATTTTTCTCTTGTTCTAAATATTTCATAAAGTTTTGCAGAGACATCCATAAATGAATTCTTCCCTTTTTCCAAGCATAAACCAAATTTCTCTTTATTAGTAGGCTTTTGTGTACTTATCAATTCATTCATAATATTTGTACCACAATTCAGCTTTAGTCCATTTTTGATCTGCTCATTAGCCTTCTCTAATTATTTCCTTAAGGAAACTATTTTTGCCTTGAGTTTCAAGCATCTATCCATCTCAGATTTTAATTTCGATTTCATGACATCCTAAATTATTTTAAGCTCTTCTACATGAACTTTCAGCCCTACTAACACCTTATTGGACTCTTCAAGTTCTTGTATTAATCTATCAGTCTCCTTTTGAGAATTCCTTTTGAGCTTCTTGTTTTCACTCGTAAGATCATCATATATGTCTATTAGTTCATAAAGATCTTCAAGAGAACTAATTAGCTCTCCTTCAAGATCAGCATCTACGTCCTCTTCTCCCTCATATGAGTCCCCAAATTGTGCATCTTCTTGATTCTTAGTTTCTTTAGCCATGAATATAAATTATCTTCTAACATCTCTCATTAGAAGGTCATGGCCTTGACCCTCTTTTGAACAATCAATAGAATTAGACACTTCACTTTCTTCATTGATGTACAAACTCTTCATCTTCTTTCCAAAGTTATTTTTTTTAAGGTAAATCTCTTTCTTCTATCTACTATCAAATTATTTCTTAGAACTATTTTCTTTACCATATGGATAATTAGAAAAAAAATGACATATTCTAAAATAGTTGAAACACTTAAAAGGGAGCTTACCTTTATACTTTATGGTTCCTCTTCTTAGCCTTCTTATGAATTTCACTTCTTCCTTATTAGTTTCTTCATAATTAGATGCAATGAAAATGACTTTTTCTTTCTTATCAACTTCATCTTTTTCTTTCTTGACAACCTTAAATTTAGCTTCTCTCCTATATGATTCAACACTTGGCATGCTCATCTCATATATAGTAATTATGTCATGCACCTTATCAAGAGTAAGTTTATCAATTTCTCTTCCTTCATCGATAGAAAAAATCTTGGCATCATATTTGGTTGTCATGGACCTAAGAACTTTCAACACATCTTATTATTTAAAATCTACACCATATACTTTAAAGACATTTACCACATCATCAGCTCTCTGAAGATAGTCTGCAATCTTCTCTTCTTCGATCATTGTCAAGCCTTCAAAATTTTCTCTCAGCACTTCTAACTTTTCCAACTTCACTTTGGTGTCACCTTCATAGATTTTCATTAGTTTTTCCCAGACATCATAAGAAATTTTACAATGCATAGCTTTGTTATGCACAGAGTTAGTCAAATTATTCATAATAATAAACCAAGCTTTTTTATTGTCCTCATGAATCTTCTTTGCTGCAATATTAGTAGGAATAGCAGCAAGAATAGTATATTGGGTCTCAAAGCATGCATAGAATTTAGTTCCAAGAGAAACTAAGTATCCTTCCAATAATGAGCTTCATTTAGCATAGTTTATTCCATCAAATGGAGGTGGCTTGTTTCAGCCTTCCTGAAATGCCATTATGTTCACCTAACTGAGATCTACCCAAGTTGGTTAAGCTTCTCCTAGGGAACCTAGTGCTTTGATACCAATTGTTAGAACATAATGATCTACTGAAAGGGGGGTGAATCAATATATATTAAAACTTTTTAGTTCTTAAATTTTTTTTTGCAGATTCAACCTTAAACTCAAATGTGCAGATTAAAATACTAAAAAATATAATTATCACAAGTAGAAGAGAGATCAACATATAAAACCATATATATGTTGAAAACCCATGATGGGAAAAACCATAGTGAGAAATGTTTCTAGGATCTATTATCCTAATCCAGCCTGACAAGCATAAAAGTTCAGTTACAATGTTTAGAGCTCCAACCCCAAGGAAGCTTCAACTCCTTGTTTCAGAAGCAACAAATCAAAGGATGCTATAACACCCTGATATGAGCTACAACTGAATGCAAATGGAGACAAAAACCTTTTGCAGAATTACAAGTTCAAATATGCATACAAGTGGTTCTACATACACCTAAGATGCATCAATACATACAATACAATGTTGCACTTATTGCAACTTACACTCTATTTCCGCAGCTGTACTCTCAACAACACATAATTCTATTCTTCACTCTCCTCTAGTTTTCACTCTCTTCTCTACTATATTCTCAGTTGTACATATCTCTATTTAGCACTTTGTGTACTCACTAACTTCACACTCTTGCATACTCAAAAATATCTATTCAATACCTGATTGTCTTCCTTCTTTACAAACCTGCAATTATTACCTCAAGATCTACTACATCGACCAGATCATCCCACACATCCTGTTAGGGTTTCATTCTCTTACAAACCTCAGCAGCAAGCTACTTCTAAATCAAGCCACACAACATTTATTTTTGATACAAATATTTTTCATTCAATCTTTCTAGAAAATCCTAAAATCTGATTGTGCATTTAATGTAATCTTATGTCAATATGATCTGATTTGATCTTGATCACCTTTTAGGTTTTCTATAAATATTCCTTACACCACCTCTTCATGAATCCTCACAACATTTAATTTAGGTATAGATAAATTTCCCAATTTAGCTCTCTATTGACCCTATAATTTGATACACATTAAAGGAATTCTCTTGTCAATAAGATTAGATTTGATCTATATCACTTCTCCAATATATTCCACCACCTAGCTATTCAAATATTCACTAACATTGGTCACAGATGTAGCTGGACCAATTAATTCTCATTGTCATGTTAGTTACTAGTCAAAAACCTCATTCACACTTGTCATAGCCATTAATATCTCTACATTTGAACTCTGGTCGTCAATCTATTCCTTCAAACCTTGATCTTGTGATCAACGTTCATTGCAATGTCTTTAAAACTTGACCATTGGATAATCAGTTACTTAAATCATCATCATAAATCTATCATATCTCTTTATTGTTGGGACTCCATTCAAACTCCCACCGCTATGCTTTCCATGTTATCTATGTTGGTGTAATTAATTATCTAATTACACTTTATTAAGTTTACTTAGGCTATAGTTAGCTGACTTAAGTCATAAGTAACTTTTATTTAGATTGAACTATTTTTAATTCATAATTAGGTTTTACCTTAGGGTTATGCATACATTTCTTTTATCAAGCAATTCATCTATTGTATTTTCTTGATTCTTGAATATTATTCATTTGCACATCTTCATGCAAATTACTCTTGCTTTTTCTATTTTTCTCTTGTGGAAGGCATTTCTGGTTTTCATTTTTTATGTTGGTTTCTAACATGGTATCAGAGCCTTGATTTGCATCCTCTTCTTAGTTTTTGGATAAATTCATTGCATAGCACATTCAGGGTTCCTCGAGGGTTTCATGCCTTGAGCTTATTTTTGGAGCATTTTTGAATCAGATCGAGCATCCCCATTAGATTCAGAATGCTAAAAGAGGTTGTAGAATGCCTTTTCAGGTCTTAGGTAGCTAATTCAATCTTTGCATGCAATTTTTTTGGTTACTGGGGTCATTTTTTGTTGCTAAAGGTGTCTATTTTACACTAGATCCACATTTTCTGTATATTTTAGAGAAAATCTGCTATCTAGGTTTTTTTCGCAACATCAAGAAACCATTTGGACATTTGTTAGTTTTTGCATCTAGCTTATGTTCTTTGTAGAAACGACATCAAAAAGCTACAAAAGACCCCCTCTTTGTTGTATTTTGCAAATTGCAGTTCAACTTCCAAAGGCTGTAACTCAAGCTCACGACCTCCGATTTGTGGGGTTTTTGTTTTGTTTTTGGCTAATTTTTCATGCTCTACTTGCTGGTGTGGTTGGTTTCTGATTTTAGTGTACAATTTTTTCAAAAATATTAGATTCTCACATGTGACTTTGAATAGTTCTCATTTTGGGACTTTCAAAACTTCATAACTATTGTATACGACATTAGATCAAGGCGATTTTTTTCTATAAAGTGCATGTTTTTTCATGTACTTCGTAGGGATACTAATAATTTTATTTGGGTTTGTACCAAAATTGTAATTTTAGTATATGTTCATTTTGTGAGGATTTGTAAAAGCATTGAAGTCAATTCCACTCAGTGTTCTCTTGCTAGTGGCCATTGTAACCACACTACTTACAAACTGCTAGATCATTTTTCTTAGGGGGGCTTCTTGATTGAGTAATTAGTCAAAAATATGATTCCATCCTCTACATATATCTGAGGTCAATTTTAATCATTGAGGACGATGTGAACATTGTTTTTTGCATGCGTTAGGTTTGCATTTTCTCTTTGATTTATGCATGTTCTCCTTTTAAAATCATGGGGTATTGTAATAAATGAACTTCTATAAAGTTTGATTAGGGGGAATTCTTGCATAGTAATTTGATTAGAGTGTAGTTGCATGACATACACTTTGATCTCATCTTCATATTGATGACAACTCACATGATTTGTATCTAGTTTCTGTAGTTTCTTTTGGCCACATCTTGCTCATAGCTTGACGCATTTTGGTTCACACCGGTTCACATCTTATATTGAGAGCCTATTTTTAATGATATTGAATAACATTTGACTCACACCAGGTCACATCTCAATTTGATGACCATTTATTTTATGGTTAATGTTCTAGAATATTCATGGTACTTGCTCTTATAGATCAAGTTTAGTCACATTTTGGCATTAGCATCGAGATACACATAGATTTTGGATTCTTTCATTATATCATTCCATCTTATGGGGGTACCATTTATTCATATAATTTTGCTTCATAGATTCTATGGTTGTTTCAGTTTGTGAGTTTCCAATGTTCCTTGGCATCGGGTCTGTTGTTGCTTTATAATGATTATGCTTGAGTCCTTTAGTGACTCTCATATGGTTTCTCATTCTTGTAAACAAAAGTATATTTTCTTGCTTAATAGATATAGGATTCCAATATTACTCCACTAGTGTTCTTTCAGTGCATCTTTGAAGCAGGTCATCTCATTGAGTGGGGGGAGGGCGTTGTCCCACTAGGTTTCCTCCTCTTTCCCATTCATTGCATTTTTGCATGGGTACCTAACATGGCCTTGTAGCCAAGACCCATTCATGCTTTCATGGACCAGTCCTTGCATTATTTACATGTTTTTTCATTCTCCCTAAGTTGCACTTAAGGGGGGGTGTTGGTGTAATTAATTATTTAATTACACTTTATTAATTTTTCTTAAGCTATAGTTATTTGACTTAAGTTATAAGTAAGCTTTATTTAGATTGAACTATTTTTAGTTCATAATTAGGTTTTACCTTAGGGTTATGCATACATTTATTTTATAAATAAATTCATATTTTATATTTTCTTAATTCCTGAATATTATTCATTTGCACATCTTCATGCAAATTGCTCTTGCTTTTTCAGTTTTCCTCTTGTTGAAGGTATTTCTAGTTTTCATTTCTAATATTGATTTCTAACAGTCTAATCAAGCCCACAACCTACATGTCATCCATGTCATCACAACATTATTCACAAAATTGATGAAAAATGGCATATTGAGCAAACACTCTTTTCCACCTGTTGACCCTTGATACAATATGTCATCATCACCACATGTGATGTTTCACTTGTCATTTTCTGCCACGTACCATCCTATAATTTGATATTTGTCTGTACCAACTTTCCTATCGAAAGATTGGGTGATCGGAAATTTTGAAAGATGGAACCATTTAGGTGTGTGCAACATTATCCTAAAAGTATGATCGGATAATACTATGGACTTGTCAGGACCTCCTTTGATGGACTCCAAAAGACTAACTAGTATCAAAGGTTGGACTATCGAGTTATCGGGGAATCAGGTTAAAATTAGGTTCGAATCCCACAAGATATTATAGGCTAAAAATACGACTAAGGAAACATTTTGATAACACAAAGGATGAGGCACCTTTTATGCAACAAATAATTTGACACTAAACACCATCAGTCCATCGAGCCATCAAACCATTGGAGGAAGTCCTGGTTGACTCCTACCGATATTGAACTTTCACCTTGATCCATTGGATATGTGTAACCTTGAGCTCTAGGCAAAGGGATCGGTCACCCTCATGATATCAATGACATAAGTTGTAACTTATGTGATAGGTTACATGTTGTTGGTAGTCAACTTAAAAATAGAAGAACATATTGAGGATGCCATGACTACAAACAGATTAGGGTTTAACTATAAACCCTAATATCACATAAGAGAGAAAAAAATTCATTTCTAGACGTGTTATACATATTCTAGGCCTACACGAAACCTTTCTAAAATCCTCAAAAAAAACCCATCACGAATCTGTAGCTTGTTCACCCTTTTGACATCAATGACAACAATAGTCCAATAGTAATATTTATTTTACATATTCACATTAAGTTTATGGCCCTTTTAATTGAAATGGACTTAATTGTGCATTATTTTTTGTGATGTAAGGTGTACCTTTACACTTTCACAATAGTCTAGGGATTCATTAATTAATTGAAGTTAGTTTTCCTTAATTAGCCCCTTTAAATCCAACCCAAGTCCAATTAATTGTAAGTTTGGAGGGATAAAACCTAACATTGATTAATTCTTTAATGTTTAACATTGAGTAATGTGTGTCCTAGGAAAGTGGCCTTGGACCCATTCACCATAGGGTGAATGGGTCCTCACTTCCACCTAGGATTTAAATTCAAATTATTTGTTTGGTAGTTTTTCAATGATTTCAAAATGTATATTCAGATGTCAGCTTCTTATATTTGTATTTTGGGAATTAATCTTAAGATATGTATAAATAAGAGCTTATTTCACTATTTTACCTAACAATTTTTGATGAGAGGAATTCTAATAAAAAATTTATGAGATCAAGAGCACTTCAAGAGAATTTTCAAGGAATTAAAGGGTATATTCATTGAATATTATTTCAAAAATCAAGATTCCATTATCATGCCAAAGTCATGTTGCATCATGTATATTGTTTGAACTAATATGGTGATGTAGTGTTCAAGATCTATTCAAGAATTCAAAGAAATTCCTTCAAGACAATTTTCATGATCAAGATCCACATCTATTGAAGCTAATTCATGCTAGTTGTAGATTTACAATACAAGGTTTTGTATTGTATAAAAATATATCCCTTTACATTTTCACACCTTTTTGGGCCCTCCCTGCTAAATCGGACTTCGTTATTCCTTTTTTGGTCCTATTTTGCATTGACAAGCCTTAATTAATGCATGTTTCTAAGGGAAATCCCAACACATATCCTATGTCCAATCATAATTTAGTGATTTTGGATTGTACGACTTATATTTAGTGATCTAGGACTCATACTCCACCTTGGGCATATGGGTTACACCTAAGTTTGAGGGCCTAGTCCTAAATGTTTCATAGAATATAAAATTCCTTGATATTTTTGTCCCAATCCTAGGATATAGGGTCTCATATGCCCCAAGTATCATATGATTCATTCTTAGCTTGGACCTGTTTTAAATTTAAATTCTTGGCAAGGTTTTATTCTCCTAAATCTGATGTCAGCTTGTAGTGTTGTAATTTTGGGAATTTTGGCATAAACAAGTATAAATAGAAGTTTATTTGACATATTTTCTCCTGGTGAATTCAAGTGATCTTATGAGAATTCAATTAAGTATTCAAGAGTATTCAAGAGTTCATTATCAAGTATTTTAGAGCTACATTCAAGAATCAAGAATCATGTCAAAATTATCATGGATCATGTGTGTTTTTGAGCTAACAGTTTTGATGTAGGATCTTATGATTCAAGCAAGCATTCAATTCAAGATCCATAGCCTTAATTCCAGAGTAAATAATTACATTCATGCTAGCCATTTCACAAGTTTTCAACCTTTAATACAAGGGTTTTGTGAGTTGCAACATAGCTTATTTGTTCATTCATCATTCCTTCATTCTATTTGATTTCATTTCAAGGTTTAATTACCAAAATGGGGTTTGACCAAGGAAAACCCCTATCCACTAACAAAACAACATTCTCCCCTCCATTTGATGTGTGATTTTCAGATTTAGGTTAAAGATCCATTGAAGAGAAATATTGGAGAAAGTTTTCAAAGTTGTCACCTTTCTCATGAGATCACAGAAAGTCACCTACATGTGAGAATGTAAGTTTTTAGACTTAGAGATCTAGAAGGAGAGAAGATATGACATATCACTAAAGGATATCATATTCTCATATTAACCTTGATGTTGGGATTAAATTTCCACTTGTGGCATATGACACCTAGTATATGATTTTTAATTTTTTTTTATAGGTCCTACTTTACGAGTTGGAGATTCTGGATCCAACCCAAAACCCTAAATTGGGAATAAATCACTCCAACTAGAAAATGATTCCCATTGTCCTTGATAATTCAGCATTTCAATATTTTAGAGATTAGTTTAGACATCTTCAAATTTCTAGATGCACCTTTGTTCATTCTTAGTCCATTCTTCTGATTTTAAGTCTTACTTCCTAAGTTACCTAGTTACATTTGCATATCATTGGCATTTATTTATTTATAAGTCTTTGCTTAGTGGTGAACCCCCTTTAGACTTTAATCATACCCTAGAAAACCTTATATAAAATCTCTCCCCTCACTTAGACCATTCGATTGAGATCTCTAGGGTTTCCTTGAATGAAATCAAGTAAAATGAAGGGAAAAGAATGCGGATCTACTGACCCAACAGTGCATAATACATTCCCTTAACACCTTTACTATAGGGGAGAGAAGCAAAAATGAAAAACTAATAGTTTCTAAAACATATAGAGATGCATACAACCATGGTAATGAGAAACTAGAAAGATAAGCAAACAAAGATGACAGTATTTACGTGGGAAAACCCTTTCAGGTAAAAAACCCACCACATAAAGTCAAAACTACTGTATAATAGTAACAAATCAATTACATACAATATCCATACTTCTTTGTTCAGCTCACAATCACCTAAAGAGTTTCAGATTCACTGTTACAATATTTTTACAACATACAGTTCATAACCCTCCTCGAGAACTCACATCCTTCTGTTCTTCAGCTCGCAACTTCAAACTTGCTCTGCAACCTATGACTCAACTCTTGGCTTGTCAAAATTATGAGAAATAACACATCTCTCATCCATATGTAACTGACTCAGAAGAGTAATGAAGTCCATCCTCAAATCATGCAACGAGCCGACTTTGCATTCAAAGCCATTACACAAAACGATTGAGCTCGCCACCCTTCATTGAAAAATGCAACTGCCAGAATAACTATCTTGGTATTTGTCCAATCACTATTCAACCAGGTGCCATGCATCCAAGACCCATTAGCAATCGTAGCTGACAGAACAACCAAAACGGTCAAATAGACATTGGGCATGACCAAGACTTCAAGTCATTTCTAACACTGTCAAAGTCGGAGTCGGAACAGGAGTCGAAATAGGACTCCACTGAAAATACACACTGCCAGAGTCGGAGTCAGAGTTGGAGATGGAACTGGAGTTGAAATAGGACTTTACCAAAAGTCCAAGATCAGGAACCAATTCGGTTCCAGTTCCGCCTTCACCAACTGCAAGAAACAACAATCTAGAGCTAGGACAAGGCAGAGGAAAACACCCAAGGAAAATCCAATCATCCAAAGGAACTAGATCACAAAAGCAGGAGTCGGACCTGGAGTCGGAACAAAAAAAAAAATAGGAACCAATCTGGTTCTGCTTCCGCCTCCGCGAACTGCAAACAACACAAAATCACCAGGGCATGAAAATGAGGACTTCAAGCTAGAAGTTGAGACATAATTTCTCAACAATCTCCCACTTGGTGAACACTTCCAGCTTCCTCAAAACATCAAACCTTACTGTCTATCATAAGCCCCAAGGCCCATCGATTTTGTGCACCATCTAAACTTGTCTGTGCTAACCGGCTTTGTCAAGGCATCTACAACATTCTTCAAGGTGTCAACCTTATCCATACTGACCTTGCCATCTTCAACCATATCCCTCACAAAATGATATTGCACATCTATGTGCTTGGTCCTAGCATGGAAGGTCAGATTCTTTTCCAGACAAATGGCACTTTGACTGTCACAACAAATTGAAATCTGCCCAACATTAAATCCAATGTCTGAACACAAATGCCTCAACCACACTGCCTCTTTGCAAGTATGAGTTGTTGCCATGTACTCTGCCTCTATTGTGGATAAAGCAACTATAGCTGGTCACTTTCGCATCCAACTAATTGCTCCACCATTAAGCATGAAAGTGTATCCACCGGTGGATCTTCTACTGTCAATGTCCCCTACCCGATCAAAGTCAACATATCCCTGAATGCAAAGAGTCCTTTATGATGCAACCATATTTCCATGGTAACACAAAGCATAATTTGAAGTACCCTTCAAATACCTAAACAATCTCTTTACAGCATCCCAATGTGATCTCCCTGGATTTTCCATAAAATGGCTTAGAACTCCCATTGCTTGGGCAATGTCTAGTCTTGTGCAGACCATAACATACATCAAATTGCCTACTGCACTTGCATAAGGCACACTGGTCATGTCCTCCATCTCAGTAGCAGACTTTGGATAGTCTTCAACAGATAGTTTCAATCCTTGCATGATTGGAACAACTAGCTACTTGCAATCAGTCATGCTAAACCTCTCTAGAACGATTTTCACATACTTACTCTGACTGAGCCAAAGCTTTCTACTTGTTCTATCCCTAGTTATCTCCATCCCAAGAATGTACTTTACTGCTCCAAGATCTTTCATTTTGAACTTAGCAGGTAATTGAGTTTTAAGATCAGAAATCATTGCCTTGCTATTACCAATGAATAACATGTCATCCACATACAGAGTAATAACAAGCACACGATCATTCTCACATTTATAATAAATGCAATGATCAGATTTTGATCTAACAAACCCAATTGACAACACAAAAGTGTCAAATTTTTGGTACCACATTCTAGGAGATTGCTTTAGACCATAGAGAGATTTATTTAACTTGCAAACCAGATTTTGTTTACCTCTTTCAACAAAATGCTCAGGCTGGGTCATAAAGATTTCTTCTTCCAGCTCACCATGGAGAAACATTGTCTTCACATCCATCTGCTCAATTTCATAGTCATACACAGCTGCCAATGACAACAAAAATCTGATGGATGTCAGCTTTGCTATAGGGGAAAAGATCTATCCATAATCAATTACCTCAGCTTGGGAAAAACGCTTTGCAACTAGTTGTGCCTTATACTTCTCCACACTGCCATCAAGGCCTATCTTCCTTTTGAATATCCACTTGTAGCTAACAGGCTTTCACCCTTTAGGCAGTGGTACCAACTTCCAGGTATCATTCTTTTTCAAGGAATCCATCTCCTCATTCATGGCTTCTAGCCAAGACTTTGAATCAGCCATGTTGATTGCTTCTTTCATAGTCCTAGGCTCATCGGTGTTGGTAATCAAGGCATAAGCACAATTTGAATCTGACATAGAGAAACCATACCTTTCTGGTTGCCTTCTTTCTCATGTAGATCTCCTTAGAGGCTGAGGTTGTTCTTCATCATTAGAACTTCCAAAGCTACTTGAGGTCTCCTCAATCTTAGGTACACCATGCAGCTCTTCCCTTTCTAGAGTTTGGGGAATCTCAACTGCATCCTTCTTCTTGTCACTTTGATTTGTCTCAGGCTGTTGATCACTTACTAGAGGTTTCAGCTCACGAAATATCACGCTTCTGCTATACAAAACCTTCTCAGTAACAGGGTTCCAAAGCTTGTATCCTTTCACACCAACTCCATAGCCAATGAGAATACATTTCACAGCCTTTTTATCCAACTTTGATCTCTTTTCATTCGGCACATGAACATATGCCTCACAGCCAGAGACCCAGACATCCCTTAGTGAGGGTTTCTCACCTGACCATGCTTCCAAAGGTGTCATGTCAACAAGAGATGAACAAGGAGATCTATTAATCAAATAACATGCTATAGCAACAGCCTCAACCCAGAACTTCTGCTCCAGACCAACACCACTCAGCATACTCCTTTCCTTTTCCATCAGTGTCCTATTCAACCTCTCAGCAACTCCATTTTTTTGTGGAGTGTAGGGGGTTGTCTTATGCCTTTTAATTCCATGATTAGTGCAATACCTTTCAAAATCTATAGAACAAAACTCACCTCCATTGTCTGTCCTTAAACACTTTATTTTCCTTTCAGTCTGATTTTCTACCAAAGATTTGAACTCTTTAAGTTGATTGAACACTTATGATTTACTTTTAAGAAAGTATACAAATGTCCTTCTCGAACAGTCATCAATGAAAGAAACATAATATCTAGATTTTGATAATGATGGAACATTAACTAGACCAAACACATCAGAATGAACATAATCTAGTATACCAGAAGATTTGTGAGGACTGAAGGAGAAAGAAACACGGTGTTGCTTTCCATAGATACAATGTTCACAGAAATCAAACTCAAGGTTACAATCATCAAGCCCTTCTACAAGGTTTTTGTTCTTCAGGGTTTTTAAACCTTTCTCACCAATGTGACCAAGTCTATGATGCCATAACATAGTCTTCTCTATTGGGAGTTTTACCTCCAAAGCATTTACAGATAGTGAAGAGTCTTCATCTTTCTCTATAGGTGCAAAATTACATGACTTTACAGAGGCACTGTTACAAAGAACAGGTCATGCATCTAGCTTGTATAGAGTACCAACACGAACACCCTTAGCTAACACCATTGCACCTCTAGCCATTTTACATCCCTTACTAGAAAAAGAAACTTCTACACCAGCATCATTTAACTTACTAACAAAAAAAAGATTTCGAGCGAAACGTGGGATGTGAAGAACACCACAAATTCCTTTGACTCTCCCATCAGGAAACTAAATTTTGACCCTTCCTCTGCCAACAATCTCCAATGTTGAATCACTTGCCAAGTATACCTTTCCACCATCATCCTTCTCATACTTTGAGAACCAATCTCTATTGGATGTCATGTGAAAAGAGACACCTGAATCAACTAACCAAACATCATCTGATGCCTAAGTTGTCAAGGCTACTACAATGAAGGCATCTGCGTCACTTTGAGAAGATTCGTTGTTAGAAGCATTCTTCTTCTTCTTCTCCTTGCAGTCCTTCCTGATATGACCCAGTTGCCCATAGTTCCAGCACTTTACTTTGAACTTTTTACCAGGAGACTTTGATCTCCCTTTAGACTTGGATTTCGACTTGTTGTATTTCTTCTTGCCTTTCTCCTTTGTTCTACCTCAAACAGAAAGAGCATCTTTGGCCATCTTAGAAGATTTACTTCGCATTTCTTTAGACAGAAGTGAAGCAGCCACATCATCAGTCTTGAAAGCATTGGTTGTGCTTCCAATAGCCATCACAAGATGATCCCAGTTGTCAGGTAATGAACATAATAGGAGCATGCAATGATCCTCCTCCTCAATATTTACACCTACAGATGCCAACTAAGTAACACTCATATTAAATGAGTTCAAATGGTCTGCAATAGGTGCACCTTCATCCATCTTCAAGGAGTACAACTTCTTTCTCAGGAACAACTTATTTACCAGGGACTTTCCTTGGTAAATATCACCAAGCTTCTTCCATAAAGCAATTGTAGACATTTCCTCATGAACATTCAGGAGCACATAATTCGCTAGACTCAGTCTTATCAATCCTCTTGCTTTTCTATCAACAAGATCCCAAGCTTCTTGGGTTGTAGTTTGTGGCTTAGTTCCAGACATTGCAATCTAGAGGTCTCTATCCACAAGCAAGTCTTCTATCTTGAGTTTCCATAACTCAAAGTTGTTGCCATTAAACTTCTCAATATCTATTCTACCAGATGTACTCGCCATCTCACAACAGAAACAAGTTTAACAATGCAAATATCCCACTGAAATAGTATTAGTGCAAAAAACTAATTTTCCCTAACAAGGATAACATGAACTAGCCAAGCTCTAATACCACTTTGAAGGGAAAAGAATGCAGATCTATTGACCCAACAGTGTGGAATACATTCCCTTAACACCTTTACTATAGGGGAGAGAAGCAAAAATGAAAAACTAACAGTTTCTAAAACATATAGAGATGCATACAACCATGGTAATGAGAAACCAAAAAGATAAGCAAACAAAGATGACACAGTATTTATGTGGGAAAAACCTTTCAGATAAAAAACCCACCACACAAAGTCAAAACTATTGTATTACAGTAATGAATCGATTACATACAATATCCAAACTTCTTTGTTCAGCTCACAATCACCCAGAGAGTTTCAGATTCACTATTACAATGTTTTTACAACATACAGTTCATAACCCTCCTCAAGAACTCATGTCCTTTTGTTCTTCAGCTCGCAACTTCAAACTTGCTCTACAACCTACGACTCAACTCTTGGCTTGTCAAACTTATGAGAAATAACACATCTCTCATCCATATGTAACCGACTCAGAAGAGTAATGAATTTCATCCTCAAATCACGCAACTGGTCAGATCTGACAGATTTCCTACAATGAGCTGACTTTGCATTCAAAGCCATTATACAAAACAATTGAGCTTGCCACCCTTCGTTGACAAATGTAATAGCCACAATAACTATTTTTGTATCCATCCAATCACTATTCAACCAGGTACCACACATCCAAGACCCATCAGTAATCGCAGCTGACAGAGCAACCAAAACGTTCAAACAAACATCGGGCGCAACCAAGACTTCAAGTCATTTCTAACACTGTCAGAGTTGAAGTTAGAATAGGAGTCGAAACAGGACTCCACCGAAAATACACACTGTCAGAGTCAGAGTCGGAGTCAGAGATGAAACTGGAGTCGAAACATGACTTTACCAAAAGTCCAAGATCAGGAACCAATCCGGTTCTAGTTCCACCTCCACCAACTGCAAGAAACAACAATCCAAAGCCAAGACAAGGCAAAGGAAAACACCCCGAGGAGAATCCAAATATCTAGAGGAACTAGATCACAAAAGCAGGAGTCGGACCCGGAGTCAGAACAAAAAATGAAATAGGAACCAATCCAGTTCTGGGTCCATCTCAGCCAACTGCAAACAACACAAAATCACCAAGACATGAAAACGAGGATTTCAAGCTGGAAGTTGAGACATAATTTCTCAACATAAAATAGGCCCCCCTTATGTGTTCCATATCGTAATAGGTGGAGCACACCCCTATTTTCTTCTTTTAATTTTGTTGAGCCTAACCTTGGGACACCTTATTTATAATTAGGAGTGCATCATAGCTCTAGATCTAGCCTACATTAACTTTGTAACAAGTCATGCATTAGTTAATTTGAATTTATTGCTTTTAAATCTTGCATTAGTCAAAGTGCATATAGGTTACATTTTTTCATCTTGCATCTTTAAATTCCATTTTAAATCTATAATTCCACTTAGTCTAGACATCATACAAACTAGAGAGCCTAACATTCACTCAAAATTTACTAAATTTAGTGCAAAAACCCTAATCTAGGACTCATATGCCCCTCTAGGTGATTTAGTCCTAGTAGAGGTTGTTTTACCAAATTTCTAGGAATTTTGTGTTAACTATTTTTCAGAATTTGAACCCTTCAAAAACCCTGACTCATATACCCCTCTTGGAAATTTAGTCTAGTATCAGGCCTGCAACTATATTTTACATCATTGAAAACCTTTTTTATGTGCTTTTGTTTGTTTTTGTTAGATCTCTATTTCAAATTATTGAGTTTTTGTTTCATTCATTTCAACAGATCTATCTTAATTTATTAATTTAATGTATTATCAAATTTCAAGATGGCATTTACAATATTTCATTTTCAAATTGTTACATAGTGTAATGAGAAAATTACCTTGTTTTAAGTATGAAAATTGCATAATTTAGATAGCTTACTTTTTCATGTTAGCATGTTTCCTTTTCAAACATTTAGTGTTCATAATTTATCACATGGCTTGTATGATTATAATTTCCTTACTCATGAGCATAATCTAGGAAAATAAATTAAAACCTTTGACAAGCATGTTGGATAAAATCCTCGCATTTATTGGATTTGTACGATTGTAATAATGCAAGAGGATGCAAGCATAGATAATCATGACAATCATAATTGTTCTTCTCCTCATACCTCTCCTATTAGTGACGAAGGTATCTTGTTGAAAGAAGGTACAATCATTGAGAATCGCAAAAAATTTATTTGTCCTTCTCCTCCTCCCCCTAGGGAATATATTATGATGCAAGAAGATGACATCATCGCCATTACTTTACCTTGTCTCCATTCATCTCCCAACACCTTCCCTACTTATGAGAATGATTTAGTGAAAGAAGATACAATTGTTCATGATCATACAACTTACATTTGTGAAGAGGCTATATTGGGGTTAAGAGATCCAATGATTGAAATTTATAGTATTATTTCCCTCCTTCCTAATGTTCTTAACATTTGGAAAGGTCTAGTTGAAAAAAATAATCCAATCATTGCTAAGATTAAAACTCATAGTTGTCCTTCCCTTGATGCCTCCCATATTTGTGGTGAAGCTACTTTACAAAATCTAACCATGGAATATGGTGAACCTCTTGTCTGTTACCTTCCTGAAATATCTCCTAATAAGGTAGATATTATGGCACAAGAGAATGAAACCTTAGAGAAAAATAATGAAATAATGTGGGTCAGTGCAGGATCATGGGGGTCCAAACTAAGCCCTTAAGTGGCAATGAAAATTCAAAAAAACAGAGTTAGGCAACTTGAAATAAAAAATTAAATATTTATTTAAATAATTTAAAAAATATGTAAAAATATAATTTGTAACAAAATGAATTTAGTTTTTAAGATACTATTCCTTTTAAAAAAAAAATCCATTTGGTGAAAATTTGAAATTTCAATGTAGTAGTACTAAATTTTTAGGAAAAAATAATAAGCAAATGTATGTCTAACTAACCTAAGTACAAGAAAAAATAATATATTTATTTGATATTGTCAATATAATTAGAGGATAGATTCCCATATGTGCCACATCTTTTTGTATTTTTTTCCCAAGTAAATAACTAGATATTAAATTTTTATTAAATTTTTTAAAAAGTATTAAAACTTGTTTGTCTGACCACCATAACTTGGTTAACAATTAATGAAATATAAGTATTCTTTTTAATGCTATAGTATGGGAAGCATAAAATGTTGCATATTTTAGATTCAAAAAATATCAAATCATTTAAGAATTATAGGTATTTTTCAATCAACCTATCAATTAGGACTTTAGTCATAATGTATGTATAAAATCAATAATAATGATCTATTTAATTATAAATAAGGCATATCTTATATTTTTGGAAAGCTGGCAATTTTCACAAAAACCTGATGGAACTTCAATTTTTTCTCTATAAGTTCTATTTGTCTTGCCTATGTTTCTGATTCTACATGATGTTTGTGTAAAAACCTAATGTCTTACCTTATACCATGACTGGGATTTATTTGGTCATTAATTTTTTGGGGAGGGCTTTATGATAACTTAAGTCCCATTGATTCATCTAGGTTTGGCCCCCCTTTGATCCGTCATTTTATTTCTTTCGATAGAATTTATTCTTTCCTAAGTCTAGGATGGCCCCATGCCTCCGCTTTTAAAAAAAACATATGTCATCATTTTCCATCGACCTAGTAATGTCCCTTTTTGTTTTAACAAATGTTTTATATTTTGAAAAGGGATAAATTTCTATGACCATTGATGAATCATCATTTGATCTTAGTCATTCCTTGCTATCCTGTGATGAGCCCACCACATAGTTCTAGCTGATTGCGATATCATGGGTGAGCACCACATTTCATATCTAGTGAGGCCGAAGGAAAGATAGGTATACTTTAATACATTAATTCAACTTTGACACATTATTTGGCGAGTTACTAAAGAAGTTATGAGATGCACGTGTTTCAAATGGACAAAGATCTTTTAATCTCAGTGGGAAAGGTGCTCAATGTTTAATGACAAAGTTGGCGACTATTTTGAATGAATAGGATTGTTGATGATTAAGATCCATGGTTTCCTATCACCGCGTGATCGAAAAATGCAAGGTTTATACTGATTGCGATATCACGGGTGAGTGCCACATGGATTTCCTTGGTGATGCAGATGGTGGTGGGCCATTTTCCATGGTGGAGATCATGTTAGATTATTTTAAAGGAAGTTTTTTGATGATCCAACCAAAGTGGAAGATCAACGAGTAATATTTTAATATGCGTAAAATGTGATTGGAACCATTGGTGCAATGCACGAGTGAGCTTTAATGGTGGATGAGAAATTTTTTGGCATGATTTGATTGAAATAAAACCATTATTATCCCTGTTCAGCTGTTTTGTAGAGTAGTCTTAAAACTAAGGATGAATTCATGAGTTGTTGCAGTGAGGAATTAGTGTTTCTGCGAGCACAAAGTTGTTAGTTGAATTTTGCATCTCTTTGTAAAATTATAGTCCAAATTTGGGGAATTTTGTTGTGTGATTGTTGGGAAGTTGATTGAAATTTTTTTTAGAGTTATAGGTGAGCTAAATTATGAGAAATTTCAAATTATTTGTTTTGAATTTTGCAATCTCATAAGGCCCTAGCTTGTTTAAGGTCTGTAATACAAGGAAGCCCTAGTTTGCTCAGGATGGCACCATTATTACATCATTTCAACTAGATTGAATTTTTGAATAGAAACCTGTATGATGATTTCTTAGATCAACTGTTGTTGTCAAAAAATGATAGGGAGAATGGATTGGTTTTAATGTGAGGAAAAACCTTAGGGGAGGGATTAGTGTATAATTTTTTCAATATAGTTGATGCTAGGGTGCCACTCAAGGGTTTGGAGATGTTCAGACTATGGTTTGGAAAAATAAATTTGCCTCATCCTTTTTCAAATGGGTGGATGTATGACATGGGGAGATTGGTATTTCCTAATGTGTTTCCTAATGTTTATTTCCTCAAGGCAGTTCATGTAAGATATGATCCTATCACACAGGTGGTTAGGGATAATGATGGAAGGGTTCTACTAAGTATTAACATAGAGGAGTTTTGACAGGTCTTTGATTTGAGTGAGCCTAGTATATTCTTGGTCCCTATTGAGCTTGAAGGAATTAAACAAGAATGGGAAGATGAAGTTCCTTTTTAGAGATAAGATGCTCCCACCTCATTTGGCTAGGATAGGAGGTTCAAGTGTTCATATTAGCCCTAGTAACTAGGAACCTTTCAGATTTGATTTTTTTTCCAAAGATTTCTTGGCTACTTTCTATTCATTATGCCAAATTTTGAGTTTTAGCCCTAATGCAGGGATGCCTATAGATTTTATGTTCATGGGGTTGCAAATAAAACACTCAAATTTCTATTTAGTATATTATTTTTCTTCCCTTTTGGATGAGAAGATACATGAAGGGTTATTGAGATTGGAGAAAAATGATACAGGCACCCCCTTTTACTGGTAGTCTATGTTAATGCACATGTTTTTGTTCAAGAATTCAAAGTTTTTATCTAAGAAGATGAGATTGAAGAAATTTGTAAATGAAGAGAGGTTGTTAGTACATGTGTGGACTACTGACCTTTCATACAATAGAGAGAATTCCAACTATATATAGTTTGACAACTACTTTGCATCAAGACTGAGAGCTAGATTGATGTTGAATTTTCCTAGGGTTCCTATGGAATTACATGATTTTCTTAGGCCCAATGAGAGGAGGCCTGGTTTGAATATTTTCCATAATTGGGGTGACATTATCCCATACCATGTCAGCACTATTTTGAGGGTATATGGTTTTTAGGGGACCCCTCATATATTTCCTTATAATGTCCCACTAAGGATTGGATTTGCTAAGGTCATGTGGTAGATTGGATGTATACATGAAGATAACCTTATAGGAAAGGGTAAGGACACTTTCTACCTTGATTACATGGTGGTTTTTGATTTTGCAATTTCAAGGGAAGGATGGGTGTATTTCAAAAAATTCTTTGAAGTGTACCATTTAAGGTTGAGTTCTAGAAGGTAGTATGATCCTGAGGCTTTCTTTGCTCTGTTTAGACAAAGAGTAATAGGTGCCAAATTTGTTCATGAACCAATTTTCCCTGAGGACCAAGTTAGAAATGAATTTGATTTGAATAAGGAGTTAAATAAAGAGATATGGGTACCTTATGATAAGCTATTGGCTATAGTCCACAAGATGAATCCAAAGTATGATACATTGATGGAATCCACTCCTTATCATAAAAAGATTTATTTTTTGATGGAGAATTTTAAGGAAGTCATGAGTATTATGATGACCAAGAAAGTAAATTTGGAGTTAGATTTGGGTATATAGGAACAAGCTACAAGACATTTTGAGGAAAGGACAGTTTGCCAACCTCTAATTGGAAGGCCTATTTATAGGAGGAAAAGGGATGCCAATAGTGATGAAGAAGAAGAAGATAGAAAAGGAAAGAAGATAATGAAATTTCATGAACAACCAGGTTCACATCTCAAAACACCTGGGGCAATAAAAATAATTGCTCGGGAGTCATCACCTAAGAGGAGCCCCTCACCACCACCATTAAGTGCCAAACCCCAAGAGGCGAAGGATTGAGAAATCCCAAGGGGACTTAGTGGATGAGATTATTATTACTGATCAGGATATGCAAATGGGCATGCCTTCTCCTCCAAGACCAGTTGAGTTGATTTTATCAAACCTGGACATGAAAGTAAAATGTGTACAAGATGGAAGAATGGAGGCTTGTAAAAAAATTTTGGATGATGATGCCTTTGTGAGAACACCAGTATTCTTGCAACTGGTATGGATAATGAAATTGGAAGAATATAAGGAGAAGTTCAAGAAAAGAATAGAACTGAGGCCTGACAGGTTAGAGCATGAGAATGATGATGAGGTAAAGGCTGAAGTGATGAATGAATTTAAGAACATCACTCTGGAGGAAGGGATAAAATTAGTTAATCAAATTGGTGTCTTGATTCTACCTGAGTGGGATATTGTTGATGTAGTATCTTTCAATGCCATTTTGAAGTCCAAGCATCCCCTCCAAAATTTTGAATAAGAAGTCAAGGTAGCATTGCAAGACTTTGCCTTTAGTGGAGAATATGAAACCTTGGCAATATGGGCTTTGGACCCCCAAGGATAAAAGCCAAATATTATTAATATTAACCCAAATTTGAAATGGGGGTTAATAATAAAAATAGCTTCAAAGACCTCAACCACAGAGGCCACAATTTTAACTATGAATTTGGCCAAATTGGAAAAAATGACTGTAGAGAGAGAGGAAGCTGAAAAAAGGAGCCTTATGGAAAATTATAATTTTATGATTGGAGAGTATAATAAGGTGTAGCAAAGGAATATTGAGCTGCAAAAAAAGGTGGATAGGTTAAAATATAGGCAGATTGGGGAGACATTAGGTGCACCAGTGATTAAATCATTGCCTTCCACATCAGGATCATTACTTCCTATTTCCCCCATTATATCTACATCAGGATCTCCCAGTAAAACTCCTTTCCTTAGGCCTACATTGGAACCAATTGGGGAAGCATTGGAATTTTCTATTGATCCAACAAAGAATCAATTAATGCAGAAAATTGTAGATCTATAGGCATCTTTGAAGGTAAGTGAGGACAAGGTATTTTCAAGACAAAAGGAGATTGTTACCACTGACTTGCGACATTTAAATGAGAAGGTTGATGATAGATTTTTAGCTTTATATTATTTTTTTTCTTTATTATTAGGTTTAATAAAGAACATTGACATGGATCAGGAGGTAGCAATACCATTAATTGAGAAGAGGATCCCTAGGGCCAATGATTTAGATTCAATGTATAAGGCCTCAAGGTTTGATGTAAGTAATAGGCCATTACCATTAAGACCTAATCAAGTGTTCATATAAATCATTGCAAGGTTTTCAAGCCTTACCAAATGACTTGAGTAGGAAGATCAAAGAATTGGTTAAAAAAATTGATGATTGGAGTGACGCGCTAGTGCCTGACATAATTGATGAGCAAGGTAAAATCAGCTCACTTCAAAAATGGTAGGATCGGGCTAATGAGGTCATCAATGCTCAAATTACTTTAATTTTTGATGACTCAGATTTTGATTTATTAATGAGCTACATGGATAAAATTATTAGCAATGACTCATTCCTTGAGTCTTTTGAATGAGAGGCAAACCAAGTGGTAGTTAAATATACACCTTATAGTATCAATGTAAGTGAGGTAATCAATTTTAATTAGCTAAATGATGATGAGTATCAAAATTGGGTGAATACATATTTAACTAAAGAAGGGTAAAGGTTGGAGTAGGTTGCTAATAGTTAATCAATCAACTGTTGATTTTATAACAATTTCTAATTTTTTTGGGTTGTAGTCTAAGCACGAAGTTCTTGAAGATTTGTTGCTGCTGGAACAAGAAGATTCTCTAGGGAGGTTACTGTTATAACCAAAATTTGAAATTTCACAAAGCGATTCAAGTGGCTAGTGACATGTGTGCTTTCTGGCTCGATGCTTGTTTTCTCCTTCATTTTCTATAGGAAGGATTTTAAGGCCATGAGTATGGGTTAGCAAGTTAGAAAGTTTTGGTCGAGTCTAGGTGAAGTTGTGGAGAAAATGTAAAGTTTGATAGTTATAAAGAAAATGTAAGCTAGGTTTTCAGTCATTCCATTGTATGTTTTTAATTCATGGAGATATGATGTTTTATGATGGTACTGGCATTTGAATTAAACTGATAAATTTGAGCTCATGTGTCTCTTGTGTACAAGCATATTTGAATTTTGAATAAAATGATCAAGGGTTATGTTGTTCATCGCATTGTTGTGGTTTGTGCAATTCTTGTTTTAGCTTTAATTCAAAGAATTAATTAAAATGCTTAAATAAGATTGTAGGTTGATATGTTCCGTACAAGGATTTGATAAGTAGTATTGAGTTAGGGTACATATTGGTGATATTGTAGGGCAATGTTATCGAAGATATTATATGATATGTGTTGAATATTTTATAAACCCTTAGGTATTTGTGAATTTGACTCCTCCAATGGAAATAGGGCATTGATCTAAGTTGTGCTTGATTGTGAGATTCAATATTTTATTTGTGTTCACCTGGAGCTTTCTACAAATTGAAAATCAATGAATATATTTTACTTTGAAGTATTGTTGTGACTATCTCACACTCCAAATGGTTGATATTATTGATGAATAGCCAATTCTATTTAGTATTATCCCATTTCGTTGATCTATTATGTGATATTATCTATTATGGTTAATGTTGTTTATAATTATGGTGCAGAGGTTGTAAACACATTAAGGGATCACCCTCCCAGGTCTTGTAGAGCCCAAAGTGTATTAGGTCTTTAAAATCCTTGTCCATTGGTCTAGGTCCTTCGAGATGCCCTTGATTTGAACTGGGAATTCCATAGGTAGATTAGAAGATCAACCTAGTTACAATAAAAACAACCAAAAAAATGGTGACTCCACTGAGGATGTTAATCTAAATATTTCTTGTTAGTGTGTCGGTTTTCTATTTTGAATAGAGTTTTCATAATATTTTTGTGATTTGAAGGTCAAGCCCATGGTTTTGTGTTAGGTCTGTCCATATCTTATTTTATTCAAAGTGTTTTGAGTCATTGGTGTACATTGTACATTGTCAATACAAATTTTCAAAGGTCTTTTGTGATTTACCAAGTATTTCTGGATATTTGGCATTCCCAAGATAATTGGGTGGCAAATCTAAAGTCTCTACACCAGTGTGCATCCTATTTTGAATATTTTATATAAGTTGAAGGATCCTTTGGACAAGTATGCAGAATGAGAAACACTAGGTCGTTCATGAAAAATCATGTGGAATAGACATTGGAAAGTGAACCTCCTAAAACTAAGAAGAAGGACTGGATAAAAAAAAAAAATCTATCATGCTACTCCTGCACCATAGAACCCTATACAATAAGGTACAAGTAAGTATTTACATCCTATCCCTATAAATTTTGAAAAGGTGTCTAAAAGTTCAAAGTGAGATAGCGATGGATTTTTTGATGCATTATTTAATACACCAAACCAAGAGGATGTAACATGTCAAAATAAAGGACCTGTTAGTTTTCAATACTCTGAAAAGAGAAGTAGGAGTAGAAGTTGAGGCCATCACAGAGAAAGAACCAGTGATGTGCATCCTCCTACTGCCAAGGATGATGGAACTCCTCTATTGTCTAGACATGTACTTGAAGAAGTAAACCTAATAGATCTAAGTGATACATCCAATTCTGAGATGACCTTTCCTGACCCTGAATATGTTTTTGGAGACATTAATTCCTTAAGGCGGGAGATCCAAAAAAAGCTTAGCTCAGGAGGAAAAGAGAAAAGGAGAGAGAAAAACAACCAGTGCATGTTGTAATTGAAAGAGATAGGTTGATTAGACACTTGGCAACAATGAAATCCCTGAACGAAGAAAAATTTGAGAAAAGTGTTGAGGGTCCTATTGTATTGAAGTCTTTGATAAGGAGATAAATCTTGTGTCTAAGGTAGGTCATGTAGGTCAATTTGTTACCCAATCAAAACCGTCAGACCAAAAACCCTCAAACCCTATCAAGCCTCAACCAAGTGATCCAAATCCTAAACCTATTTTAAACAAGGGAAAACAAAAGGCTGAGGGGATTCAAATAAGTGATAAGTTGACTTCCCACCCTCCTAAAAAATACCTACAACCACATGTACCATTACAAGATGAAACTACCTTAGAAAATGTTAAAAGGGAGGGTGAGGTTCTTGTAGAGGAATTAGAGAGGACAAAAATTGAGGTTGAAAATGCAGAAATGACAAGAAAAATAGGTTTCCTAAATATTTCAAGCATGGATGAGGCTACACAAGCTACAACCTCATCAAATCACCAAGATGCCTTGATACCTGGTCCTAAAATTAATCTGGATACAAACACAAACAATTATGGATTGAAAACCCATGCTACTAATTTTGTGAATCTAAATTAGAATGGCCCTAAGGTGGAGAATATAGGATCTGGTGTTGACTCTTAGAATATTGAGGGATTATTTCAAAGAAGACCTATATAGTTGGAAAGTTATAGGAAAATATACATTAATGGTATTCCAGGTTATCCAAATCCCATCCCAGATGAATTGAGAGAAAATATGTGTAAATTTTTTGGCAATAATGTTGTGATAGCAAAGGAACATTTAAAATATTTTGTGGATGTGTTGAATGATTATGAGGTAGAGCATGAAGATGTTGTAATGAAATTGTTTGTACAATTCCTGGTAGAAGATGCAATGGATTGGTACAGAGGTCTACCTAATCCTAGTATAGGTTCATGGGATGAATTTGAAAATTGTTTCAAGGAACAGTATGTTGATAAAAATAATGCTAGTTTCATGTTGAATTAATTTAATAATATCAAGAAGTCACTAAATGAGCCTGCAACAAAATTTTATTTAAGGTTTCAAAAAGCAATGTACAAATTGTTCTAGGTTTTAAGGCTTGATGAGAATGTCTTTCTAACAACATATTTCAATGTTTTTTATGCTAAAATGGCATACCTCCTCAGAGATAAAGACCCTCAAACTATGAGGGATTCCTTCAGGGTGGCTATAAATATTGGGAGTAATAGGCAAGATTTTGGGAAATATGGTAGGAGAGAATAGCCCACACTTTTAAAAAATCCTAAGGATAAGGTTGAGAAGGTTTCTGCTTCAAAGCCTAAGGATGATGAGAAATGGGATAAGGTCTTGAGCACTTTGGAAAGACATAAAATATACTGTTGCCTAGCTAGAAAAGGGTATAGGAAATGAAAAGAAATGATATAATAGGAATGAAAGATAGCCTAGGTTTCAAAATTACCCTTATAATACAAATTGGAAAGATGGGAGACCAATATTGCCTAGCCAAAATCCTAAACATGATCAATATACAATGAAACCCCTACAAAAGCATTCAATAAATATGGTACAAGATAGGCCATGGTGTGAGGTTTGTCAACATCCACATGATCAAAATCACTCAGGTATTGCTCAGTTGCTTGTTGTTGAGGGAACAAAGCAGGAAAATTATGAGTAGACTCTTGAAATTGAGCAAAGTAATGTGGATGTTTATATGGATAGATCATACATTATTGAGGCAGAGTGTTCCTTTGATGATGAATCACATGGAGTTGACATGGATGATCAGAGGAAAAGAAGTGAGATATACCATCAATAGGTTTTCTCTTATGAGGAAGGTGATTTTCACCATAATGCTTGCAATATGGAATATGATGAAGATTCAGTGTCCCTAAGGAGACCATCAGAAGAAGAGATTGCAAGGCTAACTGAGGAAATGTTTGCCCAAATGAGAAGGTCACTTTAGTTGAGAAAAATAACTATGGGTGGTGAACATGGTAAACCTGCTAATCTATTTATTAAAGAACAAAATCAAAAAAATAAGGGTGTTCAAATTGATAACAAGAAAGATGTTGTCAAAGTTAAAGAGGTTGAAAGTGATAAGGTTTGCGTGAAAAAAATGAAACTCCAAAGCCTCAAGAAGATACAGATTCATCATTGGTGAAAACTAAAGTGATTACAAAGTCTGTTGAACCTATTTAGAGGATAGGAGGTAGAAGAAACTTGAGGGAAGCAAGCAACAAGAAAAAAAGGAAAATGATGAAGGTATGGTGTGTGACTTGCCAAAATATATGCTTGTAGATATGTTTCAAGTTCTTTCTCAGGTTAAATTTATTGTACCTTTGCTAGAAATGATGAGAATAGATGAACATAAGTAAAATACAATAGCCTTGATCATAGGTGTTGTTGTTAATAAGGTTGAACAAGGTAGTTGTAAATAAGCAAAGGATGAAGGAGAAATAAAAGAGAAAGAAGTGGAGGGAATTGTGTTACAAAATCCCCCTGTATATTTAGGGAATTCCATTAATATGTGCCTTGAAAACATAAACCCCTTTTTCTTAAGTATTGTTATAAATGGGAAGACTTTAAGGAATTGCATGATAGATTTAGAGGAATCAAATAATGTTATGCTAGTCAAGATCATGGAGCCAATGAGCTTTAAAATGGATACTACTCAAGGTAAATGTTATGAAATGGATTCAACAGAGGTTCTAGTTATTGGGACTATCAGAGAACTACCTTGTAAAATTGACTCAGTATCCTGAGAAGGATTTAGCCATGACTCTACTAGTTGTAGACATCCCACCACATTTTGGGATGCTATTGTCAAGAAAGTGGAGTGAATCAATGGGGGGTAACATGCAATGTGACTTGTCATTTGCTACTTTCTCCATTGATGGAAAGAATGGCAAGATTGAGAGAGAATCAAAAGTGCCCCATATGATTGAGCATGATCCAACTGAAAATATGACATTTTTTATTGACAGTGGTGTAAATGAGTTCATAGTTGAGGAACTCCCTAACAATTGTGAAAATCCCACTGCACTGATCAACACAAAAGTAAAGAAATTGTCCGAGTGTGATGACTTGTGGACTATGTAATTTGATGGTGCAAGTTCAAAAGAGGGATTAGGTGTAGGATTTTTGTTAAGATCACCAAGTGGAAATATGTTTAGGTTCTCTTTCACTTTGTCATTTGATTGCACCAATGATGTGGTAGAGTATGAGGCATTGTTATTGGGATTGAGATTGGCTGAAAAGCATGGGATTAAACAACTCAAGGTAATTGGAGATTCTGAGCTTGTGGTTTCCCAAGTTAGAGGAAGGTATGTATCAAAGAATAAGAGGTTGAAATAGTATAGGAATGCTATTTGGGATGAGATAGAGAAATTTGATGCATTTGGCATAGGTTGGATGGACAGAGGCCATAACAAAGTGGTAGATTTATTTGAAAACATTATGCTAAAACCAGATGATATAAACTTTGCTGAGATCTCAAAGGTTGAAGTGCAAACTAGGCCATCAATTCCTAATAATATAAAAAACTAGCAAGTTTTTGATAATGATGATGACATATTGAGATTCCTGAATTGTGTGGATGAATATGATAGTCAAGAAATTGAAATTGGAGATTTTGTAGAAACAATTAATTGTAAAGATACTGTGTTTGGAAATGAAGTGATTTAGTTAAAAAAAGTACAATTCTTAAGGGTTTAGTTGTATTAGAAAGAGTATTTGACAATCAGGATAGGACAAAGGCTAATCATACTTCTTCACATCCTAATGAACTGGAAGATATAAATTTGGGAACAAAAGCATCACTAAAAAAAGTATATATTGGAAATAAAATGTCACCAAAGGTGAAAAGAATGTTAATTGACTTATTGAGGAAGTTTAGACATGTATTTGCATGGTCCTCTGATGATCTTAAGGCATACAGGGAGGATCCATTTCAACATGAGATTCCTTTAAGTGATGGTGCCAAGCCACTTAGGAAAAAAAAAGGGCCTATTAATCCTACCTTAGCTCCAAAAATGCAAGAATATTTAATAAAGCTAAGGGATGCAGCGATTATTAAGCCAATTAGACATTCATCCTGGGTGTCAAACTTGGTACCAGTAAGAAATAAAAATGGATACATTAAGTTATGTGTAGACTTCAAAAATTTGAATGTTTTTTCATTAAAAGACAACTATCCATTACCAAATATGGAAGTCGTGTTGCAAAGGGTGATAGGATGTGAATTGATGTCTATGATGGATGGGTTATCTGGTTACAACCAGCTCATGGTCAAGGAGTCTAAGCAATATAAAACAAAATTCACTACACCCTGGGGAACATATGTGTATGTAAGAATTCTTTTTGGTCTAACAAATGCAGTGGCTACTTTCCAAAGAGCCATGGCTGTGGCATTTTCAGATTTATTTAACTTGTTTTTGGTGATATACAAAGATGACTTGACAACATACTCCAAGAAGGAAGAGGATCATTTTGATCATTTGGAGAAGGTATTTAGTAGAGCCTTGGAGTATGGTATATCTTTGAATCCAAATAAATGTGCATTTGGGTTAAGAGAGGGAAAATTGTTGGGACATATTGTTTCCAAGGATGGAGTCATAATTGATCCACAGAGAGTGATTGCAATAGAAAAAATCTCACAACCCCACAATGTCAAAGGTATACAATATTTCTTTGGAAAAATAAACTTCCTAAGGAGGTTTGTAACAAATTTTACTGAGATAGTTCACCCAATTTCCAAGATGCTTAACAATGGAGCTAAGGTTGAATGGGGAGAGGAGTCTCTACAGGCCTTCTAGGCCATTAAGCAAGTGATAAAGGAGCCTTTTGTATTGAAAACCCCTAATTTTTCTAAACCCTTACAAATCTTTTCATTTGCTTCTTTCCACACAATTGCAGTTGTGTTGTTGCAAAATAATGTAGAAGGTTTTGAACAACCTATAGCCTTTTTCAGTAAATATTTACAAGCTATGGAACTCAAGTATGATATTAATGAGAAATAGGAATATGCATTGGTAAAGGTAGTAAAATCCTTCAGGCCTTATTCGATTGGAGCTACTGTGGTTGCATATGTACCTAGTGTTGCTATCAAAGATATCTTCACACAACAGGAAGTGTTAGGAAGATAGTGTATATGGATCAATAGAATGCAGGAATTCAATATTGAGATCTAGATTACTAAGATGGTAAGAGGAAAAGGATTGGCCAAGCTTATGGACAAAATTAATCTAGAAGAAAATTAGATAAATTTGCAAGAAGAGGAGAATAGATCACACATATGTGATATGAAACATTCTGAATGGTATAAAGGTGTGATTTATTTTTTGAAAAAGATGAAATGTCCTGATAAATTGAGTGAAAATGAGAAAAGGACATTGAAATTACATGCTATCAAGTATGTTATTGTGGCTGGTAAGCTTTGGTGGAGAAATGGGGAAGGTATCATGCTAAAGTGTGTAGATCAAAATCAAGCACAAGAAATTCTGATTGAGATGCACAGTGGAGTTTGTGGAGGGAAAGTGCTACATGGCCAAGACAACTACACATAAGATACCAAGGGTTGGATTTTTGTGGCCTATTGTTTTTAAAGATGTACACCAGTTGGTAAATATATGTGATGCTTGTCAACATTTCTCTAGTAAGTTAAAATTCTTTGGTAACTTGCCTCTAAAACTAGTTATAGTGCAATCTCTATTTCAGCAATGGCGCATTGACTTTGTGGGAGAGATAACATGTAAATCTAGTGGGGGAAACTCATGGATATTGGTGGCCACTGATTATTTTACCAAGTGGGCAGAAGCAATTCCAATTAAGAGGGCAACTAGTAAAGTTGTAATTGACTTCTTGATGAACAAAATATTGACTAGGTTTGGATGTCTAGAAAGGATTGTTTCAGATAATGCAATGTGTTTCAGATCTGAGGAATACATAAACTTTTGTGAGAAGCATGAGATCCAAATTTCTTACTCATCATCATATCACTCACAAGGAAATGGACAAGAAGAACCAAGAAATACAAGCTTGATGAAAATCATTAAAAGAATCCTAGATAAAAATAAGAAGGCATGGGATTCTAAGTTGAGATTAGCAAACTGGGTAGATAGGATAACTGTAAAGAAATAGATAGGTTGTGCCATATTTGAATTGGTCTATGCAATAAATGCAAGGTTGTCCCAAAATAATCTGATGGAGATGTATAAGTTTGTCCAGACATATGATAATGAAATTGATGAAGAAATGCAATTAAGAGTAGAATCTCCTATAGAATTGGACGAAACTAGGAGGGAGGCTCAAATGAAAAATTCAAAATTATAGTTGCAAGTAAATAACTTGTATAAAAAAAAGGTAAATACAAGAAGAATCCAAGATGGAGGTCTGGTTCTAATGTGGAATACCCGATTAGAAGATAAGGGAAAACAAGGAAAATTTGATGCAATTTGGTTGGGTCCATTTCTAATCAACAATAAGTGGGGTGAAGATTCATACTTCTTCCAAGAGATGACAGGGGATATTCTTGAATTACCAGTTCATGGACATTTCTTGAAGTTATACTTCACTTGAAGTATATTTTTCCATGAACAATATTTTCAGTTTGTATATATGTTAGTGGTAGTTTTATTTCCTGTTGGGTTGTTTGGTCAAGAAAACCACTTTTGGTCGTCTCTGCAATTGGTCTGCTCAACCTGAGTTTATGTGATCTCGCTTCATTCTAGTGGAATGAACACCCACAGCTGGAGCCACTGATGGAACTTCAATTTTTTTTCGATAAGTTCCATTTGTCTTGCCTATGTTTCTGATTCTAAATGATGTTTGTGTAAAAACCTAATGTATTACCTTATACCATGACTAGGATTTATTTTCTCATTAATTTTTGGGGGAGGGATTTATGACAACTTGTGTCCCATTGATTCATCTAGGTTTGGCCCCCATTTCATCCATCATTTCATTTCTTTATCTAGACTTTATTCTTTCCTAAATCTAGGATGGCCTCGCACCTCCCCTTTAAAAAAAAACTTATGTCATCATTTGCCGTTGACCTAGTAATGTCCCCTTTTTTTTTAATAAATGATTTATATTTTGTAGAGGGCTAAATTTCCATGACTATTGATGAATCCTCGTTCAATCTCAGTCATCCCCTACTATCCCGTGATGACTCCACCACATAGTTTTGGTTGATTGTGATATTACGCGTGAGTGTCACTTGTCACATCTAGTGAGATTGAATGAATGATAGGAATAATTTTATACATTAATATAGCTTTGATACATTATCTAATGGGTTACTAAAGCACTTATCAAACACGTGTTTTAAATGGATGAAGATGTTTTAATCTCCGTAGGAAAGGTGTTCGATGTTTGATGACAAAGTTAGCAGTTGTTTTGAATGAACAAGATCATTGATAATTGAGATCCACGGTTTCCTGTCATCGTGTGATCGGAAGTTGCAAGGTTTTTAATGATTGTGATATCATGGGTGAGCACCACATGGATTTTCTTGGCGACATAGAGGGTGGTTGGCCATTTTCCATAGTGGAGGTCATTAAAGATTGATTTAAAGGTAGGCATTTGATGATCCAGCCAAAGTGAAAGATCAATGGGTAATATTTGAGTCTACATCAAGTGCCATTGGTATAGCGCATGAGTGAGCTTTAATAGTGGATGACACATTTTTTTGCATGATTTGATTGAAATAAAACCATTATTTTTCCTGTTCCATTATATCACAAAGCATTCAAGTTGTTTTGTAGAGAAGTCTTAAAGCGAAGGATTAATTCATGAGTTGTTACAGTGAAGAATTAGGGTTTCTATGAGCACAAAGATGCAAGTTGAATTTTGCATCTCTTCATAAAATTTCAATCAAAATTTGGGGAATTTTGTTGTGTGATTGTTGGGAAGTTGATTGAAAATTGTTTTAGGGTTATAGGTGAGCTAAATTGTGGGAAATTTCAAACTATTTGTTTTGTAATTTCTCAATCCCATAGGGTCCTAGCTTGTTTAAGGTGTGTATTACAAGGAAGCCTAGTTTTCTCAGGATGGAACCATTAAAACATCATTCTGGCCAATTGAATTTTTGAATAGAAACTTGTATGATGATTTCCTAGATCAATTGTTGTTGTCAACAAATGATAGGAAGAAGGGACTAGTTTTAATGCGAGTAAAAACCCTAGGGGAGGTATTAGTGTATAATTATTTCAATATAGCTGATGCTAGGGTGTTTCTTAAGGGTTTGGAGGTGTTCAGACTATGGTTTGGACAACGAAATTTCCCTCATCCTTTTTCAAATGGTTGGATGCATGACATGTGGAGATTGGTAGTTCCAAATGTGTTTCTTGATTTTGATTTTCTCAAGGCAATGGCTGCAAGATATGATCTTGTCACATGGGTGGTTAGGGATAATGATGGAAGGGTTTTGCTAAGTATTAATAGAGAGGAGTTTCAATAGGTCTTTGATTTAAGTCATCCTAGTGTATTCCTGGTCCCTATTGAGCTTGAAAGAATGAAACAAGAATATGGGAAGATGAAATCCCTTTTAAGAGCTAAGATGCTCCCACCTCATCTGGCTAGGGCAAGAGGTTCAAGTGTTCATATTAGCCCTAGTGACCAACATCCTTTCAAATTGGATTGTTTTGCCAAGCATTTCTTAGCTACTTTCTATTCATTATGCCAAATTATGGGTTTCAGCCCTAATATAGTGATGTCTATAACTTTTATGTTCATGGGGGTGCAAATACAACACCCAAATTTCTATGTAGTATATGATTTTTCTTCCATTTTGGTTGAGAAGATACATGAGGGTTTATTGAGATTGCAGAAAAATGATACAGGCACCCCCTTTTACTAGTATTCTATGTTAATGCACATGTTTTTCTTCAAGAATGCTGAGTTTTTCTCTAAGAAGATGAGATTGAAGCGATTTGTAAATGAAGAGAGGCTCTCAATATAGGTGTGGATTGTTGAACTTTCATATAATAGAGAGAATACCAAATATGTATAGTTCAAAAACTGCTTTGCACCAAGACTGAGAGCCAAATTGATGTTAAATTTACCTAGGATTCCTAGGGAATTGCATTATTTTCTTATGCCCAAGGAGAGGAGGCCTGATTTGAAGATTTTCCACAATTGGGTTGACATTATCCCATATCGTGTCAACACTATTTTGAGGGTATATGGTTTTCAGGGGACCCCAAATATATTTCCATATAATGTGCCACCAAGGATTGGATTTGCTGAGGTTATGTAGTAGATTGGATGTATACATGAAGATAACCTTATAGGAAAGGGTAAGGGGACTTTCTACCTTGATTATATGGTGTTTTCTAATTTTATAATTTTAAGGGGAGGTTGGGTGTATTTCAAAAAATTATTTGAAGTGTACCATTTAAGGTTGGGTCCTAGAATGCAGTATGTTCCTCAGGGTTTCTTTGTTCTGTTTAGACAAAGAGTAAAAGGTGGAAAATTTGTTCATGAATTCATTTTCCCTGAGGACCTAGTTAGAATTGAATTTGATTTGAATAAGCAGGAGTTAAATAAAGAGAAATGGGTAGCTTATGATAAGCTATAGGCTATAGTGCACAAGATGGATCCAAAGTATGATCCATTGATGGAATTCACTCCTTATCATAAAAAGATTGATTTTTTGATGGAGAATTTTAAGGAAGTCATGAGTATTCTAATGACCAAGAAAGTAAATCTGGAGTTAGATCTGGGTATATAGGAACAAGCTGCAAGGAAATTTGAAGAAAGGCCAATCTACCAACCTCCAGTTGACAAGACTATTTATAGGAGGAAAAGGGATGACAACAGTGATGAAGAAGAAGAAAATAGAAGGGGAAAGAAGATAATGAAATTGCATGAACAACCAAATTCACATCTCAAAACACCTAGGGCATTAAAAATATATTGATCTGGAGTCATCATCTTAGAGGAGCCCCTCACCAACACCATCAATGCCAAGCCCCAAGAGGTGAAGGATTGAGTAATCCCAGGAGGACTTGGTGGATGAGATTATTGTTATTGATCAGGATATGGAAATGGGCATGCCTTCTCCTCCAAGACTAGTTGAGTTGATTTTATCAGACTTGGACATGAAATTAAAATGGGTACAAGATGAAAGAATGGAGGATTGAAACAAATTTTTGGATGGTGATGCCTTTGTGGAAACACTAGTCTTCTTGAAACTGGTATGGAGAATGAAGTTGGAAGAATATCAAGAGAGGTGCAAGAAAAAGAGAGAATTGAGGCCTGATAGGTTAGATCAGGAGAATGATGATGAGGTAAAGGTTGAAGTAATGAATGAATTTAAGAACATCACTCTGGAGGAAGGGAGAAATTTGGTTAATTAAGCTGGTGTCTTGATTCTACCTAAGTGGGATATTGTTGATGCAGTAGCTTTCAATGCCATATTGAAGGCCAAGCATCCCCTCCAAAATTTTGTAGAAGAAGTCAAGGTAGCATTGCAAGACTCTACCTTTAGTGAAGAATATGAAACCTTGACAATATGGGCTTTGGCCCCCCAGGGAAGAAAGCCAAATATTACTAATATTAACCCAAATTTGAGAGGGGGGTTAATAATAAAAATATCTTATGAGACCTCAACCATAGAGGCTAAAAATTTAACTGTGAATGTGGCCAAATTGGCACAAAAGATTGCAGAGAGAGAGGAAGCTGAAAAAAGAAGCCTTATAGAAAAGTATAATTTTATGATTAGAAAGTATAATAAGGTGTAGAAAAGCAATATTGAGCTGAAAACAAAGGTGTAAATGTTAAAATATAGGAATATTGGGGAGACATGAGTTGCACCAGTGATTAAATCATTGCCTTCCAAATAAGGATCATTGCTTCATGTTTCCCCCATTGTATCTAAATTGGGATCTCCTAGTCAGATTCCTTCCCTCAACCCTACATTGGAACCAATTGAGGAAGCATTGAAATATTTTGTTGATCCAACAAAGAAGCAGTTAATGTAGAAAATTGCAGAGCTATAGGAATCTTTGAAGTTAAGTGAGGACAGGGTATTTTCAAGACAAAAGGAGATTGTTACTGCTAGCTTGTGGAATTTAAATGAGAAGGTTGATGATAGATTTCCAAATGTATATTCTTATTTTTCTTAATTATTAGGTGCAATAAAGAACATTGACAGGGATCAGGAGGTAGCAATACCATTAATTGAGAATTGAATCCCTAGGGAAAATGATTTAGATGTAATATATAAGGCGTCAAGGTTTGATGTAAGTAATAGGCCACTGCCATTAAGACCTACTCAAGTTTTGGTTAAATCATTGCAAGGTTTTCAATCCTTACCAAATGACTTGAGTAGGAAGATCAAAGAATTGGTAAATAATTTTGATGATTGGAGTGACACACTGCTGCATGACATAATTGATGAGCAAGGTAATATTAGGTCTGTTTAACAATGGAAATATCGGGCTAATGAGGTCATCAATTCTCAAATTAATTTAATTTGTGATGACTCTAATTCTGATTTATTAGTGAGCTGCATGGATAAAATTATCAGCACCAACTCATTCCTTGAGTCTTTTCAACGAGAGGAAAACCAAGTGGCAGATAAATATACAATTTATATTATTAAAGTAAGTGAGTTAATCAGTTTTAATTGGCCAAGTGATAAAAATTATCAACAGTGGGTGAATATATATTTAACTAAAGAGGAGTAAAGGCGGGAGTAGGTTGCTAATAGTTAATCAATCAACTACTACAGTTATAAAAATTTTTAGATTTGTTTTGGTGGCAGTCTAAGCACAATGTTCTTGAAGATTTGTTGCTGCTGGAACAAGAAGATTCTCTGGAGAGGTTGTTGTTGTAACCAAATTTTAAAATGTCACAAAGTGTTCCAAGTGGCAAGTGAGATGTGTGCTTTATGGCCCAATTCTTGTTTTCTCCTTCATTTTCTATAAGGATTTCAAGGCCAAGAGTACAGGTTAGCAAGTTAGAAATTTTTAGTCGATTCTAGGTGAAGTTGCAGAGCAATTTTATAAAGTTTGATAGTTATAGAGAAAATGCAAGTTAGGTTTTGAGTCATTCTGCTGTAGGTTTTGAATTCATGGAGATATGATGTTTTATAACAGTATTGGCATTTAAATTAAACTTATTAATTCAAGCTCATGTCTCTCCTGTTTACAAGAATATTTGAATTTTGAATAAAATAATCAAGGGTTATGTTGTTCATCTCACTATTGTGGTGTGTGCAATTATTTCTTTAGCTTTAATTCAAAGAATTAATTAAAATTCTTAAATAAGATTGTAGGTTGATATTTTTTGTACAAGGATTTGATAAGTATTATTGAGTTAGGTTTCATATTGGTGATATTGTAAGGCAATTTTATTGAAGATCTTATATGATATGTATTGAATTTGTTCTAAGCACTTAGGTATTTGTGAATTTGACTCCTCCAATGGAAATAGGGCACTGATCTAAGTTGTACTTGTTTGTGAGATTTAGTATTTTGTTTGTGTTCACCTAGAGCTTTCTACAAATTGAAAATCAATGAATATATTTTACTTTGAAGTATTGTTCTAACTTTCGCATGCTCCAAATGGTTGATGTTATTGATGAAAAACCAATTTTGTTCAGTATTATCCAATTTTGTTGATCTATTATGTGATATTATTTTTTATGGTTAATGTTGTTTATAATTATGGTGCAAAGGTTGTAAACACATTAAGGGATCGCCCTCCCGAGTCTTGCAGAGCCCAAAGTGTAGGAGGTCTTTAAAATCCTCATTAGTTGGTCTGAGTCCTTCAAGATTCCCTTGATTGGAATTGGAAATTCCATAGGTAGATTAGAAGATCAACTTGGTTACAATAAAAACAACCAAAAAACCCATTTTTGTTTCATCAAATTTAAAAAAAAAACTTGTTAGCCACTTTTTTATCATATCACCACTTTTTGGATTCCCATGATTCTATACTCATCCATGGACAATAATAAAATTTTATCCTCTCCTAATATCTCTCCTATTGGTGAAGAATATATTGTGGTGTTATACGATCCAATTGATGTGAATCATGAAAATATTAGGTAAAACATTATTGAAATAGAAAATGCCATCATTGATAAGCAAGAAAATCTAACAATTGATAACTCCCTTATTTCTCATGAAGCTATTTTAGAAGAACCAATATTTGAATGTCATGAACATCTAGTTTTTATCTTTGTTAACACCTCTCCTACTAGGGAAGGTATCATGGTACAAGAAAATGACAACATTGACACATTTCTTTCAAATAATAGTAATATGTATTCCTTAGATGAAGATGATGAAGTGAAATTAAAATCCTATTCATGGAGATATCATGAAAATAAGGCTAAGTATTTTGAGGTTATGCACATTAGACATCCCATGATACCAACCAAAAATGCAGAACCTGTACAAGAAAAAGAAAAAGAAAATCATATTAAAGAAGTCACAAAATTATTAGAAGAAGCTTGGGAAACCTTTGATTTCATACCCACATTCATGGGAGAATACAAAATCATAACAAAATAATCTAAAGAGGGAAAATAAAAAGTGGTAAGGTTGATACAAAATTCAAAAGCACCCACTTCAACCACTTTAGAATAAAATAACATACACAAAAAACTCTAATGAGGTTGATTCCAAAGAACTACCAAATATAAAAGAAGTGAAAATGCTTTATGGAAGAAGTTATGAACTTATGAAACAACTTGAGTATAGTGGAAAAGAATTTGGTGCTAGAGAAAAAGGTATTCGTGTCCCTATAGAGCCTAAAATGAAAGAAATGACTAATGGAATTGGTTATTGTCACCAAAAATAAATAAACAAGCCTTCACTCAATGTCAACACTCTTACAAAATATTCGTCTAAGAAAAAATTAACTTTTGTGCATCCTAAACTGATAGATATCTCATTACATTTTCATCAAGTTGATACTTTGTTTACTCATAATCAATAACAATTGTTTTTTCTCCTTTCAATTTAATAGTTGTAGGATCATAGTATACTCACTATTGCATGTTTTACACTGATTAAAAATAATTTCATTTTTTCAAGGAGCAACATATCATCATCCATTCTCGGCTCACCCTTATCTTGCACTAGTTGATGGGAAAGGCATTAGGTACCCTTGTCCTTGTATGGAAATTTTCATTGTCTCTTTTGGATAGTTTACCACCTTCTATGTTTATATAAGAGAAAGCTTGGGATGTGGAGAACATGCCTTAAGTTGGATTTTATGTGACATACCTTTTTTTCATGTTTTTGGAGCAACCCCTTTTTATGACATAACTTCATTTGGAAACATACGACTTGGAATAGGGATTTCAAAATAATCTCTCACATCCTCTTTATTGTTATAATTTATCATTTTCTACTTCAAATTAATTTCTCACACCATGGTGTTTAGAAATTTCTTTAAAGTGGGGGTTGGTGTTTAGAAATTTCTTTAAAGTGGGGGCATACATTAGCATTATGATTTTGCAACTCATGTTTCATGTGTAGTCTTCTTACTTCATACGAAGTGTCTTTTGATTTTTGGTGAAATTGGTTGTGATGTCCTTCAAGAGCATGATCTCTCTTACCATATTATGTTCCTCTTAGTGGCTTGGTGCGAAAAACTATGTCCCCTAAGTTGTGAATCTTCTATTCTTTTATTGGTCCTCTCTTGGAGACATTAGTAACAATGTTCCCTAGGTTAAGACATTACATGAACTAAGAAAAACTCCTTTGAACGTACCTTACACTATTTTTCATTTACAATATATTTTATATTTCCACATTGCGTAACACACTTTGCTTGCATGTGGAACCATTGTTTTTGTCCATGGGTGTCAAGAATACAAAGCTTTTCTTGACTCATGAATTCCTATTATTCATATTGTGTGGCACCTTATCAAAGTTATCAGGAGTTATCTCTTTTATATGGTTATCATATGAGAGATAAAATTAGGAGTGACTTTTCCATAGCCACTAGCTTTTCTATACGAGCACATACTGATCATGTGTGTATGCATGTCATTGGGGGCTCACCTAGTGGACAGCCTGAGGTTTCACTATCCCTTATGAGTGTGCATTTTTTGTATGTTTCAAATTATGTGCCACTTGTAAACACTTTTGGTCAGATTTAAAGACCTTATCCAAAATGTGTGGGACAAACGATCAAGACTTGATCCACCCCATTTTTGTTTTTATTTTTCTCTCTTTATCTTTAGCAGTGTATGTGTGTGACTTGTTGTTGCTCCATACATCATTTACATGTGTGTTATTTTATTCCTATGTTGGTTTTCCATGGGATCTCAATCCTTGGGGCTTGCACAACCCTCTTCATCATTTTTATCATATTTTACTAGCATTGGTGGACTTTGACCCCTCTAGATGTGAGTTTGCCTACTTTAGTGTGAGTTTGACACAAGCTCCTCCTCTCACTAAAGTGGGGGTAAATGTAGTGTATAAAAATGTATCCCTCAACATGTTCACACTTTTTTGGGCCATCCATGATAAAATGGGGCTTCTTTATGTCTTATTTGGTTCTATTTTGCATCCAAAAGCCTTATTTAATACATCTTTTTGAGGATAATCCTTACACATATTTTATGAAAAATTATAATTTAGTGATTTTATATTGTATGGCCTAGATTTAGTGATCTTGGACTCATACACCATCTTGGGTGTATGGGTCCCACCTAAGTTTTAGGGCCAATTCCTGAATTTGGCATACAACTTAACATTCCTTGAAATTTATATCCCAAGCCTAGGCTACTTGGACTCATACACCCTAACTAGCATATGAATCTTGCTTAGCTTGGAAATATTTTTAATTCAATTGCTTGGCGATATTTTATTCTCATAGATTTGATGTCATCTTGTAGAGTTGTAATTTTAGGAAATTTAACATAAACAAGTATAAATACAAGGTTATTTCACATATTTTCTCCTAGTTAATTCAATTTATCTTATAAAAATTAAATTGAGCAGTCAAGAGAATTCAATAGTTTATTATCAATAATTTTGGGGCTACTTTCAAGAATCAAACATCATGTCAAAGTCAGCATGCATCATGTATTTTTTGGGATAACATTTGTGATGTAGGTTCTTATGATTCAAGGAAGCATTCAAGTCAAGATCCATAGCCTTCAATAGTCAAGATCTATATTCATGCTATCCATTTCATACAAGTTTTTTTCCTTTTCTACAAGGCTTTGGTGAGTTTCAACATCACTTATTTGTTCAATCATCATTCCTTCATTCTATTTGATTTCATTTCAAGGTTTGATTACCAAAATGGGGTTTGACCAAGGAAAACTCCTATCCACTAACAAAAAAACATTTTTCCCTCTCTTTGATGTGTGATTTATAGATCTAAGTTGAAGATCCATTGAAGAGTGAGAATGGAGAAATTTGTCAAAGTTTTCACCTTTTGTGAGATCATAGAAAGTCACCTAAAGGAAAAAATTCAAGCTTTCTGACTCAGAGATCTTGAAAAAGAGAAGCTACAATAGATTAGTAGATGATATCAATGTTTTAGATCAACCCTGAGACTAGGAATAAATCACCACTTGTGGTGTATGAATCTTAGTATACCAGTTTTCAAAAAAAAAAATGTAGAGCATGGTTTACCAGTTGTATATTTCATAGCTAGTCCAATACCCTAAACTGGGACTAAATCTCCCAAACCAGTGTATGAGTCCTAGTGTGCTTCAAAAGTCAACATTTCAGGATTTCAGATCTTATTTCAGACATCTTCAACTTTATAGGTGTACCTTTGTTCATTCTCAGTCCATTCTTCTTATTTTTATTTTACTTCCTAGGTTACTTAGTTACATTTGCATATCATTGGCATTTATTTCTTCCTAATCCTTTCCTTAGTGATGAACCCCCTTTGGTCTTTAATCACACCCTAGGAGACCTTATAGAAGATCTCTCCCCTCACATGGACCATTGTATACAAATATCTAAGGTTTCCTTGAATGAAATAGAGTAAAATATCTCCCCCTTGTGTGTTCCATCTCCTAATAGGTGGAGCACACCCTTATTTTCTTCTTTTAGTTTTGGTGAACCTAACATTTGGAGACCCTATTTATGATTTGGAGTGCATCATAGTCCTAGATATAGCTTACATGGAATTTGCAACAGGTCTTGCATTAGTTAATTTTTGTTTAGGGCTTCCAAATCTCACATTAGTGAAAGTGCATATAGGTTAAATTTTTGCATCTTGCATGATTGAATTTCATTTGAAATCTGTAATTGCATGATTGATTGTTACATAGTGTAATCAGAAAATTACCTTGTTTTAAGTATGAAAATTACATAATTTAGATAGCTTAATTTTTCATGGTAGTATGTTTCCTTTTCAAGCATTTAGTGTTCATAAAGTATCACACAACTTGTATGATTCTATTTTCCCTACTCATGATCATAATATAGGAAAACAAAATAAAACCTTGGACAAGCATGTTGGATACCCTCCTAACATATGTCAATTTTGTATGAATGCCATAATAAAAGAGGATGCAAGAATAGAAAATCATGAAAATTATAAATGTTCTTCTCCTGATACCTCTCCTTTTAGTGATGAAGGTATCTTGGTGAAAGAAGGTACAAACATTGAGAATCATGAAAGACTTGTTTATCCTCCCCCTCCTCCCCCTTGGGAAGATATTATGACACAAGAAGATGAGATCATTGCCACTACTTTACCTAGTCCCCATTCATCTCCAAAAACCTTCCCTACTTGTGAGAATGCTTTAGTAAAAGAAGATACAATTTTGAATGATCATAAAAATTGCATTTCTGAAGAGGATATATTGGGGTTAAGATATCCAATGATTGAAATTTATAGCAGTATTTCCCTTGTTCCTAATGTCGCTAACATTTGGATAGGTTTATTTGAACAAAAGGATCCAATAATTGGTAATATTGAAAGTCATAGTTGTTCTTCCCTTGATGCCTCCCCTATTTGTGATAAATCTATTTTCTAAAATCTAAACATGGAGTGGTGTGATGAACGTCTTGTTTGTTACTTTCCAAAAATATCTCCTACTAAGGTAGATATTATGGCACTAGAGAATGACACCTTAGAGAAAAGGGATGAAATTATGGACATCATTCAAATTTTTCCCTCTCCTAATATATGTTCTATTGTTGAAGAAGATATTATGGTGTTAGAAAATTAAATCAATGAGAATAATGAAAATTTTAGGGAAAACATTATTAAACAAGAAAATGTCATCATTAATAAGAAATAAAATTCAAATATTTATAACTCCATTACTTGTCATCAATTTATTTTAGAAGAACCGATCTTTGAATGTCATGAACACCTAGTTTATAGATCTCCTAACATCTCTCCTACTAGGGAAAGCATCATGTAAAATGATAACCTTGACACATTTCTTTGAAACAATAGTAATATGGCTTCCTTAGATGAAGATGATGAAGTGAAATTAAAGTCCTCTTCACTAAGATATGAAAATAAGGATAATTATTTTGAGGCTATGCAAAATATACATCCCTTGATACTAACCACACATGCAAAACCTATACAAGAAAAAGAAAAAGAAAAGAATATTGAAGAAGTCAAAAATTTATTGGAAGATGCTTGGGAAACCTTTGATTTAATACCTACATTCATGGGAGAATATAGGATCATAAGAAAATAATCTAAAAAGGGAAAATAAAAAGTGGTAATGTCAATACAAAATTCAAAAGCACTAACTTAAACAACTTTAGAAGAAAAGAAAACATACATGACAAAATCTAATGAAGTTGATTATGGACAACCACTGAATTTGAAGGAAGTCAAAAATATTTATGGAAGAAGTTAAGAACTTGTGAAACAACTTGGGTATATTGGAAAAGGATGTGGTGCTAGAGAATAAGGTATTTGTGTCCCTATAGACTCTAAAATTCAAGAAACAACAAATGGTACTAGTTATTGTCCCTCAAAATAAATAAACAAGCCTTTACTCAATGTCAACACTCTTGTGAAAGATTCTTCTAAGACAACTTTAACTTTTGCACATCCTGAACTGATAGATATCTCATTACATTTTCATCAAGTTGATACTTTGTTTACTCATAATCAATAACAATAGTTTCTTCTCCTTACCATGTAATAGTTTTAGGATCATAGTATACTCACTATTGCATGTTTTACATTTATTGTAAATAATTTCATTTTTGCAAGAACCAACATATCATCATCCATTCTTGGCTTACCCTTGTCTTGCACTAGATGGGGGTCAAGGGGTTAGGTATATTTATCCTCGTATGACACTTTTCATTGTCTCTTTTGGCTAGTTGACCACCTTCCATGTATATATAAGATCAAGCTTGGGATGTGGATGATGTGCCTTAAGCTGGATTACATGTGACATACTTTTATTTCTATATTTTGTGGGAAACCCCTCTTCATGACGTAGATTCATTTGGAAACATATGACTTGGAATAAGGTTGTATAGATAAGTTTCCATGTCCTCTTTCTTGTTAGCATCTATCATTTTCTACATTAAATTAATCTCTCATAACATGGTATTTAGAAATTTATTTAAAGATGGAGCATACATTGGCATTATTCTTTTGTAACACATGTTTCATTGTGTAATCTTCTTACTTCATGGGATGTGTCTTTCACTTTTTGGTGAGATTAGGTGTGATTTACTTCAAGAGTGTGATGTCTCTTAGCATATTACATTCCTCTTAGTTGATTGATGCGATGCACTGCATCCCCTAAGTTGTGAATTTTCTAGTCTTTGGTTGGTCCTCTCTTGGAGACATTAGGCACAATATTCTATTAATTAAGACCTTACATGAACTAAGAGAAAATCATTTGAATATACCTTACACTATTTTACATTTACAATATCTTTTATATGGCCACCTTGCATAACACATGTTGCTTTCCTATGGAGCCATCTTGTTTGTTCATGGGTGCCAAGCATGCAAATATTTGCTTGCCTCATGAATTCCTACTATTTTTACTATGTGGCACTTTATAAAAGCTATCAAGAGGTATAGATTTTGCATGGTTACCATATGGGAATTGAAATTGTAACGTCAAAAAAGGGTCCTTAGCCTTTTTCACGCTTGTTTAGCTCCTTCTTGTGAATTTTGTCTCAGTTTGGCCTTGATTTTGGGATGCTATGTGGATAACATGTTCACATTAGGTATTAGGCCCTTGTGAAATAATGTACTTTAATGATTCCTTGTAAAGGTGTTGTAAAGCATTGCAATACACTTTCACATTTTTATAGGATTTGTAAGCATAATTAATATTATTTCCATCATAATTTATCTTATTCTTTCCTTATTTGGTGTGTTGTAAAGTGTTGTAGATAAATTTCACATTTCTCTAGGCTTGTCATTAATATTTGGGATATTTTATGCTTTTATTGGCCCCTTTTTGCATCCACAAGCCTTATTTTAGTGTATTTTTGAGGATAATCCCAACAAATGGCATTTAAAACATCAAATCCCTAATAACCCACCTTGAATTCCTAAGGTGGGATTAATTCTCCATTCTGGGTGAATGAGTCCCCTTAGGTGGGACCCATTCACCCAAGGTAGTGAGTGAGTCCCCCTCAGCTCAAAAATCAAATTTAATTTAAATCTTTGGCGGGACTTTATTCTCCAAGATCCAATATCAGCTTGTAGTGTTGTAATTTCAAGAATGCTTGCATAATTGGGTATAAATACAATGTTCTTCCTCTCATTTCAATTCTATATAGAAATTCTATCATCCTAGCACATCACAAGCATTGAAGAATGCATTTGAGCAAGAGCATTCAAGGATTTCAAGGGTAGATTATAAAGCTTTCAAGAGCATTCATCATGTCAAATATTACTCTTGGTAATTATTGGAGATTTTTGATATGTGGTTGTCATTGATTTCAACACTATTAACATTAATTTCTTTAAGAATTTATATGTCGAAGATATTGAGAAAATTTTAGAGATTTGCATAAAGATTTGATCGAGTTATGAGAATTTGTGTTCTAACAGTTTTCTATTGCTTTAGTTGATGTTCCTATAAGAAGATAATGTGATTCTAGTAATCTAAGTTGATGTGAAGGATTCAATGGTGATTCATGATTCTTTTGGATGTTTCTAGATTGTTCTCTATTTGTGTTATTGGTTCACATTGATCGGTGTGCTTGCAAGTGAATATTTTCTCTTGCGTGTTCATTTTTTATGTTCATGGCCGACAGGGTGATTGTAGCATAATGTGGATCTTCGAGGATTAATTATTGAAGTTTTTTCATGTTCAAGGATGTTATTTTGGGTCCTCACAATGCTTTGGATGACTTTGGTTGATTTGCATTGATAATTATTTATGTTTTGAGCCGATAGTTTGTATTCACTTTATATTTTATGAAGTCGACATGTAGATGATGTTATCCTTGGTTGCAAATATATATGAGCAATTTTTTATCTCATTTGAGACATGCATGATGTGAAATGTTCAAAGTGAGAGTGCTATGTGTGAATAAATTTAAAATCATTTGAAGGAAGAAGTTAAGTGTGAATAAGAGTGAGTAGAGTTTATATGCTTAACCAAAACTCTAATCAGGCATTAGCAGATGCTATTTTCTTAATTCAAAATCCTCTCATGGATTTAATCTGAATATGACTATAAGACAGTGTCTCTTCCTTTGGGAAGTAATCATTTTTGTATTTGAGCAATGAGTTATAGGTATTGTGCCTAAATGCAAGTGCATTCCCCATTTTCTATACTTTTAATAGAGTATAAACTTGTGGATTAACCTCCATTGTGGTTTTTCCCCTAACAAGGTTTTCCACACAAAAATCTTAGTGTTATGTGTGGTTTTGATGTGTTGATGGTTTATTCTATTAGGTTTAATTATAATATCTGAAAATAATTTTAAAATCTATATAATCTCCTACACAACTAATTCACCCCCCATCTCAGCTATCTACCCTTGCGTTTCCAACAACTGGTATCAGAGGAGGTTCCTTGGAATAATTTTAATAGCTTGAGGTGATCTGGGATTGTGACATACAAGAAGGATAGTCTGAGATTTGATGGAACAAATTATTCTCTGTATAAGACTTGAATGGAGTGTCATCTGAGATGCATTGGTGAATATTACTGGAACATTACAAAGAATAGGCATATCATCCCATAGAATGGTCCTTCTAATTTTGCTAAGGTTAAAGATGTTGAGTACAATATCAGGGCTAAGGAAGCATTGTTGAGTGCTATGAATTATTCCTCGATGAAAAATGTAATGGATTTAAAGACTACTTATGAGACCTGGAAAAAGTTGGAAACTTTGTATGATGGTGATGCTCATGTGAAAATTGCCAAGCTGCAAAGTCTGAAAGGGAAATATGAAACATTAAAAATGGGTGATGATGAGAACATTATTGCTTTCATGTAGAGAGTGAATGAACTTGTCTGTAACATCAGATGTGCTGGTGGAATATTGGAAGAATTAAAGATTGTTGCCAAAGTGCTCAAATCCTTGCCTTCTGTATATAAACATAGAGTTGTTGCTATTGAGGAGATCCGAACTATGATAAATGTAACTAGAGACATGTTGATTGGTAAGCTTATTGTTTTTGAGTTAGTGAGTTTTCTAATGCTCTTTCCAAAATAGAATCTGCATTCAAAGATACTACCTCCGAGAAAGATAAGTAGAGATATGATCTGGGAGAAAGTTCTTCTAGAAAGGTGTTCAAGTATGAGGAAGAAATGGGAGAGATTGAAGAAGAAGAGAGAAAGCTAGATGAGCTTTAAGCACTTCTTGTCAAAAGAGTAGCCAGAGAAGAAGGTAAGTATAAAGGGAAATTTCCTCTTAAATGTTTTTCTTGCAATAAGATAGGTAATTTTGCCTCCAAGTGTCTAGAAAGAGTTTCTAAGTCGATATCTAACAAGCCTAGATTCCAAAGAAAATGTTATTATGTTGTTGATGAAGGTGTGAAAAATGATGAATATAATAAAGGGAATGTAAGTGAAGATGAGTTTGTGTTTATTGATATCAAGGAAATTAATCATGTACCTATTGATTCTACCAGTTGCATGAATGTTGAGAAAGCCCTAGTAGCCAAAATTAAAGAAAAAGATGAATGGGTGATAGACTGTGGATTCTATCATCACATGATAGGTGATAAAAGTAAATTTTTGAGCTTGGAAAAGTATGATGGTGGTGTTGTAAGATTTCGTGATGACAAAGCTAGTGTAATTTGTGGCAAAGGATCCATTTCTTTTGATGGTAAGCATAATAATAATGATGTCATATATGTTGAAGTTTAGAAGCATGAGATATTAAGTGTTGGAAAAATGGTTGAAAAGGGATATAATCTTCAATTCAAGTATGGAAAGTGTAAAATATTGGGGAATTTTGGAAATGTGATTGCATCAGGTATAAAAACAAAACATAATATTTTTCACCTAAGTACTTCTAGTAAAAGTTGTATGATTTCTCAAGTTGATGAAAGTTGGTTGTGGCATAGAAGATTATGTCATGCAAACTTTGACAATATTATCAAGATAAGTTCTACTCAATATGTGAGAGATATTCCTAAGTTGGTAAATCCTACTAATACCATATGAAAGGAATGTCACTTGGGGATGAAAGCTAGAGTTTCATTTCAAAGAAAACAATATTGTTCAAATGAAGTGTTGGAGCTTGTGCATACTGACTTATGGGGTCCTTCTAGACTCAAAAGTTTACAAGGTGACAAGTATTTCATTTTACTCATTTATGATTATTCTAGATTGATGTGGGTTGCTTTCTTAAGGGAAAAATATGAAGCTCTAGAGAAATTCAAGAATTTTAAGGCTAAGGTTGAGAAAAAGACAAGTCTACAGATTAAGTTTTTGAGATTAAATAGAGGTGGTGAATTCACTTCTAGTGATTTTAGTTCCTTTTGTGAATAACATGAGATAAATAGACAATTATCTTCCCTACGACATCCTCAACAAAATGGAGTTGTGGAAAGGAAGAACGTGACAGTTCTAGATGTTGCTAGGACTATGATGCTAGAAGGAAATGCCCCACATATCTACTATAGAGAAGCTATGAGTATTGTTTTTTATAATCTCAACAGGGTACATGTCAAAGGTTATATTGGTAGGACCCCTTATGAGCTATTGTTTGGTCATAAGCCTACTGTTAGATACTTCAAAATCTTTGGAAGCAAATATTATATCAAAAGAGATAAAGATATAGAAAAATTTGATGCTAGAAGTGATGAAGGAATATTTCTTGGTTATTCTACTAAAATTAAAGCCTATTGGTGCTTAAATAATATATTGAGGAAAGTAGTTGAAAGTGATAATGTAAAGGATAATGAAGAGATAGTTATACCATCCAAAACCTATGGATATGATTCAGATGATCAAAATGTCAGTTCTGATTAGACTTAGAGTCAAGCGAAAAACATTCTGGTGAATTAGCCAAGAGGAAGGAAGTAGTAAACATGTAGAAGAGAGATCACAAGAACCTAAAGTTCAAGAAAATTCTAAGACTCCAAGGTATGTAAGACTAAATCATTCAATAGATCAAATTATAGGTGATAAGAACAAAGGTGTTCAAGAAAGGAGAAGAATTGCAAAAGAATATTGTTTGATATCAAAGACTGAGCCAAATAATGTAAATGAAGAATGAAAAGATGAACATTGGATGGAAGAAATGAAAGAAGAGCTACTGAAAATTGAGAAGAATGAAACACAAACTCTTGTTCCTAGACTTGAGGATAAAAATGTAATTGAAACTAAATGGGTCTTTTAGAATAAATTGAATGAGAAAGGTGAAGTTATTAGAAACAAAGAAAGATTGGTATGTAAAGGATATTCTCAGATGGAAGGAGTTGACTTTGAAGAAAACATTTCCCTTGTTGCTAGGGTTGAAGTTGTGAGACTGTTTCTTGCTTATGTCTCTTACAAAAACTTCAAGGTTTATTAGATCGATGTCAAGTTAGCATTTCTAAATGGTGAAATAAATGAAGAAGTATATGTTGAGCAACCTGATGGATTTCAATTGATTGATCAGGGAGACATGTTTTTCCGAATGAAGAAAGCATTATATGGACTTAAGGAAGCCCCGAAAGAATGGTATGCTAGATTGGACAAGTATTTTCTACAGCTTGGATTTAGTAAACATATTGCTGAGAGTAACTTGTATTTCAAGATTGATCATGATAAATATTTTATTTTTGAAGTCTTTGTTGGTGATATCATTTTTGGAGGAGATGGTAGTTTGTGCATGAAGTTTTCTGATGAGATGCAAAGTGAGTTTGAGATGTCCATGATTGGAGAAATGAAATTCTTTCTGGGATTCCAAGTTACTCAGTTAGATAAAGGGATTTTTATATCTTAGTCCAAGTATGTGAAAGAATTACTAAATAAATTTGGTATGGAAGATTCAAAGCCACTTGGTACACCTATGGTGATTGGATGTAAGTTGAAAATAGATGATGATTATCCTAAGGTAAATAATACTAGATACAAGTCCATGATTGGTGAATTGCTTTATTTGATTCACACTAGACCTGATATCATGAATGTTGTATGCATTGTTGCAATATTTCAAGCTGATCCTAAGGAATCTCATGTGATTGTTATGAAGAGGATTTTTAGGTACTTGAAGGGGATAGTTGATTTTGGCCTATGGTATCCTAAAGATGATGACCTTACTTTGAGTGCTTTTACTGATGTTGATTGGGCAGGAGATGTGAATGAAAAAAATAGTACTAGTGGTGGTACATTTTTCTTGGGAAAGAAGTTTATTTCATGGTTAAGTAAACAAAAAAATGTCATTTCTTTATCCACTACAAAGGTAGAATACATTGCTACTGCTAACAACTATACTCAATTATAATGGATGAAGTAGACATTGAAAGATATTAGAGTTGCGTATAATGAACCTATTGCCATATTCTGTGATAATTCAAGTGCTATAAAAATTTCTAAGAATTTGGTGTTGCATTCATAAAACAAACATATATCTATCAGGTTTCACTTTTTGAGAGACAAGGTGAGTGATAAGGAAGTCAAACTGGAGTATGTGCCTACCAAGGAACAAATTGCAAAAATATTTACTAATCCTTTTCCTAGGGATACTTTTGAGTATCTCAAAGGGAAGCTAGGGGTGGTTTCCCCTCCTAATCTAAACTAAGATGCAATGAATTGCATCAATCTATGCATTTCATAGTCATATCTTGATCCAGATTGATGTTGTGGTGGCTGATACTCATGGGGAGTAGTAAAATGTTTAGATATATGGTTTAAATCTTGTGTGTACCTTTTTCATTTATGTCAAAGGGGGAGAAAATTCATGTGAAAAATTCTGATTTATTCGGGGAGTAGAGTCAAAACCTAAGGGGGAGAAAGTGCAAAGAGAAAGTTGCATTGATGGTTTTTTTCACATCATGTGCTTCCATGAATGCTAAAGGGGGAGATTGTTGGGAATTGTTGGAGATTTTTGATATGCGGTTGTAATTGATGTTAACACTATTAGTATTAATGTCTTTAAAATTGTATATGTCAAAAATATTAAGAGTATTGTAGTAAAATAAGTTGTAGGTTGTCAGTGAAGTAGTGAAGTTCAAGATGTTGGATAGTTCATTATATTGATGATAAAAAGTTGTAGATTAAAGGGTTTTTTGAGAAGCCTACCTAGTTTATCCATCAAAATTTTTAGAGGTTCACATAAATATTTGATCGAGTTATGAGTATCTATGTTCAGACAGTTTTTTTGTTGCTTTAGTTGGTGTTCCTAGAAGAAGATAATGTGATTTTAGTAAACCAAGTTGATTTGAATTCTTATATGGTGATTCATGATGATTTTGGATGTTTCTATATCGTTCTCTATCTATGTTATTGGTTTACATTGATTGGTGTGCTCATGATTGAATATTTTCTCTTGCATGTTCATTTTTTATGTTCATGGCCGATAGGGTGATTGTAGTGTGTTATGGATCTCTGTGGATTAGTTATTGATGTTTTTTCATGTTCAAGGATGTTATTTTAGGTCCTCACAATGTTGTGGCTGACTTGGGTTGATTCACATTGATAAATATTTATGTTTTGGGCTGACAGTTTGCATTCACTTTATATTTTATTAAAGCTGACATGTAGATGATGTTATCCTTGGTTGCAGATATATATGAGTGATTGTTTATCTCATTTGAGACATGCATGATGTGAAGTGTGTGAATTACTAGCATTATGTGTGAATAAATTTTAGATCATTCGAAGGCAGAAGTTAAGTGTGAAGAAGAGTGAGCAGAGTTTATGTGCTTAATCAAAACTTTAATCAGGCATTAGCAGATGCTATTTTCTTTGTTAAAAATATTTCGATGGATTTAATTTGAATGTAAGCATTTTTTTAGTAATCCTTTTTGGTAGTAAGACACCATGTCTTCCTTTGGGTAGTAAGCCTTTTTGTATTTGTGCAGTGAGCTCTAGAGAGTGTGCCTAAATGCAAGTGCATTCCCTATTTTCTATACTTTTAATAGAGTATAAACTTGTGGATTAACCTCCACCATGGTTTCTCCCCTTATAGGGTTTCCCACATTAAAATATTGGTGTTATGTGTGGTTCTGATGTGTTGATGGTTTATTCTTTCATGTTTAATTATTAGATCTAAAAATAAGTTTAAAATCCATATAATCTTTGAGACAACTGATTCACCCCCCCTCTCAGTTGTATTCCCTTGTGTTGCAGACAATTACATCCTTAATTTTTGTCATTGTGCTCATAATTGTGGTGTAGAGTTCATGATCCAAGCAAGCTTTGCATTCAATATCTATCTCCTTCAATCAAGAATCAAGAACCACATCCATTGTGGCCATTTCAAGCACATTTTTAGCACTTTATTAGAAGGGTTTGGTGAGTTGCAAAACCACCTTTTGTTCATTCATCATTCTCCTTTAGATTTTCTTTCTATTTCAAGGTTTAATTACCAAACAAGGGGTTTGACCAAGGAAAACACCATTTCTCTAACCCCAGAACCATTTTCCCTCTCTTTGCATGTGATTTATAGGCCTAGGTTGCATATTTATCAAAGAGAAAGATTGGAAAAGTTGCCAAAGAAAGTTCAAGTTGTCAAAAACCCTTGGAGGAGCTTGGAGAAGACTTACAGGTTGAATTTAGCAATTTTGAACTCAGATCTGAATCAGGAACAATAGAGCAAACTAAGGTCTACAAAATGCAACTTTTAATTTCTAGAAATCCAAACGTGGACTGATTCACCACTAGTGGTGAATTAGTTCCACCGTTCCTCTTTGTCAAAGGTTTTTATAGATTTGAGTACCCTTTTTTCCTAAACCTATTTTGACATAGCTTTCTCGAAATTGGACTAATTCACCCAGCTTGGTAAATGAGTTCTAGTGGGCTTCAACAATAAAATTTCTAGGGTTTCAAACCTCCATTCTACCTTCTCCTATTTCCCAGGTGCACCTTTGTATCTTTATGTTTATTTTTTGTTTTTTTCTTACATTTCAAGATCAATATTTGAAGCATTGCATCAAATTAGGGTTTCCGCATTTCATCATTCATTTCATGTCTTTTTGAGTTCATACTTGGTGGTGAAATCCTTATTTACATAATTTAATCCCCTAGAACACATTCTTTGTCATATTTTAATCACCTTTGCATTGGAATCTCAAGGGTTGTTCTTGAGTGAAATCAGGAAAATTGGTCTCTCTCCTTTTAGGTCCAAGACCCTAGAAGTGAAAAGAGATAACACAACCACATTTTCTTCATTTTAGAACTTAGGAATGACTTTCTCATAGCCATTTACTTGTGTATATGAGCACATACGGATTGTGTGCATATGTGTCTCGCTAGGGGCTCACCTAGTGGACGACCTGAGGTTCCACTTGCCCTTGTGTGCCACTTGTAGATATTTTTGGTCAACTTAGTTTTGATCCACAATGTGTAAGATAAATTTTAAGGGCTTAGTGCACCCCTTTTTTCTTTTTGTGTGTCTTTGGAAATGTATACTTATGCCTTCTTGTTGCTCCTTACATCATTTACATGTGTTTTCTTTTGTACATATGTTGATTTACCATCGGATCTTGATCTCGAGAGCTTGTGCAACCCTCTTGATTTCTGTCATCGTATCCTACTAGCATTGGTCCACTTGGACCCCTCTTGATGCGAGTTTGTCCACTTTACTATGAGTTTGAAGTAAGTTTGTCATCTCACTACACTGGCGGCTAAATGTAGTGTAGAAAAATGTATCTCTCTACATTTTCACACTTTTTTTGGCCCTCACTGCTAAAATGGGGCTTCTTTATGCCTTATTTGGTACCTTTTTTCATCCACAAGCCTTATTTAATCCATCTTTCTTACCATAATCCTGACAAATATCTTATGACCAATCATAATTTAGTGATTTTAGATTGTATGACAAATATTTATTGATCGATGACTCATATGACACCTTGGGTGTATGGGTCCCACCTACATTTTGAGGCCTATTATTGAATTTGATATATAACTTAAAATTTATTGAAATTTGTGTTCAAAGCCTAGGCTATTGGGACTCATATGCCCTAGCTGGCGTATGAGTCTCACTTAGCCTAAACCTATTTTGAATTCAAATTCTTGGTAGGATTTTATTCTCCTAGATCTAATGTTGGCTTGTATTGTTGCAATTTTAGGAAAATTGGCAAAAATAAGTATAAATACAAGGTTATTTCACATAATTTCTCCTAGTGAATTCAAGTGAGCATTCAAGAGCACTCAAGAGAATTCAACATTTGATTATCAATAATTTTGGAGCTACATTAAAGAATCAAGCACCATGTGTTTTTTTCAAAAAAGATTTGTGATGTAGGTTCTCATGATTCAAGCAAGCATTCAAATTAAGATCCATATCCTCAATTCAAGATTCAAGATCTACATTTATGCTAGCAATTTTATACAAGTTTTTACCCTTTGCTACAAGATTCTAGTGAGTTGCAACATACCTTATTTGTTCATTCATCATTCCATCATTCTATTTAATTTCATTTCAAGGTTTCATAGCCAAAATCATGTTTGACCAAGGAAAACCCCTATCTACTAATAAAAAAATATTTTTCCCTCTATTTGATGTGTGATTTGTAGATTTAGGTTGAAGATATATTGAAGAGAAATAATTGAGAAAGTTTTCAAAGTTGGAAAGATGCAAAGTTGTCAAAGTTGTCACCTTCCCTATGAGATCATGTAAAGTAACCCACAACCCGAAATTCAAGATTTTAGACTCCAAGATCTAGAAGTAGAGAAGCTATAGAAGATCACTAGAGGATATCACATTTTTGGATCAACCTTGATACTAGGACTAAATCACCACTTGTGGTGTATTAGTCTTAGTATACTAATTTTGAGAAATTTTTTGTAGATCTTGGTTTACCAGTTGCAAATTGTGGATCCAACCTAAAATCCTAAACTATGACTAAATCTCCCCAACTAGCATATGAGTCTCAGTATGCTTCAAAATTCAGCATTTTAGGATTCTAGGTCTTATTTAGACATATTCATCTTTCCATGTGCACTTTTTTTCATTCTCAATTCATTCTTCTCATTTTGAGTTTTATTTCCTAGGTTACCTAGTTACATTTGCATATCATTGGAATTTCCTTCTTTCTAAGCCTTTACTTAGTGGTGAAACCCCTTTAGTCTTTCATCACACCCTAGGAGACCTTATAGCAGATCTCTCCCCTAATTTGGACCATTGTATTGAGATCTCTAAAGTTTTCTTGAATTAAATAGACTAAAATATCTCCTCCCTTCTGTGTTCTATCTCCTAATAGGTGGAGCACACCCCTATTTTATTCATTTCAGGTTCAAGTAAGGTTTGGTGAGTTGTTACATAGAGTTGTTCATTCATCATTCCTTCATGATTTTCTATTTCATTTCAAGTTTTAATTACCAAAATAGGGTTTGACAAAGACATACCCCCATTCCCTTACAAAAAATAGTTTTCTCTCTTTGATGTGTGATTACAAATTTTAGGTGAAAGATCCTTTGAAGAGAAAAAATGAAGAAATTTTCAAAGTTGTAAAAGTTGTAAGAAAATTTTTCATCTATGGAAAATCCTCTACAAAATTTATTTTCAGTTGTTCGATAGTGAAAATCTAGAATCTGGGAGTGTAGACACAATAGAAGAGAACCTAGTGTTGGGACTGTAAAATTTTACAAAATTTTAAGTGCTCATGATGAAAAATATTGCTTTCCACACTAAAAAGTGCACCTGAATAATCTACCCCAGTGACCTACTTTGGAGGGTCATAATTCAAAGCCTATTTTCTTTCATGCCAAATAACTTGGTGATTGTATTCATTTGACATATAAGAACATGTGTGTATGATTTTAGCCTCTTGTGATGGGTTTTGGCAGGGTTTTGAAATGCAATGTTGCAAGGTTTTGGGACAATTTTGTTGTTTGCAAATTCTCAGGCCTTTGAAGTAGCCTCCTATTCAAATTGATATTTCACAGTTGGATGATCATCATGAAAAATGGATTGGTTCCCTACATTCCCCTAACATTCATATGCTCCTTGGTTTGGTTTTAGAGCCATGGGATCAAGTTTGTTATTTTTACCAGTGGCAGATTCCCAAGACAGGATTTGGTATTTTTCAAGATGGTGACTTGGTGAGCCCTAATTGGTTTTTCACAGGTGCAGTTATAGAAAGTCTGAGTGAGCCAGTTTTGCATTGGATATATTACATCACGAGATGAATTTTTCTAATCTATTTATTGCACTAAGTTCTTGGGTCAAATGTATGCATTACTGCATTTTCTTGACTTTAGGAGATGGTTTGACTAGTTTTCTAGGGCTATTCCAGAGGCCACTTCAACTATTTTGACTACTATGAAAGGTGCTTGAAAGTGGATTCTTATGGTTTCCCACTTAAAAAATTTCTTACCAGATGCATATAAGGGCAGCCTCAGGTCAATTAAGGATAAAAAATTGTTTCAAAGAAAAAAAAAATAGTCGAGCCCACAAGGGGACCTAACATGTGTCATACAATTTGAGGAAGCTTCTGTCTAGTCGCATCAGGAGGTTGGATATGTTGAAAACCTGAAAATTTTCTAATATGCATTTGAGAGCATATTGAAGTCAACAAAATTATTTTGATCATTCATATTTGTTTTCAATTATAGTGATTCTTTTCAAGATTGGCTCAACTATATTTTCCCCTTGGCATAAGGGTTGGTGATTCCAAAATTATGTTTCAAAGTCAACTCTAGATTGGCACTTTGACATGATTTATTATCTTATCTAATTATATTTTTGGTGATTCCTATCATGTCCAAAGGGCTTGTGACTATACATTTGAAGGCTCCACATTCATTTTGACTTGAAAATTTCCCTAATGATCATCGGTTGTCTCTTTTCATCCAACATGGAAAGGGTGTGATATGTGGCAATTGGATTAAGAATATGAAATTGTTCCCTCAATTAGATGAGGGTGGTGTTTAACTTGAGTTTCCAAGGGGATACATCTTCAACACTTTTAATCTTGGTGGGTTGTTTAAATAGCTGCATGATACTATAAACATAAAACTTTTAGCAAGATAATGTTGTAGAACATTTCTTGAAAATGTGGATGCATGTTTCAAAATGGACCGGTGATGAACTTAAGTGGATAAAAACAACTCAAATTATTTGTGAATATTTAGAAAAATGGAATCAAAAACAAAGAATTGATTGGATTGAAGAAAAAGGAGAACTTAAAGCATCATGAGGTGAATTAGATGCAAAGTATTCTTATGTTGATATTTCACGTGGAGATTACGGTTGATTTGTAGTTTCTCACCATGAAAGGAGGCATCTAAAGCACACAACACATCTTAAGAAGGGTCAAAGTGTTGGTGTGGACCAAGAAGGGTTTATGCTACAAGGTAGGCATTATGATTGTTGAAAGAGGTCAAAGTGATATTGCAATGAAATTTTTTACATGGGTCTTTGACGCTGCTGTGGGAAATACTTTTATTTGATGCCTACCATGTGGAAAATCTTGAGCTTTATTATTCTACATAAGGAATGCTCAAATACATTATGATGTTGAACAATGGAAATTTTTAAAGAGAACATTCTAACAATAGTAAATTTGTTTCCCTCAAAATACATATTTCACTTTGATGCTATGTTGCAATACATAAGTTTTCATTTTCAACACTTCATAAGAAATGAATGTATGTTGAGGACGTTCCCCGATATGCATTAGGGTTGAAGAGTGTGTTATGTGTGTTGCACCATGGATTGGATTTGGTAAGCCTAAGAACTCATAACTTCAAAGGAAGATGGTGTTATATGTTAATCATTGAAAATATTTGCTTGTTGGTGTTGCCATGGTCAATGAGAAGAAACAGAGCATGAAGAACAAATGAACTAGGGAAAACCTAGAATCAACAACTAGCATGGAAGATGAGGTATGGATGAATCTCCTCCCTCCCCCACCAGCCCCATGAGAGTTAAAGGTGACATCACAAGAAGGTTTTTGGGTGTGCGGGGAAGGCCATGGTGGGCCCGTGATTTTTGTAAATGCAATATTTGAGGGTAGTTTTAAATGCATAATGGTAAGATAAATAAATAAGAAATATTAAAACATAAATGTTGCCCAATAAAATTTGGGGCTTTCACTTTTTAATAAGAAATGGTAAAAAATATAAAATATAAAGTGACAAGCATGGGGTAAATTTTTTATATTTCTCGGTGAAAGGATTAAAGTCTTCAATGTTAATGAGTAGTGATAATAAATATAAACTGTAAAGATGAAAGAAAATGGGTAATATTTTTTAAGTTTCCTGATAAAATGAGTTAAATATTCATTGTATAAAACAAGGGTCTTCTTGGCTAGGAGAAAAAAAATTTCCATGAGAAAACAAAAATTATGTTGTGAGAGGAGGGAAGAGAGAAATCATTTTGCAGCTGTAGATCAAAGGGAGAAATACTACCAGATGAATATTACATATGGATTTTAGGGCTGCTTGTTCTTCTTTATATTATCTCTTCTTTCTCGTTTGTGGGGGTTTCAACTTTTGAAGTTCTACAAGGAAGACATAAGCTTTTTATAAATTGTAAAGTACTTAGTTGGGGTGAAGTTTATATGACTATTAGTCATGAATCTAAGATGTTTTTATGTTTTGAATGGTGCTTCATGAATATATTTTATCTTATGACTATCTCAGTGACTGAGATGTAATACTTTTTAAATTCAATAATCAAGGGTTTTCTATGTTTTTCATGCACATTTTCTACATTTGAGTTGCATTTGTTATTCCTTTCTATTCAAGGAGCAGTGTATTTTCTTTAATGAATGTAATGGGAATATTATGTTTTCAGTTGGATTTCTAAGAATGGTCATTTGATAAGCTCCAATGGTCTTGTTATCATAAGGTGATAACATTTTTAACATCTTCAAATTGTGTATAACATGATAAGATAAAATGTTTGTTATATGACTCTATTGACCTCTTCTTGGCACTAGCTAGTCTTGTGAATCTTTCATTTTTAGTTTTGTCCCAAATATTAAAATTTAAAAAGCCCTTTTACTTTGATGTTCTTTTTCTTTCATGTTTAGGTTATCTTAGTTCCTTGTATCTTCATGGTATTTGAAAGAGTATAGAGGCTAAATTTGAGATAATTGCATTTGTTAACCCTCTATGTATTTGAGATGAAGATATCTAAGTTATGTCTTCTCAAAAATGTTCAATGCAAATGGGATTATTTTTGAACCTGGTGGAATATAAAATACCCATTACTCACATGTCTGAGATTTATCCACTTACATAGGGCTATAGTGTGTTGTTTGGCATAAGTTTATCATACATTGGACCTACAATAGGGAAAACCCTCTTGAGTCATGTGGAGCTCAGAGTGTAGAAGGATTTCATAGCCTTGTTTGTTGGATTTTCTTGTCTTGAATTCGTTGATAGTGAATATTCCTTGTCCTAAACATTTAATCCCCTAGTTTAGGCATTGTGTCTCTCCTTAGGTTTGAAGGTTTCAAAAAATACAACCAACAGATTGGTGGCTCTGTTGGCGAGAAGAATGCAAGTATCTATTTGCATAGACTCAAGAATTTGGTAAATCTAAACATCTATTTCAAATACTAAAGTTTTAAGACCTAGAAGTGATTTTGTTGCAGAAAATTTAAATGAATTTATGTGTGACTTTGTTGTTGGAGAAGACCCATAATGAAATTTATCTTTGAAAGAGCTTCATATTGCTTGAAGTTCAGTCCTTTGTGAAGAGAGGTGGTAACATTGTCTAGAGAACCTACTGAAGATGTGAGGAGGGTTTCAACTGTACAAATATATATAGTCAAGAAAAATATTTTGCAGCAGCTACACAATATTTAGGTATTTTACACTTTTTGGTTTTCAAGAAATTCATGTCTGAATACCATATTTGAAAGTCTTGAAAAAATTTGGTTCCCTATTGAGTGAAATGGCATGAAGAAAGGGAAATGAGAGCAATACTAAATTTTCATACTTTTGTGATAAAATTTATAGTTAGAATTATGTACAAGTATGCTTGTTTTTCTTAGAGCTACTGAAGGTGAATGGGCCTTAAACATAGTTGACACCAAATTTCATACTTTGTAAAAGGTTTAAGTTCATATGTTGTATAAGGAAGCTAGGAATTATGTGAATAATAGTTGAATTATTGTGAATTTTTTTGAAAATTCATATCAAAATGCATCAATATATGCATCATTGTATGGTTCCTAGTGCAACCATGGTTTGCGATCAGCCCTAGCCAGGTTGCCAAAGAAAGTTCAACATTGAAAGGTACAAAACCATAAATTCCAGTAGCATTAATGGTTACCCAGATGTCATTCCATCTAAAATCAGAGATAAAATACCAAAATTCAATGGTGAAAAGTCTAAATCAACAAGTAGGCATCTACAAGAATTCAATAACTTAATGGATGACTATGAGGTAGATCACGAGGATGTGATCATGAGGCTATTTGTTTAGTCTTTGCAAGGAGATGTAGGAGATTGGTTATCGTATTTACTAGCATGCTCTATATATATTTGGAATGAGTTCATGGAAACATTCAGGGAATAGTTGGATGAAAGTGTTGATCCCATTTCAATAGGACAAAAACTTATGAACATCTAGAAAGAAGATGATGAGTTAGTCTCAACTTTTAATCTCAAATTTTCAAATGCAATAAGGGATATTCCAAAAATTCTAAGACTAAATGATGGAGTATGTTTGATTGTATACTTAGGTGCATTTAAGGAAGAAATTAGTTATCTACTAAGAGATAAAGATCCTACAATATTACTTTAGGTGTATCAAATTTCCATGAATATTGAGAACAATCTGAAATATTCAATGATGAAAGAATACATGGTTGTGAGTATATTTATCCTGGCACACCTCATGCAAATGGAATTCACGAATCAAGCAATAGAAATGCTTCTCAAGGTTGTAATTATTTTTTTGTTCCAATTTCTCCATCACAACATACAAATCATAGTGAGCTCCAAGTTGAACATCAACAAATTTTGAGAAAAAAATGATCAGATGTGTTTTGTTCAAGAATTGTCTAACATGAAAAGGCCCAAGGGAGAATTGTTGATGGTGTTTTTATGCACTTCACAACACAGGTAATGTGTAGGTTCACTACCTCTCTTGAAAGACAATCTTCCACAACCAAATTGCAGAACACTATCCCAAGGTCTCTCAGATGTTAGGTCATGACGATGCTTGGAATATATCAGTTGATATATGTGATTTGTCGGAATCACAAGGTAACCTTGCATGAATTAAAGTTGTAGGAGAATTGGTTATGTGAACAAAGTTCTTTGAATAGGAAATTACTACACTTTACTACAGGTTCAAACAATAGTCTTAAACTCCATTGTTTCGTTGGATTTGGCTTTACAATGGGAAATGAACCTTAGCATAGGATATTTCCTAAAGAAAAGGAAAAAGGGTAGGGAAGAGAGAAGATTCCTAGACTTGCAACTACCAATGAACAGTGATCATGGAGGTTTTTTCTATGGACAGTTTCCTTAAAATAGGATTTCACTTAATTTGAATTCTCACAATGTCATGAAATCTATGCTATCTTCTAAGGACTACAGATATTCATCATTGATTTGCCATGTAAATGTGAAAAAAGACAAATTTTAAAGAGAAGCTATGAAATTATAGTCTAGACTAACTTTGCACAGTCACCTACCAGCAAAAAATGACTAAAAGTATGGACAAGGAAAGCATACACACAACCAAAAACTTCATAACCAAAGACAACATCACTAAATCTACCAAGAATAGCTAAAAGGACACTAGAAGTAAAAAGTAACTTAAACTAGAATCTTAACGAATGAGAGAAGAATCATGAAACATGTGAAGAAATAAAAAATACACCAATAAATCACTATATTTTCTATCGCAATTTATGTAGCATACCTTTACAACAACTCAACTCTCCTAAAATGAAAGGAGGAGATCCCTATTTATAGTTTTTGAAAATAAAAATGAGTGGCCAAGATTCAATTCTATTGTGTGGCCAAGATACACTTTACAACAGGGTCTCACCTACCCCCAAATATATTACATTTTTAAAACATCTTTTGTTTTTTTCTTATTTTATCTTCTAGTGGAAGCACTATGGCAGTTTTGTCTTTTTGTTGCAGCTACTCTTTCAGAAGTTCTTCATCAATAACAAGATTACCTTCCCGCTTCTTCAAAGCTGCATATTCTATGAATCTCAAGATTATTGGCCAAAGCTTTTCAAACTCAATTATATCAGATCTTAACATTTGGTAACTCCACTTGTTGGAGTTGTTAATGAGATTTTCCTAGTATTTGTCATACTTGGCAGCATTGACCCTGAAAATCTCAGAATGGGTGAAATCTTGAGCAGCGAAGCTCATAAAGTCTGAGGTAATCTCAGTTGACATTTCCTTCTTCGTCCTCCTTCGTAAGTGAGGCTTTATGCTTTCTATATTGATCTTCACAATAAGCATTTTGTACCCTATCATCAGCTTGAGATATCTGGCACAATCTCCTCTAGCCTCTTTGGCCCATTCGATATCCAAAATTATTCTTTCCAGGATCTGTTCTAGCCTCCCCTTTCGGTGATCAAAATCTTGCATCCATACATCTATCAGCCAATGGTCATCATCCTTGAAGGCAAGGTCCTTTTCCCAAACTTTTCTCGGTAGTGTGAGGATAGCCTCAATCTTTGGATAGGCAGCCCTATACTTCTTTGGGAATTCCTCACAGATTTTCCTTGTGCCTTAGAGAGATATTTGTACCTCTAGGAACTTGTTTACAATTTGGACAACCAAGTTGATGCCCATGTTCCTGATGTCCAAGACCTACCAGAACCAAGTTTTCATGGTCTTATCCAAATTTCTTCTCCTTTCTAGTTTGTGAATCTATTCCTAGGACAACAACTATGATGGGGCCGATGACATGGTAGGTTGCTCATTTGGAGATGACCATTGCTAAATGTAGGCTATCAAATCAGCCACCTGTGCCTTAAGCTCTTCCTTTGAAACCTTATCCTATTGGATAAGGTGCACCACTATGGCAACTGATTCCTAGAGGTGGTCAACCTTCTATTATCATGTGGCCACTCCCAAGTCGATGGTGGAGACATTATAACTTAGTCTCTATTCTCCAACCCCTAGTGTAGCTATTTGCACTGTCCTAGATCCAGAGGCATGCATCATTATCTTAGACCTAACCCTTGGATTATTCTCCTTTCTCATAATTTGAGCTCTAGCCAATATTACCTCCAATCTTTCTTTCAAATCCTTTAGGGTGGGAGTTCTTTTTTCAAGCTACTTTTGTAGCCAGTCGGGCATCTGAGGCCCTGCCTTGGGTGATTCTTGTTGACCTTTGTTGTCTTCCACCTTGAGCTCAGTGGACTTGAAATTAATGATCTTCTGCGTAGCCCTTGCATCCTCTTTCTCCTCATTAGAATCTTGTGTGAGCATTATGGGCTTGATAGGAGACTTGGTGAGTAGTTGTTCTTTAGGGTGGTCTTCCCTCTCAATACCCTTTTCTTCTTCTTCTTGGTCTTCACTTTCCTTGAGCTTATCTTCTTGTTCATCCTCGTGGAGGGATGCTTCTTCCTCATGATCTGGTTTTTGATCATACCTTTCCACAGGAGGCCTACTGCCTTCAGTCCCTGGAACAACAACTCTTTCTTCGACTGTAAGTTGTTCTTCAGCCTCTTTATCCTCAATTTCCTTGAGTTTCTTGTTCCACTCTGCATCGAGCTCTAGATAAGCCATCTCTTAGAGAATTTTTTTTCCTTGGTCCTCGCTTCCCTCACTGGATGATTCATATGCAACCTCCTTGATCACCCAATGCTCATATATGGGATGCTCATGATTTACAAAGTCTTCATCTTTCGATCTCGCGACTGCCTCTTGTTCTCATTGCTTGAGCTCATTTGAGATTTGCATTGTGGCCTCCATCCTAGGTTGTTCTATAGGAGGAGGGGGAGCTATGGTGTTAACCATTGCTTGATCTATTGCAGCTTGCACCATTGGATTTGCAAGTATCCCCAAAATTTTGGATAGCACATTTTGCATGTTTTTAACAAAGGACTTTGAGAGAGGGAGGGTAGGCATTGCAATAGCAGATGAAGTGGATGGAAGGGAAGGAGAAATGGAGGATGATGATATTGGTGAGCTTTTGGTGGAGGATGATTCCACATATATGACCTACATGATCAAAGAAGTGGAGGCAAGGTGGATAGAGATGTCAACCGCAGGTGGACAGGAAGTAGTGATTGCAAGTGAAATGGGTGGGATGGTGGAAATGGCAAAAACTTTTGTAGTAGTGGATGAAGTGGTTGGGGACCTTGGTGGATCAACTTCTAGCTCCTCACCCTCATGGAGTGGATCTTGAGGTATCACAAGCATCTCCATGATGCTACCTATTTTTATATGTTTCTTAGGAGGCTCGCCCTCCAAAGTCTTCCTGTTGTACACCTTCAGATTATGTTGCTGCTCATCAACCTCCTTCCTCTTCTTTGACTTAACAAATGGTGGAGACATAGAGATTTCTCTAGTCATAGTAGCATCAACCCCACTATTAGAGCCACTTGGCTCATTCTCGAGTCCCTTGAATGTAAAGTTGACCTCTTATTGCTTTAACTGAGTGACCTGCCCACTGACCCATTCCTTTGTGTGAGCCTCAACAGGCTTGGTGAGAATGTCAAGGTCATCAACCTCTTGCTCATCCCAATCAATCAAAGGTAGTGGAAGATTTGCGATAGCATTATAACTTAGGTTGATTACTGTGATGAAATCCTCTTCTAGCTGATTCAGAATCGGACACAAGTTTACTCTTTTCATGAAGTAGGTGGTCATACACATATAATGTTGTATCTGCACTTCAAATTCATCTTTCCAATTAGGCAAAAAATCCTCAATGTGGTGGAGGTAGGCGTAATCTTGTCCAAGTGCCTTTATGATGTGACCATATGGGTCCATCTATGGCCTAGCTGTATGCTACCTGAAGTGGTACTCAACCAACTCTTTCTCTGAATTACCCGCATATTGGGAAATATGAATCTGATACTACCCCTGGCCAAGTCTGAGGGGATAAGGAGTGTCTTCCAAATTTTTACTGTTGAGGATATGGTGTATATGTCTCAACTACCACGTCAGCTCCAATAGTATAATCTAGTCATTGGGGTATCGGGGCTACTTATTCAGCCTCTCCATGAATCCTTGAGCATGAATGTAGGTAAACATTATGAATTGTATGAACATGAAGGCGTATTTCTTAAGAAGGGCCCTAGCACTATGAGAGACTCTTCTCTCAAAATCACCTCCCAAAGACCAAATGATATATGCAGTGAAGGCATCATTCACCCAACAATAGTCTTGCTTGTAATTTTTGTATAGTAGTTGTGGGTATTTGTCATATGGTTTGAGTTCTCATCCATGTGCCACATTGGGCATAGTCGAAAATCTATGATACTGCCACTTATTGGCAAGCGAGTAGACTAGGTAGGATGTCATGTAGAACTTTGAAGTTTTCCTAACATTGATGAATTACTCATGAAAGCAATTGCTAATTATTTCCCCCCAATAAAATTTAGCATCACCTCCATGGAGGATTTGTTAAACAAAGTACAACATCCATTCTTGGAAGAAGGCTCCATTAGGAAGGCCCATTACCTCACTCAGTAGGGTGAGTAGAATGGGGTAATCTTCAAAGAAATCATTGCGAAAGAGTTCTTGGGGAAATTTAATAGCACTGGCCTACTATCCTTCAACCAATATTGGTTGATCAACTTCTTACATCTCATGGGATCCTCATCCCATAATGCTTTAAATTTCCTCCATTGTCGAGGTCTCCATTCTCTCGAAGGTGGGGATGTGGAATGTGTTAGTTATCCCAATAGGGGACATATCGGCTAGGATGTTGCCATCCCTATCCATAATTGTTCTTGTTTTAGCTTGATATGCCTCTTGACAAGCCATTAATAGCTTGGGTACCACCAATGCAGGCTGGAAACTTGTAGCATTGGCAAGTCTGTTGCTTTTGATTAGCTTTGCATTGTCTATCTTTGGGTCCACCCTAACCCTTCGGGTAAACTCATCAATATCGAATTGCCTGATATTGGTGTCTATTATGTTATGCCAGCTAGTCATGATCTTTGAATGCAAAGGTGCCCCCTGGAACTAATACCTCATCTGATCTTTTTCTTCTTTACCTCAGGGGGATTTTTTGGTTCTTTTCCCTTTGTCCTTGGCCATCCCAGAAGCCTCTGCACCAAATTCCATAAATCCTGCATAGAGAGATGAGAGTTAGCAACATCATCATGAGAAAGCGGCCTTGGAAAAATCCCTACATATCAAGGTTAGATCACAATATTCACATTTGATAACATATAACACCTAATAAAAACATCATTTAGAAAACAAAACAAGTAACACGGGTTCCCAGGGCCAGATTTCCCCTTGTAGAATGTCATTTGGAAGGGCAAATGAGGCATGGAATTCATGATGACCTTTCCGAATGTTGGATGTATTCATTGAAGGATTGGTGTGAAAGAAGGCCAAATTTCAGCACATGGGTCGAAGTCCATTTTTGATTTGGAGGTCGTTTGTGTACTCATTCTTGCATTCAGGTTTTAGCTACCGGAAAGTTGTCCAGAGTTGGCTATTCAGAACAGCGCAAGGAAAACAACATTTCAGGAGTCAGATTCTAGAATTTGGGTTGCTAGGGCCGGAAAGCTATTGTGGGATAGCCATGCAAAATGGTGAAATGCATACGGAAGTCTCATAGGAAAATCTGTCAATTGATAAAAACCTAGCTATGGATGGACGATCGGGGTCCGGGAGTCAAAAAAACATCCCAGGATAGTCTTTCAAAAAGATGAAGGTGACACAGAACTCCGGAGATGGAATTCCATGTACCAGGGTCCAAAAGGATTTTGGGTGTCATGTTTTTATTTGAACCAATACGTGGCAAAAGGGTGACCAGGGTCCGAGAGTCAAAAAGATGTCTCAGGACAGTCATTTGAAACAACGAAGGTGACACGAAATTCTGGACACAGAATTCTAGAGGCCAGAGTCGAAGAACAACTTGGATGCTTGGTATTCTTGTGGGTTTAAGATGGAATTCACATGCTCGAGGTCCGAGGGCCAGAAGGATGGACAATAGTCGCTGTTTGGAATGACGAAACCACAACGGAATCCCTATGGTGGAAATTCAGAGGCTGGGACCCGAGGGGAGTTTGGCCACAAGGTACATTTTTTGTGTTTTTGAAAATGGTCATGGGAAAGCCTAGGCCTGAAAGGCGCTGTCAAATATTTTGAAGAACAATGATGGAGAGGTGAAGTTCCAGTCTTTGATTTCATTCTTGAAATGATCAATTTTTTTAATTTTGATTTTGTGGGTTTTTAGGCTAAGGTACTACCCTATAAGGTTTTGAGTTTCTTTTAAGTTTTTACTTGATCTGATCCATGATTTTGAGGAAAAGGAGACAAGGCATGTAGATGGAAGACATACCTAAAAATGTCGAAGAAGATTTTAGCTGAATTCATGAGGAACGACAAAGTAGGGGTTCGATCGTGGAGGCAGAAATTGCTAGGTTGGTGTTGGGCTTTTCGATCACTTCTAACATGTGAAAATGATAGCTGAAATTTTTTTTATATAGATCCAATTGCAATTAATGTTGCAATTAAATGTTTGGTACGGCGACAATTGTGGTAGCTGAGTTGAAATTTCTTGAGCGACAGCGGGTGATCCGAGGTCTCGTGGTCAGGAAGTTGTTGAGCCACAACTGTTTTGAAATTTGTGAAGTGTTAAGTTAAATGGAAATCAAGGACCAGGGTTTCAAGTCCCAAAAGGACATCGAGCAATGACTACATGGAATGGAGAAAGCCAAAGGGAATTTTGGATAAGGAAATTTGACAGCCGAGGTCTAAGGACAGGGAAGAGACCACGCGTCGGCAGTGCAAAATATCAAAGCCGACATGGAAATCCGCAAAGGGAAACCTGAGAGGGGAAACCCAAGAGTCTAGGCCCGAAAGGCGCCACGTACATCAAAAAGGTTGATAGACAAGGGAAATCAGAAATGGGCAAGATTTAGCATTTTCCAAGGGGAAAAATTTGGTCAAACTTAAAATGTGACTTTTGAGAATGTGTTAACCTTTAAGGATGCAAAAAACCGCACACAAAACCAGGCGAAGCAAAAAGGACCCGACAAGCAAAAAAGGAAAGAGAGGGTCCCCATTTCGAATGGGGCATATGTGCAATAGGAACAACACGAATCAACATATTATTTTTTCTTGAGGTTTTTGGATGCATCTTTAGAGGTCCACAAAAATTTTAGACCTAAGGATCCAATGTGCATTGATCTATTTTGTGAAATCTTTGAGTTTGGGTTGAATAACTTAGAAAAAGAATTGAAACCTCATAGTGTTGATTAGATAATTGATTGGATAAATATTATAGAAGCAACCAACTATGATTATGCACAAAATATGATGTCTCAAAATCTTAGTAATGGCTTTCCTATTGATAAAAACAAGAAAATAATGCAAACATGTGAAAAGAGAATATCAAATAAAGAACATTCATCTTATTGTATGGATGAAGGTAATGATTGTAATCAACTCACAAGAAACATATATACGGATCCGTATAGCAGTGATGAAGATAAAGATACACTCATATGTGTTATTGATTTTTTATCACAAATCAATGATCAAGATATTGAAGATAAAATTTCAAGCACTCATTTTCAAAAATCTGAGCATAATTTATGTAGTAATCTATTTTCTTGTGATGAGGATTATAATTCCAACCAAATTGATTTCTCTTCTAAGGATTATGAATGCTCCTATAAGGATTCCTTAGAGATATTTTATTCACTTGAAGGATGTAATGACATGAATGCTCATGAAGTCACTTGTCCACAAGTGAATGAACAAATTGCATTTGATGCATAACTAGAATGTAATTCAGGTTTGCCATCAATGGAGTATGTTACTTGTGTGAATGATGAAGAATTTGAAGATAATAATGTGTGTATTCAATATTTTGATCCTAAGCACAATCCTAGAAATGAAAAAGATGTTGATGAACCTTCTTATGTCCCTGTGGCTCGTGCTTGTTTATATTAAGTAGAGATGGAAATATATGTGATGTATGAACATGATGACTATATGCATATTGATGGAATAAGGGGTTCATGATTGAATGATCAAGTTATGCATGACGATAAACACATGGATCTTGGATCAACATTACTACCCATTGATAATGTGAAACAATTTGATTAATTTTTAGATTGTGTTGGTATTGCAAAACTTTTTGATCAATGTATAGAGTAGCCAAATGGTGTAAATAACAATGGGTTTGATGTTATTCAATAGGAAATTGGGTATGCATGCTTCTTTACTAATTTTTCTTGCCTTGATAAAATGAATATAAACATATTTTCCTCCAATGAGGAAATCATTTGTGTGGAGGAGAAATAAGATGTTTGGCAGCCCGAGGCCATCAAATGAAGTATGAAAAATAAGTTCCAATGCAACATAATGAAGCGGTTTTAAAGAACCCAATGGTTTTACCACTTGGTCTACTCCTAAAATATTTGTAATTTTGCCATGCCCACAAGGGGTATGCATCCCCAGTTGGAGCAACTATTGGGACTATAATTTTTTGAAAATTTTTAAGTGCTCATGATGAAATTTTTTTCTTTGCACACTCAAAAATGCACCTTAAAAATCTTCCCTAGTGACCTACTTTGGAGAGTCATAATTCAGAGCCCATTTTATTTCATGCAAAATCCCTTGGTGAGTGTATTCATATAAAATATAAGAACATTTTTGTCTTATTTAAGCCTCTTGTGATGAGTTTTGAGAGGGTTTTCAAATGAAAAGTTGGAGGGTTTTAGGACTGTTTTAAAGTTTGCAAATTCTTAGGCCTGCGAAGTAGCCTCCTATTTGGATTGATATTTCACAGCTAGATGATTGTCATGGAAAATGGATTGGCCCCCTATATTCCCCTCACCTTCATATGCTTCTTGGTTTATTTTTAGTCCACAGGATCAAGTTTGATATTTTTACTAGTGGCAGCTTCGCAGGAGAGGATTTGGTATTTTTTCGAGATGGTGACTTGGTGAGCCCTAATTGGTTTTTGATAGATGCAGTTGCAAAAAAGACTGAGTGAGCCTATTTGGCATTCAATATCTTACAAATTGGGATAAATGTTTCCAAGCCATTTGTTGCATTGAGTTCTTGGGTCAAATGTTTGCGTGAATATATATTATCTTGACTTCAAGAGATGCTTTGACTATTATTAATGGTGAAAAAGGGGTATATAAAATATCTCTCTTTTTCCAACTAATCACTCAAATATTTCCTAGGAATCCTAATTGGATTCACTAGAAACTTCATACAGTGAGTCAATTCACAATGAGGAGGACCTAGGAGGGGGTTCTTTTATTTTTAAGGGGTTCACCACCAAGCAAACACTTGGAAAAGATAAATGAATATTCAACCTAAAAATCCTAGTTGTGCAAGCTAAATGAGAGATGTAAATAATGAAATTATGAAAAAGGGAGATAGAATATGTGTACCTAGGAATTCTGGAGATGTTGTGAGGATCCTAGAAATGCAAAGAAGTTTCCAAAATTTCCTATGGAGGACTAGGAGGCCCTAAGTGACGTGTTATTTTTGCTTCTATTTTTTGGGGAAAATATGGAAGCTTTGAATGTTAGAACTAGATCTAAAATAATCTCTAAGAACTATGTCTAGGACGACAAATACACCCAATGTGGTGTATTATTCCCATTCTAAATTTTTGAAAACTTTGAATGTGATCTTGAGGTCCAAGGTTTACAATTGCTTCCTTTCTGATCTCAGGTTCTAAAACATCAAACTTTGACCTGTAAGTGAGTTTCCATGAAAATGAAAACTTCATAATGAAACTTTTCAAATTTTACAACTTTTCACTCCAAATGATATTCAATACTTTAACCTAAACCTATAATCACAAATATACAAGATGGGAAAAAATTATTGTTTGTTAGTGAATGGGGGTTTTCCTTTGTCAAATCCCTTGTTGGTAATTAAACCTTGAAATGAAATAAAGTAATTAAGGGAAATGGTGAATGAACAATATGTAATGCTACAACTCACCAAACCCTTGTAAAGTCTACACACTTGTGTGAAATGGATGCAATGGATATGGATCTTTAACAAAATATATGGACTCAAATTTCTTGCTTGAATAAAAACCCTACATCATAAATGTTAGCACAAAAACACACATGATGCAAGAAGCTCTTTGATATGATGCTTGAATTTTGATGATAGCTCCAAATGCTTGATGAATTACTCTTGAATGCATAAATTTTCCTTAGAAATGAATACTTGAATGTGTGTTATCATGTTATGAGAAAATGAGAGAGAGAACCTTGTATTTATACTTATCTATGCTTTATATCTCAAAATTACGCCACAACAAGCCGACATATAAATCATTAATTAAAGGAGGCCAAATCCTGCCAAGATTTGAAATTCAATCTCAAAAATAAGCCAAGGAGGACTAAGATTCCCTAGGTGGCATTTTAGTCCAAAAGTTCAAATCTCAGGGCACAGACACCAAAAAGGGGCCCAATTAAGATGCCTCAAAATATGGGTCTCGAGAACTTTTTGGGATAAAGATTCCCTAGGTGGCATTTTAGTGCCAACCCAAAAATCAAGAACACACAAATGAGTTTCTTAGATTATCATTTATGCATTAGAGAATTTTGGGATTAGCCAAAAAAATATGTAATTCATAGGGCTTGTGGACACAAAATAGGACCAACTAAGCCATAAATGAGGATAAATAAAGCAAGGTGGGCCTAAAAAAGTGTGAAAATGAAAGGGTATTTACTTTCCTACACTACATTTAGCCCCCAATTTAGTGAGAGCATGAACTTGCCTCAAACTCGCTCTAAAGTAGCCAACCACACAATTAAGCGGGGTTAAAATGTACAAATGTTAGTAAGATACGATGACAATGATCAAGAGGGATGATCAAGAACCCAAGGTGGAGATATTGATGGAACCCCTATAAATTTTGTTCCATTTCCAAAATCTTGACGAGTTTAAGGAATTGTGGGTTTTGTATCGTGTTGCTATATAAGGCATTTTAGGTCTACCTAAGCCTCATTTGAAAATCCATTGGAGTCTATATCTTAGCCTTGGTTTTATTTTTCAATTGACTCCTTGTGTTGGTCATCAATCCTTTAAGTCACGAATCTTGACATCAAAACCCATTGAGTGATCAGCCATCTAGTCTTGTTTTGTTGGTTGATCCTATTGGATCATTATTTTTGAAGTTTTCCTAAGACGGGCTGAATATTTCCCACTGAAAAAATCTTAAGTCTTGAATGTCATAGGAATGGATTCATCAACTTAGTTGTGTCCCTTTAAGGGTTAAAATTTTTTGGCTTGTATAGATATAAGAACCCCTGAATGTCATTCGATAAATGCAAAAAATCTGAACCATTGCCCACATGCCTGTTCCATTTTGTCTCTCATACTTTTATTCATTTGGACTCATGGGTGAAGGCTATGTGTCCCTGATAATTGGTGGGCCAGAGATCATTGATAAAGCATGTAGCTATTCATTAAAGAGGATCAAGGGTGGGAGATAAATGAGGTGGCCGCATCTAGATCATTCCCCCTGTGCCCATTTTATTTTCTTGGTTATTAAAATAATCACACAAGCTCGTGGGCGATTGCCACATGTCTTCACTAATGATGGGACCAAGGGTTAGTACTACTGAATTTCAACTAAATCAATGGTCAATAGTGGGTGACATGGATTAATCTTGACCATTCCCCACCATCCCGTATGGGCCCCATCCTTACTACCAGTTTCCCCAATGGGGAAGTGGGCATCTGCTGTGTGGAGTAATCCTAAGGATGTGGAGGCATAGATATGTGGGAAAGTATTTAATTAAAATCTCAACACAAGATAAGGGAAGTAAAATGCGTGTTACTAATATGCATATATTGCATGTGCTTAAAAGATATTTTAATCTAAGTTTTATATTTTGTATGAAGGATAAAGTTGTTGCTAGCTAAGGAGTGTGTATGACGAGATTGCAAGATCTAATCTTATCCCCTTCCCATCTTCTTAATGATGAAAGTTTCACATGAGTTATGTCTCATAGGGGCAAGGTAAAAAAGGACACGTGGATCATGGCTATAAAAAATAAAGAGGTGATGGAGCCTGTGTACTAAAAACGAGTGTTTCCATGTGGCCTCCTATTATTTGGTAAATGTTGTTGTGCACAATAAAATATTTTGTAATAACCTAATAAAATCCCCATCATGAATCAATTAGCTTTCCAAAAAGGATCAATGTCTAGTATTCAAAACTTATTTGAAGGCAAGCAAGCCATTCTAGTTCATGTTAGTGAGCCTTAATAATTGAAAGGACATTGAGATATTGAAGTAAGGAATTGCATGATTATTAATGTTTATCTTAAAGGCATAAATAAACATTAAAAGTATACTCAATACACTCAAGGATCCAATGTTGTGTTTTCTCAACATTGGAGAAAAATAGTAAGTCAATTATCACTTTCCTTCTAGTATTATTGATAAGTTGTGATTTCCCTAGGTTAAGTCTATTAAGGTATTTCTTGGTTCAATTTTTTAAGGTTTGACATTCATAAAAAAAGGGACTTTGTTAATTCTGCATTTGCATAATTCATTTGAAATGCTCAAAAAATTTATGGGCCTTGTTCAGTTAAACTTAAAAACCCTATCTTGTTGTACTTCCCACATTATTACTCCTAAAGTAAAAGTATCATCACCGAAAGTGGAGGCTTCTGCTCCCAAAAGACCTTCGAATAATGACCTTATCGATAAATTACAACCCTCCACTAGTGACAAAGCTAAAGGCCAATTCATTCCCAGAGGTACTCAAATAGTACAGGGTCTGTTTGATAGAAGAGGTTCTATCAGGGATGCTAGATTACCTTATACTGGATGGCAACTATATTATGGTTGGTTTAGGATTATAAATATGGGTGTCCCAGTAGGAAACCATTGGAATTGTGATCTGGGAAAGTTAATAGTGCCAAATATCTATATGGATGTCAAATTTCTAAAGGAAATAGCTACTAATTATGACCCAATCAAGAGGACTATCTGAATATATGATGGTAAATAAATGGATAAGATCACTAAGGAGGAATTGGGTCTTTTTTTCAAGCTTACTAAATGCAGTGATGGAATACATAAGATAAATGAAGATTATTTTAAGAGAAATATGAGGATTGTCACAATAGTACTAGAACATATAAACAAAAGAGTGAATAAAAAATTGAATTGTATTCACTATAGTTATTTGTCCATGGTTGATGCCATCAAAATATTTGATATTGATAGAGAAAGAGTTATTCCACTCATGGAAGTCTAGATCCCTAGGAAGCAGGAATTGATATTGATAGGAATTGGGGTTAAGCAGGATCCCAATCCACTTGAAATGTTTAAGCCTACCGTGATTCTTGTAAATAGTATTGAGGGATACAGAGGAAATAGTGAAACATTAGAGAACATTATTAAGGAATGGTGGTAGCATTAAGACTCTACAAAAGTGGAAAAATGAATTACATAAAGTTATTTTAGATCAAGCAATGAATTTTTTTCTAAAATTTTATATTGATACATTAATAGTAAATATGGATCTGTTAGTTCATGTTGAGACTGTCCTACTAGAATTTTATAAATAAGCTAACCAGATTGTCACCAAGCATGTACCTTATAGAAAAATGGTTGATGATGTAATGAATTTTGACTAGCCTACTGAAGAATAATTCCTAGCATGGAAAGGCAAGTACTTGGAAGGAGTGGGAGGTCTAGCATTAAGTATGGTGGGCTAGTCATTTGAAATTTTAAAGTTTGCAACCATGATGAATAATAGATAGATGGGAATTCACTATATAATCTATATTTAGTACAAATTAGGCTTTCGTTAAAGTATGGAGAAATATAATGCATCTTATTCAAAGTTGAATTGATGACAAAGTCGCAGACTTGGTTTTTCCTTTTATCTTTTCCTTTTCTATTTCCTTCATGTTTTTTCTTCCTTTCAATTTGTGTGTGTGGGCACAAGTTTTGAGGTAACTACTCGATTGTACCCATTTTGAAACTTGGACCTGATCTCCAATAATGAATGAAGACTACTTTCATTTTCTCACATATCTCCCACCTCTTGGGAATGCATTGTAATTGAATGAGAAAATATTTTTTTTAGCGGTCCAATAGGGTTTTGACATGTGTATTTCTGGGCTTGAGGATTTTTTTTCTCCTTGATTTTCTATAAGAAGGAATTTGGGGCCAGAAAGTAGGGGTTTGTTGTTTATGCAATTAACACTGTGAATTGTAAGGAGAATACTAAGCATGTTTTAGAGTTTTTGGTCCTATGTTTTTGAGCTCACTATTTTGTATGTAATTTGAATAACAGTATAGAAAAATATATACAGAGAAACTCCAATTTCATGGCTATTGTCTCTCCTTGTGCTCATTTTATGAGTTATGAATGAAAGTAATCCAGGATGACTTTTATTTGTCTCTATTGTTCACCAGTGGATGTTTGATTTCATTCCTTCTTATTGATTCAATGAATTAATGTAAATTCTTGGATGAGATTAGTAACTCCTAAAAATCAGGTGGTAGGATACTGATAAGTAGTATTACTCATGAATGTAATGGGGAAATGTTGTAATGCAATATCTCTTGAGACTGTGCATTGCTATTCTTGAATTTTTATCTGGTTATAGAGGCTGATTTTGACTTTGTGCTTAGGATAAAGGAATTGGTTCATACAAAGTACTTATGGTTTAGTTTATGTTTTGATTTGTAAGCTAATCACTTTTAATTTAAAAGATTTTATATGGACATAATTGTAGTTGTTTTGTGTTGATGTCACACCTTCTCATGCTCTAAGTATAAAATATTGATGAATAAGCTGGAAAATTATTTAATGTATTAGGACCTTGAGCAATTTTATGAGAATTATCTATTATTCACAATGTATTTGATTATAATTGTGTGAAGTTTATGAGCATACATTATGGGATAACCCTCCCAGGTTTTATAGAGCCCAAAGTGTAGGAGTAGAAATTTTACAACTTCCACTCGTTTATTAGCCAATCCCTTTGGAGTATTGATTATTGGAAATGATAAAGTCCATAGGTATTTCTAGAGATCAGTTTGGTTCTTAAAAAATTGCTAATAGATTGATGACTCTACTGGAGAATATATAAGTCCAAAATCTCTAGTTTAGATCTAGTACAGTTAGAGTCGAGTGTTTGTTGTGATATTCTTTATCGTGTGAAGAATAATTGGTTTAAATTATATTGCATTAGTCACATAACCCTTAGTATTATGCATCAAGTTTGGTTTCATTTTTTCACCTTGTGTTTGGTTATGTTTAAAATTCTCTTTGAAGTTACAAGTACAAAGTCAGTGTCCAATCACTTTATATTTCCCAACATCCTGGGTGGCACTTCTTAATTCTTTAACACTAGTGTAAAGTTAAGTTCTCAAAAGGAACATAAGAAAATATATTCTAACATATTTAACATCATGAAGAGGACTAGAAGTTATGAAAAGAAACATCTTGAGAAAAAAGTAGAATTTGAACCTGCTATAGAGAAACAACCTGCTTGGGTAAAGAAGAGCTTTGAATCAAGTAATTCTATTGACTCTCCTACTGAGGCATATCCCATATTCAATGATGAAGTGAGTAGAAATAGTACTCATGAGAAATAATGTGAAGTTGAAAGGTCAAACATAGACCAAGGAAGTTTCCCTATTGAGAAAGTGTTTGATAGTGAATTTATATTTCGAAAGAGGAGGATAGCTGGGAGTTTTAGGGAAAGAACAAGGATTTTTCTGATCCTTTGACACTTGGAGTTGGTTCTACTTTTAATGAGAATAATTTTAAGCCAAGAGGTGAATCTCCTAGTGTACGAGTGAACCTTTCTCTTGAGGAAGATCATATTGACTAGCCCTACTATACTTCTACCCCAAGTGGGCATGGAGATGTCCTAGAAAATAAGGAAGACATAGATAGAGACATGAAATATATAGAATAAGAAGAAATAAGGCTCAAAAAAGAAGAAGATAATAGATTAAGGGAGTTAAAGGAGAGAGAATATAGGATTAGAGCTACGCAACTTGAAAGTGATGCTAGAAAGAAATAAAATGGAGAAAATGAGAGAAGATGTGACTTGGCATAAAACCTTTTAGGTTTTCCTCTAGAATAAACAATGACATTCCTAAAGTAACAATCCCAATGGGAACCTCTGCTACTAATACCTATACCACATCTTTCTCAACTAATAAAGCCTCAGATCCTCCTATTACTACTAAAGAAGATGTCATTTTTAGATCATGGAAAGAGACCCATTGATCAAACTAAGAAAACTACCTTCAATACCAATACTAGTAGCAATACCTCATCTATTGAAATCCCTATATAGAAGGCCAAAATAAATCTAACTCTATCTACTACACCTCCAAAACCTGAGATATTGAGGTTACAGTAGGAGATTGAAAAGTTGCTAGAAGATTTAAAAAAAGATAAGATGATAGCTTCTAATGCAAAGATGGCTAGGAAGATTGCTTTACTTCAAATGTCCACACTTACTCCAGAGTCTACAAGCTCTAGACATACCAATAATGAGTCACAAAAGAAGAAGTCTCATGGGACTAATCCTAGTGGAGGTGGTGGTGGGGACCAAGGTGGTGAAGGTGGAGGAGAGGATAAAAAGAAAATTCTTATTTTGAAGATGGTGAGGAAATTAAGAAAAGAAGTGGTGATGGTGAAAGTGGGAAGGTTAAATATAGTAGCCAATCTGATAATAAAAGATATGATGAGAAATGAGATATTCATATGGATTTACATACTAGGAGGCCACTCCAAGTAGATAGATCCAAAAAATGTGTTTTATTGGAATACCTAGCTACCCTAACCCATTCCCTAAAGATTTTAGACTTGCTTTATGTTCAACAAAAAACTACCAAGCCTTTGCAGTTTTATATTTACCTTTACGGTTGTGCCTTAATTTACAACTACTCACTGCTCTCAGAGTAGTCCACGTGGCTGCCTCTCGAAGCTTTTTTCTTTTTGTATCGCTTTTCTTTTTTCCAATCTTCGTCTGTGTGTCGTGTGGCTTTCTCTGGCTGCTTTCTAAGATGGGCCTACCTGGTACTTCAAATTTCTCACGACACTCCACATGGCTCCCTCTCAGAGCTTTTCGCTGGGCATTTCATCGAACTCCAATTGGGCTCCATCTGAGTGAGACGTGGTGATTGCTGCTATGACAGTTACCTTCAAAATACTGCTGAACTTTTGTACTCACCTACTACCGCATTTCTTGCTATGGTGCCATGTGTTCTCCCCTGCTGCTACATTTTTTTTTATTCTATGTCATGGATTTGTTGGCATGCTCATGGCCGATTGATGTTCGCTATGATGACTCGAGATAATCTAGGCTGTCGATTTTTGCTCATGGTTTTCTTTTTCTCATGGTGTGTTTTCAGGTGATGGGCTGGCCTATGATATGGCCATGTTTCTTTTTAAAGTTGTTGTTGGTTAAGGTTGTAAAAATTCCCGAGCATTGGGAAGAAGTCCTTTGTAATAGCTTTATTGAAGTTGAAGACTCCAGACTATGACAAATAATTTTGGCCTTTCTATTTTTTTTATGCATTTAATGAGACTATTGGTCTATGCCACTATCTTCTTTTATTGTATGAATGCTTGTTCTTTAGCTTTCTATAATTTTTCATAACTCAATAAATACAGACCATGTTTACTTCAACTCTTCTATGCTAGCCAAAAGTTATGCTAAAATTATGTTATGCAAAATAGAAGGTACTCTTACATTTCAAGTGATTTTGAGAAAATTAGTTTAACTAACAGCAATTTAGTGGTTCGGACCTTTGCATTATGCACTATGCTCTAGTAAATTTGTCTAAGACTTTGGCGCATCACCTATAGTGTAAATTTTACATTCCAGCTATCTTCCTCACCTTTTACTTCACCCACTAAATGAAGAGCCAGCTTTGGTAAAATCTCAAAGGTCACTTAGCTAGTGCAAAATTTCCCCCAATAGCTAAGTTTCCCATGAGACTGTTGCTACATGCAAAATTTTGCATCAACAGTTCTTTTTCTGGCACATCCAGTGGGATTGCAAACTAGCACATTCACCTAATTTCATAAGTGTGTATGAGCCATCAACCTGTAACTAGGTCGCAGACTACAAGAATCCCTAGCCAAATTGTACCACCATTAGTTTCTATGCACACGAGAGGTCACCAAGGCAACCCTTCACCTCCTTTGTCTCCTCCGTCACCCTCCACTCTACCATCGCCTGCTTCGACTAATATTATGGCTACTACTGCTAGAAACTATGTGGCCTAGGACTCTGATAGTCCTTTAGTTGCACCTATGCCTCTTGCACTATGGGCTCCCATTCTTGCTTCTACTCTAAAAGTTATCCCTAAGTATTCTGGGGATGAGTCAAAGACACCAATGGAGCATCTACAAGATGTGGCAGATGTATGTCTGGTACACAACGTATCAAATGAAATGTAGCTCTTAGGCTCTACATCCCCTCCTTCTGAGGAAAGGCACTAAACTGGTACCAGAATCTCAAGGCTAGGACTATTGCAACTTGGGACCAGCTCAAAACTATGTTTTATGAATGTTTCTCCAATGCTGGCGATAGATCATCATTTTACCATAAACTAAAAAATATAAAGTGAGCTCCTCATGAAGCTCTACCCAATTTCAATGCTAGGTTCCATTCGACTTGGTAGAGAGTGCCTATTGGCAGTTGACCACCTTTGGATTTGGCATTTATGCTCTACCTAAAGTCGATCAATGCCAACATCTCCATGATGTTACAAGCTCTTGGCAGAGAGACTCTACCCAATGATTATGCTTTGGCTGTCACTACGGAAAATAACCTAATTGCCACTGGAAAGTTGGCACTGAGATCGATAATGCCATTGTTTCCCAAATGCAACACTGTGGAGGCTGAAGTTCCTTCCACTAGAGTGTCTACTACTCTTCCCCAGTCTATGTATTTTATCCTACAAATTTTGCAAGCACAGCTCCGATAGAAACTCCGATAGTAGCTCCTATGCTTAATCCCTTGGTCACTGAGATGAACAAGATGAGAGAACAGATGTGAGCCATGACTAATGAGTTAACTACTATGAAATGGTAGCAATATAGTTATCAAAAGCTAGCTTACTAGAGTTACCAAGGTGGAAAAGCCCCGTACCAATCAAATCAATCGCAGGATAGGTCACATGGAAATACCTCGGCTCAACCAAGTAACCAAATAGTTCTTGTAACACTGCCAATGTAGGTCGTCCATCCTAGTTTGAACAAAGAGCTGGTAGATGGACAAAATAACCTAGCTAAAGATGCCAATTCATGGTGGTTTCCTTGCAATGATGCACACATGCCAAGAAATTTTCCGCGGGGAACTTGCAACAAAAGATTGTTGATCAACGTAGCTAAGGCAACACACCGGACCCCAGTAAGCCATCATATGCCTCTCAGTAGATGGAAAATGCTATCCTTTCCACTCAAATGCAAGGGATGTCCATTAAGCAAGAATCAGACATCGTCCCAAACCAGGCTCTCCTTCCTTGGATGGAAGGAGAAGAGTCCACATTTCCAAATGACATCCCAATGGATAAAGTACCCCGAGTGCAATCTGACTACAACATGCGTTCAAAGCGTAGATTCACTGGGGAGTTCACAACATTGCCTACCAATGCTTCAATGCAACTAGCATCTAGCCCATCGGTGGGCACATTTCCCATCCTACCACAATCTAAGGCGGCTATTCCTAGCTCTCCAAGTCCATTTCCTCTGAAGGTGAAATCTTCATCGATCACTCCTATTTTCAAACATTCGGATGTGCCAAATGTGCCAGCCGCAAAGCCAATGTCAACTGTGAAACCTAAAGAACAAGCTATCTTGACTCACAAGTCGAGAGCATAGTTCAACGTGGTGGAACAACTGAAGAAGTCATTTGCCAATGCTTCTCTGTAGGATGTCTTGGCTATTCTGGAGCAGAAGGTACTATTGCAAAAGGCTTTTTTAGGAGAAGAGGATGCGAAGGTTCCGACTCAATATAATGAGGAGAAAGTATCCAGGCCCGACCTGGATAAAGTGCTAATAATTCAACCGGAGGAGAAGCTCGAGTTCAGAAAGGAAAGTAAGCCTAAACCTAAGCCTTCTTTTCTAACACTTATTATTGGTGACAAGCTGTTACATAATTGTATGATCGACTTTGGTGCTAGCACCACTGTCATGCCAAAGCAAGTAGCTTATGCTTTGGGTATAAAATATGAGTCTCTGAACAAAGGAGTCATGCAGCTAGATAGAAATAAGGTTGATACCGTCAAAATAATTAAGGGTTTTCCTATGACTTTGTTTGCTTTCCTGAGTATCACTATAAATCAGGATACTATACTCATTGATATCCCTCCTCTATTTGGGATTTATTTTTCTCGAGAGTTCATAGCAAATATCGAAGGATATCTAGAACTGGACTAGTTGCACCTGATTCTAATGACCAAACATGGAGCCAAAATGAAACTATTGTTAGAAACTTTGCATTTTGAACATGTTGCTGATGAGGCCCTGCTCAATTTTAAAGCAACACACACTTCAATCACTCAGGAAGAAAGGTTCAATATGGAATTTATTGAAGAAGAGGAGGCTACTAGCTCCCGGATAGAAGAGGATGAAAATTTGTTGAAAGAGTTTATTGATACAGACCCTTTCGAGAATTACCACACAACTGGCCTTGAAACCTATGTTATACATGAAGAAGGGTAGATTATGCCCAAAGTTACTAAGGAACCTGGAGGTGAACTATCTTCAGAAATATGGACTTTTTACTTTGATGGCACAAGATGTAGAGTGGGAGATGGAGCGGGAATTTGTTTGATATCTCCTAATGATGGAAAGACCTTGAGGTTGTATTGCTTCCAATTCGCATGCTCAAACAATGAAGTAGAATATGAAGGTCGAGTCCATGGTTTAAGCCTTGCACAACAAATGGGTGCAAAGCATATAATTGTGTTCAGAGATTCAGAGCTAGTGGTCAACCAAATTCATGGAACTTTTTTTGCAAAGAATATCCATATGCGATCCTATCGACATAGGGTCTGGGATTTCATTGACAACTTTGAGGCTTTCAATATTCAAATTATTTCTAGGGAGATGAATACAGAAGCCAATAGAATGGCAACTGTTGGTGCTCAGTTCGAGTCAGCCTCCAAATTCTTGAGAAATAAGCATGCGGTGAAGGTGATTATAAGATCTGTTGTTCTAGATAACAATCAAGATTGGCAAGTTTTTGATAGCAATGCTCATATTGCATCATTCCTCCAGTCATCTGGTGAATTTGTTAATCAACTCCAACCGAAGATCACCAAAGCTTATGGGGATCAAATTATCCAGTTGAAATCAAATAAGCTTCCAAGAGGGTTAATCACTCTAGAGATCCTTTTTGGTTCTGAGGATGCAGTGAGAGATAAAAGGAAGCTCGTGGCTAAGAAAGGCGATTACACTGATTTGCATATCAGGGAAGAGAAAAAGCTTAAGTTCAAGAAAGAAGTGTATCAGAAGAATAAGGATAGACTAAGGCATTTCTATGAAGAATATCCGAGTGTAGTAGTCTGGTCATATGACGATCTTAAGGGATATGATCCCAGGATCATCGAGCATACAATTGAGTTATCAGCAGGGGCAAAGCCAGTCTGTCAAAGGCTGTGAACCCAAAAATAGAGTCTCTCATGTCAAAAGAGTTAAATAAGTTGATCACATCCCGGATAGTGTTCCAGATCAAACATAACACTTGGGTGTCAAACCTGGTGTCAATCCGAAATAAAAATGGGGACATACACCTGTGTGTAGACTTCCAAGACCTGAATAGAGAATCCTTAAAGGATAATTACTCTGTGCCTTCAATGGAGGTAATTCTAAAACCTGTAGCTGGCTCTGAAATGTTTTCAATGTTGAACAATTTTTTGGGCTACAACTAGATTCGAGTAAAAGAGGAGGACCAACACAAGACAACATTCACCACAAAGTGGGGGACTTATGCATATGCTAAAATGCCTTTTGGGCTCTCAAATGTCGAAGCCACTTTTCAGAGGGCTATGGATATTTCCTTTAGGGATTTAATCCATAAGGTTATACTCATCTATCTAGATGATTTGACAATATTTTCAAAATTTGCTGATGATTATTTTGATCATTTGGAGCTTGTCTTCCAAAAATGCCAAGAATTCAGGATTTCTTTAAATCCAAAGAAATGTCTGTTCGAAGTTCCCCAGGGGAAGCTATTGGGATATTTTTCCTCTAAGGAAGGCATTACCATTAACCCAGAAAGAATTGATGCGATCTCAAAACTTTCGTTACCTGTCAACAAAAAGGGTGTGTAGTCTTTCCTTGGTAATGTCAACTTTATTAGCCAATTCATACCAAATTCCGTAGGGACCGTTTGGCCTATTAATTTGATGCTAAAGAAGGACCAGATTTTCAAATGGATGGCAAAAACCACACAATATTTTGATCTTATAAAAGAGGCTATTTCTTCTGCTCTTGTGTTGGTAAATCCTGACCTGTCAAAAGATTTTATTATGTACATTTTTGGGGGTGGCAATAGTATTGCCATAGTGCTTATGCAAAAGAATGATGAAGAGAAAAGGGAGTCCCCTATTGTTTTCAATTCACAAACCTTGAAAGAGTATGAAGTAAAGTACAAATTTATAGAAAATCAAGCCTTTGCCATTGTTAAAGGGCTTAAGAAGTTCCAACATTTGATATCATATAACAAGGTGATTGTTTGTGTACCACATCTTACTGTGCGGGAGTATATCATGGAGGGAGAAATCATAGAGAAAAAAGCTAATTGGATCACTAAGATCCTATAATATGATATTGAAGTTAGACCTGTCAAGACTGTTAAAGGAAAAAGATTGTGTGAATATCTCATGGAAAATAGTGAAACATTGACAAAACTTGAGGCTTCGAAACCTGTGTTTTTGAATGAAGAAACTTCTCAGGGTGATTTGTTGGAAGATAGAATAAACTTTATGTAGACAAGAAGGTATCTAGTCAATCTACCTTCTTTCAAAAGGAATTTCTATCATTTGCAAAATAGTAATTATGTTCTCCTAGAGGGTGTCTTATTTAAAAGAAATTTTAATGGCGTCTTGCTAAGGTGTGTAAATGAGGAACAGGCCAAGAAAATATTAAATCAATATCACAATAGCCTAGCTGGAGGAAATTTTTCCACAAGGACCACAACAATTAAAGTTATATGTACTGGTTATATTTGGCCAACACTCTTCAATGATGCAATTTTACTGATTAGGTCTTGCAACGAATGTCAGTTTCATGTTGGAAGGAGAAAGAATGCTGCTATTCCATTAAGGCCTATAGTAGTAGAAGAAATTTTTTCTCAATGGGGCTTAGATTTCATTGGGATGATTAGCCCTTTCTCTTCAACTGAACATAAGTGGATATTGACGGCTACAGATTACTTCACCAGGTGGGTAGAGACAGTGCCATTAAAAAAGCTACAGAGGTGGAGATTGTTAATTTATTAGAGGAGTTGGTAGCTATATTTGACCCACGTAAAAAAATCATTTTTGACAATTCTAAAGCATTCCTTAGCTCAGAGATGAGCCAGTTCGCATTGAAATAAGGGGTTTTCCTGAAAACCTTTTCTAATTATTACCCCTAGGGGAATGGCCTCGTAGAGTCTACTAACAAAAACCTCATCAGGTTAATAAAGAAAATAGGCTCTGAACACTAGAAAGAATGGCATAGGAACCTCCGGATAGTGCTGTGGGCAGACTGAATCATGCCCAAATAGATACTAAAGACATCCCGTTATGAGATGGTGTATACCAAGGAGGCCTTGCTGCCTATTACCACAGAAATTCCTATCCTACAAATGCTTAAATCTCTAGAAATTGAGGAAAACGGAGTAATGGAGGTGAGGTTTTCCAAGTTACTTGAGGTACAAGAAAAAAGAGAGCATTCCCTCGAGGCGATGAACACCTGCCAATAGGTCGTTAAGAAATGGTTTCACAAAAAGGCATCAGATCAAGGGTTACAATGTAGGGATTTAGTACTCAAGTTCAATGAGTGTGGAGTAAAGCCCAGTCACCATAGCAAGTTTGAAAACCTCTGGGAAGGACCTTTCAAAATTACCCAGTGCAAATAGTCCAACTCTTTTGAGTTGGAAGACAAAGAAGGTAACCCCCTAAGTATTTCAGTTAATGGGATACATCTTAATATATTTTATTAATTCTACCTATGCAAAGGTCGTGTAAATTATGAATATGTAATTAATTTTTCCTGCTTTAAGTTTTGGTTATTCTCAGTGCTTCGTAATAACAAAAGTAATGCAATAAATAGAAGAAAATATTGTAAATGGGCTAAAATTTCTGAAAAGATATATATTATATTCATGGAGTTGAATATTTACATTATATTTGGGGGCCCAGAGGCCTGGTATCGATATTTACATATGTCTGCTATAGAGAAGAGCTTGTAAGGAGAAAAGGGAAAAATGGGGATCATCTTCGTTCTCAAGTCATCAGTGGGAAGGACCAACAATCATGGCAACAGGCGGCATGAGATCGAGAAACACCATTCTTTCAAAATCTTCATACCACTGAAGATTTTGGAATGGTTCAATGTAGGGCAGACGCATAAGGAAGTAGTAGCCAGTGTGGACCTTGGTGCGATGCTCCTCAAGAGTCTCTAGCTGGAAGCCAAAGAGGAAGGGCCTGGTTGGAACAATTCCTCCATGCAGTTGCTGCAGGCGAATGTTGTGAACCAAGGGAATCCCATGATCAAATTGGGCAATGTGCATAATCTTCTCTAGGCCTTTGAGGTAGCATTGAGGGAAGACCTACTTTGTCATCTTTAAGATTTTGTGTTTGGAAATGCTAATGTCCAGCAACGAGGCAACAAAGTGGGAGCAAATGCTAATATTCACTCGGTACTACTCTTCATACTCCACACAGTCTTTCCCCAAGACCCACTTGATTGCCTTCACATATAATGGTTTCTTCACACCTATCATGCGCTTTAAGCACCTGCACCTAATTTTGCCTAAGAAGGTAGCTTTAGTCTTCTTGGAAACAAGCCTTACTGGTATTTCCATGTTGTTTACTTTTCTAGCTAGAAAAATACAATTGCTAAGTAAATGTAGAAAAATTGCTAAGCTAGGAATGCTAGAAAATTTGGTGATTTTATATTCTACCAAGGGTCTTATTTATAGACTAGCTAAGGTTCGCCAGCCAACTAAAATCCATAATTGCAACTAACCCAAAGTGTGACACATTGCCTTGGTTTTCAGTGTTGCAGCGTGTGAAGTGATGGGAATATGCAAGTACAATTGCAAATTGTTCTATTAAGATGCCACATTCATTAGAGATAGGCCAGGTGTCAACACAAAGGGCTGTCATCTGATTCGAATCAAGGAAAAATCATTTGGAAAGGTTGTTGGGTGACACGCCCAGGTACGTTCACTGAAATCAATAAATGCATAAAGCTTGCCAAAATATTTTTGCAAGGATTGCCTTGGTTCATCTTTCAAGAAAAATCAGGCTCCATCACACATGAGAGGTTTCCTATTAAATTTTGGAGTGATTTGGTTGGTTGGCGATCCTTTCACACATATGAAAAGTTGGCGACACATAATGGCAATTTGGTATGAATGGCTGACACGTACCCTCTTTGGCCGCATTTCTCAAAAATCAAAAGGGGCAAGTTAAGGCATGCAGAAATACATTTATTGCAAGGAGTTACCTAAGGATTAATCAACTAATGCATTCACAAGAGGAAAGAAATTATCATGAAAAAGCTAAGTCATTTACAAAGTTTGTAGAAAAGTTCTTGCGAATCCCAAACATGGCTGAAATTACAGAGAACCCAATGCAGACCCTGGCTCCAACAAGTCTAAGTGAGAAAATGAGAAGGATGCCTTACATGCAGCTCTATGAGTAGAAGCCTTATGCTACTCCTGGCATCCCCACAAAGCCTTGCTAGCCGTTTACCCATCCCGTGGACCAGAGAATACTAAACGCAATTCCTCACAGAGATCAGACTTTGGTCATGGAGGATTGGGATAGCATCTTTGATCCTGAGCTATCCCACAATCCTAGGAGCCTTAGGGAAGCCACATGCGAGAAAATGAAGCATTTAATGGACCCTTTCAATAAGTGTCTATGGTTCTGTGCGCTTCCATAGTACATGGTTCCTCTGGTCTACCTGTCCCCAAAAACTGTAGTAGCATGTGCAACACGCTTTGACGTAGATACTAGAGTGATTAGCGACAAAATTTTTAGGGTATTCATTAGCCCTGAAGCTATTCAAGATATGTTGTGTGTTTCGCTTCCCTTGACCCAAGAGGTTGAGACTTTTGAAGTGAAAAGAATGCAAAAAACGTGGGGAGAGATCCAAAAGGCACAATAGTTTTATCGCTCCGAGATCAATTAGCCAACAAGTAATTCAACACCACCCAAATTCCTTATTACTTTGAAGTCTCCGAAAGGTGGATCTTCTTTTGTTGCTTCTATGTTGGCACTGGTGTGTGGTCTGGATTGAGAAAAACATGTTCTTGAGTTTCAAATGTGCCTTAGCTTTATGCTGAAGAGGAATCATGAGGCTTCGCTCCTTGATTTTCCAAGAGTTATCTATGATGGGATTTGGCAGGAGCTACAGGAATTCCAGGCTAGCTCTAGGTTCAGGTATCCCTCTTTCTTGGCCTACTTGATTCTACATTAGAATCTAGATTTTTTTTAAACATTTATGTCTCTAGCCATTTTTGATGAGGGTGGATTGAGAAATCTAGTCTCGACATGGACTCCTATCATGTCAAAATTTTTTGATTTCTATGCGTTTTAGAATTTGTTCCTAGCCCCAACTTTGTAGGCTTTGGATGGAGCCGACATCAATATGACCAAACACATCTCCCTGGAAGAAATCCTGGTTGGGGAAGCAGGTTCCGCTCTGTGATTGGTTCTTTGGCATGGATTTCACCATACTCCACATGCGAGGTTTCATCCGGGAACCCTTTTAGATCCCCTGTTTTCTTTTTGACAGAGCGTTGGCCCTGGAAACAATGAGACATATGTGTAATATTCACAATGATTACTGGGGAGGAAAGCATTTGACCACCTATTTGCTGCTTCCAATTATGTTTGCATCCGTATCACTGATCAAGTAGAGGACTCCGAAGATTGATACTTCAAAGATTCTACTTTCAAAGTTTGGCCATCTCGGGTTGGTGTTGATAGAAGATGCCTAGGATTAAAACCCTAGAAATAATTTGTGAAAGGATGGTATCAAAGTCCCACATTCTCCTAGGCCATTCTAGGACCTTCAGATAAATTTCAAAGAGGGTAATTGAAGTAGATAAGTAGGCCTTGAGTATTTTCCTACTGATGATAATCATTAGCCATGGCTGAATTTTTATTTCATCGTGGGGAAGGCCAACCCAAAGAATAAAATCAATCCGGCCCAGTGCAGTCAATTGACTAAACTCAATTGGATGTCTAAGAAGATTCAAGACTTTTGGATATACCAGCATGAGCCTCTAGCAACTAGAAAGCTTCATGGAGAGGTAGCCCTCGATGAAAGATTTGATGATCTCTGGGAGAATGGGCAACTAGATGAAGAAATGTCTCCAAATTGTTCGACATCCATGCAATAGTATCGAAGAGAGGAGATTGCCACAGAGCCTGGGGAGGAAGTAACTTAGAATTCCCCCAACATTGCTGAGAACCCAATGCACGAGAGGGATACTGGTAAACAACCTACACAAGAAGAGGATCCACATGTGCAAGCATCAGAGCCATCTGACTCCTCTAAATCAACATGGAAGCGGGCGAGGACTACCAGTGGATGGAGGTGGGTCATTCTTGACCTTGATGATCCTCTAGAGGAAAAGTAGCAACGAACTGGAGAAGTCGGTGAGGAGGAAGAGCAATTGATGGAGAAAGCAGTCGAAACATCTGTAGCTCCATATGAGCCTTAGGTAATTTTTCCTCTCTCTTCTCTCTCTTCCATGTCTTTCGTTTCTTCCTCATCTTCCCCTGCTTTTTCATCTGCACCAATTCTCTCTACTGTTGGATTTCCCAAGCAGTCCAGTCTTGCCCCTCTTGGTTTCCCACCTTTATTTTTCACTTTCCATCCCTTTCCTGGAATGCAAGTCGGTGTGAGTACTCGGCTCGTGGGCCAAAAATTATTATCTCCATGGCCTAGCCTTACAATTGGTGCATCTCCATTTTTCTCTTACACCTCATTTCCATCTCCTCTGAGTGGCCAATTCATTCTGCCATTCTCACCGGCTATTATAACACGACCCAACATGACTTTTGATGCATTGAGTATGTTTTCTTTCCTACTGGTCATCCCTCAAGAGTACCCTTTTGTTGGTGGCCTGGTTATCTCAGTCCAAGAATATTTCTCGCAAGTTGATGCAAATAAGAGCACCCACGCCAACTAGACTAACAAAAGAAGACAAAAAGACACAACCAGGTAGGGAGAGCCCCACTTGCAAATCGTATTCAATGAAAGTCATAATTCCTTGATGTTTGCAAAAATCACTCCTAATGTGATCAAGCCGGTAGGAGAAATTCTACCAAGTGATTATTGTTTGATTGCTATTGAGTTAGACTTGCAGCAAGACCGCTCGCGAGATAAAGTTGAGTTGATGGAGGAGACCCATAAAATAGTGACTACTGATTATCTCAAGCTTAACCACCAGATGAAGAAAAAGGATGATCATATAGCAGAGCTCAAGGGAAAGGTTGAGATCTACGTAAACAAGTTTAAAGCCCAGGAGAATGAAATAAAGGGACTGGAGAAGGAGAGGAGTGCCTTCGAAATTCAAATAAAGGAGATGAAAAATTTGAGCGCAAAGGTCATTCCAACTCTCCAACACGAGGTCGATCAAAGTCAAGAAAATGAGGAGAAACTTTGTGCTAAGTCGAACCTACTAACTGAGGGAATGAAGGAACTCAGTTAGAACACCAATGCCGAAATTAATGAAATGAATGCCAATCTAGAGTTGAAAATTCAAAAGGCGAAGCAGGCTGAATTGACCTTGGTAGAAAAGGAAAAAGAAGTTTTCACTCTGAGGGAGTAGATGTCCACATTGGACAAAAACTTGTTGGAGCTGAGGGGAAATTTGAGTAGCAGAGAGGCAAAATAGACTACCCTAAGGACCTAACCTCTTGTGCTCTAGATAAACTCATTGGCGATTGCAAAAGAGTTATATGCATCATACTGGGACAAGGTGAAGGCATTGTGCCTTACTCTTCAACCCACCTTAAAATTTATGGCACAAGCGGCTAGCCTTTGCGAAACAGTGAGTGAATCAATACAACAGGTTCAGGAGTTAACTTCTGACAAAGTTCCAGAGGCTAGGATCTTATTGGGAAAATTGTATACTGCTTTTGATGAAGCATTGAGTAGCATGGGCATCGATGACCAAATGATGACAACCATGGGCACAAGTGTCCTCATCTCTATGCATGAGGTCATTCAATAGCTAGCAGAATGAAAGTCTCGGTTGAACCAGGTTAACAATGATATGCGGGCAAAATTTTCCCATTTGACTTAGAGAGGCCTTCCTTCGCCTTTCATTATGGATCAAGCAATAGCGGGTGTGGAGCACATTATTACAATGATCGAAGAAAAGAAGTAGGACCTTTCAATCTTTGAATATTTTGATCAATCTCTGACCGCCGAAGAAATAGAGGGAATCATGCATCAGCTAGCACAACTCTTCTTCCAATTGGAATTGGAGACAAAATTATTAGGCAGATTATCTTTCAAGGAAATCATCGATCTCAGACTAGCTCATGAGAATTTTCAAACTTTCTTTGCACCATCAAATGAAGTATGGACCAGTTTGCAGGCCACTCTCTCGAGGTTGTGAGCAGTTTTGGGATGCTGAACCAAAGTTTCTGTGGTTCTTCATTCCACAAGCAAAATGCCCCTATGAGTCGCCAAACTGTTAAAAAAAAAATTCCAAGCCTTTGTGGTTTTATATTTACCTTTGCGGTTGTGCCTTAATTTACAACTACTCACTACTCCTAGAGCACTCCACGTGGCTGCCTCTCAAAGAGATTTTCTTTTTGTATTGCTTCGCTTTTTTCCAGTCTCTGTTTGTGTGTCGCATGCCTTTCTCTAGTTGCTTTTTGAGTTGGGCTTGCTTGGTACTTAATCTTGCTTGGGGAGCTACATGTGGCTCCCTCTTGGAGCTTGGAGCTTCTCGCTAGGCGTTTCTTTGAATTCCTGTCGGGCTCTGTCTGAGCGACACATGGCGATTTCTATTGCGATAGTTACCTTGGAAATGTTGTTGAACTTTTGTACTCACCTACTACCATGTTTCTTGATTTGGTTCCATGTGTTCTCCCTTGCTGCTGCATTTTTTTCCGTTCTATGTCATGGCTTTGCTGGCATGCTCCTAGCTGATTGATGTTCACTGTGATGACTCAAGATAATCTGGGTTATTGATTTTTGCTCATGGTTTGCTTTTTCTCGTGGTGTGTTTTCAGGCAGTGGGCTAGCCTATAATACAACCATGTTTCTTTTTAATGTTGTTGTTAGTTAAGTTTGTAAAAACTCCTGAGCACTGCGAAGAAGGCCTTTGTAATAGCTTTATTGAAGTTGAAGACTCTAGACTGTGCCAAATAATTTTGGCCTTTCTATTTTTTTTATGCATTTAATGAGACTATTGGTCTATGCTGCTATCTTCTTTTATTGTATGAATTCCTGTTCTCCAGCTTTTTGTAATTTTTCATAACTCAATAAATATAGACCATGTTTACTTCAACACTTCTATGTTAGCTAAAAGTTATGCTAAAATTATGTTATGCAAAATAGAAGGTACTCTTATGTTTCAAGTGATTTTGAGAAAATTAGTTTAACTAACAACAATTTAGTGGTTCAGGCCTTTGCATTCTGCACTATGCTCTTGAAAATTTGTCTAAGACTTTGGCACATCACCTGTAGTGTAAATTTTACATTCCAGCTATCTTCCTCACCTTTTACTTCTCTCACTAAACAAAGATCCGAATTTAGTAAAATCCTAGAGGTCACTTAGCTAGTGCACAACATCTCCCAATAGCTAAGTTTCCCATGAGACTGCTGCTACATGCAAAATTCTGCATCAACACTTTAGCCAAATTCTCTAGTAATAATGCCTTGAGTGGTGAGGACCATCTGAAAGAATTTGTAAATGTTATGGATGATTTTTAGGTGGATGCAGAAGATGTCATGATGAAGTTGTTCATGCAATCTCTCATTGAAGATTCTCGAGAGTTGTAAAGAGGTTTTATTTTCAAGAGCATTGGCTCTTGGGAGTACTTCAAGAGAGTTTTTAGAGAGCAATATGGTGACAAGACTAATTCAAGCTTTCTATTGAATCAATTTAATAATATTGCTAAAGGTTCTAACGAATCTATTATTGAGTTCAATACAAGGTTCCAAAAGGCTAGCAATAGATTTCCTCCTCATTTATACTTGAATTATCATGTATGTATGGTAAACTACTGCAATGCTTTCGATGCAAAAATGAGTTGTCGTTTGCTAGATAAGAATCCTCAATCATCGAGGGAAGCTTTTAATACAGTAGAGTGTATTGAAAATATTAGCAGAACAATTGGTAAAGTTCAAAGAAGATATGATCTAAAACTCTTCAAAAGTTCAAAAAAGGAAGATAAGAGTTCAGGTGCTAAAGGTGGAAGTATTGAGCACAAGGTTGATAAATTTATGAAGACCATAAATGATAAGATTGTGAAACAAGAAAAGGTGCAACCAAAATATTATAAAAGAAATGAAGAAATTCCTCAGTTACAAGACCACCCATATAATAACAACTGGTATAATGGAAATCCTATTCCCAATAATCAAAGAATCACCCACAATAAGATCCCCTCGGATCCTCTATAGAATAATTCAGGATTTATTTTTTAAGACACTCTTTGGTTCTTGACCAATGGAATGCCACATTCTTCTCAACAATGTGTTATAGCACAGATGGTTGAAGTAGAGGAAGATGTTCTAGAGGAATGTGATCAGAAAAATGAGGAGGATGTTAATTTACTCTTTGCTATGGGTGATTCTAATGTTTCCAACAATGAATATGCTCCCAATTGAATTACCCAAATATACTCATGTTTATATGTTTCAATTACTTAGCCAAGTAAAAGTATCTATGCATTTTCTTGAAATGATGAGAATAGACAAACATAAGAAAAAGGAAGAGGCCCTTATCAATGGTGTTGCTATAGCCTTTAATAATTTAGTGGAACTCATTCCACCTAAACTAAGTGAAAAAAGTCAAGAAATACAAGGAGGTTGAGGGAGTTATTACTCAAATTCCCCATATCTTCCTAGGAAATTTTGTAACTAATTGTCTTGACAAGATTGATTCGTTCTTCCTCACCTTAACTTGGTTAGGGGAAATTTTATAAAAAAATATATTATTGACTTTAGAGCATCCAACAATATCATGCCGGCTAAAATAATGGATGCCCTGGGATTGAAAGTTGATAGCACTCATGGCAAGTGCTATGCTATGGATGCAAGATAAGTCCTTATCATTGGTGTGATAAATGAACTTACCTACAAACTAGCAACCTACCTTGACAAAGAATTCAAAATGAGTGTGGTAGTGGTTGATATCCCACCTAATTATTGAATGTTGCTATCTCAAAATAATAGTGCATCTATGCAAGGTAGTATGCAATGTGAAATTTCTTATGCCACATTTCCCATTGATGATAAGGATGTTCAAGTGATGAGAGAATTGAGGGTACCGCATATGTTGCAGCATGCTACTGAAGATGACACAATTATTTTCATAGACACTAATATTGATGACTTCAAAATAGATAGAATGCCAAAATAAATGGATAGGTGCCCTCCACCAATAGAAAATGGAATTTTAAGATTATCTAACAAAAATGGAATTTAAAAAATGTACTTTGATGGTGCAAGTTCCAAATAAGGGTCAGGTGTAGGGTATTATTGGTAGCACCTAGTGGCAGTGCTTACAAATTTTCCTTCACATTATCTTTTGTTTGTATGAATAATGTGGAAGAATATGAAGCCTTATTATTGGGACTAAGATTGGATGAGAAGCATGAAATAAAAAAATTAATGGTAATTGGTGATTCTGAGCTAGTGATTTTTGAAGTAAGAACCAAATATGCTTAAGAAAATAATAGATTGAAGTAGTACAAAAATGTTTTCTGGGATTCCATTGAGAAATTTGATACTTTTGGAATTGATTGGATGGAAAGAGGACATAATAGAGTAGTTGAATTGGTCACTATCATTGCATTAAGACCTGATCATATAAATTTCATAGGAATTTGTAAAGTTGAGATACAAAGAAGGCCTTCCATTCCTGACAATGTGTATAATTGGTAGATATTCAATGATGATGAAGATACTCTCAAATTTTTGAATTGTGCTAATGAATATGAAGTTTAGGAGATTGAATTTGGTGGAATTTTTGATAATTTTGATGGGAAGCACATGGTATTTGGGAAAGAGATCATCCAATTAACAACAAAATAAATCCCCAAAGGCCTTTTATCTCTTGAATGGTCTTTGATAGTTTGGATAAAAGTAAGGTCAAAATAATTGTTTCTCACCTAGAAGACCTAGATGAAGTAAATTTGAGGACTGAAAATGCCCCCAAGAAATTTTATGTAGGAAAGAAGATGAAGCCAAAGGTAAAAGCAATGATAATTTACTTGCTCAAAAAATATAAACATTCCTTTGCTTGGCCATATGATGACCTAAAATCTTACAGAGAGGAATTATTTCAGCATGAGATTCCTCTAAAGGAGAATGCTAAACCTTTTAGGCAAAAGAAAAGATACGTTAATCCTACTTTAGATCCAAAGATGCAATAGGAGTTGGTAAAGTTAAGATATTTTGGCATTGTAAAACCCATTAGACATTCTTTGTGGGTATCCAATCTGGTACCAGTAAGAAAAAAGAATGGTGACATAAGATTGCGTGTTGATTTTAGGAACCTAAATATATCTTCATTAAAGGAAAATTATCCATTACCAAACATGGAAGCCATGTTATAGAAGGTAACTGGTTGTGAACCACTATCAATGTTGGACACTTTTTCATGTTATAATCAAGTAAAGGTAAAGGAGTCTGAGCAATATAAGACTGCATTCACTACTCCTTTGGGTACCTATGTTTATGCTAGAATTCCTTTTGGCTTAACAAATGCAGGTGCTATTTTTTGGAGAGCTATGGTTGTATATTTCTTAGATTTTATTGATTTATTTATGGTTGTGTATCAAGATGACTTGACTTCTTACTCTAAAAAGGAAGAAGATCATTGTATTAATTTAGAAGAGGTCTTTCTCAGGTCACTTGAGTATGGAATATCTCTGAATCCAAAGAAATATGCTTTTGTGGTAAGTGAGGGAAAATTTGGGGGACATATTGTTTCTAAATATGGAGTGAGGAAAGAACTTGAAAGAGTAGCGTCCATAGATAAAATCCCTCAGCCAAAAAATATCAAGAGCATTCAGTCATTTTTTGGGAAAATATATTTTTTAAGAAGGTTTGTGATTAATTTTGCAAAAATCACAAGACCTATTTCCAAGATGCTAAAGAAGGGAAAGAAGGTTCTTTGGAGTGAGGAGCCTAGTCAAAAATTCAAAAGGATTAAACAAGCTATCAAAGAGGCTCCATTTTTAAAGTCCCTAGACTTCTCTAAGGCAATGCACATTTTCTCTTTTGCTTCCTTTCATACTATTGTTGTTGTATTGTTATAGAAAAATGAAGAGGGATTTGAAAAACCGATTGCATTATTTAATAATTCCTTACAAGCCATAGAGCTAAAATATGATATGACTGAGAAACAAGCATATGCTCTGGTTAAGACTATAAAGGACTTTAGTACTTACATAAAGGGAGCCACTATCATAGAATTTGTACCAAGTGTTGTTGTGAAAGATATTTTAACCCAGTAGGAAACTATAGGCATAAGGTGTAGATGGATCAATAGGATCCAAGAATTTAATATTGATGTTCAAATTAGTAGATTATTAAGAGGTCAAGGTATCACTAAATTATTGTAAAATATAATTTGGAGGAAAACCAGATCAATCAAACATAAGTGATTGATGTTTCACCTATCTATGATATACAAACATGTGGGTGGTATAGAATAATTTTCTAGTACTTACAAACTCTACAATGTCCTGTAGGCATGACTGACAATGACAAGAGGACATTGAAATTACATGCCATTAAATATATAATTATTGATAATGAGTTATGGTGGAGAAACCTAGATGGTCTACTTCTTAAATGTGTAGATGGGAAGTAGGTACTAGAACTCTTCCAAGAAATTCATAATGGGTTGTGTGGTGGTCATTACATGGAAAATACCACTGCACACAAGGTTTTAAGACCGGGATTTTGGTGGCCTATTTTCTTCAAGGATTCTCACAAGTTTGTTCAAATTTATGATGTTTTCTAGAGGTTTGTTGGAAAGTTGAAGTTTTTGGGAAATTTACCATTTAGGCCTATGACAGTTCAAGCTCCTTTCCAACAATGGGGGATCAATTTTATTGGAGAGATACTAAAAAATTCTAGTGGAGGCCACTCATAGATCCTTGTTGCCACTGGTTATTTTAAAAAAATGGGTAGAAGCAATACCCACAAAGAAGGAAACAATCAAGGTGGTGGCATATTTCCTATTGAATAGCATTCTCATCAGATTTGGAGAACCTGAGAAAATTATCTAAGATAATGCTATGTGTTTCAGGTCTGATGAAATCAAGGATTTTTGTGACAAAAATGGTATACAAGTTTCTTATTCTTCACCTTATCATCCTCAAGTAAATGGAAAAGATGAGTCTAGAAATAAAAGCTTGATGAAAATCATCAAGAGAGTGATGGAGAAGAATAAAAAATCTTGGGACTGCGAACTAAAATTGGCACTCTGGGCAGATAGAATGACTATGAAAAAGGCTACTGGTTATTTACCATTTGGCTTAGTATATGGTCTAGATGCTAGGTTACCACAAAATAACCTACCAAATATGTATAAGTTCATAGAAGAATATGATTAAGAGATATATGATGGAATGCAACAAAAAACAAATAATCTAGTGCAATTGGATGAAACCAAGAGAGAAGAGTAGGGTAAAAATATAAAGATGCAGTTGCAAGTTAAGCATCTACATAAAAAGAGATCTTCTCCCCAAAAAATTGAGGTGAATAGTATGGTGTTATCTTGGAATGCAAGAGCTCAAGGCAAGGGTAAAAATGGAAAGTTTTGAGGATTATGGATGGGCCCTTATCTAATAGCTAGTGCACATAGGGAGGATTCCAATTTTCTCCAGAGCTTGACATGTAAATTTTTTGAATTTCCAGTACATGGATAGTTCTTAAAACCATACTTCTACTAAGTGTGTTGTTATTCCATGTACAATATATATTTTGTACATTTTGTGTATAGGTGTGTTTTTTTGTTGTGTCTAGTTTGGTCTTACTACCTAGTTCAACTAGTTACCTAGTTTTATGGTCCCTTGTGTTTTGATTAGTCTAATTCAATAAGAGATTCAAGGATCTCGCCATGCCTACAAGAGGCATACACCCCCAGTCAAAGACATTGATGGAACCCCTATAATTTTTTTTCCATTTCCAAAATATTGATGAGTTTAAGGAACTATGGGTTTCGTCTCCTACTACTATATAAGGGGTTTTAGGTTTACCTAAGTCTCATTTGAAAAAACCTTGGAGTCTATATATTTTCTTGAGTTTTATTTTTTGATTAACTCCTTGTGTCAGTCATAAATCTTTTAAGTCATGAATCTTGGCATCGAAACTCGTTAAATGACCAACCCTCAGGTCTTGTTTTATTTGTTGATCCTATTGGATCATTATTTTTCAAGTTTTCCTAAGATGGGCTAAATATTTCCCACTAAAAAAATCTTATGTCTTTTATGTCATAGGAGTGGCTTCATCGACCTAGTTGGGTCCCTTTAGGCTTTAAAATTTTTGATGTGTGGAGATATAATAACCCTTGAATGCCATTCAACTAATGCAAAAAATTTGAATCATTTCCTGCATGCTCATTCCATTTTGTCTCATTCTTTTAGTCATTGAAGCTCATGGGAAATGGCCATATGTCCCTGATGATTAGTGGGCCAGACATCATTGATAAAGTTTGCAACTAGTCATTAAAGAGGATTAATGGTGGGAGATAAATGAGGTGGTTGCATCTAGATCATTCCCCATGTGCTCATTTTATTTTCTTGGTTATTAAAATAATCACATGGACTAGTGGGCGATTTCCACCTATCTTCACTGATGATGGGCCTAGGGGTTGGTATTGCTAAATTTCAACTAAATCAACTATCAATAGCGGGTGATGTGGATTAATCTTGAATACTCCTCATCATCCTGTATGGGCCCCATCCTTCCTACCAGGTTTCCCAATGGGGAAGCGAGCGCCTACAACATGGAGTAATCCTCAAGATGCAGAGACATAAATATGTGGGAATGTATTTAATTGAAATATCAACACAACACATGGGAGGTAAAATGTGTGTCACTAATATGCATATATTGCATGTTCTTAAAATATCTTTTAATCTAAGTTGTAGATGTTGTATGAAGGATAAAGATGTTGCTAGCTAAGGAGTGTGTATGACGAGGCCATGAGATTTAATCTCAACCTCTTCCCATCTTCCCATTTATGAAAGTTGCACATGAGTTATGGCTCATAGGTGTAATGGAAAAAGGACACATGGATCATTCCTATAAAGACAAAGAGTTGATGGAGCCATGTACTACAAACAAGTGTTTCCATGTGGCCTCCTGTCATTTGGTAAATGTTGTAGTTGTGCATAGTCGAATCTTTCGTAACAAACTGATCAAATTCAGAGAGTCAATCAATTAACTTTACAAAAAGGATAAACTACTAGAATTCAAAACTTAGTTGAAGGAAATCAAGATGTTTTGGTTTGCATGAGTGAGCCTTAATAACTGAAAGGAAATTGAGCTACCGAAGTAAGGAATTGCATGATTATTAATGTTTATCTTAAAGGCATAATTCAACATTAAAAGTATAATCAATACACTCAATGAGCTCATGTTGTAGTTTTTGAAAATTTTCCAATTTCGGAGCTAGGGTTGTCAACTTGTGAGAAAAATAGTAAGTCAATTATTTCTTTTCTTCTAGCATTATTGATAAGTTGTGATTTCTCAAGCTTAAGTCTATTAGGTTTTTTATTGGTTCAGATTTTTAAGGTTTGATGTTTATAAAAAAGGGACTTTGTTAATTTTTCATTTGCATAACTCATTCCAAACCCTCACAAAAGACATAGGCCTTATTTAGTTAAATTGAAAAATCCTGCCTTATTGTACTTCCTGCATTATCGCTCCTAAAGTAAAAGTATCTTCATCTAAAGGGGTGGCTTCCACTCCCAAAATACCTTTGAATAAAGGCCTTATGGATCAATTACCACCCTCCACTAGTAAAAAACTTAAATGCCAATTGATTCCAAGAGGTCCTCAAATAGAAGAGGGTTCATTTGATAGAAGAGGTTCTATCAAGGATGCTAGATTACCTTATACTGGATGGAAAATATTTTATGGTTGGTTCAGGAATAGAAATATGGGTATCCCAGTAGGAAACCCTTGGAACTATGATCTAGGAAAGTTAATTGTGCCAAATATCTATATGGATGTCGAATTTCTTAAGGAAATATCTGCTAATTATGACCCAATCACAAGGACTATTAGAACATATGATGGGAAAGAAATGGTTAAGATCACTAAGGAGGAATTTGGTCTTGTTTTCAAGCTTACTAAATGGAGTGATGAAATTCATAAGATAAATGAAGATTCTTTTATGAACAATATGTGGATTATCACATAAGTACTAGAACATGTGAATAAAAGAGTGAATAAAAAATTTACTAGTACTCACTGCACTTATTCATCCATGATTGATGCCATCAAAATGTTTGATATTGACAAAGAAAGATCTATTCCACTCATGGAAGTTTGGATCCCTAAGAAGCAAGAATTGATATTGATAGGAATTTGGGTTAAGCAGGATCCCATCCACCCAAAAGGTTTAAGCCTACTATGATTTTTGTAAATAAGATTGGGGGATACATAGGAAATATTGAAACATTAGAGAATAGGATAAAGGAATTGGTAAAATCCTTCCATGAATGTCATCATGGCCTTCTTCCATCCATTTTAAGGAATTTTTGTAGCATTAAGACTCTACAAAAGTGTAAAAATGAAGTAATTAAAGTTATTTCAGATCAAGCTATGAAAATTTGTTAGAAATTTGATATGGATATATTAACAATAGATATGGATATGTTAGTTCATGATGAGACTTTCCTACTAGAACTTGATAAATAATCTAACTAGATTGTCACCAACTATGCACCTTATAGACATAGGCATGATGAAGTAATGAATTTTGACTGGCCTACTGAATAAGAATTCCTAGCATGGAAAGGTAGGTACTTGGAAGGAGTGGGAGGTCTAGCATTAAGTGTGGTGGGCTAGTGATTTGAAATTTTGAAGTCTATAAGTATGCTGAATAACAGATAAATAATAATTCACTACATAGCATGGATTTAGTGCATATTAGGTTTTTGTTAAATTATGGAGAACTATAGTGCATCTTATTCAAATTTGAATTGATGACAAGGATGTAGATGTGGTTTATCCTTTTGTATTTTCCTTTTTTCTTTTATTCATTCTTTTTCTTCCTTTCACTTTTTGTGTGGTCACAATTTTTGAGGTTACTATTCAGTTGTATGCATTTTGAAAATTGGACCTGATATCAAACAATGAATGAAGACTACTTTCATTTTCTCACATATCTCCCACCTCTTGGGAATGCGTTGTAACTAAATGAGAGAATATTTGATGTAGCACTCCAATAGGGTTTTGACATGTGTATTTTCTAGCCTGAGGCTTGTTTTTCTCCTTCATTTTATATAAGAAGGAATTGAGGGAAAGAAATTAGGGGTTCATTGTTTATGCAATTAAAACTATGGATTGTAAGGAGAATACTAAGCATGTTTTAGATTTTTTGGTCTTAATTTTTAGAGCTCATTGTTATATATGTAATTTGGATAATAGTATAGCAAAATATATACTTATAAATGCCAATTTCATGCCTATTGTCTCTCCTTGTGCTCATTTTATGAGTTATAAATGAAAGTAATCCAGGATGATTTTTATTTGTCTCTGTTATTCACCAATGGATGTTTGATTTTATTCTTGCTTATTGATTCAATTAATTAATGAAAATTCTTGGATAAGATTACTAACTCATAAAACTAGGTTCTAGGATACCGATAAGTAGTATTGGTCATGAATGTAATGGGAAAATGTCATAATGCAATATCTCTTGAGACTGTATGTTGCTATTGTTGAATTTTTATCTAGTTATATAGGTTTATTTTCACTCTCTTATTAGGATAAAGATACTTGTTCATGCAAAGTACTCATGGTTCAGTTTTTGTGTTGATTCATCAACTAATCACTTTTAATTTACAAACATTTATATGGATACCAATGTAGTTTTTTTGTGTTGATATCCCACCTTCTCATGCTCTAAGTATAAAGCATTGATGAATAAGCTACCAAATTATTTAATATATTAGGACCTTAATAAATTTTATCAGAAGTATCTTTTATTGACAATGTATTTGATTTAAATAGTGTGAAGTTCATGAGCGTACATTGTGGGATAACCCTCCTAGGTTTTATAGAGCCCAAAGTGTAGGAGTAGAATTTTTGCAATTTCCACTGGTTTGTTGGCCAATCCCTTTGGAGTACTGATTATTGGAAATGGTAAATTCCATAGGTATTTTTGGAGATCAGTTTGGTTCTTAAAAAATAACCAACATATCCTATGACAAACAAACATAGGCACAAAGGAACACACATGCAGATGATATATGAATCGATAACTAGATTAGAAACATACACCATCAAGGATAGAAAAAGAAAAAGGAAAATTCCAAAAATCAAGCTTTGACTGGCCATCCAACATGGTGGATTGGGTCTAGGTTGTTTGCAAAAATAGGGAGTTTACAAGTGGAACACGTTGTCCACAATGTAAACAAAATGCATGCTGAGAAGGGCTAGTGGGAGCTAGTTGTCCACTAGGTGAGCCCCAATGGACCATATCAAAGCTATACCTTCATTAATGTAATAAGGTACAAAGAGAAAATGCAACAAGAAAGAGGGATGTTTGAATGGATTTTTCTGAGTTCATGTGAGGTCTTACTCTTAGGGAACATTGTTCCTAATGTCTCTAGGAGAGGACCAATCAAATTATAAAAGTTCCACCACTTAAGGGATGCATTTCATCACATCACTACTAAGGGGAATATAATATGCTAAGATATATCAAAATATTGAAGGAAATTAGTCCCCGTGTCACCACAAAGAGAAAAACACATCACGTGAAATAAGAAAATTGCATCAGAGAACATGAAAGGAAAAAAATGAAAGTGAAATCATGCCAAAATAATGCCAATGTATGCCCCCACTTTAAATAAATTTCTAACACCATATTTTGAGATATTAATTTAAAGTAGCCAAAATATGAAAAAGGAAAAGAGGGTTGACCCCTAGAAACACATAAGAGATCTATGGATCCAAGGTTTAGTATCTATCTTTACTATAGTAATAATAGAGAGCTCAAAATTATCATCATTCCCCAAATACACATAGAACTAGAAGAATGGCACAAAGAGAGTGAAAAAAATGAAGAAAACTTTTGGGTTAACATGGAAGAGACATAGGGTGTCTTGATGCCTTGCATCATCCCAAAAAGGAAAAAAATAGACAAAAATGAAAAGAAAAGATAAGGAAAAATATTTTGGGTCAACATGGAAGGGACATATGGTGTCTCGACACCTTGTGTCATCCGCAAAAGGAAAACAAAAGGAAAAAAATGAAAATCATAGACAAGAAAATCTTTTGGGTCAAAATGGAAGAGACATAGGGTGTCTCAACGCCTTGCATCATCCTCAAAATGAAAACACAAGAAAAAAATTAAAAGAAAAGATAAGGAAAAATATTTTGGGTCAACATGGAAGAGACATAGGATGTCTCGACACCTTTCATCATCACCAAAAGAAAAAAAATAATAAAAAAATGAAAATGAAAAGAAAAGATAAAAGATCAATGAAAAGGAAAAAGTGCATGACATATAGAAGAATGGAAGTAAAAATAGAGGAATGCACAATGAGAACATCAAACAAAACATCACAGGGGATCATAATACACACATTCAATCACACAAAAAAAGCCAAAAGAAAAAAGATATTAGCAAAGCACATACAGATCAACCATCCAATAGGTCATTTGCATCCCAATCTTGTTCAGTATAGGTGGAATGAAAATCACTAGCTAGAGGTGTCACATCAAGTGTTTTACTAGGAGAATCACCAAGTTCAACATGTGGTGCATCACTCAATTCAAAAGGATCATCACGATAATGATCTTCTAAGCTCATAGAAGAATAAAATATCAATTTTAACTCATTATGCACTTGTTCATCAATTTTAGCTATTTCTTCATTATCATCCAAGTTAACCACAATAGGAGGATGAATGATAATATCCATAGAAGTTTCTAATCCTTTTTGTGTTTGTGACATAGAATTTACAAGCTCTAGTAAGAGAGGAGGCTCATCATCTATTGCTTTTGTCAAGTTCGGATTTTGATTTTAATTTTTTTTCTCATCACTCATCTTTCGAGCAATAATACAATACCTACGCCTATGCTCTCTAGCATTGTAGATCCTTTTAGTATGGTTTTAAAATTGTGTTTTTGTAGGACAAGTTTTATCAACCATAGGTTACTTTTCTTCTTATGAGGTAAGAATAGAAGAAACCATGGAAGGTTTTTCAACCACTTTCTCTTTGCCTTTATAAATTTTCTTACGTTGTGGAGGCAGATTAATACTTTTCTTAGGAGGAGGATTAAGACTTGTTTGGTTTTCTCTAGGTCTCTTATAGGAAATAGGTAAGGGTTTATTCATGGATGAGTCTTGGTTTGTTGGAAGCGCTTTAGGCTAAACATTGTTTTGTTTAGGTGGCAGAGGTTCAAGCATGGGTGGAGGTTCGATCATGGGAGGAGGAAAGCTTTCAAGGAATAGTTTGGCTATGCATTTTTCTTTGAAATTTTGGTAGGATATGAAAAGGAATTATTCATGTGGTCTTATAGGTTCCATGGGCTTAGGCCAAAAATAATCTAAGGAGAAATTTCAATGGGGAGACGGGGGTCTAAAGCCTCTATGGTTTACGATGAATATTTCATTGCCAACTAGAAACTTTAAACACTTATGTACAATGAATGGGACCACATTCATGGAGTGAAGCCATTTTTACCCTAACTTCACATGAAATTGGTTTGAATTATAGATGATATAGAATGATACATTTGGTTTCTTTGGTCTTACTTGTAATGGGAGTGTGATCAAGCCCATCGTAGCATGAGAAAAACCATCATGTGTTTTAATCCATTCTTTTGGTTTATCATATATATCTTGAGTTATTTCATGCAAATATAAGAGTTCTTTTGTGATCACATTCTCTCCATTGACGGGATCAATTAAAATCCCAATATTTGGCTTGTTATTGGTTTTGTTGGCTATGTAAAGAGGACCAGTAGGTGAATGTGTAATTGTTTCTTCTTAAGAGAAAGTAATGTCAATGGTTTGTTTTTTATGAGGATCAATGTCAATTTATCCTATCATTATTTCAATAGGACCTTTTTCATTAGTATCCATAGGACTTTGTTCATGATTTCTCATATTTTCATCATCCTTGTCAATATTCATCACATTGGGCTTAGTTTCACTAGCTTTAACAGATGAAAAATTATTGTTAGGCATGGGATTGGTAAATATTTGCAAGTTTTGGTTGAGAGGAGCCACAAAATTATTACCTTTTTCATTCACACCTGCATTTAGGATATGATTGGAATCAATGAGGTCTTGCACAAGATATTTAAGATGCTTGAAATGTTATGTATCATGTCCTTTTTATTGGTGATAATCACAATAGGCATTGTGTCTAAAGCTCAGAGGTAATGGATTGCTAGGGTCAAGGGGTCAGATGGGAGGTAAGATAAGCATGTTCTTATTGATTTGGGTCATGATGATGTGGAGTGTGTCGAGTAAGGGAGTAAATTTCCTTTGTAGATCCACAAAGATATAAGGATTACTCTTCTTTATCGTAACTACTTCGGAATCAATTGGTTGGGTAGGTTGAGAGGTGGAATGTAGATGAAGGAAAATTTTAGTTTGTCTTCTAAAAGTTTGATAAGTGTTTTATCTTGATGCTTAAGAATTTTTAGGATGGGTAGGGGTAGCTTTTGGTTCAATATCACTTATGGAATTTTGATAGTCTCGAAGGGTAGTGTGTAAATACATGAAGGAAGGGAATTTCATCATGCTGATCTTGTCTTGTATTTTTATTTGTAAATTTTTTATGAACATATTTTGAAGGTGGAAATCAGGAATCTTCACACTAATTTGGGAATAAATGTGATTGGTAATGTGAAATAAATTTAATGAATTTTTCACCCTTTTTTTGTTTGCATCTCATCAAATCAGCCAATGCCATTTCAAGAACCATGTGCACTTGGAAATGGTTAATAAAAGCCTCAAGAAGTTCATTGAATGAACGAATTGAGCTATTTAGTAATGTGGAAAACCAGTCCAATGAAATGTATTTCAATGATTAGGGAAAAGGTTTAGCCAAAAAAAATTCCTCAAGGATAAAGTCACTACACAAAGTAGTGAAGGCATTAAAATGATTAGAAAGATCTCCCTTTCCTCCATATTTATCAAATCTAGGGATCTTTATACCTTTTGGAACCAAAGTTCTCAATATCTCTAAGGATACTGGGTTGATTTTTACATAGTATGAAGGTGGATAGTTTTGATTTTGATTTACAGTAGAGACTTAATGTTGAAGGGATGAAAAGCTTTGTAAGAGGTGGTTAATGATAGGATCATTTACTGTGGTTTGGGATGGAGGTGAATGTGGTGGTGGTGTGTATGTGTTGGAAGGAAAAATGAATGGATTGATTGTGAGAGGAGGTATGAGATTAGATGAAACATAGGTATAAAGAGCATTAGTGGAAATGTGTGAGGTAGGAAGGATATTTCTAGTTGGTTACATAGTTGTTGTCAATTGAGGAGTTTTATAGGTTGGAATATATGCTATGATTGAAGAGGCAAGAGTTTAATTTCCTCCTTGCACATTGTTTAAATTTTGAGCACCATTCATGGTGGGAGGAGGGTATTTTCCAAATATGTGAGCTAGATTACACACAAATTCTATTTCTTCATCACTTTCCATCATGTAGTGAAGACTATCTATAGCATGTATAATAGTGTTGGAAATTTTTTCAATACTCATGCTATCTTGTAAATGAGCTAAGTCTTCAAGAATTTTCATTATGTTTTCTTGAGGGATATGATCAACCATTTTTTGAACACTTTGCATAATGCTCGTAGGTAAGGTAGGCATGAAAAAAGATGTGTCAAAGGTATGCTCCATAGCTAGTGAACTAATGCCAATAAAAAAAGTAAGAGATCTTGATAAGCCAAGATCCACAATGAGTTTCTTATCATAGGATTCCATGAGTCTCGTACTTCATCTGCCCATATTATTAGTAGTAGGTCACCAAGTACTATAACTCATACAAGGAATAAACCATGGAAAGTGAAATGAACATAATATCATATGCTTGAAATTACACTTAAAATGAAAGAAATTGGAAAAATAAAAATTCTTAAAACTGAAACAAAAAATTCAAGGTAACCCACAGAAACAGAAAAAATTAATTTCAAACCCTGAAAACTAGAGAGTCAAAGTCAACAAGGAATAAGACACCAATAAGGGCGTCTCGCTCCTCTTGGTGAGATTATAAAGTTCTAGGGAGTGAAATAGATAGAAAACAACATAGAGATGATTCTATAGAAAAAATCCTAAGAGGGAATAAGACACAAGGAAGGGCATTTTAGTCCTAGAAGAGATTTCTCTCAAGAAAAAAATAAATTCTAGTTTGTCTACAGTGTTTACAAATTGCCTATTCAGGGTAACGATGTTTAGAAACATAAAAATGTGTGAATGAGTGGAAAAAAGAGTAACTAGGAACAAGCAATTGAATGTAATATTCAATGATTTTTTTTTTCCAATTTTGAATACATTAAGAATGTATCTAAATGCAATTAAGAGGATGATCAATACACTTTTTAGTTTTCAATGAAATGAAATGACATAAGAAAGTAAAAATGCATCCTATATGCACTTTCACTAATGCAAATATAGGAAACCCTAAATGTAATTTCACTAATGCAAAATGAAAGAAACCCTAGATGCGCTTTCACTAATACAAGGTATAATGAAAGAATGAATTCAACCTAGATCTATGATTTTAATGGACTCCAAAATACGAAGTAAATTCTCAACAAGGTCGAGTTCGCCAAAATGATTAATTGTGGAAAAGGGGAATATAAAATGTCTTTCTTTCTCCAACTAATCACTCAAAGATGTCCTAGGAGTCCTAAATGGATTGACTAGAAACCTCACAAGGTGAGTCAATTCAAAATGAGGAGGACCTAGGAGGGGTTGTTTTAGCTTTAAGGGGTTCACCTCCAAGAAAATGCTTGCAAAATACAAATGAGCATTCAACCTACAAAACCTAGTTATGCAAGCTAAATGAGAGATGCAAATAATGAAATTATGCAAAAGGGCGATAAAATATGTGTACCTAGAAAGTATGGATATGTTGTGAGGATTATATAAATGTAAAGAAGCTTCTAAAATGTGCTATGGAGGACTAAGACACCCTAGGTGGCATATTAGTCTTGTAGCTATTTTTGGGGAAAATACATAATCTTTCGATGTCAGAACCGGATTTGAAAGAATCTCTGAATAATATTCCTATGAGGACTAAGATTCCTAAAGTGGTGTATTATTATTGTTCTTAATTTCTAAAAAATATTTATGTGATCCTGAGCTCCAAAGTCTACACTTGCTTCCTTTTCGAACTCAGGTTTTGAAATTTTCAAATTCGGCCTCTAAGTGAGTTTGCATGAGGATGATAGCTTTGTAATGCAAATTTAAAAATTTGAAAAAATTTCACTCCAAATTATCTTCAAGACTTCAACCTAAACCTACAATCACAAATATGCAAGATGGGAAAAAAAATTTGTTTGTTAGTTAATGGGGGTTTTCCTTCGTCAAACCGCTTGGTTATAATTAAACCTTGAAATGAAATAAAGTAATGGAGGGAAATGGTGAATGAACAACATGAAATACTACAACTTAACAAACCATTCTAAAGTCTAAAAACTTGTGTGAAATGGCTACAATGGATATGGATCTTCAACCAAAGGTATGGACTTGAATTACTTGCTTGAATCAAAACCCTACATCACAAATGTTAGTAAAACAACAGACCTGATGCAAGAAGCTCTTTTATATGATGCTTGATTAATTACTCTTGAATGCATAAAATTTCCTTAGGAATGTATACTTGAATGTGTGTTATCTTTGTATGAGAAAATGAGAGAGGGAACCTTGTATTTATACTTATCTATACTTAATATCCTAAAATTACACCATAACAATACAACATATGAAATCATTAATTAGAGGAGGCCGAATTCCACAAAGATTTGAAATTGAATCCCAAAAATAAGCCAAGGAGGACTAAGATACCCTAGGTGGCATCTTAGTACCAAGTCTCAAATATCAAGGCACAAACACCAAAAAGGGGCCCGATTAAGATGCCTCAAAATCAGGGTCCCGAGACCTTTGGGGAACAAAGACGCCCTAGGTGAAATGTTAGTCCCAACCCAAAAATCAAGGACACATAGATGAGATTATTAGATTATCATTTATGCATTCAAGAATGTTAGGATTAGCCAGAAGAAGATGTAATTCATAGGGCTTGTGGATGAAAAATAGGACCAATTAAGCCATAAATGAGGATAAATAAAGTAAGGTGGGCCCAAACAAGTGTGAAAATGCAAGGGTATGCATTTTCATACACTAGACTAGTTTTCCAAGGTGATTCCAAAGGCCACTTGTCCTATTTTTACTACTGTGCAAGGTTCTTGAAAGTGGATTATGATGGTTTCCAACTTCAAAATTTTCATACTAGATGAATATAGGGGCAGCCTCAGGTCAATTGAGGATAAAAAATTGTTTCGAAAAAATAAAATTGGGTGGGCCCAAAAAGGGACCTAACATGTGTTATACAATTTGAGGAATCTTTTGTCCATTCAAGTTAGGAGGTTTGATATGCTGAAAACCTATCAATTTTCTAATATACATTTGAGAGAATACTGAATTCAACAAATGTATTTTTATTATTCATATTTGTTTTCAAATACAATGATTATTTTAAAATTTGGCTCAACTGTATTTTCCCCTTGGCATAGGGGTTGTTGATTGTAAAATTATGTTTCAAAGTAAAATCTGGACTGGCACTTTGACATGATTTATTGTCTTCTCTAATCATATCATTGGTGATTCCTATCATGTCTAAAGGTCTTGTGACTATACATTTGAAAGCTCCACATTAATTTTGACTTGAAAATCCGCCTGATGATCACTGCATGTTTCTTTTCATCCAACACAAAAAGGGTGTGATATGTGACAATTTAATTAAGGATATGGAAGTGTTCCCTCGATTAAATGAGGGTGGTGTTTACTTGAGTTTCTAGGGGGATAAAGTTTTGACACTTTTAATCTTGTTGAGTTGTCTAAATAGCTCCATGATACTGAAAACAAAAAAAATTTAGTGGGCTAATGTTGCAAAATGTTTCCTCAAAATATGGCTACATGTCTCAAAATGGATCGGTGATGCACTTAAGTGGATAAAAACATATCAAATGCTTTGTGTATATTTGGAAACATGGAATGAAAAAAAAATAGCAATTGGCTCAAAGAAAAATAAGAACTGAAAGCAGGATGAGGTGAATGCGATCTAAAGTATTCTTATGTTGATATTTCACATGGAGATTAGGGTTAATTTGTAGTTTCTCACCATGAAAGGAGCCATCCAAAGTGAAAAAAACACCTTGAGAAGGCTTGGAGTGTTGGCATGGACCAGGAAAGGTTTATGCTATGGGGAAGCCATTATGAGTGTTGAAAGAGGTCAAAGTGATATTGCAAAGGAATGTTGTACATGGGTCTTGGAAAATGCTATGGGAAATAATTTTATTTGATGCCTTCTATGTGGAAAATATTGATCATGTTTATTCTATATAAGAAACACTCAAGGGTATGTGCAAGATCATCATGAAATAAAAAGGCCCTTAAGTGGTGATGAAAATTCAGAAAATTAGAGTTAGGAAACTTGACGTAAAAATTTGAATTAAGTTACCTCTATTATTTCTAAAATATGTAAGAATAGAATTTGTAGAAAATTGAATTTAGTTTCTAAACTAGTAGGTTTATTTAAAAATATAAAATTATTTGGTGAAAATTTGAAATTTCAATGCAACAGTACTTAAATTTCAGGGAAAAATAAGAAGTAGGTGTCTGTCTAACCACCCTAACTACAATAAAATGATAATATTTTAGATATAAGTAGAGGACTCATGTCCCAATGTGATGCATATTTTTTTTGTAATTTTTTTGCAACTAAATAATTAATAATGAATTTCTTATTACAACTTTTAAATAATATAAAAACTTGTATGTCTGACCACCTTAACTTTGTCAAAAATTCATCAAATTCTTTTTTTTTTAATCCTATAGTACGAAAAACATAGAATGTGATGCATGTTTCAGATTCAAAAAATGTGATACTATTTGAAATTTATCGATGTTTTTCAATCAACCTATCAATCGAGACTTTAGTCATAATTCAAATTGAAAATGAATAATAATTATTTATTAAATTCAAAGTAAAGCATAATTTATATTGGTGGAAAACTAAGAATGTCCATTAAAAACCCTTTTCATTTCATCAATTTTGGGTTAAAAAATTCATCAGCCACATGGGCCATCATATCACTTACATGTCACCAATTTTGGCCCATCATGATCCTACACATACCCTCAAATAAATTATGATGCTAAATGATGAAAAGTTTCCAAGAGAACATTCTAATAGTGGTACATTTAGTGCCCTCAAAAAAACCTCTTTTGCTTTGATGTTGCATTGCAATGCAAAAGTTTCCTTTTTCAATACTTTGTAAGAAATGAATGTATGTTGAAGATGTTCCTCGAGCAACATCAGTGTTGTAGAGTGCATTCTTAGGGTTCCACCATGGGTCAACTATGGTAAGCCCGTGAGCTCACAACTTTGAAGGAAGATGGAATTGTATGTTAATCACTACAAATATTTTCTTGTTGGTGTTGTCATGGTCAAAGGGAAGAAGCAGAGCATGAAGAACAAATGAACTAAGGAAAACCCAGAATCAACAACAAGCATGGAAGATGAGGTGTGGAAGAATCTCCTCCATCCCTCGCCAGGCCCGCAAGATTTGAAGGTGACATCATGGGAAGGTTGCGGGGTGTGGAGGGAAGACCATGGTTGGCCCATGATGTTTTAAAGATAAATATTTGAGGGTAGTTTTCAATGCATAATAGTGAGATAAATATATAAGGAAAATTAAAACATAAATGTTGCTCAATAATTTTTTTTTACTTTTTAATAAGTAATTGTGAAAAATGTAAAATATAAAGTTAAAAGCATGAGGGAAAATTTTGTAGTGCTCAGTGAAAGGATTAAAGTCTTCACCATTAATGAGCAATGATAATTAATATAAAATGCAAAGGTGAAAGGGAATGAGTAACATTTTTATTTTTCTTGATAAAATGAGTTAAATATTCACTATATAAAACAAGGGTCTTATTGGCTAAGAGAAAAGGTTTTTTCATGGTAAAATATAGATTTTATGTTGCAAGAGGAGGGACGAGAAATAATTTTGTAGCTACAAATCAAAGGGAGAAACACTGCTAGACGTCAACTGTAGATGGATTTTAGGGCTTCTTCTTATTCTTTATATTATCTCTTCTTTCTCATTTATGAGGATTCCAATTTCTAAAGTTCTACAAGGTAGACAAAAGCTCTATATAAATTGTAAAGTGTTTAGTTGGGGTGAATTTTATAGAACTATTAGTCATTAACCTAAGATATTTTTGTGTTTGGAATGGTGCTTCATGAATACATTTTATCTTATGACAGTCTCCATGACTAATACATAATACTTTTTAAATTCAATAATTGAGGGTTATCTGGGTTTTTGATGCACTTTTTCTGCATTTGAGTTGCATTTGTTATTTCCTTCTCTTCAAGGAGAAGTGAAATTCCTTTAATCAATTTAATGCAAGTATTATGTTTTTAGGTGGATTTCTAAGAATGGTCATTTGAAAAGATTTAGTGGTCTTGTTATAATAAGGCGATAACATTTTTAACATCTTCAAAACATGTTTCACATGATAACATAAAATTCGTGTTATATGAATCTATGTCCCTCTTCTTGGCACTGGTCAGTCTTGCCCATCCTCTATTTTCAGTTTGGTCCCAAATCATAAAATCTAAAAAACAATTTTACTTTGATGTTCTTTTTCTTTCATGATTAAGTTATTTTAGTTCCCTATATCTTCATGGTATTCAAAAGAGTATAGAGGCTTAATTTGAGAGAATTTCATTTGTTAACCCTCTATGTGTTTGAGATGAAGATATCTAAGTTATGTGTTCTCAAAAATGTTCAATACAAACGGGATTATGCTTTAAATTGGTGGAATGTAAAATACCCATTACTCATATGTCTAAGAATTATCCACTTACATAAGTCTGGAGTGTGTTGTTTGGCATAAGTTTATCATACATTGGACCTAAAATTGGAAACACCCTCTTGAGTCTTGTGGAGCTCAAAGTGAAAAAGGATTTTATAGCCTTGTCTATTGGATTTTATTGTCTTCAATTCATTGATAGTGCAGATTCCTTGTCCTAAACATTTAATCCCCTAGTTTAGGCATTATCTCTCTCCTTAGGGTTGAAGGTTGCAAGAGAAAAAACTAACACCTAGGAGGATATTTTAGAGAACCCTTGATAGCACCCATTAACCATAGGGAAAATGAGTCCTCAGTGAGCTTCAAATGGTGACTTTTGGTGAAAGATATGTATCCTTTTCCCCTTTTCAGATGTGCCTTTTGATTACTATTTGTGTCATATTTCATTATTTTTATTCATTTGCATTTCATAATTTTCATTTTGGAGGTTTTTTATGGTTTTGATCTTTCACTCCAAAGTGTTATTTTCCTTATACCCCCATCTTTGCATAGATAGGAATTTTTTTGATTCATACCTTAGTTTGGCTCTCTTTTTTGGTTGACATTCACTTCAATGTTTGGATCTAATTTCCTTAAATGAAATTAGGGTAATGTGTATTTTTGGTGAATTTTCCTTCATAAAAATTTTCACCCAACCCTTTTTTCTTTCGTTTCATTTCATTGAACCTGATTTTGATCATTACATTATCTCATTTTGGAGTCCTCTTTCACCATAGATTTAGATATTGCATTCATTTTCATCTCCTTCCATTGAATTAAGTCTCATTTAGGGTGTCTAGTTTACATTTAACTTTACATTTCAGTGCCTTCAGATTTCATCTTTGCATTCTTTAAATCTGAAAACAAAAACAAAAAATCTATCATCTTACATATCATTTACATAGCATTACATTATATTAATTTTCATTTAAAAATTGAAACAAAATTGTATATGAAATTAGGTGTTCTATATTTTTATTTTTTCACGTTTTCCATTTGCATTCAATCCTCATTTCACAAAAAAATGAAACTGAAACTTGTTGTATAAGATTGAAATCTGGAAACCATTGATATTAACTCAAAAATTTGTAAAAGATTGTTTCTAAAACCCCACCTAGGAACTATTTTCTCTAGGGTGAATGTGTCCTTGATTGGGGTCATATTCTAGTTTTATGGGAATTAAAACATTCATTTTTGTATTCTTGTTTGCTATTTTCATATTTTTTTTCTATTTGAAAAATTTTTGTTTCTTCAATTTGGTCATATTTAGCTTAATTTGATAAATATAATTCATTGTATGATTTCAAAATTATATTTACAATTTACTTTTTTAGGTTTTTGTATAGTGTAATTAGGAAATTTCCTTGTTTTAAATTTGAAAATCTAAAAATGGACAAGTGTTTTAGGAATGTGTGGAATTCCTTGTTCTACTTGGCTGATGTTTCAATTTGTGTTTCTAGAAATGATCCTAATGCAATTGACTCTAACCATGCTCAACCAAATCCTAATGAGTGTCCTCACAAAGTTGAAATTATTGGAGAAGATGATGCTAGCATGGATGATTTCATAAATGATTGCCTTAAAAATCTTGAGAATAATGCATCATTTTATCCTTCCATGAAACAACCAACATAACTTGATATGTTTGGTCTTTTAAATCCTTAAATTGAGCCACAAACTAATTGTATACTTCCAAAAATGACTGAACCTAGATTCTCTAATCAAGTGCATACCTATCCATCTTATGTTAACATATCGACCAACACTCCTATCAACCTAAAAGAGACTTATGGCCAAGGCTTTAAAATTTTAACTAAAAAAGGATGTGACATAACTAATGAGCAATAAATTCACAAAATTTTAGAGCAACTTCCCATTGAAGAAACCAAAGGATTGGGATATCAAGAACCTCCTCCCAACATATGTTTCCTCCTTCCTAAGGAACATAAAACGGCCTCATAAGGATGGTAAGGAAATTTTAGGCCCTCATCCTAGACATCTACCTCAACAAATTGGTGAATCAAGAATGAAACAAAAATGTTACAAGCTTAAAAAAATTCCATTCCTACATACTCAAACATAAATTAAATGAAATATGGAACACCTCCCTTAAAAATGCTGGATTAAATTTCCACCTCTTAGTAAAAGTGGTTTACCTACGAAAAATATGAATTATTGTGCATATCATAGAACTCTGGGGCATCTTACTGATGATTTTATGCATTAAAATTGATATCGAGTGATTTTTATTTTGATGATAATGATTCTTATAACAGAATAGTTGGATAGCAATTTTCAATCCTTTCCATGCAATATTTGTAGGATTATAGCACTCTCACTATTACATTTTTTACATTAATTTCAAATCATTCTATTTATCACAAGGAGCTCATTATCATTGGCCATCTTGGTTCATCCTTTTCCTAGAGTTATTGGGGGCAAGCAATTAGATAGCCTTGTCCTAGTTTTGGCACTTGATGTTGTCCCTTTGGGTAGGTGTGTACCTTTTGTATATACCAATCAAGATTGGGTTGTGGATGACTTGCTATAGGTTGACTCACATGTGCCTTACTATTCTTTTGCCTTATTTTATTTTTCATATTTCTTTATGTTATTGCATGTGTGTCATGCGATCCCCCGTACTATTTTATTTGATGTATCTACATTCTTCTCTATCTAGTAAATTTTTTATCTTTTCTTGGTTTTGTGTTTCCCTTTTTTGGATGACACAAGGCATTGAGAAATTTAGGTCTCTTCTATGTTGACTTGAAATCCTTTTTCTTTGTTTTCACTCTTTTTGTGCCATTCTTCTTGTTCTATGAGTATTTGGGGAATGTTGACATTTTCGAGCTCTATAACAATTATTGATCATCAAAGGTTGCACTTCTTCGAAAGTCTTATGGGAAATTCAGCGAGTGGGGGACAATATGCACCTCATTGAATAACTCCAAGATTTTTATAGAAAGATGACTCTTCTCTAAGTTTTGGGAAAAGAGTAGAAAGAAATACGAACAAAAAAACATTAAAAGTGGTGATGCACCAATGCTTTTACAACATTTCAAAACCACAAGTTTCCTTCTATGAGTGATATGATAGACATTAAACACCACATCCCTTCATTTTTGGGAAGAGAATGAAAAATGGAGGCTCAATACAAGCACAGATGTAGTCATTCAATCAACCCACAAGAAGTGCATATTAAGATCCAACCAAACATAGAAGTTCAAGAATCAATAGAAAATGCCCAAAAGAAACATAAAACCTTCCACTTAATATAGCATATCATGAAGAAATGATAATCTTAAAAGAAAATAGAGAAGTCCAATGAAATAGTCTAGTTTCTATAGATTATAACTTAATCATATAGATAAACAACATGGAAATATGATAATTAAAATATTCATATTAAGCAAGACATAATGTTATATTCTTGACAAAGATATAAACAAAGAAATATTGATAAAGACCATATCATGCACAGTTTCAAATATTTCCTCAAAATAACTTGTACTTCAAACATAGATGAACTTTAAAATAGAGATTAGATTCCAATCTGATAATATTTTGATCATATAAAAGACATAACATGCCAAAGTGAAGTTGTGTTCTCTAAACTTTTAAAGAAAATATTTCTACTAACTATGAAAACTAAGGAAACTTTTCCAACAAGAAAACTTTTTGGAACCCTTTCTTCATGTTTTTTTTCCCAATATATAGTTGCCAAGGAGAGAGAAACATTAGCCTCATTCAATATTAATGACTTCAAGACATCCACACCTGATAGCTTGTAAATACGATCCTAGATATTTTGTTGAGTCGCTACAATCATGCTCACCAACTTTCAACTTTCACATTAATATTAATTAGATATTTTATCAGGATGACCCCTTGTAATCGCCCGAATCCCAGAAAGACAGTTTAGAAAAGGTCTTGTCAATCAATCAAGTGGCCTTGGAAGCACCAACTTATACTCCTTTATTGGAACAAGGGAAAATTCACTTTGATGGTCTCCACTTGAAGACTCCCAAGATACAACTTTACTGGCATGAAGAGATGACGTGTCATACAAGCAAACAATTTTAGATTCATGAAAAGCGGATTTAAGAAATCATCCAAATAGTCAACATATGGCCTGATTCTTGGCTAAGAAGAGATACATTAATAAGCCATGCATATCCGCCATGTGGTGTGTTGCATGCTCATTGAAAATACAATATTTTCACATGAGGATCATCCTAAAGACAAAAATAAAGCAAAAAACCAAAAATAGACTAAGGCAAAATTTTGGTTCATAGTTCTAGTGACTCATAGGGGGCTTCACTTGTGAAGGAACAAACCTAGACCTCTAATTATTCTTGGAGTTTGAGGAAGGCACAATGCAACATCTCCCATTCAAAATCAGTTAGTCGGGAAAGGCTACAAAAAGATTTATGCACATAGTCCAATTCAAAGAATTCTTTGAAAGAAACAAATCCCCATCTTGCTCAAACAACTCCCATATAATAGAAAATATGAGAAAGTTTAAGAACTTCATTCTCAACGTCATTTGTCATTGGTGTTGAACTCAACCCTAAAAGGTCTACAAAATTATGAACATTGTTTTTGACCTCTTTTGTAATCTGCTCGACGTGTTAGGTCTCAAAAATGCTGGTGTGAAACCACAAGATGCTGCCAAGCTCTTGATACATTTTTGGCTAACAAAGAAGGAAAAATGGTGTATGTGAACCTTCTTATCTTCAGGCTTTGCTAGACCTAGGTGGGTGTACCTATGTAAATGGTGCAGAATTGAACTATGTGATTCCTACTTCTGCAATCTATCCCCAATGGCAAATAGTCAGGGATAGATGAAAGATTAATAACTACTACTGAAATTTGAGATGTAAATGTTTTAATAAGATTTTATGAAATTCTAAAATGGAATTGGTATGACTAGTGCCTACTTCTATTGGGTGAATGAAGTCAAGATGTAAATGATATGTGACCTACTAACTAGCTATAATTCTAATTTTTTGGCACTTATATGATTTTATACCTAGTATAAATGTGAAAGGATGTGACTAAAAAACTCTTCTTATTGATCCAATCAAGACCTATTAGGTTACTTTGATCTATCTAAGAGGATTTTAATCCTTCCTTGAAGGAACCAGTTAAAAAGGATCACATAGTGACATCAAATGTGTATTGACAAAATGAAATATATAGTTGATATATTCAATTTTTAACAACTTAATAGGATTTTTTGGAGATAGAATGTCAGCGTCCAATTAATATTTTCAAATTACTATACTCTATTTAAAAGGATTTTTAATTTGGACTTGAAGAAACCAACTAAGAAAATTACACAAGAACAATAAATGTGTCTGATGAATTTAGTATTATGCTTGGAACAAATTCAAATAATAAGGAACACCAACTTCGAGATATTCAAATAATTTTTTAACTTAACAAAAAATTGACACCAATATTTGAGTCACCAGGTTAAATCTTCTTGTCCATTATATTATTCCAAAATATTTTAAAATAAATAACATTTTGTTTCAGAAAATGATCACCCTATCCAACTACTGGAAATTTCCTAACCTACTACTACCAGTAACTCTCATATCTTGATCATTTTATTTCATCTAGTATATATACATCTTCAAGAGTTGTCACCTTTTGCATGTTTGTTCGATGCAATCTCTAAGAAATCTGTTTGTTTTAATTTCTCCTAGTTTTTTTGATCTGGGATGCTCTTTTAATCTTTACACTTCATCGGGCAGACCACTCAATTTCTTTACCAATACTATGTAACATCTCCATTTCCTCCTCTTTGGTGTTTACCTTCTTCAATTTACTGTTCTACCGCACATCACCTCTGGCTCACCTATGATACAACAATGTCTTCCTGGTGCTCTTCTTTAGTATATTGCTATACCGTGCATCATATTTTGTCTCCCCATGGTATAATGGTATGTATTTTGCATCCTTTCTTAATGTACCTCTCTACCGTGGGCTACGTTTTATCTACCCGTGCCACCGAGGTATCATCCTAGTGCTCCTCCTTAATATACTGCTTTATTGTGGGCTATGTTCTAACCCTCTGAGGTATAGTAGTAAAGTATGGAAATTAGTTGCTCTTCTTACTGCCCTACCATGAGCTACTTTGTGATGGAATGGGGTATTTTGGTAAGGCATGAGTGTTGTAAGGGATGGCCAATATGGTCATGCTAACACAATAAAGGGTGAAAATAGCTTTATGAATGGCGGTAGTGGGGTTTGTTATGAAAATGAGAGCAGGAATTTTAGATTTTAAATGCTAAAACACTTAGATTTTTGTAGAAAAATTATGGCTCCAACAGCGGCTCCAATTGGGGATGAGTGATTTGTCAATCACTACAAGAATCCAGGTCTTTGGGAGAGTAGACCAAGTGTTTTATTCTTTGAGCAACATACTCAAAACTCTTTTATGTGATGGGCTAATATGGTTTTGAAAAAACCACACCACAGCTGATGGCACAAGACCACCCAAAAAGAAAGGCCCCTATTTTCCCCTATCATACACCTTGTTCTGATTTGAGTTCATTAGGTTCCTCTTGAAAATGTTCATTCCATCTGACCTGCTACATGTACTACCATTGAAAACTTTCAAAAACTTATTGTGCTCAACTTGACTCATGTTCCTTTTATCCTTTTGCAATTCATAATAAAGAATTATCTAGAACATTACATCATTATGTGATACACTCTTTCCATATAAAGATTACTCACTTTTAATAAAACACCCTTCACACTGTCATGTATTGTAAGTTGACCTCTTGGCTGATCTAAAATATGAGAATAGTCATTATTCCCCTCATTATAAAGCTACATAGAAAATCTAGATCTATCATAAGGCCATTGATGCAACCTGGAAGAATAATTATTCTTCTTCATGCTACTCATTCCTTTATCCGGGTGTTTCTCACATGGGTTTGAGAAATCTTTCATATCAACATTTTTTGAGACAATCAGATCTAAAAAGTATTTCATTCATTCTTTCATTCCATAGAGTCATCACTATGTATATTTGAATCAATAAATATTGAACATTCTTCATCAATGATATGCAAGTCAATCTCTTCCTCAAATATCTCTAATTCTTATTTACATGTTTTATCTTGATCAACGGAAAACATAGAATCTTGATCAGCTGCAAGAGTTCCATAATTATAGTCATACAAAGTACTTTCCATGTCAAAGAAAATGCATGTTGAAGATGAAATTTTTAAATTGTTCTTATGTGTGTGTTTTTTATATTCTATTGTTAGAAAATTTGAAATTTGTTCACTAATGATTTAAAATGATTCTCCATCCATCTCACCATTGATGTACTCTTCACCCTTTTCATCATCACAATGAAACTCAAGATCACCAGAGAACGAAAAATCAGATGCATTACTAGCACAACCATTTGTTCCACAATTTGATTTATCATCTTGGTTATCTAGAGATGCCTCTTCCTGTTTATCTCCATAAGAGTTGAAAGCATCATTTTAATGTAAATTAAAATCCATAGGCCCTTCTTCATAATATAAATATTCAATGGATCCCTCATAAAATGCATTGTTACAATCTGTTATGCAAGAGAGAACTTCTATATCTTCATCCTCCTCATGTAGGCTGTCATAAGAATTATTTTCACTTGCACATGTTTCCTCTTCTAGTTGTATTGCTCATTCTATTTATCCATAATCATCAGTGATCTCACTATTATATTCATATTTGATAGTGTTGTCATACCTTTTCTTATCTATGATGCCAATCCATTCATCCATTTGATTATAAGAAACTGGTACCGATGATTCAGGCCAATAAATTGAATTGGGCTCATAGACTTTCATGAACTGTTGAATGATCTTAGATTTACTAGGAATGAAATTAATAGGTATTTGCCTACAAATATATGTCATTCTACTGAACAAAGAGCACCCAAATCCTCCTTATGTTAAGAAAGGCATCCAAAATATTTTTTTTTCTTTCTTGAATACGTAAGAACTCATCATTTTTCTTCACATATTTTTTATTATGATATATCTCTTGCTATAGATTTTGATTGGCATTTCCACTTGAGATAGAATTGTGTTGCACTTGATATTGATTGTATTGACGACATTGGTATCTTACCAAATCTTGTCCAAGAGGGATAGTATAAACATTTATTTGTTTTGATGATGACTTTGGTGCATAAGTTTCCTGTTGTGAATGATATGCATTGGCTCCATTGCAAAAATTCCTAGTTTCATCATGTGGAACTTGTGGTGTCCCAGGTCTACTGGCATTTGTGTATTCATTCTTATTATAGAATGGCCTATTTTGTGATGTATTTGGAACATATTTGATTACCAATTGTAGTAGTTGGTTGTTCAATTGTAGTATTTGTTGTTCCAATTGTAGCCTTTGTTGTTTCAATTCTTTACAATCTCTTATTGTCTTCTACCTTTTTACTTCTTCTGACATCTTGACAAGAAATTTGCAGCAGCTTTTTATCTCTTATTTTGAATGGACTTAGTGTTGTTGCAAACTGTCCATGCATTATCTATCAATTTTTTAAATAGAGCCACCACCTACTTTTCCCAAAAGAAAGAAAATGAAATGGATTTTGATATTGTTCTTGGTTTACCCTAGCAGAATCCCTTATGAATTGAAGTGAATGCAAATGTGAAATTTACTTTTATGAATCTATAAGGAAAGACAGTTTTCTACTGGATATCTTTAAGTTCTCCCTAGCTAAGTCGCCAATCTGTTAGGTCTCAAAAAGTCTGGTTTGAAACCATAAGAGGTTTCCAAGTTCTTGATATGTTTTTGCCTAACGAACAAGGCCAAATGGTGTATTTGAAATTTGTTCTATTTAGGCTCTGCTAGACCTAGGCGGGTGTACCTATGTAAATGGTGTAGACTTCAACTGTGTGATTCCTACTTGTGCAATCTATCCCCAATGGAAAATAGTGAGGGATAGATGAAAGCTTAATAACTACTCCTATTGAAATTTTGTGATGTGAGTGTTTGAATAAGCTTTTATGAAATTATAAAATCCAATCGGTATGACCAGTGACTACTTTTGTTGGGTGAATGGAGTCAAGATGTAAATGATATGCGACTTACTAATTGGCTACAATGCTAATTTTTTACACTTATATGAGTTTATATATAGTATAAACATTCAAGGATGTGACTAATAGACTCTTCTTATTGATCCAATGAAGACCTATTAGGTTACTTTGATCTATCTAAGAGGATTTTTAATCCTTCCTTGAAGGAACCAGCTAAAAGGAATCACAAAGTGACAACAAATGTGTACTGACAAAATGAAAGATATACTTGATATATTCAATTTTGAATAAATTAATAGGATTTTCTGGAGATAGAATGGCAGACTTCAATTATAGAATCTTCTTATAAATCCAATTCATATTTCCAAATTATTGTAATCTGTTTAAAAGGATTTTTAATTCCTACTTGAAGAAAACAATTAAGAAAATTATGCAAGAACAACAAATGTGTTTGATGAATTTAGTATTCTACTTGGAATAAATTCAAATAATAAGGAACACCAACTTGGAGACAACTAAATAATTTTTTAACTTAACAAACAATTGACACCAATATTTGAGTCACCAAGTTAAATATTCTTGTGGGTATGTGTAGGATCATCATGGAAAAAACATGCCCTTAAGTGGCAATAAAAAGACAAAAAATCAGAGTTAGACAACTTGACGTAAAAATTTGAATAAGTTATCTATATTATTTCAAAAAAATGTAAAAATAGAATTTGTAGCAAATCGAATGTAGTTTCTAAACTACTAGACCTTTATTTTAAAAATATATATATTTCTCGTGAATATTTGAAATTTTAATGTAGTAGTTTTTAAATTTCAAGGTAAAAATAAGAAGTAGGTGTCTGTCTAACCACCCTAATCACAATCAAATGATAATATTTTTTTATAATATTTTAGATATAAGTAGAGGACTCATGTCCCGATGTGATGCATATTTTTTTATAACTTTTTTCCAAGTAAATAATTAATTATGATTTTTTTATTACAACTTTTAAAAAATATAAAAGATCGTCTATCTAACCACCTTAACTTGGTAAAAAATTCATGATTTTTTTAATTTTTTTTAATCCTATAGTATGTGAAGCATAGAATGTGACACATATTTCAGATTCAAAAAATGTGATACTATTTGAAATTTATAGATGTTTTTCAATCAGCCTATCAATCGAGACTTTATTCGTAATTCTAATAGAAAATGAATAATAATTATTTATTAAATTCAAAGTAGAGAATAATTTATATTGGTGGAAAGCTGAGAATATCCTCTAAAAACCCTTTTTGTTTCATCAATTTTCGGTAAAAAAAACGTCGTCAGCCACATGGGCCATCATATGGCTTACATATCGCCACTTTTTGGCCCATCATGATCCTGCACATAGCCTTGTCCATTATATTATTCCAAAATATTTTGTAATACATAAAATTTTATTTCAGCAACTGATCACCCTATCCAACTAATAGAAATTTCCTAACCTACTACTACCAGTAACTCTCATCTCTTGATCATTTTATTTCATTTGGTATATATACATCTTAACGAGTTATGACCTTTCATGTGTCTATTTTCTGCAAATTCTAAGAGCTCCATTTGTTTTAATTTTTGCCAGTTTTTGTGATCTGGGATGCTCTTTTAATCTTTACACTTCATTGAGTAGACCACTCAATTTCTTTATCAATACTATGTAAGATTTCCATTTTCTCCTCTTTGGTGTTTACCTTCTTCAGTGTACCGCTCTACCACACATTAACTCTGGCTCACCTGCAGTACCATGGTGTCTACTTGGTGCTCTTCTTTAGTATACAACTCTGCCATGTATCATATTCTATCTCCCCGTGGTATCACAATATGTCTTCTACATCCTTTCTTAACGTACCTCTCTACTATGGGCTACCTTTTATCCTTCTGTGGTACCACAGTATCATCCCAGTACTCCTGCTGGATATACCGCTTTACCATAGTCTATGTTGTGACCCTCTGAGGTATAGGGCTAAAGTATGGATATTAGTGGATATTTTTACTGCCTTACTACGAGCTACTTGGTTATGGACTGTTGTAAGGGATGGCCAATATGGTAGTGGTAACATAGTAAAGGGTGAAAATAGCTTTATGAATGGTGGTAGTGGGGTTTGTTCTAAAAATGAGAGTGGGAATTTGAGATTTTAAATGCTATAACACTTAGAATATTTTATGAAAAATTAAATTCCAACATGATAGATAGTACATCTCCATTTATTGAAAGGAAGGGAGGTAACCAAAAACTATATTAGACCTCAAAATCCTTCTTGATTTCATCGACCCTTTTATTCAATACTGCCTGGTTGTTCTTTGTCCTGGATGCTACCTTATGACAATGGGTGAATTTGCTTGCTTTGTTAGAGGTAGCTCTCCAATCAGTAATACTTGCATTTCTGAGAGCCTCATCAGTCACCACACAAATCTTGGAGATCAAATTATGTGACTTTGTCAAATAGGGAGCATACTCCTGGAAGTTTTGATCTGCCAACGAGCCAACCTTTTCATTCATTTCTTGGGCATCCCTTAAAAATTGTAGGGAAAGTTTCAGAATGGCGAGTGAGACAATGATTCACTCAAAATAGGTGGATACCAACCTCCTCTTCATTGGAAGGTTCATAGACCTTTGTACAGCTACTAAATCTTCTTGCAGTTGAGATCTCTTTGTCTTTAATCTCTACTCCAATTGATCCCTTTTTCTAGAGCCTTTGTTAGTTTGGAGATTAAATTTTGACTTCTTGATCACAAACCTGCAAGGTAGACTCGACTTCTGCTTTCTCTCTTCCTAGCTTCTAGTCCTCCTCCTAGATATTTTGTAAATTTTCCGAAGCCTGAGCCCATGCATCGTCCAACTCCTTCATTCTACTTTCTCGAACACGTTCTTGTTTTATGTTAGCTAAGCATTTGGCTACAAGCTCACCCTTCAACCTATCTATTTCAGCCTACAAATGGATTCACTCATATTGAAGTGCTACAAGAGATTTTGTTACTTCATTTTCTTGGTCTTCTACCTATAATATGTGGGTCATTTCATCATTTCAGGCCCTAAGTTCTGATTGCAACCAGTTCACCATTTCTTTTACATTCGACAACTCATTTTCGTGCTTTCTCAATTTTTTATCCAGTCACTCATAATATATGTATACCACCTTCTGAGTGGTCTTGGGAAAATCTACCTTGTCACACAAATGGATCTCATTCAAATCAAAACCCATTGCTTGAATATCATAGTCCTCCATTTGCATTTGTCCTTTGAGTTGGGCTACAAGTGGCTTCATGGTAGTGATCCATAGGGAATTTATTTCTTCATTAAAACACATTTGAATCTTCTTGGTAGCTGGTAGCTCGACGTTCTTCTCTCTTCTTTTTTGCTTTCTATTTTGTTGGTCCTAGTGAGCGGCATCAAAATTATTTTGAAGGGTCTGTGGGGAGTCAATGCTTTGTGCCACCATAGAAGCACTAGGGGGAATCTTGAAAAGAGTGAAAAAAGGGGATACTTTGGATGTATGGGTATGCAGGGAGGTGAATAGGAGAGTAATCATTGAGAACAACAGAATGCCAAATTGGGATAAGGCATAAGGAGTATCGATTGAAGAGTAAAAAGAGTAACAGATGAAGCAGAATTTTTTTGTCTGAATGCGAATGGGCCTAGGGTAACAAGTAGTATGGATGACTCAACTTTATCAATGGGGGCACTAGAAAGGGTGATTAAGGAGTCAACAATGGCAAAAGTGGATGTTGCTTGCTGGAAATGTTGGGGTACATCACTTGGTAAATTAAAAATGGTAGGGGGTTCATTTAGAACTAATAACTCAGGGTCAGCAAGTGAAGGATTCTTTTCAATAGGTTGGGGAAAAGGATTGAGCAAAGATACAAAAAAAAGAAGAGGGGGAGCAAGACTTACCTGAATCGTGACCGTCCAAAAATTATGGAGAGTGAACTCCACTTCTTCTTCATTTTTGACAACCACATTGGGTATGTCCAGGTCTCAAACTTATAGTCACTTCATTTAACCTGAACTAGAGTGTTTTGACCCTTTAGTGGATGACCCTGCTGAAGCTTTTCCTTATTCTGTAGTTGATTTTGTTGGGGGTCATCAGGTTATGTTCCCTTTTATTTGGGCACTAACGAAAGATGTATCTTGTGAGTCTTTTTTCTTAGAGATTTTCCCCTTATTGAGCTCTTGTTGTTGGGAACTAGGACATGGAAGTCGCTCACCTATCACTTCATGGCTGGACTCTAGGTTGCTATTGTCGAAATTAGCTCCTTGGTCATAAATGTCATCAAACTATTCATCATATGGCTGAAAGTCTCAAAGCAACTTATGAGCACCTCCCATTTCTTGTCAGAACCTCCAGAAGTTTTCCATCTTGTATTCCAACCATATCTACTATTTCATCTAATTTCTAAGGGTTTTACTTATTAGAACCTCCCTCTCATATCTTGCCAGTGATTTATAGAACCTCAACCACTTTGGCCTTTTCATTGGTATGAGATTCAGTTGAACATATAATTTTGGCTTCTCCTAAGTTAGGTTTTTCTTAAATTCCACATATTCTTAGGTCTCATGCTTCAAAGGAAGCTCCCTTGATGGATTATAATCCCATTTGTTGTATATAAGGACTAGGCCCAAAGCCACTGACAGATTGGTCAGTTCCTTATGTGCTTTATGCTTCTTCAAAACTACCTTATTGTTTGCAATATAGAGAGGAAGTGGATATAGCTTTGTTTTGTTCCTTACCCTACCATAGGCGTTGTTGGAAAGAGTTTCTTGACAACATGCCTCCAATGCAAAAACCTGATCTGTCACAAATTTGGGGAGTCAAAAAGGTTCACCAACAAAACCATGATATCTAATGAACGTAAAATCTTCACTAAAAAACTAATCTACCGAGGTCGATGAATTTTTTATCCATAGAAAAACTTCAGGACACAAGCGGTTACTTGATCATAACAATAAATCTTACAACACTAGTCTCAAAAAGAGATGTACAAACTAGTAATAATTACATGTTCTTGACAAGACATACGTCCATACAAAAATTGGTTGAATTAAGCTCTCTTCATCGATAATAGAAATAAGAAAATTTCTCTCCAGAAACCTAAAGTTTTGATGTAGGATCAAATGGACCAAGTATAATACCTTAACTTAGATTCAGCTTGTTAATTCTTTTGCTACAACAACATGTTTGTAGCTATCAAATCAGAAAAATCAAAATACCTCTACTCCTACTCATGTTTGATTATTAGAGCTTAATCCATCTAGAAAGGATGGACCTCTTCATCTTTATCCAAGCCAAAAGCCCGAGCTAACATAGAGAAAAGATCCTGTGTGTTTTCTAGGAATTTTTTGAATGCTAAGGGAAAAGCATGTACCCTCTACTCAGCATCTCCTCTATCTCATGATAATAGAAACCCTCTCTTTCATTGGATTCCTCCTAGTAGTTCTCCATATCTTCCTCAAAAAATGGCTCAACACATTTGTTGGGAGGGATGCACAACATCTCTTGTATAGTTCAAGCAGAACTTGTGATTCTGATCTTGTTGCATGTGATGGTTCTAGTTTCTTCATTGAATATTTATCGCATGTGCCCACTAGCTCTGGGCATGGATATATGACATGTAACATGGACAATGGTAGACCATAATTCCAGAGCCAAGAAGCAAAACCCTCAGAGGCACCATGCTCTTTCATCCTCTGAAACACTCCTCTGAGATTTTTAGGGTTCTTTGCCAACCTTGGGTCAAAAGAATTGTTGGTGATATCTCACACCACTTCCCTTTTAACACTTTTGTCTATTAGTACCTTTCTACAAAACTCAAATGGTCGATCCTCTGGTACTAGGGAATTGGCAAATGATCTTCATCCAAATATATAGGTGAAAATGGGCCTTCTTGGTGTAGATTATGCTCTTCTTCTAGTTATCGATGGTTGTGCCATGGCTACTTCAAAATTTGCTAAGAGTTTCACAAAAATGGCCACTTTCTTTTTACTTCCCTTGAAAATAAATCTACCTTTTGGTATAATTAATTTCCTCAAGAAATACATATAGTTAGGGTTGTGTCGTTATCGTTGGTCCATTAAATGCCACCAATGAAGAGATACATGTGGGTTGGAATTCCGTATCCCTCGGGAATTCCAAAAACTTTGTGAGAAGGGATTTAGTACATTACTTTCGCTACCTCATTTCTCAAATAAACTCATTGCCTTGGGAAGGGTACCCCTAATTATGTCAATCTTTGCTAAGTGATACGAAGTACCTTTGAACAAATGAGCTCATTAACCTATCAGATATTAGCATGTTAATCCATGTCCATTCATTTATGTGAGCTAGCTCATCCTCATATTGGCCAAGGGAAAACATCAAAAATTGACCTATGCGAGCATTTACTCCCAATGCCCAAAAATTAATTTTGAGACCTTATGTCAGATTTTTCATATGATTTATTCTTTGTTCACCGACTGTTTTGATATTTTCCCATTAACATCTGGTCAAAAATATAATTTCCGATGTTTGGGTTTACCAACACCTCTTTTCTATAAATATCTATGCCACCTTAAGGCTATACTCATTCAAAAAGGTAAGACTTTGAAGTTTAGCCATTTCTTATTTTTCTGCATATTGTCTTTTCCTATACTACTTCTACCATGTCTACCATCCTACCTACTCATATTCATCTTCTTCCATGAAGGCCACATTATTCATTCATTGGAGAGATTACAACTGACAAAATTAAATGCCTAGTAAAGAGGTGTGACCAATTGGGGGTAATTTATTTTTAATGGGTCATTGGAATGGACTTTACTTAAGATGAGAACTAGATGGAGATCAATTGCAAAATCCTAACCCACATTGTGACCTCTTTGCTATACCTGAATGTCGCCAAAATGAAGTTAGTGGAGTTGTTTCACCACATGTTGATGTGTCTCTGCTGGATGGGCTCATCAAAATGATGCAAGTTGCTATCCCTTGTGTCAAAATTTTGAGCGCGATGGACCTCTAACAGTTCATTGATCATGGAGTGGACGTGCCTTGGCTTCCTTTTCTAAGTGACTTCTACAAAATTGACCTAAAAAGCCATCGTACTTTGTCTCTCTTCATCACCATGTACCTTCATTAGGAGTATGGCATTGAGGAAGCTCTTGTGTACGACTTCAAAGATCACTTTGAGCTTGTTGTTTTTGGTCGTGGAGACTGAGGTCAAGGTCTGTGCACCATGCGTTGTGTTTCTTGATCTCCTTTTTATGAAGAAGAAGAAGAAGAAGAAGAAGAAGAAGAAGAAGAAGAAGAAGAAGAAGAAGAAGAAAAATAAAATAAAAATGATTATGGGCAACAAGTCCTTTTAATGAAGGTTGGAGGTCTATTATTTCTTTTTTAAAATGCCTCTATTTTTCTTTTTGTACTTTTGCTCAAAAACCCCTTTTGGGTTTTGCTTGAGAGATCTTTTTTTGTTTAAACTTTGAGCCTCATACTACCTCATACTATAAATTCAATGAAAATAAAATATATATAATGCAAATTTTCATACTTCTTTTGTCTCCTCACTTTATTTTCTAGGTCCTAAAACTTAAAAGCTATTTACAATTTTCTACATATGGTACATATCTTTGAATTTTTTAAGAGAATATTGTACCTTAATGGAATAGTTTTAGATAAATATCATTTATCGATATCTCTAAAGAATTTCCTTCCATATCCTCCAACTCATATGCATTCCTCTCCTTGCACACAATGATTAAAAAGGGGCCCTTCTACAGTGCTTTCAATTTGGTGTTTTTCCCTAGTTTTGCAGTGCGTTCATCATATTTTAGTACTAGGCTTCCTTCCTAGAAATCTGGGTCAGAATTGTTTTTTTCGAACCATCACTTGACCATCTGCTGGCGGTCAACCATGGCTTCAAAATCATTTTCTTTGTCCTCATCCATCTTTACAATTTTAGCTATATATACCTCCATTCCATCTCTTTCCTCTATTTTTAGGGCTTTCAATATCTATGAGGTGGGGAGTTCCATATAAATAGGTGAGACCACTTCCTTCCCATATACTAATTCATATAGAGATTTCTTCAGGATTTTATTCAGAGGAGTTTCTTGCTGCCTAATTCAGTTTTTTTTCATTAACTCTTCCAACCCATTCCCTTGTGTGTATTTGTTTGAAGAGGTCTTAAGATAGATCCCATTTCTAATAGAAAAATATGATAACTTTGAACCTACAAAGGCCCTAGAAATGTCAAATATGATAGTCTTTGGTGAACCAAACCTAGTCACTAGCCCCTCTAGAAAGCTAACAATCTTACCTTTTGTAGGACCTTTTAGGGTGATAGCCTTTGTCCATCTCGTGAAGTAATAAGTAGCTGTGAGGATCCACTTACGGCTAGCACTAGAGATAGGATTTATCATTCCCACAAAGTCTAATCCCCATTAAGAAAAAGGATCTTTAGTTACAATGGGACTTAAGGGGAAAGTGAAATTATTCCTCTTGCCAAAAAAGAATTGGCACTAAGTGCACTTTTGCACTAGATGGTGTGCTTCAGAAAACATTGAGGGCCAATAGTATCCTGCTCACATGATTTTCAAAGCAATGGTTTTAGTAGAAAATGTCTACCTTCAGGACTGTTGTGGAATTTTGATAGAATCCTCTTTGTCTGACACTTGTGTAAACATTGGAGGAATACTTTGTCATAATTTATTTTAAATAAAAGTTCTTCAACCAGTCCATACCTAGTGCATTCCAGTCGGTAGTATGTTCATTTGTGGAATGGGAGAGCCACTGGGTAGTGTCCTTTCTACATGTATAGTGTTTGATCCATCACCCAAGATTCGTTGAATTCGAACTAATTTGAAAATACTTGATCAATCTCCTTGTCAGGTTTAAAACTTGGTTCTTGTGCAAGGTATTCACATAAGCCTCTTCCACACACCAGCTTAGTCGGCTTGATATCTACGTTATGCTCAAGGATCTTGGTAATCCAATTGGCTCTATTTTAAGTTATTTCTCCTTCATTAATTTATTCCCTTACACTCAGGTGGCCAAAAAAAATGGTGATCTTATTGGCCGACACTAGGTGTCAAAAATTCTTGAGGTTCTTGACAATGGCAAAAGCTTTTTTTTCTACAAATTTTTACCTGGTTTCATAACCTTTGAGGGTTCTTAAATGAAAATAAATTAGATGCTCCCCATTATCTTTCTCATCCCTTTGAGTGAGCACAAAAGCTATACTATGTTGACCACTATACACATATAACAAGAAATCCTTAGAAAAATCTATATTGGCTAGTATCGGAACAATGGAGATAGCTTTCTTAATTTTCTTGAAAGATTCCTTGTCTTTCGGAAGTCCATTGGAACATCAAATTGATTTTGAGCATCAATGTGATGGGCCTTGTGATTCCTGGAAAGTCTGAAATAAACCAACGGACAAAATTGATCTTTACTAAGAAAGACTATAGTCCCTTGTGATCTACTAGTAAGGGAAAATCCATGATAGATTTGACTCTTTTAGAATCTATTGCAATTCCCTCCTTGGATACTACAAAGCCAAGCAGGTTACCTTGAGGTACTCCAAAAACACAATTTTGTGATTTAAAGAAATCCCAAACTTTTGGCATCTTTAGAAGACCTGTTCTAGGTGAACAAAATGCTTAGCCATCAATTTTGAATAGACTGTTAGGTCATCCAAATAAATCAGAATGATTAAATTAATCAATTCCATTAAAGCAATGTCCATAGCCTGCAAAAAAGTTGCACTGACATTTGAGAGTTTGAATGACATCTTTGCATATGCGAATGTCCCCCACTTAGTGGTAAAAATCATTTTATGTTGGTCACATCTCTTGATAAGTACTTGATTGTACCTTGAAAAACTATCAAACAATAAGAACATCTCTAAACCGGCCACTATTTGCAAGATCTCCTCCATGGATGGAAAAGGATAATGATATTTTAGCGAAGCCCTATTCAAGTCATGGGAATTGATAAAAATCTAGATGTCAACATTTTTATTCCTTACTGGCACCAGATTAGACACCCAAGTTGAGTGTTTAATCGGATAAATTATTTAGGACTCAATTATTTTAGTGAGACCGTGTTCCATCAATGCCTTGACCTTTGGATTAACAAGCCTTTTCTTTTGTCAGACTGGTTTGACCCTTCTGCCAATTCAACGGTATGCTAGATTATACTAGGATCATATCCTCTAAGATCATCATAGGTCAATTCTATAACTCCATCGTACCTAGAACATAGATCTCTTAGCCTTTCTATCTTCCCAGTGTACATTTCTTCCGACTTTCAGCTTTATGCCCTTTTTGACTTCCAACTCTTCATAATCCTTTTCATCGGCTATGAACCTTTGCTTACCATTCCTTACATCTTCATAACAAAAAATATTCTCAAGTGAAATCAAACCCCGAGGGAGATTATTTCCTTTTAGCTAAATGACCTACCCTTTAGATGATTGAACCTCTTGTTCCAAATGGTTGGAAGGTCCTCCCAACTTTTGGATAAAAGTGGATATTTGGGTCTCATCCTAAAACACTTGCCAATTCTTATACTTGTCAAGAATTGACAGTCATACAATGATGTGAAGGACACTTTGCTTTGAATCAGGGGTCAGTTCAAACTGTGACCCAACATAATCCATCCAATCAACTATATTGTTCTAGGATTGGGGAATAGCTTGCACATTGAAAGATTCAAAACCTTCATTTAGATCCCATGTCCAATGTTTGTAGGCCTTTATTCTTGTATTTTTAGTTGTCGATTGCCCTTGGACTTGACTCACTATCAAATCATAATCATCAAACACTTGCAACCTCTTTGCACCCATTTTTTTAGAAATAACCAAGCCATGAATCAGGGCCTCATATTCTACATCATTATTTGAGCACAAAAACTAAAATTAATAGGCTTTGAGAGTCTTTGATCCTATCAAAGATTGTAATCAGACTCCTAATCAAAATCCGGTTTTGCATTTAGTGCCATCAAAATATAAGGCCCACAAGTGATTATCCATCTGATCATTATAGATTTCCTGCTCTTTCATCAGATTCAAATGAGCCATGTCATCATCAAATATGACATATGTCCCTAGTCCCATGGTATGGAATTTTTTGAACGGGTTAGATTCGATGAACTCATTGAGAAGAACCTCTTCTTAAAGGATCTACTCACTTGTGTCCTCTCTATCCTCCAACATTTCCATGCAATACCCTTCTTACCTTGAAAAATAATTATGCACTGCTTCAAAACAGAGGAGTGCACTATTTGCTATGTGTTCGAGATGCAGAGATTCTGAAAGAATCTTCATCTTTGTCCCATGCTTGGTTCTTAATATCATATGGGACTAATCTAGTGCCAAATATCTGCCCAAATTTATGGTGAAATATCTAGAAAGACACACCCCAAAAACTATGGGAATGTATATCATAACTACCTCTTGCTTTGGCATGATTGTTGTACTGGCTCCCAAGTCAATCATATTATTGTGAAAAAGTTTATCTCCCTCAATTAATGTTAAAAAGAAAGGAGTGAGCTTTGGATATGTTACCTCCTTCTCTTTTGCTTCATCTCTGTCATTTGTATAAGCTACGACCTTCAAAATTTGAGGATCCGATGCAAGAACTTTATCTTTAATTAGATCACATGGTGGAACTTCATCCATCTATAGTTTTGGTTCTTCATTTTTTAGTGCTTCCTAAAGAAATTTCTTTTTCTCGAGGATAGATATCATGTCCCATAGGGACACATTAGAAGGTGCCTTCTTCAATTACTCCACCATGATGAGCATTTCAGTTAGTTGAATCTTTGGTCTGAATGGTGGAATCTCTCTTGGCTTTGGAGGGAGATGATCCATTGTGAATGGGTTTGATGTCTTATTAGGAAGCTTGTCATGTGAAAATGGAATCCGTTGTTGCTGAGTTGGCTAAAAAGTTGATTGAGAAGTCGGTTGGGGTAGTTATCCTTCTCATGAGGGTGGCTGGTGGAAATGAGAATGTGTAGAGCTTGTGTAACATATTTTCCTGTAGTTCTTCTCTTGGATCTGGTATTGTAATCCAACTGCACCTATGGGGTGCTAGTTCCTGGGGCATCATTCATGAATACTGCATTTTATTCTTCCATCCAAGAGAAAAGTGTCTAATTAGGTACAATGTCCAACTCTTTCTCTAAGGAAATTCCTTGCATTTACACTCTAAATCGGGCATCTTCCATATCAGAGGACTCATACCCTTTCGTGTTTGGCTTGGTCCCTTTATTCCTTTGCTTCAATATCCTTTGCTGCAGATATCCCTTGGGGAAATTCTAGGGCATATGACTATCATTGCAAGGAAAAACCCATACATTTTCATCATCTTCTAGGATATTTTGACCTGGAATCAACTCTCTTCTGTGGCTATCCTTGACCATCTGTAATGGCATAGTAACCGGGACTATTTTATTGGTGGAAGCTTCTTGCTGACCTCCCTGACCCGAAGGCCCTTGGTATGTAATCTATTGATTATGTTGATAAAAGGGTCTACCTCCTTGGTATGTCTGAGTTGCTTTCTTCGAAGGAGCTGCTTGTTGCCGCTTGATGAGAACTAGCTCATTAGTGAAGGATCACATCAAGCTCTTCATATCATTAAGATCTACTGCTATAGAGGAATATCCTGATGTGTTTGGCTATGTAGTAGGCTACATGTACATAGATTTGGGTGGAGTTGAGCTCATCATCTGTGTCACAAAAGTGTTTGGAGTAGACTCTTCTTGGAGTGGCATGCCTAATATTTCTATAAAAACAAGCATGGGAGGTTGTGGTGGAAGCTTACTTGCATCTATCAAACTATTCTCCACACGTACTGCCACCTCATAGGCATCAGGTGAAGTATCTCCTCCCATGGAAATTATCAAGATCAAAATATCTAAATTTATGGCCTTTAAGTAGAACATGAACACCGTAGTAGCTTGAGGTCGTGTAGTAGTTACAGTCCTCTACCAGGTTTTGTTAAACCTAGGGATGAAGTCACTCATAGATTCTTGTGGGGCTCTCTTGATGGTAATCAGTTGGTGTAGTAGTGAGGAATGATCCTTTTTCTAAAAAGCGTTCAAAAATCTTTTCTCTAAGATTGTCCAATGATCTAATAGAATTGAAGATAATAGATCTGTACCAGTCTTGAGCCTTCCCTTTGAAAGAAGCAACTAGTAACCTCATAGCCATATTTTCCTCCATGATATTGTGCACCCAACATACTTTTGCTACATCTTGGAGGTGCTCAAAAGGGGTTTTAAAGTGCTCCCTAGAGAATTTCATAATATCCTTGAAGGTTTTAGCAGGTATGGTAGGGTAGACGTCGGGTGGCATCAGTGCAAGTAGTGGAATAACACTATCCTAGGTTACAAATTTTCTAGGAGAAAGATGGAGTACATGAGCCATGGAGAAAAGGTTCCTATAAATTGGGTAAACTGGTATTTCTTATTTGAAAACTTTGGCCTCCGGGTGGAGTAGATAAAGCTCTAAACTCCAGACTCCTACTTCTTACTTTACTAATTCTTATAGGTGATACAAAACCTATGACTCTTCTTATCCCATGTATCGAGGCTAGTATCTAGGAGTACTGAAAGTTACCCTTCAAAGATGCTCTTGTTTGAACCCTAGGCATGAAACCTCTAGTTTTCTTTCTCTAGTCTGATTCAGAAATATTTATGACTTCTAATTAGGCCTTTGGAATTTGTCCCATCGGGCATGCCAAAAAAAAACTGTTGATCATCAAATCTTGCACCTCTCCGCTAGTCTTATGGAAAATTTAGCGAGTGGGGGAAAATATGCGCCTCACTGAACACCTATAGAATTTTTATAGAAAGCTAACTCTTCTCTAAGTTTTGGGAAAATAGTAGAAAAAAATGCGAACAAAAAAAATGAAAAGTGGTGATGCACCAATACTTTTACAACATTTCAAAACCACTAGTTTCCTTCTATGAGTGATATTATTGACACAAAACACCACATCCCTTCATTTTTGGGAAGAGAATGAACAACAAAGGCTCGATACAAGCACAAATGTAGTCATTCAATCCACCTACAGAAAGTGTGTATTAATATCCAACCAAACATAAAGTTCAAGAATCAATAGAAAATTTCCAAAAGCAACATAAAACCTTCCTCTTCATATAACATATCATGAAGAAATAATAATCTTCAAAGAAAACAAAGAAGTCCAATGACATAGTCCAATTTCTATAGATTATAACTTAATCATATACACAAATAGCATGGAAATATGATAATCAAACTATTTAGATTAAGCAAGACACAATGTTCTATTTTGGACAAAGATATAAAGAAATAAATATTGATAAAGACCATATCATGCACAGTTTCAAATATTTCCTCAAAATAAATTTTTCTTCAAACATAGATGAACTTGAAAACAAAGATCCCATTCCAATATGAAAATAATTTGATCATATAAAAGACATAACATGCCATAGTGAAGTAGTGTTTTGTAAACTTGAAAAAAAAATCTTTCTACTAACTATAAAAACTAAGGAAAATTTCCCAATAGGAATTTTTTTTGGAATGCTTACTTCATGTTGTTGTTCCCAATATATAGCAGCCAAGGAGAGAAATGTTGACCTCATTCAATATTAATGATAGCCACATGTCCACACCTCATAGCTTGGAAATCCGATCCTATATCTTTTGTTGAGTCGGTGCAATCTTGCTCACCAACTTTCAACTTTCACATTAATATCAGTTAGATATTTTATTAGGATCACCCCCCATAATCGCTTGGATCCTAGAAAGAGAGCCTGGCAAAGGTATTTTCGATCAATTAGGTAGCCTTGGCAACACCGATTTATACTCCTTTATTGGAACAAGGAAAAATGAACTCCGATGGTCTCTGCTTGAAGACTCCCAAGATACAACTCTACTAGCGTGAAGAGATGGTGTGTCATACAGGTGGACAATTTCAAATTCATGAAAAGAAGATTTAAGAAATCATCTGACTAGTCAGCATGTAGCCCGATTCTTGGCTAAGAAGAGAGCGATTGACAAGGTGCGTGCAACCACCATGTGGTGTGTTGCATGCTCATTGAAAATACAAAATTTTTTGTGCAAGGATCATCCTGAATATTAAAATAAAGCCGAAAACAAAAAATAGGGAAATTCAAATTTTTTCTTCACAACAAAATTACAAAAAAGTTATAATGACCTTGAACCCATAGATTCCTTATGTATTTTTTGGGGAAACGCCTCCATTTTTTAGGACATAGCTTCATTTCATAAACATATCACTTGCCATATGTCTTTTGAAGGAAGATATCATGTCTTAGGATTGAAAGTTGGCTACTTTAAAGTAATTACTTACATGAATGGTGTTAGCAACCACTTTAAAGTGGGGGCATACATCTATTATATCATCTGACATTTCTCATGTTTCATGGTGCAATTTTTTTTTTTGTTGTGATGTGTCCTTTTCTTGCTGGTGTCATTGGGTTTGATGTCCTCCAAGAGTATGATATTTCTTAGTGTATGAATTTCATTTTAGTGGTGATGTGGCACACTGCATTCCTTAGTTTATGAATCTTTTACTCTTGAATTGTCCTCTCTTGGAGACATTAGGCACAATGTTTTATAAAAAGAATACCTTACACAAACTAAGCATAATCCCTTTGAACAAAAAATTTTACTAGAATTATTGTTCATAAGTGTTTGGAATAAAACAACTTGTTAAGCCTTATGAAGCTCAAACCCTAGAATTCAAGGCCGTCAAGAATAACACACCTTGATTACTTGTTGAACCTTGATTTGTTCATAGGTGTTTAGCATAACATATCTTTTTAAGCCCTATGAAGCTGAAACTCTAAATTAAAGGCCACCTAGCATAACACACCTTTCTTGCCTATGGAGCCTTGCCTTGTGGTGCCTTATTGAAGTTGTCAAGATAATAGATTTTATATGGTATGAGATCTAATATTATTCTCATTTCCCACCCTTTTCAGATACTCACCTAGTGGATAGCCTGAGGTTCCACTACCCCAGGGTGAGCACAAAAATGAATGTTTAGATGTGTTCCACATCAATCAAACCATCTAGGATTGATATTCATGGTCTTTGATGTTGTATGATTGTGTATATTTGTCATTTTTGTATATATAAGTGTCTTGAATGTCTAGTTTAGTGTTATTATGTGCTTTTTCTCATTGTCACACTAAAGTGGGGCCTAAATGTAGTTTACAAAAGCGTATTCTTTTTTTACACTTAATTTGGGAATGAATATTTCATAATAAAATGCGCTAAATGATGCCTTAATTTAGTGTTGCAATATGTATTTTAAATATTCACATTAAGTTTAGGGCCCTCATAATTAAAATTAAATTAAAGGTGAGTACAGGATCGTGGGAATCCAAAAAGTGGTGATATGACAAGAAAGTGGCTAGCAAATTTTTTTATCTAAATTTGATGAAATGAAAAAGGTTTATTGAAAAAACTATTAGCTTTCCAAAAATATAAGATATGCCTTCTTTGGAATTAAATATATAATTATTATTGATTTTCTACATACATTTTGACAAAAGTCTTTATTGATAGGCTGATTGAAAAATATCTATAATTATTAAGGTAAGTGCACCAAGATGGATCTCAAAAAGGGGACTCAAGTGGATTAGTTTTTTCTGAAATCGAGAAATACTAACCTTGGATGTGAAATTGAGGATACTTAGACTCAAAATTTTGAGATGGAACAAAAAGAAGGATTTAAGTGCTCTGAGTCTACTTTCTAAACTACTAATTTACTTTGAAAATGGTTCAGATTAATGGGTTCAAACAAGGGACGTACAAAAATTGGTGTTGTTTTTGTCAGAAAAACATAACATAGCAACTCTTGTACGACCCTCATACGGTGAACTTTTTTTAAGTATTATTAAAATCACAACGGTCAGAAGTTAGCTAATAGTATGTAGTTGCTGGACAATATTTTTGATAAATTTTTAATGAATATTTGATTTTTTACTAATTTGCGAAGTGGACATATCCTAAAAATAGAATTTTGGTCGTGCTACCCCTACAAATTTTGGAAACTAATTGATTTTTTTTTTTAATTTTTTAATTCTATACAATGGAGTCTAGTTTTTAAACATGTAATTTATTTGAAAAATTGATGAACGATTAATTTATAATGAAAAAAATACCAAACACTGCTTTTTGGCAAAAAAAAGACATACAGATAAAATAAATTATGGCTGAAAGACTTAACATTTTCAAAAAGTGAAAAAAATTACATCATTGGAAAGCTAAGAGATAACCCAACATTAGCCATGTGCTCAATTTTTTCAATATTGAACCACGTGCAATCTTGACAGTGAGCACGAACTCGATTATGAGAAATATGGTGGATTTTTTAAAAACACATCTCTAGTCATTGGGAATGCCCTCCAAGCCTTTGGGCTAGTATTCCAAGGAAAATACCAAGCCTAAGGCTCTGTAATTCCCAAAGCAAGATATAATGTGAGCGCATTATAACACGCGCACGTTATATTTCACTTTTGAAATGGTTTTTTCTTCTGCGGGGAACATGTCTACTAGCACATAACATGAGCACATTATAATACACTCCCATTATGTCCTACTTTATGTTAAATTCCAATATATTAATGTATGGTGATATATGTTTATATACATGTATGTCATGTATGTATGTATGCTTGTATGGATGTAAGAGTATATGTAAATATGTATTATGCTTGTATGTATGTCTTTAGATGAATGGAGAATTTAGAGAGAGTGGAGAGAGATGGAGAGGGGGTCAAAGTGAGAGTTTAAGAGAGAGGGAGTGGGAGAGATGGGGTTGGATTGAGGGGGACTTAGCTAGGTAGGGTGGGAGAGATAAAGGGAGGGAGAGAGAGAGCGGGGGAGAGAGAGAATTGAGGGAGAGAGAGAGAGAAAATTGAGGGATAGGGAGAGAGAGGGAGAGAGGGGGGGAGAGAGAGAATTGAGGGAGAGGGAGAGAGAGAGGGGGGTGGGAGAGAGAGAATTGAGGGACAGAGAGAGAGAGACAAAGAGAAAGAGAGAGTTATGTAGGTAGGGTGAAAAAGCGAGAGACTTGAGAGTGCGAGAGGGAGAGACTTGAGAGTGTGAGGGGGGTGAGAGGGAGAGACTTGAGAGATAGGTAGTGAGAGGGAGTGTAAGAGAGAGGGAGTGTGAGAGAGATGGAGTGTGAGAGAGAGGGAGTGGGAGAGTGAAGGAGTGTGAGTGAGAGACCTGAGAGAGGGAGAGGGTGTGAGAGGGAGTGACCTGATAGAGGTAGAGAAAGAGAGGGGTGGAGTGAGAGGGAATTATCTAGGTAGGTTTGGAGGGATAGATAGAGAGAGGGGAGAGAGACAAAGAGGGAGTTACCTAGGTAGGTTGCCAAAGGGAGAGACCTTAGAGAGAGAGGGGGTGGGAGGAAGAGATGTGAGAGAGAGGGAGAGAGTGGGATGTAGTGGGAGGGACATAAAGAGAGATGGATAGAGGGAGTGAGAGAGGGTGGTAGGGATCGATTGAATGAGAGGTATGCAGAAAGAGGGAGATGATATATAGAGACAATTAGAGAGGGTGGGAGGGAGGGAAGGAGGGAAAGGTGAGATGTATAGATAGAGAGAAATTGATAGGGGTTGAGGGTATAGGGTTGAGGGATTAGGGTGGAGGACCTATAGGGTTGATGGTTTCTAGAGTATTAGGGTTTAAGGTTTGAGGGTTGAGGGAATAGGTTTTCTGGTAGAGGATATTTGGTTGAGGGTATAGGGTAGAAGATTTAAGGTTTAAGCGTTTAGGGTTGAAGGGTTTGGGGTTAAGGGTTTACTTGGTTGAGGGTAGAGGGTTTAGGGTATAGGTTTGAGGGTATATGGTTGAAGAATTAGGTTCAGGTTCCAATGTAAGGGGTACAGGGTTTAGGATTTAAGGATTGAGGGTTGAGGGATTAAGGGTTGAGGGTTGAGAAATGAGGGCTGAGTGTTTAATGTATAGAGTAAAGGGTAGAGGGTTTAAGGGATGAGGGTTGAAGATTGAGGGTTTATGCTATAGGATCGAGGGATTAGGGTTGAGGGTCCAATATATAGGGTTTAGGTTATAGGGGTTGAGAGATTAAGGATTGAGGGATTAGGGTTTACGGTAGAGAGTATTGGGTTGAGGGTAGAGGTTAGAGGGTAGAGGGTAGAGGGTAAAGGGTTTAACAGTTTAGGGTTTAAGGGGTTAGGGTTGAGGGTCAATGGTTTAGGGTTGAGTTTTTAAGGGTTTAAGGGTTGAGAGCTTAAGGGTTGAAATTTTGAGGGTCAGGAGGGTTGAGGGATTAGGGTAGAGAGTTTACTAAGTAGGTTCAAGGGTTGGGGGATTAGGGTTGAGGGTAGAGGGTAGAGGATTGGCAGTTGAGGGTTTATGGGTTAGGGTTTACAGGTTTTGAGTTTAGGGATGAGGGGTCAATAGGTTATAGGGTAGAGGTTATAGGAGTTGAGGGATTAAGGTTTAAGGGTTGAGGGTTGAGGGAATTTGGGGGTATAGGGGTTGAGGAATTAAATTTTAAGGGTTGAGGGTTGAGGGATTAAGAGGGTATAGGGGTTGAGGGATTAGGATTTAATGGTTGAGGGTTGAGGGTTCAAGGATTAAGAGGGGATAGGGGTTAAGGGATTAGTGTTTAAGGGTCGAGGGTTGAGGGATTAAGAAGGTATACGGGTTGAGGGATTAGGGTTTAAGGGTTGAGGGTTGAGGGATTAAGAGGGTATAGGGGTTGAGGGATTAGGGTTTAAGGGTTGAAGGTTCAAGGATTAAGAGGGTATAGGGATTGAGGGATTACGGTTTAAGGGTTGATGGTTTAGGGTTCAAGGATTAAAAGGGTAAAGGGATAGAGGGATTAAGGTTGAAGCGTTGAGGGTTGAGGGTTGAGGGTTGAGGGTTGAGGGCTGAGGGATTGAGGGATTAGAGTTTAAGGGTTGAGGGTTGAGGGATTACGGTTTGAGGGTTGAGGGATTAAAAGGGTAGAGGGGTTGAGAGATTAGGGTTTAAGGGTTGAGGTTTGAGATTTGGGGGTTGAAGGATTAAGAGGGTATAGGGATTGAGGAATTAGGGTTTAAGGGTTGAGGGTTGAGGGTTGAGGGATTAAGAAGGTATAGGGGTTGAGAGATTAGGGTTTAAGTTTTGAGGGTTGAGGGTTGAGGGATTAAGAGGGTATAAGGGTTGAGGGATTAGAGTTTAAGGGTTGAGGGTTGAGCATTGAGGGATTAAGAAGGTATAGGGGTTGAGAGACTAGGGTTTAAGGGTTGAGGGTTGAGGAATGATGGATTAAGAGGGTATAGGGGTTGAGGGATTAGGGTTTAAGCATTGAGAGTTGAGGTATTAAAAGGGTATAGGGGTTGAGGGAGTAGGGTTTAAGGGTTGAGAGTTGATGGTTGAGGGTTGACAGATTAAGAGGGTATAGGGGTTGAGGGATTAGGTTTTAAGGGTTGAGGGTCGACGGTTGAGGGATTAAGAAGGTATAGGGTTTGAGGGATTACGGTTTAAGGGTTGAGGATTGGGGGTTGAGGGTTGAGGGTTTAAGATGGTATAGGGGTTGAAGTTTGAGGGTTGAGGGATTAGGGTTTGAGGTTTGAGGGATTAAGAGTGTATAGGTGTTGAGGGATTAGGGTTTAAGGGTTGACGGTTGAGGGTTGACGAAATAAGAGGGTATAGGGGTTGAGGGATTAGGGTTTAAGGGTTGAGGGTTGAGGGTTGTGGGATTAAGAAGGTATAGGGGTTGA